>OZ035963.1:53714031-54314031 GCA_964034945.1 Chrysopilus asiliformis | reverse complement strand
TTAGAGGCTTGTTCTGAGTAGGAAAAATATTTCCGAGACATTTTCTATCCAGGAAATATTTTTCTCGAATTTTTAGAGGCTTGTTTTGAATAGGAAAAATATTTCCGAGACATTTTCTATCCAGGAAATATTTTTCTCGAATTTTTAGAGGCTTGTTTTGAATAGGAAAAATATTTCCGAGACATTTTCTATTCGGGAAATATTTTTCTCGAATTTTTATAGGCTTGTTCTGAGTAGGAAAAATATTTCCGTGACCTTTTCTATCCGGGAAATATTTTTCTTCAATTTTTAGTCGCTTGGTATTAGTAGGAAAAATATTCCCGAGATCTTTTCCACCCGGGAAATGTTTTTCTCGAATTTCTAGAGACTTGTTCTTAGTAGGAAAAATATTTCCGTGACCTTTTCTATCCGGTAAATTTTTATTTTAATTTTTAATGGCTTGTTCTGAGTAAAAATAAAATCAAAAAATACGTTATTTTCACATCGAAAAATTTAAAACCAAACGGAACCGTCAGTTCTGGAAGTACATACAGCCATAGTAACTAATTTTCATTTTGCAAAGAATAGAAATCCCAAGATCTGTAACAATTCTTATAACCAAATATAGTTCTATGTATTCAAACGTTGATTATGCAACAACATTATATAACGCATATTTCCATTCAAAACACACGTTGCCTGCCTGAAACATTTCTAAGAGTAACAGAAATTTGAACAAAAAGTGATTTAGTATTACATACTGCATTTAATTGGATTTATGTCTGCAGTTATGACATATCCAGCGAAGAAATCTTCAACAGTAGCTCAACTGTATGGAAATGTAGATTTGATAAAAATCACACATTTCGGAAGTAAATAACGTCCGAGTTGTAGCTACATATCCACTTAATTCAATTTTTTTTCTCCGTCGTGTTTTCCTGAATCTGCATTTTAATTATGACAACAAAAACACAATTGTTTCCCACTATTCAAGAAGAAAATCTATTAAACTAAAGAGACTTGAGGCTCCACCACATGTTAAGCCATAAAAAAATACATAAAATCCAGCATAATAACCTTTGCGGAGGTCTTTCCCGCGGATGGAGAACAATACAAAAATTGTTTTATAGTCAAGGTTACCAACGGAGTTGGGCGCATAGAGTAAATTAATCCGTTCACCAACGCCGCGCCGCGCCGGTTATTTAAATCAATTTCATTTTAATTTTCATCACACTTCCATATAAGTTTTCACGGGTCAACACAACGGAAATGCAAAAAAAAAAATAAGAAAAGTGGAGTTATGTAACTTCGCTAAAGCAGAATCAAATCGCGAAGAAAATATTAATTTTATTGCTTGGAAAGGAAAAATGAAAAATCAATCAACCGAAGAGATAAAAAATTGATTTCGATTTATTTTTTAGTTGAAATATTTCCTCGATGAATTGACTTATGAATCGATAACAAAGAAATCAAGGATCATTAACCTGGGAAAAACTTTGGAAATGTTATTAAGAAAATTGATTTTTATTTTTAGGATATGCCTATGTGAGAGATTTCCGCGAAATTCAGTAGAAAAGGATGGTAAAAACCATTCATTTTGAATAAAAACCATTCATTTTTTGATTTTAAACATAACAAAAGCTATAATTGCCAATCTGGCAATTATTGAAAAACCGTATGGTGAAATTGCATTGTACGAAGTTTAAGGGAACGGCGAACAGTTGTATCAAAATTCCACTTTGAAGTCAAACTTTCCAACAAGATTTTTTTAAATTTATTCCAATCGGATTTTGATGTATGAAAGTTTTATGTAGAATCATATCCTAAATAACTTTTGTTCTTGCACTTTTTTGATAAGATGCACCGTTTTTGAGTAATTCGCAAAAAACGATTTCGTTCGTATGGGGGGTACCCCCCTAATGGTCCATTTTTGCCCATTAACGAACTTAGCCTTGAATTTTACGAAAAACGGATCTGCGCAAAATTTCAAGTCTGTAGCTCAATTTGTGCGCCCGCAATCCGCGCCACAGACGGACGGACAGACGGACGGACAGACAGACGGACGGATGGACAGACGGACAGACGGACAGACGGACAGACGGACGGACAGACGGACGGACATGCAAAAAATTTTTTTTTATCATTCTAAACACACTGGTGTAATTCATTTTTGTGTGTGATGACGGGATCTTGGCTTTACAAACGGTAAGGCAAATTTAATATACCCTTTGGTTTCACCATACGGGTATAAAAAACACCATATTTACTTTCCTTTTCTATAGAAGGAAATAGGATTGCAGTTGTATTGCAGAATTTTTGTCATTTTTGGAAGAGGTTTATATTTTGATAAAAGCCTATTCTATACAAATTAGTTCTCGACTTTTTCAATGTTTTTGAAAAAAAATATCAGTTGTGGTCAACACAAAACTTTCTTCTACAAAATCTACGACCCTGCGCAATTTACGCTAGAGCCCTGTCGCGTTGTCAACCTAAGACGACCTCCCAATAAATTCTTGGTTTATTCAAAAATATCAAAAACGTACAAAATTTGAGATAACTTGAGAACTGTAAAAGATATCAATTTACGGTAAATGGCAAAAATGTAGAAAATTTTAACATCTCCAATTCTTCCTTCAATTAATTTGTCGAAAAACCGTTAGTTTGCAAATTATTCGCAAAAATATGATTTTTTACATATTAATGAAAATATCTCAATAACGGTAAAATATAACGGATAACGGTAAAAGACAAAATTGTGCAGAATGCCATTCTCATTAATTCACTTCATACATTCAGTCAGCAAAAACCCGTTAGTTTTCGAGATAATCGCAAAAAACTGTTTTTTTGGAAATAACGGTTTATCTCGATAACAGGTGGAGATATCGAGTTATAGCTAAAGACAAAAGTGTGGGAAATTTTATTTTCTCCAAGTTTTGTCATACTTAAGGCCACTAAAAAATGCGTAGTTTGGGAGTAAATCGAGAAAAACGAAATTGCGATTTTTGAAAAACCGCCATTTTGGATACTTCCGGTTAACGGATTTCCACCAAAAGTTGATAGGATCGTCCCATTTCAGGACCCAACATGCCTATAAAATTTCATGGCGCTAGCTCTATTCGTTTTTGAGAAATCTTGTACACAGACTGACAGACAGACAGACTGACAGACAGAACGACATTTTTTAAATATGACTCCAATCGACTCAGGAGTGATCGGGAAATGTTTTTTAGGCAAAATTAAGAGGTCGAAATTTTTCATGAATACAATTACTTTATTATACTCCGTAGAAGAAAGTAAAAATCAACATTATACCCAATTATATTCATCATATGAAGTTTGATTATTTAAGAAACGTATCATCTCACCCTTAGGTATAGATTAAGCTTTATTTTTTCTGAGTTCTTACGTTTTAACCCAATTTAAAATTCATATTTCAATTAAGCAAAGATTTTTCGAATCCAAAATGTTTTTAATATTTTAAAATCAATTGAAGCCATAAAATCAAATCTTTTTTGCTATATTTTCACCGGTGGGTAACCTTTGTGCTTCTTAAAATTCAATCATTTTGTAATTCATTTCAAAATATCATTCAACTGCACTCTGTCTATATTAGCTACCAAAGAAAACTCGAAAAGTCAAAAGTTCAATGTGACAAAACCAGAGGAAAATTCTCATATTGAATTTCTGTTATATGCAATTGAAGCAATAATAAGTTTTCCTGCACCATTGCTAATTGGATTTTCTTAAACTCCGCGAAATGGGCGGGGGATAACAGCGTACAAAATACTTTAAGTAGAAAACAAAACCAAAAAAAAAGAATAACTTTTGTTGCCTATACTATACGGTACGACAATGGAAAATAGAGACATTGCATAAATCAACTAACAAGCCGAATGTAAGTTACAACAATTTCAGGGTAAAAAAAACGACATGAAAATTAACGAACGTTTGATTTTTCCGAGCGTAAATAAATTTAATTAATGACATATTATGAGTCATGGAAAATCGTCATACACGTCTCGAATTTAATGTTCTTAACTTAATGGCGCTATTTTCTATTTTTTTTTCTCTGTGTGTGGCGTTTAAAAAATTCGCACCCACCATAGCTTCATAGCTTCGTTCATCGTGGTAGGAAAAACATTCGATGTTAGAAAGAAAAACCGAAAAATTGCAGTTTCTGCTGAATTTACAAAAAAAAACACACACAAAGTGCATTAGCTTCATTTTTAAATTGCAGCTAATTCTGCTATTAATGTGATCAGTCTTTAGAACCGCTTTGAAGACTCACGATTTTAGATCGATTCAGTTAAGAATTTTGCACCTTACAGTGAATTCCATCCACTCTACCTTATGTTACTGTTAGATAATTGCATACATACTATGCTATTTTCATGTAGGTATAGTTTACCGTAGTTCTGCCAGTTTTGTGCAACTCTATAGAAATATAGTGTCTTTATATTCCATTCCTCGGTTGGACTTTGCGGAATTTTCCGATCAACTTCCGGAAAATGAACAAAAACCTAATTTATATTCACGAAAGTTGAGTTGATTTTCCAGTATTCCTATATATACAAGTATATATATATAGTAAACGGATAATTTTTAGCAGGTCAACGATTTTTTTTTACCTTTCTATATCAAATTTGGAATTTTGATGTAGTGGCGTCAAATAAATTTTAGGAATCGAATCCAAAGTCAAAAACACCAGGGCATCAATCGTGTATCGCGACACGTCTCCGTCTTTGAGCTGAGACGGCGACATCGACGCGACACGTTTTTTTCTAATCTTGTAACGCGACACTAAAAAAAATTCTTAAATGTCTGAAATAATATAAATTTATTATAATTTAAATACAAAAACCTATACTATTTACTTTGGTTCCTCCATTGTGCAATGACAGACGAAATGACACTGAGCGACGCCTCGAACTGTGTCGCTGAAGGAAAAGACGCGTCGCTAGTATGCAACGACGCGTCGCCATACACGATTGCTTTTCATAATGAAAGACGCAATTTCGTGTCTGCGTCGCGTTACACGATTGGTGCCCTGATAACATCCAAAAAGCATTTCATTTACATTTCTGTATAAAAGCAAAAAATATTTTTTCTTGAACTCGTACAGAGGAGATGGCAGGTTTTTAATTATTTGCAGAGGAGTAACTATAGGTGGCATGCACCCACTGTGCAAGTAGGTGAAGGGAGGTCGAGGGGAAGGGGGCTTTCAGGTTTTATAGACCTCGATATTCGAGGTCCTTACATATATCTTCACAAACATATATCTTGTACCGACGGAGCCAGAATTTGTAGTTACGCCCCTGGAGATTTTGTTTTAGTATTGTAAACGTCTGCCTGCCTGTGTGTATGCCTCTCTGTTTGGAAACCCAAACTATACACGGAAAAAAATTCGCATAGTAATCGTTCCTATAAAATATGGGAAAGCGATTATAGGAGTCATTGCACCACTTTGTAGCAAAGGCTTCCATAAATATTGGAACTAGTCCTAGTTTTCGTGGAATCATTACTATGTAACACATGGGCTGAAAAGTCCCGGGCTTAACACATAGATGGCGCTAGTGTTTTGGAATTCACCTCATTTTTAGTTGGTAATAACCTGCAAAAAACAGCTGTTAAAATTTCATGACAATCTGTTCATTAGTGTGTGAGTTATTGTGCTAAGAGTGACGCTACTTTTGTTATTTTCAAAATAATGGATCAAAAACAATTTCGTGTTTTAATTTTACATTGCTTCTTGATGGGAAAAAATACCGTTCAAGCGAAGAAATGGCTTGAAAAGTGTTATGGGGACTCCGCTCCATCAGAAACAACAATAAAACGTTGGTATGCTGACTTCAAACGTGGTCGTAGAGACACTGATGATGCAGAACGTAGTGGACGTCCAAATGAGGCGGTAACACCAGAAAACATTGAAAAAATCCACAAAATCGTTTTGAATGATCGCCAAGTGAAGTTGCATGAGTTAGCTGACATCGTAAAGATATCAAAAGAACGTGTTGACTTTATATTGCATGAGCATTTGTCCATGAGAAAGCTCTGTTCAAAGTGGGTGCCGCGTTTGCTCACTGTTGAGCAAAAACAACAACGTGTTAATGATTCTAAGCAGTATTCTAAGTGTTGATGATTTGCTTCCGCATCCACCGTATTCTCCAGATTTGGCTCCCAGCGACTACTGGCTATTCGCAGATCTCAAAAAAGTTGTCGCCGGTAAGAAATTTCAAAAAGTTGGCGGACTTATTCCTATGCAAATAGGATTCAGTGAATATGTTTTATTAAGCCAAATTTTTGTCTTACCACACTTTAACACTTGTGTCGGAAAAATTTTCAAATAACAGGGCATTTTATTACTCGAGTGGTTTAGATTGGACAGAATCCAATAAAAAAAGTGTCCAATCTTATTCGGATAGGACTTAGTGCTATATTTATGGGAACCAATCCTATTTCAAATGAAAATATCTCGCATATATACGATAGAGTCCAATAATCAGTGGAGATGTACAACGTTTTATAGGATTCATCCCTTTCATCTAAGGATTGAGTCCTTTACATGTTGCCCATTTTTTTTGCAAAGTTTTTGTACGCCAAAAACCAACCCCACCCCTTTCCTGAGAACCCACCGTCCTGATATCCACTGATCTAGCTGATTTGGGGATTGGTAAATTTAAAAAATTGGAGTGCATAGCTCCAATTGGAATTTTTCAAAATCGAGTTCCAAAGGGTTCTATGAGACGATTTCGAACGTAAAAAACCACGTCAAAATCGGTTGACACTTTCTGATAGAAGTCGATCTTACAAATGTTTGCTACATACAAATATACACAAAACGCAGACGTGTGGCGGACCCATCGAACTGAGACGATGGGTATATGTCCCGGGTATGTGCGGGACCCCGTTCGGATTTCAATTTTCAAGTGATTTTAATGCCTTTCTTAAACATGTGAGAAAGGCAAAAATCATTTTATTACCGAAAACCCCTGAATATATTCAGTACGCCACTGTATTGATATTTGGCACATATTTTGGCACAAATTCCATCCACTTATTGCAAATTTTGGCGAGACTAATGACACAAGGCTGTTGGCATATTTCCAAAAACTGATGGTTAATGTTTAATGTAATTTAATGTAAATCATTAAACATTCGAAATTCAAAAAAAAAAACCAGAGAAGTTGAGGTAATTTCAGCCACTTATCAACAGGTTGTTTATTGGAGCGAGCCAACTTTTCTGCTGGCTGGCACAATTCTCCAAATATTCAACGCTAAAAACTTTCACTTGATAGTTGATATACAACTGAAATGGAAAACTAAATCCTTGATATTAGCTTTTCGAGGAAAATGTTGATTTTGGCACTTGAATTATGGATACAATTGCATCACACTCGAGTCTTGTGTAAATTTCCTCATCGTGCATTGGATTTTGGGAACATTTTTAATCAGTGAAAGTTTTTCTATTTTTAATTTACATATCAGTTTGAACTAAGGAACAGGTTAAATTGTAAATTTCTTTCAAGAATTTCTACTTTTTCTTTCATTCTTAATGGCCTTTCAGTTATGAAAGAAACGAAACCTTGTATTAAATAGTCCTAAAATATTCCGAAGAAAAAAGCTTTTCCTTGAAAATGTCTTTTATTTCAATCGCACCAAACAACCCCCATGTTTAAAAAACAACACCACCATCATATCCCCCCACACTTCTCTAAGTGAAAGGGCAAAATGTTGTCACATTTAAATGAAGCTTTAAAAATTTCCAAATCCAATTTACCAACGACCAAAGCAGTAAATTAACAGGTAAAAAGAAAATCACCCGAGTTAAAATAAATGCACAAGAAAAGAAAAACAAAATAGGCCCTAATAAGAAGAGAGAAAATTATACCCAAGTATTGTATTCTTCCAGGTCGATTAATATTAAACAGTCCAGTCCGCCAATCACATGAAAATGAAGCGATTTTGTAAATGAGCTGCTTATTTGAAAAGGTGCCTAATGTTAAACAGTCCATTGAATAATTCCATCAAAAAATTCTTTCATTTCATTTCAATGTGGCGATTTTTCATAAACAAAACAAACGGGTATTCTTTACATTATCATGCATCAATTAGCGTGTTTTGTGTCACATTCGTAGAAATCCCATAAATTTCACTTTTACGCCATTTAAAAAAAATCCAATGGCGCCTTTTGGTATTTATAATTGGATATCAATAACTTCTGGGTGTATTTTTTGTTGGAATTTTAAAAAAAAGTGCAAAAATTTCTTTGAAAACAGAAATATACTTTCACTGTTTTGCTGATTGTAAGTTCGAACAAATAAAATCGAAAACGCTTCGAATGAAAAACGAGGGTGCGTCTGCGAGAAGGGTTGAAAACACTAACTGGTTAGGCGTTTTCCATTGGATACTCCGGAGCGTCCCTGAATTTCCAGGGATAGATTAGCAAACGAACACGATTTGGCGGTATTAGGGGTATTGCATAACCTAACATGGACATGAAAATCTATTAAATAATTTTAGATTTTCTCCAAGTTTATAAGATTTTCCGATCCTTTTATTAAGTTAACACATTTTAAGAATTAATTTATATAGTCTACTAGCTTGCATACCGGTCGTTACCGGGTTAAGTTTTTTCAATTTTTTTTATGGTCTATGTTGGAGCTAAACTTCAGGCCAATCGGCTCGGTAGTTTCCCCGCGAAAGGGTAGCATAGCGCAAAAACTAAGTTTCGAGATCACTTTACCCCCTCCCCTTACTCCCCCACCCCTTGCGCTAGTTTCCCGTATGCCTATCTTGGAACCAGAACTACCACAGACACTAAAGATTTGAAATTTTGTCCGTCTGTCCGTCTGTTCTGTCAGTCCGTGAAAATAACTTTCGAAAGGGTTAATCTAGAGACCTGAAAGTTTGTTTAGTTACGTTTCTCGTAAATGGCTAGGCCAGGTTCTCAAACGGACAAAATTAACCCAGTCCTTCCCTCTCCCATACAAACGAAACAGTTTTTTGCAATTTTCTCGAAAACGGTGAGTCATATTGAAAAGTTTATATAAATAAAATGTGTTTTGAACAAGATTTTACATAACTCATCCATACATCAAAATCCAGTCGGCCATACAAACGGAATACTTTTTTCCTGTTGTCTCAAAAACCGTGCATCGTATCAAAAAATTTATAGAGATAAAATTTGTTTAGAATTTGATTTTACATAACTTATCTATACTTCAAAATCCAATCGGAACACTGCTTCTTAACTCTCCGATACACCGGGAATACTTTTTTCTTGTTTTATCGAAAACTAAGCAACATATCGAAAAATTTATAAAGCAAAATCTGTTTAGAATATGGTTTTACATAACCGTTCCATACATCAAAATCCAATCGGACCACTTCTTTCCCCCTCTCATATACAAATGGATTTTTTGTAAAAAAAACATTTTGTCTGTCATCATGTAGAGCATTTGACGATTGGCCCCCGGGCAATTGTAGCTGTTCTTATGTTTTTTTTGCTAAAATTTAAATCTAAATAAAATTCAAAAGGATTGATGTGAGAAATTAGCCCTTAGACGTTCTGCATAAGAGAAAAATTAGGTGAGTTACATATTTTCATCGTATGTGAATGAAGATCCGGTCTTCATCCTTCAACCAGGGGGATTGAAATCAAGGGTTAACAATTTTAGAGGGCAAAGCTACGATTACACGGCGTTTACACGTAAAACTAAAAATCGTTTGCGACTCTCCACTATACGGCGTTTTTCGATTGGACAGGGATAGCGATGCTTGCGATTGATGTGGGAATTAACCCTTAAACGTTCTGCATAAGAGAAGTGCCATTCCGCTAAAATTTTTGAATTTAACTACGCCTGATCTACTCCTATTACCGGGCAAATGTCGTTCAGTACCGCAGTGTTAGGCCCGCCGTACACTTGAGCTAAGTTAGCTCAGATATGTGTATCAAAGTGAGGATAACATAAACCGCTAAACGTCCACGTCTAAACAGGCACATAGCTGAGTTAACTTAGCTCAAGTGTACGGCGGGCGTTAAGCCTGGGTGCTATTCCAAGGCCACTGGAAAACGTCTATTCGTATAAGAAACAACAACTTTTATTACCTGAACTTCAGAGATTCTCAATCCTGCAGAATATTTCCTGTGATCAGATTTTCAGAATTAATTTTTGACAACAAAACTATATAAGATTGACTTGCACAACACGAAACTTAAAATATGTTAAGCCAGAATTGAGTTTTACATCCGATACTCTCAAATATAAAAATTTATCTACTTTTATTTTCAATCATTGGGACTTTCAGTGGAATAAAAAAATAAAATGCCTTTTAATGTACGTTTATCGGCCATGTGTAAAAAGAGACATTGGAATTTTAATTTATTCAAAACAAATTATGAGTCAAATGTTAAACAAATAAACAGCAAATCCTAGCAGAGATATCTTTGAATGCATATTAATTTTATTTATTTATTTTTTTACAACAGCGAAAAAAGCCATTCAATTATAGTATTTGCAATGTAAAACCACCCCTTTTTCTTTTTTATCTCTATAACGTATATCTACATAAATGAACAAACAATTTACAATATTAAAACAGCTGCGACACAATGAAAGGTATACTTGATTATATTGAAACGCATATAAAACATGTCACGTTTGATATCATTACATACGGTTACATTGTTACAATTGCGTTACCATTTACGTGTGTATTTTGTTTTGGGATTGATTATCAAGCAAATATCATGAGTGCGGGCATACTCGTATATGTCGGTATTTCGAATATATTTCCATCCAGGAAAATTTTTGCCCGTAGTCTGCCTTATCTAAATCATGTTAATCATCTTTAACGTTGTTGTACCACAATAAATTACTGACTCATGACTCATTAAATCAAGTTTTGTGACTTAATAAATAATCGTTAGCAATGAATAAAATCAAGTTAAGGTTAAAAATGTGGGGCAGGGCGGGGGGCATGAAAAGACCAAGCAAGGATTCGGCGATAAAACTGTGCGATTGTAAATTAGATCAGTTGATGGATATTTATCAAGAATCTGTGTTATGAAATGAGGTGAGTTACATGTTTCCATCATATGTGAATGAAAATCTGGCCATCATCCTTGAACCAGGAGGATTGAAATCAAGGGTTAACAATTTTACAGAGTAAGGCTACGATTACACGGCGTTTACATGGCGTTTACATGTAAGACCAACAGTCGTATGCGACTCTCCACTCTACAGCGTTTTTCGATTTGACAGGCCTTGCGATTTGCCGTGCTGTCTTATTGAATCGCTCGCGACTTCGGTTCTGGGCTATGCCAGAAAGCGCTAAAAAGTTGGCAACACTGAAAAAAAAATAAAAGTTTGGGAAAATTATTTCCTCGCAAAAAGGAAATATTTTGATATCGAAGCAAATCTACTGAAAAATCTTTTCTGGGTAGAAAAAATGAACCACTTTAAACGCTTTTCTCAACCTATTTTTCGTATGGCTGGCGATATAATATCGATGAGGTTTTTATAAACACTCATGTATAAATACATGCAAAGAACATCAGTGTTAATATTATACCTATACTATATACCCAAAGGAATTTTTTTTAAATACAGGGCAATGAGTCCCTTGCAAAACGGAATGTTCCCAAACGGAATGTTCCCAATAAAAAAAAGTATTCTCCAAAAAGAATACTTTTTTTGTTGGAATGTGTCCAAAAAAATTTGGGAACAGTTAACATTTGTTTTATAGGAATGAATCCCGAATTTGGCCAAAATTGTCCCATAAATATGGGACTGGAGCATGCAATTTTGGTGAAACGGTCCCCATATCTATTTTCCGTACACTCCTGCAATATGAGAGGATTTTTGATCCGGTTTTCACCGATAGGGAGATGAACTCCGAAGCTAATTTTTGCGCTTACTAAAATCTACCCCCTGCTCACTCTTTGAACAATTCTTCTGATATCTCTTAAACTACTACTAATGCATTCTGATTCGGTTTTCTTCATTAGAATGGTCTTCATGTATCGGGTCTTTCAACAAGGACATAACAATTTTGTATTTAAATAAAACACAGAATAATTGAGATATCGGGCTGAAATGTATTCCAGGTGTAGTGGACATGTTACATTTAAGTATGAAATTCGATGTCGTTCATATGGCCACCGCGAGCTCGTTTGCTGATTGATTCTTTGGAGCCAATTTTCCACCACTCTTCCACACATATCGGCCGGAACGTTGGCAATTTCGCGTTCGATATTGTTCCTGAGCTCCTCTAACGTTGTTGGCTTGTTGGCATAAACCAACGAGTTAACATAACCCCATAAAAAGAAATCCAACGGCGTTAAATCGCATGAACGAGGTGGCCATTCGACCGGACCATTTCTCGAGATTACACGATTGCGACCACCGACTCAGAATTTCGGTAGTAAGTTTTAATAATTTCCAAACGTTGCTCGTTGGTGAACTTCACCATGATAAAAATGTAAACCTTGACTGACGTTTTAGCATTGCCAGATCATAAAAAAAAGTTTTAGGGTGCGTTTTTATTAAAATACAAAATTGTTATGTCCTTGTTGAAAGACCCTTTAGAAGTCATATCTGAAGCCAAAGCCAAGAAGTGACCGTGGCTGGTGGGGCAAGGACGAACCGCGGAGCGGTTCGGGGTGGAGCCCCTAGTTACAATTAAAATTAATTATTTTGTTGCAAACATTTTAGACAAGGTTACTATTTCTTGACTATTCTTTAACAACTTTCACCATTTTTGAATGCTAGACGACATTCGTAGGACTATCAACATCAATTACCAAAAATAGTTAAATTAACTATTTTTTTTTCTCTGCGTGTATGCTTCGTACACCAAAACTGCTAGAAAAGGGGAGGACATAACAAGCTATTGATAAACTACACCACGCTATTACTAAAAAATTCCGTCTGTGCAGTGGAGCATAATAAACGCTACTTTTTGAAGTTTTAAACGACCCTCGGGCTTGTCTTAAAAGTGAATACCGGGTCACCCGCTTGCCAATATGTGTGACGTATTTTATGGATGGACAGCATAACAATAATTATTTTTTCAAGACAAAAAAGTGAACGATTTTGATTTCCAAAAATATTCAAATAATGGAAGAAATTATTTGAGACGTTTTCTGGAAATAGCTCTGAAATTACCTAAAATTACAAATATCCGAGAATTGTTATAAAAAACCCTATAAAAACACTTCAAAACACGTGTTCAAATTCTAGGTAGGTATCTAATTGTGAAAACAACAAAAACTGCACACATTCTAATATTAGTAAAATAACTGCTGATCAAAACACTTCTATGGTTAATCATCATACCTTTTGAAGTAAAGTTAAATCGGAAAATCGTGCAAAAAACTAAAAAAAAAAACAAGACAATCATCATCGCACGCTAGAAGTTAAATACGAAATTATTAATTATCTACACGATTTCATAAAAAACAGACACAAAAAACTTTGCCTGTGTTGGTCATGTAGTTGAGAAGTTGGGATGAAATTCCAAACAACATAACAAGAAATATTTTGACTTTATCTTATCGGAGCCGTAATTCGAAACGAGTAACAAAAATAACAAAATATACCCACAAAAACTCCCACAAACATTTACTAATGAAGCCGGCCAAAGTACATTTTTATCTTGAATTTCTTCTTATATTTCAGCTGGGATTACTATTTTTTCCAAGTGTGATTATCCAAATATTTCTAAACGGGGCCCATAAAAGTTTTCACTTTTATCATAATTTTATTCTATACTAAAATGTGCATGCACTTAACCTACATTAAATTCGAAAACACAAACGACCGATAAAATTTCAAAAGATTGTGCAAGCATTTCGAGAAACAGAAGAAAACCGAAAAAATGCTCGGTGAAAATTCTTCATATGTCCTGAATTCATTTCAATTGTTTGTTGCACTCAAGTGTAATAAAATTGTAAATACTGCTGCAGCAAAAAAAACACGGTATTACTAAAAAAATTCCGTCTGTGCAGTGGAGCATAATAAACGGACACAACGATTCAATTGGCCATGCGCTCATGTTGCAGGCTTGCAATCTAGATGCAGCTCATGCAAATCATGAAAATAAAATCGTACATAAATTTAGTGAATTTAGACACTATGACCCCAAATTCTGATTTGGAATTTTAGTGGGCAATGGTAGGTAGGTTGAGTGTTCAATTGAGGTGCAAAATGCTGACAAAGTTGAAATTAAAAAGCACTGGGGAAAACAAATGCTAAATTTAATTATTTATTAGTTAGAACCGCGAATTTTCAGCTACAAAAATACAGTGAAACCCCGCTCTATGATCTTAATTCGATTTGTGTACAAACTATAAACCGAAAAAGCTTTTCATCCAAGAATAAGGTGACCATATTTTGTTTGCGTGAGTATTGGACAAAATAGCTGAGTGTGGTGGGAGGGGGGGGGGGGGGGGGGGGGGGGGGGGCTCCACCTTATATGGTAACCTTATATGGTCACCTTATATGGTCACCTTATATGGTCACCTTATTCTTGGATGAAAAGCTTTTTCGGTTGTAAATACAAAATAAATTGCACTGCAGGGAAATCTTTTGGGGAGAAATCCGAAATTTGGGGGGGTTTTAAATACAAAACAAATTGCACCGCAGGGAAAACTTTTAAATCACAAAATCACACAACCGAAATTTGCGCTATAAAATACGCAACAGATTTGTTTTAAAAAAATGCATTATACTATAGGCAGGCGTTGTTCAAGAAATGGCGCCGCAGGCGAAAATGTTTTGGGTTTCAAGGTTCAATATACCCTCCAATTAAAAGCCTCTCAGTTGAAGAGTTGAAGAGTCACAGGTTCAAACCTTTTTTTTATAGTTTCAGCTATATTAATGTAAAATTCAAATTCGGCGTTAGTGGGATAGGGTCTGTCCATAAAATACGTCAAACTTTTAGCGGAAAGAGGGCTCTCCGGTAGCGTTAAAACTGTATGCAGGAGATCCTCAAAAATTACCACAAGATAGGAGTGGGGGGTCCGAAAAACTTAAAAGATGCTTATTATAGAGTTTTTTGTGATCGTTTTTTTAGTATTTCATAAATCGACTTAATAATAGAAAAAGCCAGGACGAGAATTGAGTTTTCAGGCATCCGCTGGACATCATACCTAAGGATAATATCTAAGAACTAATGCCGAATCTCAAAAGATTGATTATTTAAACCTGTTACTAGTTAACAACACAAGTCAAGAACAACGATGTACACGATATTAGAATCTAGCAGTGGTTTCGCAAAACTGGAGGACATCGGCACGCGACCGGGAACTCTGCCGAGAGACATTGCGGAAGGCCAAGACCGGAAACCGATTATAGTGCCGAGAGAGATAGAGAGAGAGGGAGAGAGATAGAGAGAGGGAGAGGGAGAGGGTGATACAGAGGGGGAGAGAGAGAGAGAGTGGTTTCGCTGGATCAGCTCCAGTTTTGATATACCTGTCGCTATAAAAAATAACTGCTCCAGCTAAAATATTCATTTTCGTTTTTGCGGTTTACTCCGAAACTACGAAAACGATAAAATTTCCTACACTTTTGTCTTTCAATAGAACTCTGTGTCTCATATCATTATCGAGATATACCGTTATTTCAAGAAATTCAATTTTTTCAGTATTTTTATCTCGAAAATTAACGGTTTTTCAGTGTAAGGTTAACGCAAATATCCTTTTTTACAATTTGTTCCAGGAAAAATTGGCTTTATGGGATTTTCGGGGTTGCTGATCGCGAATCTGGTATTATAATTTTCAAATTCGAAACGGGAGATTCTAAGGCATACCATTTTTTTCAAAAGTTTAGTTATTTCTTGTTTTTTTTGGTGCAAAAAAATGTAAACAAATAACTTTAACTCGACCACGACGGGTACTTAAAAACTATAACAGAAAATCGTTTGTCGGAGAGACGGGGAAGATGTGAACCAAATTTCCCCACTACTACAAAACTTAACCTTACTAATGACGTTGGAATGTTTGTCATCTGTAGCTCAATTCGTTCCAGAGTTATAGTGCTAACAGAGAGCCAAATTGACGCACAAACGAAGAACTGTGAATCAAACTAGTTCTCTAAATTGCCCGACGATTGGTTCTAAAAACGGACGGTAGGTATATTCAATCTAATATACTCTAAATATTTCACATTGAGTATAAAAATCGGTACATGTGATGTAATTTTCCTGAATTAAGGCGGATACACACCGCAGTCTTGGAGAATTTACATAAAACATTATGTTGCACCAACAAAATTAATTTATACAAAAAACTTTTATTTGTTTTTTTTTAAACCTCTCGGGTGTGGGTGTCTCGAAAATGCGAAAATTCTGAATTAAAAGCGATTTTTTACCAATGACGATCACTCCGTTCTGTATGTTGGTTGCTTTGTCAAGCTTTTCTTTGTGTAAATGATTTGCATTCAATTGAAATGGAAAAAATGACGAATTACTTTTTGCCGCACCAAAAAGTCTGACGCATTTTCAATTCGACTGGGAGACTCCAACCAAAGCCAGTCATTCCGATTTATTCAAATTTTATTGTGTTCCAGCACGGATCGGATTTGAGAGTCTGTAACTCTTGCTAAGATCAACAGTGAATATCTATCTGACGTTTAATCTATCTGTCTGCCTATACTTGAGGGTAGTACTGGTACTGACATCAAATCATATTACCTGGCAGAATGGCAGTTGATAGATAATAGTGTTCAAATGACGGAAAAGATAGAATCACTCTTCATGTTGGCGTCTAATTAAAAAAAAAAAAATTTTTCTCTCTCTTATTATTAAAAAAAAATTTAATTGAATTTTTGTAATATTATGTTATATAAGAGATGATAGTTACTGTATTTAAAGTAATTAATTTGAAATTATTAACTACTTTGCGTGGAATATAATTTTTTAATTAAATTAGAATTTAAATTACTGAATTTTAGGGTTAGGAATTTTTTGAATTTTAGGGTTAGGAGTTTTCCGGTTTTTGTTTTTGTAAAGAGAAGCTTAATTTTAGGGTGAGGAATTTTTGAGTATTTTATTGTAATTTTTGAGTGAGTTTTTCGTTTTTTGTAAAAAAAAATGTTTCAGGTTTTCTAGTCAAAAAAAAGAAACTTGATTTTAGGGTTAGGAATTTTTGAGTATTTTTTTGTAGTTTTTGAGTGAGTTTTCCGTTTTTTGTAAAAAGTTTTTCTAGTCAAAAAAAGAAGCTTAATTTTAAAAAGTGTTTCAGTTTTTCTAGTCAAAAAAGAAGCTTTATTTTAGGGTTAGGAATTTTTAAGTATTTTAGTTTTTGAGTGAGTTTTCCGTTTTTTTGTAAACAAAAGTGTTTCAGTTTTTCTAGTAAAAAAAAATAAGTTTTCGTAGTTTAAAAATAACAGAAAAATTAATTTTCCTCGTGTTCTGGATCACGAATTTGCTATACATACCGCATCATTTCTTCTAATTACCAATTTTTTCTTAATTTACTATGAAAAAGTATTAAAAAGTAATTTTAAAATGTCTAATGGCAACCAATTTATTAATGGATAAAGCGTGTATCAGAATTGACCTCATAACGAACATTCACTGAATATAAAGACCATTATGACATGGATTTTATGTAAATTATGTCAATTTTACTTAAATTAGGTTTTCTAAAAGTAGAAAACGTGACATTAAAATTATATTCATTTGAATATTTTCCTAAATAACAAACTCAAATTATTTAATATTAATATTTAGTTAAAGTTTTTAATATGACAGGATTTTTTATGAAATATTTCTATGTTTTTCGCCAATTCAAAAATTAACAATTTTTTCCCCTATACAGTGTGACCTCGGTAAACGCAACCCTCGAAGAACGCAACTTCTCGATTAACGCAACACCTAAAATTTTACACTGTTGACTCAATAAACGCAACTTCCAAATAAGGTTGACTCGATTAACGCAACTTTTTTGTAGTCTGATACTTTTTTGACCAAAAAAACATAAAAAAAAGTTACAGGAAATCTTTTATTGACTTTATTCTCTGTTCCTTTTGCAGTATTTACTATTTATTTAGTATTGTAAATAATTTTGCAGCATAAAAACTACGTTACAAATGGTACAGGTTTTACCCTATTTTTGGAGTTGTTATATTGTTTAAGAAATTATGTTTCCCTTTTTGACAGATAATGTTGTGACTCGGTTAACGCAACTGACTCTGTTATTGCCACAGGCTCTGTCTACTATAGTTGCGATCACCGAGGTCACACTGTAGTTCTACTACACGCTAAAAAATAAAGTAATTTTTAGACTTTTTTCCTACATATAGGTCAACACCTTTTTGAGCCTAAAAACCAAACTTAAAAGTTTGAAATTATTTTCAAATTTTAAATGGTATTATCCGGTCTAAATTTAAGGTATTAAAATTTAAATTTTAGTCTAAAATAGTTTAAAAATTAGTTCCAAATTTCTAAAAATTCTCAAATTAAAACCTTACGGTTTAAGTTTAAGATGTCTGAGTCTTAAATTTAGACTGGAATGCTTAAAAAATTTTCATAAACTTCTAAAGTTTTAAATATAGAGAAAATAGTTTAAAATTCCACTAAACTTTCAAAAATTTAAAAAATAGAGGAGAAAAGTTAAAAAAAATTAGACTCCAGTTTTTACCGTGTATGTAGTTTTTATGAAGAACTAGAATTTGGACCCGATTTCGCCCGGCTAAAAGTGTAATTACGCAAAAATCCAGGAAAATAAAATTCAGTTCGGTATAAATTTTAGAGAGAACGGTCCGTGCATTTTTTTTTTTTTTGGAAAATGGTTCTTCAAAAATATAAAAATAAGGAAATATAAAAATAAGGAATTAAAAAAATAAGGAAAACAAATTCTAGCATGTAAAATATCTGTAAAATACTGGACAAAAACTTTTGCTATCAATTTCTAAAAAAAGATTCCCTCACAAATGATTAAAACAAAACATCTTGCATTAAATTTTCGACAAAAAAAATTGACTTGACGTTGACCATCAACTGAATCTGCGATCAACTGAATCTGCCATCAACGGTTTATAGTTCTATCCACCATCAATGATTGAGTATAATGTTTTCAAATGGTTTTCATTGTTTTTTCGACAATCTAACGCCGTGTAGATAAGCTAATGACGTGCAGAAGCATTTAACGTGATTATGGTGGATGATCAACAATTTCTTGTTTGGCCGTCTGGATTTACCATAAGAAAAACATTAATTGTTTGGCATGTCAAATATTAAAACTTATAAAGAAATGTTGCCTGGTGTAAAAAACACTTGAAAAAAAAAAATAAAAAAAAATTTTTAAAAAAAGCTTTTATTAAAAAAAATGCACTAAAAAGAAAAAAATAATTTTCTGGACGCTGTGTATCACAAATATAAAAGCTTTTAAAAAGCGAGATAAATGTTTATTTTATTGTTTTATGCTTTATCTCGCTTTTTAAAAGCTTTTATATTTGTGATACACAGCGTCCAGAAAATTATTTTTTTCTTTTTAGTGCATTTTTTTTAATAAAAGCTTTTTTTAAAAATTTTTTTTTATTTTTTTTTATTTTGTTCTTTTTAGTCTTCGAATATATAGTTTTACATTTGAGATGTCCTTACAGGCTTTTTAACTTGAGAATCGTATTCAGCGAACCCCAAAACCCGCAGAATATATTTTTTCCCGGAACAATTGAGAAAAAGGATAATCACGTTATCCTTACAGGACATTCCGTTATCCTTACAGACTTTTTAATGACAGATTCGGATTCAGCGACCCCAAAAACCCCAGAATAGATTTTTTTCCGGAAAATTTGGAGAAAAGGATAATCACGTTATCCTTACAGGACCTTCCGTTATCCTTACAGACTTTTTAATGACAGATTCGGATTCAGCGACCCCAAAAACCCCCAGGATAGAGTTTTTTCCGGAAAATTTGGAGAAAAGGATAATCACGTTATCCTTACAGGACCTTCCGTTATCCTTACAGACTTTTTGATGACAGATTCGGATTCAGCGACCCCAAAAACCCCAGAATAGATTTTTTTCCGGAAAATTTGGAGAAAAGGATAATCACGTTATCCTTACAGGACCTTCCGTTATCCTTACAGACTTTTTAATGACAGATTCGGATTCAGCGACCCCAAAAACCCCCAGAATAGATTTTTTTCCGGAAAATTTGGAGAAAAGGATAATCACGTTATCCTTACAGGACCTTCCGTTATCCTTACAGACTTTTTAATGACAGATTCGGATTCAGCGACCCCAAAAACCCCCAGGATAGATTTTTTTCCGGAAAATTTGGAGAAAAGGATAATCACGTTATCCTTACAGGACCTTCCGTTATCCTTACTGACTTTTTAATGACAGATTCGGATTCAGCGACCCCAAAAACCCCCAGGATAGATTTTTTTCCGGAAAATTTGGAGAAAAGGATAATCACGTTATCCTTACAGGACCTTCCGTTATCCTTATAAGGACGAAGTAGTGAAAATATTGTATTGTCATCGGACTTATATAAGTGTGCAAAATTTCAAGTCAATCGGACAAGTGGAAGTGGGTCAAAATTGGGTTGCAAGATTTGATCTGACAGACAAACAGACAAACAAACAGACAAGATAGCGAGCTAAATAAAAGCTTTTAAAAAGTAATTCCTTTTTGTGTGTCATGACGGGATCTTGGCGTTACAAACGGTAAGACAAATTTAAAATACCCTTTGGTTTCACCATACGGGTATAAAAATCACATGCCAAAATTCATTTTTATGCACAGGAAAAGTTTACACCACTGAATTCTCAAAAAATTCTTAAAAATGGTCATAAGGAAAATTAGCCAACGCTCTCGGTGAACAAATGTTGATACTGAAAAAATTTCTAAACCACTTTTTTTAAGTGTGGCGCAAAGATTTAAATCAAAAGCTACACAGTCCCAAGCGAAAATTGACTTAATTTATCGAATGTAAAATTCCATAAATAATGGCGACGGGAAGTGCAAAAACAGCAACGAAGGAAAAAACGCCGGAGGTGGAATTTTTTAAAATGCATACGCCATTTTTAAAAAACCGTTATAATAACATTATTATATTACTTTTTTGAAAAATCCGGGAAAAGCTTTTTTATTATATTATTTATTTGAAAAATCCGGGAAAAGCCCGGAGAATTGTAATATAGAAAAAAGTCAATTTAACTAATAAAAACTGTAAGCTAGCCGTTAAAGTCTCGGTTGACATAAAGGCTGCTAAAGGAAAGACATCTTCATCAAAAAGATGTAAAAGATGTACTCCTTGAAAAAAAAGTAATAACTAAACCGAAAGATTTCAAAATGCTTACCAAAAATTTAAAAAAAAAATAGTAATAAAATTCTGCTCCAAAAATAATTCACTGTAAATCCTTATTTCCAACAGATCAATAAATCAATCGTCAATTCGAATGCAATTCAGCAGCAAATAAATCTGCAAATCAATCGATCACTCAAAATATCGATAAATGCGAAGAAAAAAATATTGACATAAATTCTGATCGATTTGAATCCTCAACACAGTGGAAAAACTCATCTAAAAACTATTTCTTCTCTTCACAAAAAAAAATGTCTACCTTAATATCATTGACACACCTATTTCTTGAGATACCAAGAATTATAATAGAAATTGAACACAAACTTAAAGATCAACACTGGCACTTATGACGTAGATTTTTTCTTTGGACTCATAAAATTCACTGCAAATCACTTCGACTGTAATGCGGTTGGTGGGAAAAAAGAAAAACTTCACCATTTATTTTTTATTTTTTTGTTTAAATAAAAAAAAATAAAGAATGAACTGCAGCACACCACATATCACTTCGTGTGAGAGTCGATTTTTTAGTGCAAGTAATTCTAGATTTTAGCGGTTAATAAGTAGCACAAATCAGTGATATTTCTCTTTTATTGAATGGTTTTTCTCAGGGAGTTTTTATTTGATTTTTTTTTTTACAAAATTATACTTTAATGTGTCAATATTTCGGTGCTGTTAGTGAAACAATCGGAATTCCACTATTTATCGAATTCACAAAACATCCATCGTATTCGCCAGATTTGTGTCTTTAGTTCGAAAAGGTTCATTCGTCCGTTTGTTTGCTGGGTCGTTCTACGGCCAGGGAGGCTGCGATCTCTACGGATTGTAGGTAAGTCAAAGCAAGATCACATCTTGATGGCTGATCTTGCGTGTTAATGTGTTTGTCGATCGCATCAAGTAACAAAACTCAAATATCCACGTATTCAAGTTTTTTCCCTTAATTTTCTACCAGTAATTCACAATGATTCACTAGTTTGAAGGCATTTAGCACTGGAATTTTTTATTGAACGTGAGAAAATGTCAACCAATATAACTGACCACGTTACACAATTTTTCTATTAAAATTCACTAAATTCCAGACAATCTCAAAGAGTTTGTTATTATAACTAATTTACAACCAAAAGATAACTTTTTTCGAAGAAAAATTTGTCGTTTTTCAAATTTTCTGCACGAAATTCGCGTTTTGCGGGTGAAAATTTTTTGAAATCGGCTAAAATCAAACCCAACTGACTGTTCGATACCGATTTCACCCCAAAAAAACTAATAGTATTCGGACTAGCGACTCGAAAACTGTGAAAACGACTTTGCTAACTAAAGTTTTGTTTTCGGGTCTCTGATCGTTGCTAGTCTCGGCCTCTATACGGTGGATAGTCAACTATATTCTGACTGGATAAGATACTCCATCCAGCGGCGATATAGATAGTGGTAAACTGGTCCCAACAACATAGGCTGGTGTGAGTGGCGCGACGGTCGGTATTCCCTCGAGGTGGTAAAATACAAAAGTATCAGGTTCTTCCGTTCGAAAGACCAAAAGTGCCCACTTGAATACTTTCCAACTATGGCTGCGCCCCCCTTTTTTTGTTGTATAGTCCACCTTAATTGCCCTCTTCTCCTCTAGAAAAAAAAAACAACTCCACGCATATACATATTAGTAAGGTATTCACGCGACAAAGATCTCAATTTCTAGGTGTTTGTTTAGTTTACCTGTAATATCGTCAGTTTTCAACATTTCAATTTTAGTAGGCCATTAAAATACAGTCAAACGAATGAGTACTTCTTTTACACTCAACCGTAGAGCAACGGTTCGTTTTTAACAGGTAAATCAAAAGTGTATTCACACATATTTATACTTAAATGGAGACTGAGTACAGGTAAGAAGGTGGTTGGTTTTGTGTACCCCACAGGTATGATTGTGAATATGCGGTTCATTTGATGGTAAACAACAAACTTTATTCTACGAATGCAGTTGAAAAACTTCAATGGCGAAATTATATGTGAATATGGATGAGAAAAAAAGCTTGCGGCAAAATGTAAGTTTTCGGTTTGTTAATATATATCCATATACACATAGAATATACGGTGAGAAACTAATTTTGGCCCTGTAGTAGTTAAATAAAAGTGTTGCCCGTTGAATAAATTGTTTAAAATAATATTAAACATTTTAAAATATAAAGAGTATTCACTCTTTTGTGCCTCGGTGAAAATGTGGCGTGGATACAAGTGCATTTTACAAGAAAGCGTAATCATCCCGTAAAGCATTTGAAAAAGCATAATGTTTACATTTCCCAACCTCAAAATCTTTCTTATCTTCGAGACATATAACAAGATGGTCATTTTTGGGCTTCTCCCATTTCCGCTTTCGCTGCTGATTAATATTCTGCGCCATATTTTATAGTTTTATTACTTTCTCGCCACTAAAAACGTTTCTGTCGCAAAACATAACCTGGAAATGTCCGCTGTCATAATTCACACTTACCACTTTACAAAACATCCAAACAAGCTTTCACGTGCAAATAGGAAGACTCTGGCTTAAACCGATTTTGTATGAGAAATTTTTCTAGTCGAGTAAATATACATCCAATACAATGATTTACAACCAAATTCATCAATGAGTGAATACCCTTATAATGTTTATAAGGTAAATTTTTCACAAGAAAAAAATCAAGGATGGCAAATGAGAAAAAATATCATAACGTTATACCTTTCGTTATGTAATGAAATTCAAATTTTATTTCGTTTTGTGACGATAAAAAATTTCATTTCGTTGCGTTATAACATTATTTCGTTACAAATTGCATTTAAACTAAAGCGGCCCCTACACGTTCAATCTTGCAGTCAATCATCGCATGCTGTGACAGCATTTTGAACGTCTATGGTGATGCTGTCATGCAAAATTCCATGATTGCCAGCATGCTGGCCAATATCAAAATCAATTTGATATTTTCGAGGGAGCTTTGTGAATGACAGCATTCTTGAACGTATATGGCGAAGCTGTCAATCAATTCGTCATTTCAGCGTAATTTTAGTAGTGAAAAGATGTCGCATATAAAAGACAAAGTTTTTTGGGAATCCTTTTTCGAGTTATACAGACAAAAAAGTGAGTTTTGGATCACGAAAAGCGAAAAATATAAGGACAAAAAATTTTTGAATTGATATTTGTGCTGTGTGCTGTCGGTTTGGGTGTTTCGAATTAAGTAATGCTTGCGTGCATGATTGAGCGTCTAGTGCAAATAAGCTTTTTGCTGTGACAGCATGATTGACTGCAAGATTGAACGTGTAGGGGCCGCTTAAGAACTACAAAAAAAATTCTAAAAAGCTTTTATTTAAAAAAATACACTAAAAAGGAAAGAATAATTATTTGATTACTGTGTATCAGAAATAAAAGCGAAATAAATATTTATTTTATTTTTTATGCTTTTTATCTCGCTTTATTTCTGATACACAGCGCTGAGAAATTAGTTTTTTTTCTTTTTTAGTGCATTTTTTAAAATAAAATAACAATTTTTTTTTTATTTTACCCTTTTTAGTCATTTTGTACCAAAAAAAATGTCTACATCATAAAAAATAATAATAATAGAGAGTACGTGCTTAATCAACCAAATAATTGCAACCGGTTTATCAGCTTTTTTTCTGATTAGTATGACTAAAAATCCTAATTTAAAAGAATAATCACGTTATCCTAACAGAACCTTCCGTTATCCTTGCGGACTTTTTAATGTCAGAATCGAAGTCAGCGACCCCAAAAACCGCCAGAATACATTTTTCCCGGAAAATTTGTGAATAAGGATAATCACGTTCTCCATACCTTTGTCCCTTGTCCTTACAATGACGGAGTTACGTATGTGTGGAAAATTTCAGGTCAATCGGATGAGTGAAATTGGGTCAAAATTGGATTGCAAGATTCGACCCCGACTGATACACAGCGCCCAAAAAAATATTTTTGACGTTTTAGCACATTTTTTTTAAATAAAAGCTTTTTTTAAAAAAAAAAAGTTTTATTGTTTTAAACCGTATGTGACATAATGATTTAAATCAAAAGCTACACAACCGGAATCGAATTTATATCATTTTTTTTTTTGTGAAACTGAAATTGTTGACATACTAATAAAGAGAATTCCGCCACTGACCAAGAAGTTACACCTAGCCGAAGTAGATTATGTTTTTCATAGATCGTTGTTCCCAGCGTTTGATAAATTATAGCACCAATTGCAAAATCCGACACAAAAATTAAGCGGCACTGTTCCAGCTAATATATAGTCCTCCTATATAAAGTATAGTTAGTCCTTGTTAGATTCAATTCTAAACAATGTCAAATTCTAAACCCATTTTCTTATAAACTACTAGGGGCTGCGCCCGAACCGCTTCGCGGTTCACCCCCCCCCCCTCCCCTCCTCCGGCCGCGCGTTTAATTTATCTATCTATATCTATACTGAGAAATATCTGGACCTGGACCCCTATCTGTGCCAAATTTCAGGCCAATCGGTTCAGTAGTTTCCCCGCGAAAGAGTAACATAGAGGGAAAACTAAGTTTCGAGATGACTTTACCCCCTCCCCTTACTCCCTCCACCTCTCGGGCTACTTTCTAATGGGTCTATGTTGAGGCTGGACCTCCGACGAACATCTATGCCAAATTTCAGGCCAATCGGTTCAGTAGTTTCCACTTTAGGCCCTCCCCTTACTCCCCCCACCCCTCGCGCTACTTTTTCGTATGCCTATGTTGCAACCAGAACTACCACAGACACTCATGCCAAATTTCAAGTCAATCGGTTCAGCCGTTTTTACGTGAAAGAGGAACAGACAGACAGACAGACTCATTTTTATAGTATGAGTATGATTTCTCACTCAGAAAATGTGAACAGAAAATTATTTTTTGAAAAACCAGTGGAAAGAGGAGTCAAAAATATGTCTAAAAGAACTCTCAGGGACACAATGAAGTCTTTTTAACCAAAAGTTTTTACGATCTATATCTTAAAAATGAAATACTGGGATACTATCTATCTTAAAAATTTTAAAAAAATAGTATTATAAATCACTTAACTAAACCATCACGATGACTCCATTTAACCTTTTCACTTTCAGGGATAACTTAAATGCCTCACCTAATAAGATTAAAATATTTTGAGGTCTAATCATAAAACGCAATTAACTGACCTGCCGTACAAGAAATTTTCACTTTAGAATTCCTCACCTTTGTTTAGACATTTTTTAAAAAAAAACTGTTTTGTTTTTTGCTTGAGTACTTCTTGCGTAAGCGAAAATTTTAACATCAAAACTGTGTGCTGGTAAAAAGTAGCAAAAGCGGAAAATGCAAATAAACGCAGAGAAAACATAATACGGTGTGTTATGGTGGAGTGTTTAGTTAAAACAAACCTATAAACATTTATACTAGGAGTTTAAACTTAATTAATTTGTTTTGTCGAAGGTTATTTGAACGAGATAAATACGTGTTGCAGAAAAAAAGCTGATAAACCGGTTGCAATTATTTGGCTGATTAAGCACGTACTCTCTATTATTATTATTTTTTATGATGTAGACATTTTTTTTGGTTAATCATAAATGGTTTGTTGGAAAACTTTCGTTTTACGCAGAATAAAAAAAAACATCAACATATTTTTATGCCTGTATGGCGATTTTTTGAGTTTCTAATCAACCAATAAAACTTTGAAAAAAACTATTTAAAAACTGTATTTATAGATTTTACAGTTTTTAAATAGTTTTTTTCAAAGTTTTATTGGTTGAATACTTAAGTATTTAAAGTTTTGCCTTATGTTTTTATACTCTACTAGCAGACCCTTCGTTGCCAGCTTAAAGTTTTTTTGTATAAATTTTAGAATACCAAAAAAAACCATAAATAACTTGAACACTTTTGAGAAAAAACGTTATCCTTACAGGATCTTTTGTTTCGAATTTTGAAATTCCAACACTGGATTCGTGATCAGCGACCCCGGAAACTGCCTAATTCCGATTTTCCCGGGAAAAACGGAAAAAAGGATATTTGCGTTATCCTTACAGGACCTTCTGTTTCGAATTTTGAAAATCTAACATAGCTAAAAACCTGCTCCTGGCAACGCAGATCATTTTGCCGCGTAAAAATCGGTCCAGTAGTTTTAAAGTTTTGTAATCTCAAACAGACAGACAAACAAACATCAATTTTTATTAAATTTAGTATACAGTTTGTAATGCATCGAACCAACCGTCGGACACACAAATGAACTACACCAGGGTGTTTGGGATGACGAAAGATTTTGATGCGGTTTTCACTATTAGGCAGGTCGTTCATCAAGGAAAATATTTGCTAACTAAATACAAATCCAACCCTTCACTGTAAACACCCTCTCCTGCTATTTGCTAAACTACTGAATGGATTTCGATACTGGTTTCTTCATTACAGATATCCTCCGTCAAGAAAAAAATGTCGCTAACTAAAATTTACTCGCTCCCCATTCTTAAAACCCCTCTCCCGCAATCTCCGGTTTTCACAGTTAGGAAGGTCAGCTTCGAAGGAAATTTTTCGCCCACTAAAATCTACCCTCTCCCCACCCCTTGAACCACTCACCTACCATCTCCAAAACTACTAAATGCATTTTGACGCGGTTTTTTGGTCAAAATGGTCGTCCCGAAGAAGGAAGATCCGACGCCAAAGTCCGAATATTCGCCGTGACCGGTGGCCGAGGGGGATGTGGGACAAGGATGGACCGTGGAGCGGTTCACGGGTCTAGGGGCTCTTAATCAAAATTTTTTTTGAGATTTTCCGCAAACAAACAGAAAAAGCTATAATTTTTAGAAATTTAATTTATTTCAGTGTAAAAGGAAAATCTTCTTGACGCCTCAAGAGCTTTAAACTTTCCTTATACAGTGGAATCCCCTTAAGAGCACTATGGCTTAAAAGAACAACCCGCTTAAAAGCACAATTTCTTGTGACAAATTTTTAAGTGCCACCGAATCAAAAACACAGCTTAAAAGAACAACCCGCTTAAGAGCACAAATTTTAATTTATTTATTTATTTAATTGATCATACAGAGCAAAACTCCAAGATAGTTACAAATCAAAAGAAAAAAAAAACAATTATTCAATCTTAAAAGCAAAAGAAAAATATAAACAAATACAGCGTTATTATGATCGCAGTTGCTTCTTTACCATATTTGACGAACAATTAAAATCAATAAAGTTATAATTCTTATTAAATAAATTGCACATGAACGTTATTGGTGCGTTTTTCCCATATGATGTCTTAGAAAATTTGACATAAAAAAAGTTATAATTCCGTGTATTTCTATTTTGCTGACATTTTCAATGTTCTTTTAAACAGACTCCACTGTAATTGATTTAAATAAAAATAAAAATCTATATTTACATTTACAAATTCTCTGAATTCCCATCTCTTTAGTCTTTATGTTGTCTAGCAGTAGTATTACGGCAGCTCCGGGTATTTGCTTTTAATAGTCGTCATAAATGGACAATAGTTTGAATAAAGTGTTACCGTACTTAAAAATTTTAATAGAGAAATTTTGCTATTATTACGTTCTAAATTCATTTATCTTCCATAAGGTTTACACATTTATGCTTATTAATTCATTGCTAAATGGACAGATGGATGTCGTATGAAGAAAACAGGGAATCCTCCTTACCCCATTCAACCCAATTCCCTTCAAATACGAAAAGTCAACCCTAAACCAACCTCATTCGCCGAGCATTTCATCCCCCCTCATGTGTATTTTCGTTGCTACACTATCCTGATGCTCATCTAAAACATCGATAAAAGCGCTTAAGCTATGATAACATGTTTACAGTGAATTTACATGATTTATGCTATGATCAATTTCACTTAGTTTTATGATAGGAATTGTTGTCCACAACTCACGCGCAAACCCCATTCGAACTCCCATTACAGCAATATGAAAATTGAAATGGGGCAACGTCGACATTCTTCCATTAGTTTTAATTAAAATTCGGATTGAATTATATTTTGCAATTCACCTGCTAGACGTCATATCATCTAATAAAATCCTTTATAATAGAATCCTTTTTCATTTGTGTTTTATGCTTTCTGAATGTTGAAATCGTAACACAGGTAATTTACAGGTAATTTACAGGTAAAAATCAAATGAAATGTGAAAATGGGAAATGAATTTCTAAAACTTACCAAGTCTCGAATCGCTTCTCCTCTTTACACGTAATTTTATCATACATGATTGAATGCACTGGAAAATAAAATTTTTTTTAAAAAAAAGTGAAAAATCATGGCTGA
Organism: Chrysopilus asiliformis; assembly: GCA_964034945.1. NCBI lineage: Eukaryota > Metazoa > Arthropoda > Insecta > Diptera > Rhagionidae > Chrysopilus > Chrysopilus asiliformis. The sequence goes on along the minus strand of OZ035963.1, from coordinate 54,284,487 downwards.
CACTTGAAATTTTTAACATGATTTTTACTATTAAAAATTAAGTTTTTTTTAAATGTTTAGTTTAAATGAAAAAACAAAAAGTCAATTTCTTACCTCGTGAATATGTCGTATAACTTCGGCCCGTGGCAGATCCTCCAACTTCCTTTCGTTAACATCGAGTATCTCATCTGCCACTTCAAGATTATCCTTGTCGGCTGGGGAACCATATAATTTAATTTTGCCATCTCGACCCTCTACCAGGATTATCACGTAACCATTTAGTTCAACCACTTGCTGTAAAGTACATCAATTAGAAATTTAAATTAATAACGATATGCCCGTAATAAATCGTAAAGTAATTAATTTAAGTAAAACTGTGTTAGATTGTTTTTGAAGTCGTAAAACTTTGTTTAAATTGCTCGATAGGTTTAATTGTTATAATAATTAGAAATAAAAAATCATGTCTTTGGAAGTGTTAAAAAATTTAAATTCTTCTTAATTGTTGAAAAGGTGTTAAAAAATTTGAATTCTTTTGACGACTACGTCTCGTCCAGGAAGCCAATAGCAATTGGAGCCATCATCACACGAAGGAGATTGCAGCAGAAAAGGAAGAAGTTTATTAAGTGGACATATCGGGTCTTTCAACAAGGACATAACAATTTTGTATTTAAATAAAACACAGAATAATTGAGATATCGGGCTGAAATGTATTCCAGGGGTAGTGGACATGTTACATTTAAGTATGAAATTCGATGTCGTTCATATGGCCACCGCGAGCACTTTTGCTGATTGATTCTTTGGAGCCAATTTTCCACCACTCTTCCACACATATCGGCCGGAACGTTGGCAATTTCGCGTTCGATATTGTTCCTGAGCTCCTCTAACGTTGTTGGCTTGTTGGGATAAACCAACGACTTAACATAACCCCATAAAAAGAAATCCAACGGCGTTAAATCGTATGAGCGAGGTGGCCATTCGACCGGACCATTTCTCGAGATTACATGATTGCTACCACCCAGTCAGAATTTCGATAGTAATTTAATAATTTCCAAACGTTGCTCGTTCGTGAACTTCACCATGATAAAAATGTAAACCATGACTGACGTTTTAGCATTGCCAGATCATAAACTTTTCCTAACTGTCCAACACTGAAAACCGTATTCAAACAAAAAATAATAATTTCTCACCTTTTGTAAGTATTACCAGATTAACACGTTGGCTACCATGTGAGTCACCGGTGATCGCAGCGTGTCACCCACAGGGACAATGTGAGTCACCGGTGTACACACACTATTGTCATTACCGTCAGTTTCTCAAGTTCCATGGTTGAGTGCAGTCGCTCGTGCGGTACAAAGGGGGTTTTTTTTTGTGGATCATATTTCATGTGAAAAATTTGTTGTTCGTTTTTGTCTGTATTGATTTTGTGTTCACTGGTGACTTACATTTGTACAGAAATGATTTTTGCGTTTTTTCCCAGTGTATACTAGCGGAGTAAGCGTTTTTTTGGCTGGTAGCCAACGTGTTAATATGAATTACTCATTGTTCTCAACTTCTCAACAATGAAATGAAAAAAAAACATAAGAAAGCTACAATGGCCAGGGGCCAATCCTCAAATACTCTATATGAGGACAGACAAAATGTTTCTCTGAGAAATTCATATGTATAGGGGAGGGGAAGAAGAATGGTCCGATTGGATTTTGATATATAAATAAAATATACATAAATTTTTCGATGCACCGTTTTCTATTTGTATGGAGGAGGAGGAGGGGAAGGACTGCTTCAACTGGATTATGATGTATGGATGAGTTCTGTAGAATTATATTCTAAACACATTTTATCTTCACAATTTTTTACTAAAACTCACCATTCTCGAGAAAATGGAAAAAAACTTTACACAACATTAAATTTTACACAACACCCACTGAATTTTTTTCAACATTTTTAGAAACAAGAAAAATTTCAAACTTTTGAAGTTTATAAAAATCTTTAAATTTGCAACATTTTTTTTTTAAACCACTGCTTACTTCCAGAGACAGGTTAGGTTTTTCATACTCGCTGAATATAAGCATTTTTTGAAAAGGGTAACAATTTACTCCCTTAATGGTAATTTTATGGGAGGGATGAATCGAGATGAAGATATTTTCCTGGACTTTTCAGCAGAGGTTAAGTTGAAATTTATGTAAGTACCTACCGTCCACTTTGGTGACAATTTCGTTCCAGGTCATCAAAATTCAGTCATAAAAAGATGAAATTCATGAAATTTATATTTTTATTCGATTGATATTTGCATTGGGACATTTATGATACCTTGCAGGTGGGAGAACTAAAAATTCTCATTTTCTAAATGAATCAATTTTTGCAGGAAAATATTTGAACAGTTCTTTTTTAATAACGTTTTATTTAACACTCTAACTACCACGACAGTTTTAAGCCTTTTTCGAATATTTAGTTGTCAGTCAAAAAGACCTGACAAAAATAAAATACAAAATTGTTTTGTCAGACACTTCGACCTGACAAAGAACTATTCAAAACTTGCCTTATCAGAAACCCTTAGAACATATTTTAATACATTTTGAGAGTCTGACGGCCATTATAGACAAATCAAGAAAAATTTTGAACCTGGAGCGGGAACAGTGAACACGGTATGCCGCGAACACTTTAATAATTTTCATTGTGGCCGTTGTGTACAGTTAGGTGTCAGGTCTTTTTGACTGACGTGGCAGTTAGAGTGTTAAATATCTTATTATTGATAAATCAGAGATGTGTTTCCGACCTATTTGACTTTTGGTACTCTATATGAGAATCATATAGAAGTATATTAGATTTAGTATACCGTTTGTAACGCATCGAACCAATCGTTGGACACAAAAATGAACTACACCAGGGTGTTTGAGATGACGAAAGATTTTGATTTCTGCATGTCCTTCCGCCTGTCTATATGTGCCTGTCCGTCTATCCGTCTGCCCGTCTGTCCGTCTGTCCGTCCGATAACTTTCGAAAGGATTGAGCCAGAGACTTGGAATTGTTTGCAGGTTCCGTTTCTCGTAAATATATTAGTTAGGCAATGTTTTTGAACGGGTAAAAATCGGACCATTCCATCCCCCCACCCCTATACAAAAGAAACAGTTTCTCACAATTTTCTCGAAAACGATGAGTCGTATTGAAAAATTTATGAAGATAAAATGTGTTTAGAATAGGATTTTACATAACCGTTCCATACATCAAAATCCAGTCAGGCTAATGCTTTCCCCCCTCTCCCAAAAAATCGATTTTTTCCATAAAATTTTTGTTTACGCTCATATAGAGTATTGACGATTGTCGCCTGGCATAATAAAAACTAGAAAAAAGCTACAATTTTTTCTTTAGTTTTTATTATACTTATAGTAAGAAAAATCTGGGAAATTATAACTTTAATATGGCCTTTAATCGACTACTGTGGCTCGTATCTGGTTGTTGGGGCTCCAACATGTACGTTGGACCTCGAAATTATTCTTTAAGCCTAAAAGGCTCTATAATTAGGAGATTAATGGCACTATAACTACACGGTTAAAATTATTGGACTAACTCTTAATCCCATTTCTGGAATTTGACATTTTTTAATACTTTTCTATTAAATTTCAATCCTCTCAAAATCTTAACTACATTTTTAATCAAATTTGTATTATTTTTCAATATTTTTTAGAGTTTTATTTTTTTATATTTCTCCTTCCGTTATAATTCGCCCATGATCCGCAAAACAAAAGTATGACAAAACGGCGTTTTTAAAAAAGCGATATTTTCTTAATACTTTTCTTTTTTAATAAATCAAATTGTAATAAAAAAAATTATATTCCGGGCAAATTTTTATAAAAATTGTTTTTAAAAATAGCTTTTTTGCATTATATTGTAATACGAAAATGCATTAAAAAAGAATGCGGTTGCATTAAATTTTAATAAAAAAAAATTGTGTATTCCTTTAGAAAACAAAGCATGATATGAGTAAGAATCAAGAATTATCATCCAGGCAAGAAAAATTATTAAATTTGCGCCGCAGACGAATTATTTTGTAAACAGAATCTGGCACACTGGTTAAATCAAAACCTATAAAGTCCGACGCGAAAAGTAACTCATTTTTTCGGGGTATTTCCTGGTTTATAAACAAAAATAACTAAAATTGTAAAAATACTAAAAAATTGAAGATTTTTTTGAGATATGTATGCCTTATGCCTGGAGCCCAATGAACGCAACGCGAACGCAGAAACTGTCACTTACAAGTTTGTTCCATAGAAATCATTTGAAGTGAGCACAGCGAACGCAGTGAACGCAACTACAACGCAAAAGTTTGCAAACTTCTAACTTTGCCGCAGCAATTCTGCGTTGACAGTTCATAAAGTGAGGTTGGGGAAATGTCGTTCGAGGAAAAATTGATAGCCTTAGTGCAATAACAAAAAAATAATAAAGATAAAGACCAACAAAGCAAATTATCGCTTCAAAATTATCCATTTTTGTAATTTTGCCAACTTTATACCACTTTATATTATGTCACGTGTACTACTTCACGAGATGCCATTGGGCTCTGCCGGTGAAATGTTGCGCTGCGTGACAGTTCACAGCGTTGCAGCTGCGTTCGCGTTGCGTTCATTGGGCTCCTTAGGTTAGGTGTCGGAAAAGTACGCCGTAATGGGAAAAATATCCAAATTTTGTCTGTTCACATTCCAAATTTTGTCCGTTTGAAGAAATTAGTGACAAGTATTTAGTATTAAAAATCACCCACTCAATTTTCCTGGTATTCTTAACAAATTTTAATACTTAAGAATCTTGTATAAAATCAAATACTGAAATATCTTATAATTTGTTGCACATTTTTAATTAGCTTTCACTGATATCTTTTTTAGTCTCCTATTTGAACTAAAGCGTAGCTTTAAAAGTATTAAAAATTACTTTTTAAAAGATTTAAAACATTAAAATTGTGGTCTTTATTAGCAAAGTCAAAAAAGTACGATAATAAAACACATTATGAAAGACTACAAAAATTAGGAGATATCTCTTGGTATTCGGTATTTTCGATAGGTATTCAAAGTGTTTTACCTTGATATGTACATTTCATTAGTTATATGTCAACAAGGATTGTGCCCAGTTGCTGGGTTCAAGTGTTTTTCAACACAGTCAACGAGCATGCGTCACTCCTTTTCAAATCTCCCAACTGAAAAAAGGCGACAAAAAAAACAAGCAATTTTGTGAAAACATCTGTCCATTTCGGTTTTCAACTCGTTCCCGACAACCCACAAACGGGAATTTCCCTAAATTCTGAAAAAGCGGCTCAGGGCGTCATTTTTTCAGAATTCAAGACAAATCAATGTGATCGGATGTGAAATCGGGTGTGAAATCGAGGAATCTCGATTCCATACTTCCATTCATGATGGGTCCTCTTTGTGGTCCACTTGAGAAACACCTTCCACAGATAGTGGGACGGGGCGGGGAGGATGGATATACTAAAAGTCCACATTGCACGCATTTTCACGTTCCACAAGACATATGCTACAAATTTTCTCTTTTCAATTGACATCAGGATTTTTTTTACTCTCCCTGTTGAGATATTTCTCCTTAACACCTCCGCTCTCGAAATACACATTTTCGTATGTGGGGTGAAAAGGAATTCCAGGAGATACACATTCTGAACTCAGCACCCGAGGAAAAGTGTGGAAAAAAATGCTAAAACTCATCAAAAGAAAAGATTAATGATCAAAGTTTCAAGGTGTCTCCTTATTTGTTGCAATTTCACACATCCTTCCCACACGTTTCGACCCGGCCGTGCCTAGGTTAATACCATATAATAGTGAGATAATTACACGAAAGGAATTCAGTTGAGATGACAGGCCAGCGGAACCCATTAGGAGCAGCAGCAGCAGCACAAATCGCAAGGACAAAAGGAAGAGCATCGTAATAAGGACGATATTTTGAATGAGTGACAAGGACAATTATTGTCCGGGTCGGTCTTATATGGGTGATACCTTCCGCGTGTGTGGGGTGTGTGTATGCGAATTAAACTATGATAGATAGAGACCACTGGATTTTACCTTTCCGGATGACGAAGATGATGATGTTTGTGGCCCAAGTGCCGCCCTAGGCTGCATTTCACATCAAAAAAAATATATAATTCGGAAAAATAACAAAAAAAAACCGAAACGAAATAACAAATGAAAATTATCCGTGAAAAACTATCGGAAAAGCAGATTCGACTGTCGTTAAATTCGATTTCACGAATTGATGAACTTTTCAGAATTTTATCTTTGCGATCCACAATTTTCACGTCACGAAATGCGGAATTTTTTGAAAACTTTACAACTTCATACCTCGTTGTTTTTTTTTTAAATTTCACTATTCGGTACAAAAAACATTCAGGAAAAACGCTTTTTTTCCTTCACGAAATGCAATTTTCCAGCGATTTTCCCCGGAATTTTGAAACTCCTTCGAACGGAAAAGCTGGCAAACGATAAAAAAAATCAAGCGGAATAAAAAACGCATAAATTTTTTAAAGCTATTATTCAGTTGGGGTTCGCTCCCAGTTTTCTTTATCTTAACGATATTTTCCCAATAATGGGAATATGACCAAAGTTCTCGGTCATTTTCACTGCGATCCTGGTTTTCCTTTTAAACTACGAATCATTGCGGTACAAAAACGCACAGCAATCACCGCATTTTCCACAAATGAAGCGACCACGACGACGTCTTTGGAAAATGTCCCCGGAAGAATCTCCGCCACACGTCGCTCTGTATTTCGTTTCACGGATCCAAAGTGTGTCCACCACTTCGCAATTCGTTCGTCGATGGAAAATCCCAACGGAATTAAAAATTATCGATAATTGAAACTATTTCACCGCGCACAACTCACACCCTCCCGCTAATCACACCGAATTGATTTCCATTTTCCTTCTCAAATCATCGCAAGATCTTTCGAATTTTCACAAATTTTCTAGATTCTTCTCTCCCCGAATATACAATATAAAACTTTTCCAGCAAAAAAAAACGCAATCGAATTTCCCAACGAAAGTTCAATAGATTTTCGCACTAGTGAATTTTCACAATGAAAGTTATGCTAGGGAAACGACGTCGATTTCCCATTTTTACTTTTCCTTCTATAATCCGCACCCGCTGTTTTTTCAAGTCAATTTTCAAGATTTCCACCGAAATTTTCACATTAAAATGTGATTTTTTCAACCTTTTCGTTTTCTGGTCAAATTTCCTGATTAAATTGATTTCAATAAAATTTTATTTGCTGTTTTTTCAAGCAAATTTTCACATTTTTAGTTTCGTGCGGGGGATCAATACTCCGAATTCGGTCTAGAACTGAAAATGGAAAATGGAAAATCTCTAGGATTTCATCTCAGCATCCACTCTTTGGAACAAAATGATTTCCACAATTTCTCTTAATCCGTTTTAAATTTTCTCGTTCAGCATCCCCAATCGGTGTCCATTGAAAACAGTTTTCATGGGGTTTTCTATAGCAACCCCAAAGAAAATTTTTATCCATAAGGTTGGGGAAAATGGGTGCGAAAGTCGTAATTTTACTCTTTGGAAATTCCCTTAAATGTGTTTGCTTTGCAGCTCGACTTTTAAGGAATGTTTTTTGGTCCATCAGATGGATGTGAGCAGAAAATACCAAAATATTCGGGGAAGTTTTGTGGATGTTGTTTTCCTTTTCAAACAGAGTTTCTTCAATACGCGCTCAAGTGAAGGAATTTTGAAAAAAAATTTCTTCGAGTATTTTTTTTTGTTTTTTTTTTCAAATTCTGTTCGTTTCAGTTACAATTACGAAACTAAATAGTTCGCTAAAAGTTAGAAAATTATACAATTCTTTTTGCTTTTAAATATTTAATTTCTTTTCCGGTTAAATTTTTGTTTTCTTACTTTAGAATTTTTTATAAATGAGTGATTTTACGGATAATTAGCAATTTATTCCACAACCTCTTCAGATGCTAAAAATTACCAAAACTGGGGCCTTATCAGGGAACTCGAATCGAAAGTGAAATGTACGGAAAATTCTGAAACGGTATCAGCTAACTCGATTTCGATCAAATATTTGTCATTCATTTTCGGAAATTTACTCGAATAGGTTGCAGTCGTCGGATTTGAAACTCGAAAACGAAATATGAGTAGTTTTAATGTTTTTTTATTTCATTTAAGGGTATTTTAAATACTAAATATAAATGTTCGTTGTCCTTTGGTCCAATAATGTTGATGTGTGTTCCATCAAAACATCCTATAACTCCATTTTATCATTTTGTATACCATTTTGGAGGCAACGCTAACGCATCACTTTTATCCCGTACATATTTTCTGATAATCCTTGGACTGGAAACGCCGTCATCACTTTCATCACTGATATCCCGACACTTGAAAATGCCCGACACTTATTATTTTTTCAACAACAAAAAAAACGGAAAAATGAGTAAACAATTTGAAATCGTATAGCTAAAATTGACAGCTAAATATAAGCACGAATTTATCAAGCTACCAGCAGGTTCCTTGTTTTCGATTAATTTATGGCAGTACATTTTACTCGAAACGAAAGTTTTACATGATACCAATGGAATTCGTTTTCGAGTACGGTGTTCGAGTCGATTTGATTTTCGATTCGATATACATGATAAAGCCCCAGAATACGATCTTTCAAACGTTTCGGATTTGGATTACGGAAAAAAACATTTCGGCGAGAGTCGTAATCCGTAACGTAACGAAAAATCCGAAACGTTCCGAGAATAGCCGCCCTGATGTCTCTCTAGTGGGCGCTAAGCACATTTTACTTTCAACAAAGATAAGAAAGATGCAGGTGGGTATAAAAAGGTTGACTACCCCCGATCTAAATTATAGGCTCTCTAGTGTCGAGTAGGAACTTTAGTCCTTGGACATTTGCGATGTTTCAGTCACGTTTGGGCTTTTTAGAAATCCAATTTTATTTATTTTGTTTAAACTAGAGAAAATGTAACATATCGGAAAGGATTTTAAAATGTTTATATATTTTTTGGAAATTTGTGCGAATGAAACATTTAGGAGGTTTTCTTTTTTCGAATCCATGATACAATAACGCGAGGTATATTTAATACTAGGTGGATTTTTTAACGATATTTATAAAATAAAAATTTTTTATTTTTTAGTGTTAAGACAAATTTTGAATACAAGTAAATTACATTAAATTAATTTATGGTAAAATATTAATGTTTTTCGTATTGTTTAATGTATCATTCACGTGCTTCATTTTAAGAAAACTAATTATTTGTTTCCTTTTGATTTCGTTGATTTGCCAGTCAATTTTTTTGATTTCCATTGATTCAATTCAATATTTGATCATAAATCAATGATATAGTTTGAGTTACAATCTTAATTAATCTAGCGAGGATGAACACTTTTCCATTTAGGGATTTAGCATACCGAATACGTTGTGTTGCTGCAGCAACTTATTTTCTAAGAACGATAATCGACTTTTTTCCTTTTGCCTAACGTTCATATTCGCAGAGGAAATATTCGTTTGCAAATAAGTTCAGGAGTTCCTTCATTCCGCGAACAACAAGAATTTGGAACGATTTACCAACCGATGTGTTCCCCCGGACTATAACCCGCAGAAGTTCAAGGACAACATAAACCAACATCTCTTTTCGTTCTTCCGACCATCCTGAGCTGTGCTTCCGGCCATCCATAAGCTCTGGCTAAAACTATAAAAAATAAGAAAAAGGGAAAAATATGTGATCGATAGAAATGTCAAACTCGTTTTGTGTCAAGCGACGTCAGAATTTTTCAATAAGGCCGAATGTGGCTGCGAAGCTACCATACCATGTCTGATTGTACCATGCTTTAAGAGTACGTCGGAAAGGTGGAAAGTTTCTCGCTAATTTTTGTGAAAATCCATTAAAATGAAGTGAAAATCCATCGTTCGGCCAAGAATTCAAATGTTTCACAGTGCACAGAAATCATTCGGAATATCGTAAAAAAGTGCGTGCGGAAGTGCGGAAAAGTGCCTGTAAAGGCCTTTCCAATATTTACACTGCGGATTCGGTCGCTTTGATGAGTTTCGCTATTGTTTTTGCGTTCTGAAGAAGTGGAAAAGTCGAAAACGCTGAATTACACTGAATTACGATTGGATAAGTGCAAAAGGATTTTGCCAGCCTTGGTTTGATGCCGCCGTTGATTTTGTTCAACGATTCGGAGAAAAAGTCGTTGAATGGAATGCAGCAGTCGGGGGGTGGCGGCGGCGGAGTCCCTTCGAACTCGACGACTAGATTGGCCACCAGCCGTCCCAGTGCTTTTCTGCCGCAGCCCCATCCCCAGTCGCCCCATATGATTGCAATCAGCGAGGAGCAAATGATTGGCAACAGCGAACGGCTGCTGGTATCGTCGGACATGAGTGAGGGGGGAGGCGGCGGCAGTGGTGGAAGTGGCAGTGGCGGAGGCTCCGATTCGGCGACATCAACCGTGCCCACACCCCTCTGGACCGCCCTGTATGACTACCACGCACAAGGGGAAGACGAGCTGAGTCTTCGACGGGGACAGATTGTCTTCGTTTTGTCTACAGACAGCAATATCTCGGGTGACGAGGGCTGGTGGACGGGAAAGATCGGCGATAAGGTGAGTTTTTATACGAGCCCAGCCACTAATCTAGCAAAATCTAATCGGAGTTCCTCTCTGTTTTAGGTGGGAATCTTCCCTTCGAACTTCGTCACAGACAAGGATCCAATGCATGTCGTGCCTTCGGCGATTGGCAACATCCAGCCCGTCGAGATCGACTTCCAAGAGCTGGAGGTTAAGGAGGTGATCGGCGTCGGGGGTTTCGGGAAAGTACATCGCGCCTTCTTCGATGGGGAGGAGGTGGCAGTGAAAGCCGCTCGCCAAAGCACCGAGGAAGATATCGAAGTGACGCGAGAAAGTGTCCTGCAGGAGGCGAAACTCTTCTGGTCGTTGAAACACGAGAATATCGTCGCCTTGCGTGGCGTCTGCTTGAAACCCCCGAAATTGTGCCTCGTTATGGAATTCGCTCGTGGCGGCTCCTTAAACAGAATCCTTGCGGGCAGGAAGATTCCTCCAGACGTGCTGGTAAATTGGGCAATGCAAATCGCTCGGGGAATGAATTACCTGCACAACGACGCCCCCATCTCGATTATTCATCGGGATCTGAAGAGCTCAAACGGTGAGTTATATGCGGAATAGCGCAGAAGTCTCGATTTCACTGAGATTGCGATGGAGACAAGTTTTTTTTAAAGATTAGGATTTGCCAGTGGCGAAGCGTCAGAGTAGACTGTCTACTAGACGGCATAGACAGGGTATGGTAGAAAAAAAAATATTCACACCCAATGGCCTATGTTACACACGGCAACTTTAAGCGGCGACTTTTCTTAAGTATAGGCGAGAGAAGTGAGGGAAGCGGTGGCCCCTCACTTCTCTCGCCTATACTTAAGAAAAGTCGCCGCTTAAAGTTGCCGTGTGTAACATAGGCCTAAAAGGTACAAATTTATTGCATGGTTCCAATAAATATTACTATTATCACATTTTCAACAGTTGGTGTTCCTTTTTCCACTAAGATCTATCTATGTTGCCTACCCTGACACTTCGCCACTGGGATTTTCTTAATTTAATTTCTTGTCGCCGTGAAGTCGGTTGTTCATGTTTCTTTAAGTAGCGAAGAACAAAAAAAAATGTAGAAGAAAATTAGTTTTATTTGCTTTTCTCGATCAGCTATTTGTGATAAGACAAGGCCATTATTTTGGTCATAGTTGGTGGTGATATGAAAACTGTTTCTGTTATCGCGTCATTCAGTCTACGATGATAAATTGATTAGTGAGCGAATTTGTTGAATCGATCATAGGTGCCCATATTTAGTAATTCGATACGCATTTCCGTTTAGAATTCGTTTTTTTATCTTTCGCTAATCTTTCATTTCATAGCAATTCTATTGGAAAAATTCAGAAAAATTTAAAAAACGAATTTTTGTACCTTCTTTAAAATATTGTGTCGTTAATGAATTAAAGCAGGCTTGTCCAACCGCATGCGGCCCAGGACGTGTTTGAATGTGGTCCAACAAAAACTGATATATTTACAAACTTTATGAATTAATGAAACTTAAATTACTTAAAATTGTTAACTAAGTATGTATATATTCTACGTTTTTTTACTAATCAGCTATCTTTAGGGCTAGTATATTTGATTTGTGGCCCAATATAACTCGTCTTCTCCCAATGTGGCCCAGGAAAGCTAAAAGGTTTGACACTTAGAGCATTCTTTTCTAACGTTAGTAAAGCAACAGCTACAACTTTAGTCGTAAAAAATGAGATCGGTGACACATGGCCTGGCTGAGCAGCACTTCCGTTCTTACGAAGAAGCCAAAAATTGGGTCGATTCGTGGATAGCCTCAAAAGATGAAGCATTCTTCCAAAGCGGTATCCGTATGGTGCCAGAAAGATGGAAAAAAGTAGTGGCACGCGATGGACAATACTTCGAATAGAACATAATGTACCGTTATTTCACAAAAAATACGCAATTTTTGATAAAAAACGGCGGAAACTTATTTGTACACCCAATAGTTTCCACCAGAGCTTAGGGAAAGACCCTTTAATGCTAAAGCACAGCTTAGGATGGTCGGAAGAACGAAAAGCTATTTCGGTTTATGTTCTCCTTAAACTTCTGCGGGTTATAATCCGGGGGGAACACATCGAATGGTAAGTCGTTCCAAAGTCTTATTGTTCGCGAAATGAAGAAATTCCTAAACTTTACTGTACGAAAACGGGGAGACTCAAGGAAGAAGTCGTGCGCGCGTGCAGCTGCATGAGAGGGTCTAGGGAAAATTTACCGTGGAGGAATAAGTTGGCAAATTTCGGTGGAACATTTCCCATGGAAATATCTATAGAATATGCTGAGTATCCTAACAGAGTGACGATTCTCGAGAGACGGTAATAAACCTGTCAGAGACTTGTCTGCAGTCAGTCGGATCGCACAGTAGATAAAATTAGTTATAAAACAATTCCTATAATTTAAATTATGGTTCAACCACAATACAGCGGCAACGGCAGCGCACTTTTGCCGTCGCCGCAGAGTTTGAACCCCAGTCAAACTTGCCGCCGCCTCCCAACATGTATGACGAAAACCACCACATTCGGCGCCACATTCTATGACGATTTTTTGACGTTTTGATTTCGCATGTCTCAATTTTTACAGAATAATATGTGTGGCGCCGCCATGCCGCCCGCCGCCGCAGCTGCCGCTTGCCGCCTTCATTTTATGTGAACCATTAGGGTATTTTTTTAAAACATTGAGTTTACTACCAGACATTTTCAAGAGATATATACACATATATTTGTATGCCCAGTCATTAAAATCTCCTTTTACCGTAATTGGATATTTTTTTACCGTTATCGAGATATTTCAGATTTTGTAAAATAAAAATTCATGGCTTGAGAAATCCTAATTGATTTAGAGTTCTTTTTCTGTCTCGACAATGTTTTCAATTTTGAGTCACCTTACAAAGGAATCCTTTTTTAGCAATCATACGGCATCTGGGCATAAAAAAATCTTGGCTTTTAGTTCATATCGAACGAAAAATTGCGCAAAAAACAAATCACAGGTCAAAAATTGTATTTTTCTGCACTATGCGAATTTTTTTAGCTAATGAAATTTTAAATTAGTTTTTTATCAATCGAAATAAAGCTAAATAAATGTCCAGGCGAAAATCGTTTAAAAAAAATTCGCCGTATGCGAAAATCATTTCAAAAAACTGAATCTCAAGTAATAAAAAATTGTGGTAGTTCATAGCCATTAAGAAATATCATTTAATTTACGCTCTTAAAACTAGAAAAAAAATTGCTATTTGCATTTCGATAAGAACAATTGCAATTGTTGATAATTATAAATTGTTCAACTTCTATCTGGGGTCTTTTTCGCATCGAAATCGCATGTGATCTTTTTGCTAATAGCAAAGTAAATAATTAAAACCCCGAGAATACGACATTTCGAAATTATAAAAAGTCAACAAAAAATCTTAAACCTCTTTTTTTCATTGTTTTTAATTATGTGAAAATGTAACTAGCCATTCACATTCTATTACTATCAATGATGTCAGATTCAATTAAGGCTTTTCTGATAAGAAATCACTTGAGCGAACTTCTATGACGTCTTAAGTTAAGAGCAGACACCGTTTTTTGTTTGTTTGATTTCAAATTCTGATGAGATAATTCTATATTTATCAGGAAAGTAAAGACAACAACACCACCTAAAGGCGAAAATAATGAAAACAAAAAAAAATCATTTTATGACATTTTAAACTGTCGGCGTAATTATGGCACAATTATGGGAAATTGGTGTGAATTTCTTCGCTCATGAGTGAATGATATCAATATTAATTGGTATTTTTTCGGTTCGTTTGTGTACAGCGTGATTGAAGCAGTTTGTAAATTCTTGCTCGAGACTGACTTCTTGGCGCGCTTTTTTTGATGTCAATTTATTTTTTTTTTAGATAAAGATCGCATGATAAATTGAGATCAACTATGATCAATCAGAATAGTTCAAATAGTTACTTCCGTTCCGATTGCAAAATAATTGAGAATGAAGACAATACATTGTTTAATTTGTGGTTGAGACATTTTTCTTGTTGGATGCACAAAGTAATGCCTAATTGGCGGGATTTAATCGTTATTGAACAGCAGCGTATTGATTTTTTTTCACATTTTACAGCAAGTAAATGAAATTTAATAAAAAAAAACAGCTTAACCCACCTAACGGTGAGATGATATCTTTCTTACTTAATCCAACTTCATATGATGAATATAATTGAGTAAATAGTTGATTTTTTATACCCGTCTGGTGAAACCAAAGGGTATATTAACTTTGCCTTACCGTTTGTAACGCCAAGATCCCGTCATCACGGAGAATGATAAAAAAAATTGAATTTTGTATGTCCGTCTGTCCATCCGTCTGCCCATCCGTCCGTCAGTCTGTCCTTCCGTCCATCTGCCCGTCCGTCCGTCTGTCTATCCTTCCGTCTGTCTGTCCGTCCTTCTGTGGCACGGATTGCGGGCGCAGGGATTGAGCTAGAAATTTTACGCAGATTCGGTTTTTATAAAATGCAAGGCTAAGTTCGTTAATGGGCAAAAATGGTCCACTAGGGGGGGGGGGGGGGGGGGGGGGGGTACCCCCCCTTACGAACGAAAACGTTTTTTGCGAATATCTCAAAAACGGTGCCTATTATCAAAAAAGTGCAAGAACAAAAGTTATTTAGGATATGATTCTACATAAAACTCCCATACATCAAAATCCGATTGGAATACATTTTAAAAAATCTTATTGAAAATTTCGACTTCAAAGTGCAATTTTGATACAACTATTCGCTGTTCACTTAAACTTCGAACAATGCCATATCACCATACGGATTTTCAATAATTGCCAGACTGGCAATTATAGCTTTTGTTATGTTTTAATGCAAAAACATTAAAAAACTCGAAACTTAAGGGTCTTTCAATAAGGACGCTCGAAGTTTGTTAGGCTAGAGCGGCCATGTTGTTTAATCAACATCTGTCAAATTTGTTGTGAATTATTATTGAGTAGTGTATGGCAAATCATCATGGAACGTTATAGCGTTGAACAACGTGTGCAAATCATCAAATTTTATTTTCAAAATCAGTGCTCCGTTCGAGAAACGCTCCGCGCATTACGTGATTTTTATCCTCGCCACAACCGTCCTGCCGAGTCGGTTTCATGGGACGATAACCGATTTCGAACACAGAAAACTGCGTCAGATACGGTTAAGATTTAATTTACTAACGGCCAATTTATTCACTAGGAGTTAAATCGCCTTAACAAAGCCACACTGAAGGTTTGTTAGGCAATATATTAAAATTAACGACGCAACTTAAACACCAGCCTATTAATAAACAAATTTAACTGAAATTTTTTGATGAAAAATTGTCAGTGAAATGTGAAAAATCCCCCGAAACTATCTAATTTATGGACGAGTCCATTAATGACTCTAAAAACATCAGAATACTGGACATCGAAATAAACAAGAAGCTCCAATGGAGCGATCATATTTTCAAAATTGCAAAGGAAGCATCAAAGTGTCTAGGCTTTCTGGGACGCTGGAAAAAATATTTCGCACCAATCGACGTGCTCAGCATCTACAAGACCTATATTCGCCCGAGACTTGAGTACAATTCGAAAATTTGGGCTGGAGCCCCAAAAACTGCTGGACCGAATTCAAAAACGTGCGATCCGACTGATTGGAAACAAGTTTTTGAAAGATTTATTACCGTCTCTCGAGCATCGTCGCTCTGTTAGGATACTCAGCATATTCTATAGATATTTCCATGGGAAATGTTCCACCGAAATTTCCCAACTTATTCCTCCACGGTAAATTTTCCCTAGACCCTCTCATGCAGCTGCACGCGCGCACGACTTCTTCCTTGGACCTCCCCGTTTTCGTACAGTAAGGTTTAGGAGTTCCTTAATTCCGCGAACAATAAGACTTTGAAACGACTTACCATCCGATGTGTCCCCCCCCCCCCCGCACAATATTTCGCAGAAGTTCAAGGAGAACATACGCCGACTTCTTCTTTTGTCCTTCCGACCATCCTGAGTTGTGCTTCGGCATTAAACGGTCTTCCCCTAAGCTCTGGCTGAAACTGTAAAAAACCTGGAGTTTAGTAAAACAACGAAACTATTAAGCTGTCGGTTTAAACCTTTGCAGAACGTCAAATTCGTTTCCTATAAGGTTTTATTTCTAAATAGCTGCAAATAAAACCTCTTAGGATGCATGCAAACCTACGGATTCGAAGGAAATTGCTTTTAACGCTTAGATTGAATTTTCCGGAAAGTTTCAGATGGAAAAGCTTATTTATTGCTTGAGATTCACACTCTCCATTTATTTTGAATATTTACACTTTGTCGAGAAAAATCGCTTAACTTCATTTTCACAGGCAATATAATAGTGTAGATATAAAATGTTTGGTTTCCTTTTTTATTTTCAGTACTCATTTATCAAGCCATCGATGGAGACAATTTACAGAATAAAACGTTAAAAATCACAGACTTTGGCTTAGCGCGTGAAGTGTACAGAACCACACGAATGTCAGCCGCTGGAACATACGCCTGGATGCCACCAGAAGTGATCAAAAGAGGCACCTATTCCAGGTAAAAAAAAATCTTTGCTCTGGCTGGAAATATAAAAAAAATGGACAGCCTCCAAACTGCAATTTAAAAAACTAAATTAAAAAATATATCAAAAACCGATTTTCAATTTCATAAAATTTAAAAAAAAATCATTACATTTCACAGAGCATCAGATGTCTGGAGTTATGGTGTCCTATTGTGGGAGCTCTTGACCGGTGAAACGCCATATAAAGGTTTCGATTCACTATCCGTTGCTTACGGAGTGGCTGTAAATAGTTTAGCCTTGCCAATACCGAAAACATGTCCAGAAGCATGGGGTAAACTCATGAAAAGTAAGTCGATTTGACAATAATTTCAAAATTCTGATATAATTTAGAAAAGTTATGATTTTTTTCAATTCAAAATTCTATGAAATTTCTTTTAACTTCCTTTGCACATTCTTTCAGGTTGTTGGGAGTGTGATCCTCACAAGCGACCGTCATTCAAAGAAATCTTACAGCGATTGGAGGAGGTCGCCCGATCTGGATTTAGTCAAACGCCCCACGAATCCTTTCATACGATGCAGGACGGATGGAAGAAGGAAATCGCTGAAGTTCTACAGGAGTTGCGCATGAAAGAAAAGGTAATAATCGGAATTTAAACCAAAATTACAATAATTTGTCTTGAGTTACAAAATTGACTGAATGGAAATTCATTTAGTTGCTTTTCAAATGATTTATAGGCATATTTTATTCAATTTAATTTGCTTAATTAATGGATCAGTGGTTTTATGCGATAATTACCAAAAAAAAAATATTAATAAAAAAACATTTCATTTCATTTCAAACATTTTCATTTCTTTAACAGTTCGTAATGTTTGTTCTTTTTTTCTTTTATTCCTCCCTGCTGCAAATTATTAATTAATAAAACCAATAAATATTATTAACCTACATACGATCAAACGAAAATGTTTTAATACGAATCAATCGATCGCAAAAAAAGGGTTTTAAGACGATTGAAGAGGTAAGAAAACATTTCATTTTTGTTGTTTTTTTTTCATTCTTGTGTTCCGATCATTAATTTGTTTGTTTTTTTTCATCCAGTTTAATTAAATCATGGTTTTTTACAATTTGTTGGCATATGTTTTAATTTCATCTGTTCTATGTGTTTTTTCACAACATTTACTGTTTCGCTTTTTGGACTGATTTTTTTAAAGTCTGGTTTAGTGTTTAATATTGTATGTTTTACATGTTATATTAAGAATATTTTTTTTTCTTCACTTTGAAATAATTTGAAAGGAAAAAAAAACAATATTTCAACCTGAAACTAAAATTAAAACTATCAGAAATGTCAGAATTGTACAGTTATTTAAAATCTGTGTCAATTTATTTACAATCAAACTCGACTATCTTTACTTTTTTAAGCTTTTTTTAAAAAATCGCAGGGCGGCCAGAAAGCAATGAAAATTAAATATGCAGAATCAATTCTCAAAATTCGTGTCAAAATAGTTTTTGGCAAGAGTTCAGTTTAGCGACAATGACGCCACAAATGTTTCCTGTATAGAGGGGGAGGGGGAAGCATCCCGTATACAAAATGGGTATTTTTAGCCGTCGCTCGCTCCCCTTGCCCCTTCCAGGGGTCCTCAAACTTGGTATGAAACTTTTTTCTGGGGTTGATAGGGAGCAAGGGAGGCGAGCGACGGCTAAAAATACCCATTTTAGATAGGGGATGCTTCTCTCTACCCCCCCCCCCCCTATACACGAAAAATCTCTAGCGTCAGACCCGCCGTACACTTGAGCTAAGTTAGCTCAGCTATGTGCCTGTTTAGACCTTAACGTGGCGTGTTTCGTCACGTATCAAAGTGAGGATAATATGAACCGCTAAACGTCCACGTCAAAACAGGCACATAGCTGAGCTAACTTAGCTCAAGTGTATAGCGGGCCTAATTGTCGCTAAACTGAACTTTGGACTAGTTTTTTTTTTATTTGATAAAATTTTGTGCAAGTTTTTGTAGAGACATGTGATTGTTTTAATAAAATGTCCACAAGCACAAAATAAAGCTATCGAATTATTTTTAACAAAAAATCACATTATTTCATTCCCTAATCTAGGAATTGCGCTGCAAGGAAGAAGAACTGTCGCGAAAACAGCTTCAACAACGCCAGCTTGAGAAGAGCTTACAACAGCGTGAACAAGAGTTAAACGCACGCGAAATAGAACTGGTTGGACGTGAATTAAACATAACGCTAATCACACAAAATACACCAACACCGAAGAAACGACTAGGAAAATTTAGTAAAATGAGATTAAAAGTACGAATCAATAAATTATAAAACTTGTGGATTTTTTACAACAAAAGTTTTTGGAAATTTCAGCTCCTCAAACGTGAACCCGGACAAATATCCCTTCCATTAGACTTTCGACACACAATAACAACAATTCGTGATAAATCCCGACCGCGAACGGACACCCCACCCGGTTCGCCAGCAATATCTGGACTCAGAGTGATAGCACGTAAGTGATTTTCTTCTAATATTCACGTTTATTTGGAATCATTAGGGATTTTAGATCGATTAGCGATTGTAGTTTACACGAATATTAATTGAAGCAATTTTGCCAAGTATTAATTAAAAATAAAACTTTCCGTACAAATAAAGAAACGACTCCAATTATTGCTGAGCGTTCACGCAATATCACTGAATCACAAAATATTAGATTTCTTTTTGACGCGCGCTTTTTCCTTAGAGCCATCACATATAATTATTTTTGCTTCAGTTTTTATTTTATTAGAATTTCATCATCAATTACTCTTTCTGTGCATAATTTTTTTTTGTTATTCAATTGATTTTTTCTTTTCGATCCTTTGCATGAATGTCAAATGTGTGAGTTTTGCGCTATTTAAATGATTTTCTAGTGATTTTTGTGTATGTGTTTCAGTCATTTATCTCTTATGAACATTAAAACTTTTAGTAAATTTTTTTTATGAACAGTAAAACTTTAGCAAATTAAAACTTTTAGACACATACTTGCTTTGGATTAAAAGTTTTTTTCTTCTAAATCAGTAAAAACCGGAAAAATAAATTTGGTCCGCACTTTCCCTGTGCTTAACCATGCGGCGTTTTCTTCGACTCGTCTTATAAAAATAAATTAATAAGTAAAATTTTAATTCCCGCTGCCCGCACCCACAGTTTCACATCGATTGCTAACCATGAACAAATTGCAACATTTGTAAAACTTCTTAAACCGTGCAATTTTGTATTTACAATGAATTTGTGCCACATTTATGGCAAGAACATCCTTTCGTAAGAAGTGGTATTGCCAGTGTTGAGGCTAAATTATAATAGACGACAGCGAGAGCAAAAACAAAAACCCTGCCATGTGAAATATTTTGACTTGACGACAGTAAGAATTTCAGATTTTTTGTTTTCACTGAAATTGACTAAACTTCAGGCCAATCGGCTCGGTAGTTTCCCCGCGAAAGGGTAACATAGAGGAAGAGCTAAGTTTCGAAATCACTTTACCCCTTCCCCTTACTCCCCCCACCCCTCGCGCAACTTTTCCGTATGCCTATGTTGGAACCAGAACTACCACAGACACTCATGCCAAATTTCAAGTCAATCGGTTCAGCCGTTTTTGCGTGAAAGAGGAACAGACAGACAGACAGATACCAACTCATTTTCCGGCCCTTTTCCATGAAACTAAAGCCACAAAAACTAGCCGTCAAAAATACTGCGCAGCAAGGAAAGCAAAATTAGGATTAGAGATGAACACACGACCGCGGCGCTGCGACTATGAAGTCAGATGGCTCTCTACCAATTAAATCATTTTGCTGTCTGTTGCTGTTGCTGTCGGGCTATTGTAATTCCCACTGTACTGTCATCTAGAGCATGAATAAATCTGCTTAAAGTCCAATTTAAGGTGCCGCTCCACATGAGAGTAAATGTCGGCGAGAACCTCTCGATAGCAGCTACTCACAAATGGACACGTCTCTGAGAGTCGCTCGCAGAAACTCGCAAAAAAGCGAGCTAGTTTCTGCGAGCTGTCAAAAGTGATTCTACTCTATAGTTGACACGCACCCACTGAACTCTCAGGGAGTTGCTCGCCAGATACGAACGGCGTTTGAATTTCGCTAGTAGCTCTCGAGAACTCGCCAAAGCAAGATGTCAAAAAAATCAAGATATTGGTCTTGAAAAGAGAAAAATCGCCGAAATTAACTCTCAAAAGGACAACCTCCTGCGAGTAACTCTCGAGAGTTTTTTAGAGTTACTCGCGTATTTACTCTCATGTGGAGCGGTACCTTTAGACTATCGATAGCGATTACGATTAAGCTTCCTCGACCAATGCGATCAAAGCTTCCATGTTCCTATCGTTGAAAGCGTTGATCTCATTGGTCGAGAAGCGTCAATCGTATTCGCAACCGTTAGTCTGAATTGGGCTTTACTCTTGTTGTGGAATCGCTCATTTTACAATTCAATAATTATTTGAAAGACATCTCTAACGACTCATTTCTAGTGAACTTTCTTGTAACAGAGAAGTTTCAGCTCTTATGCGAGAGAGGCTGTCCATAATTTGAATTTTGAAGAAAAGAGCGATGCACGAAAATGCCCCTTGACTAACTTTTGGCTTTCACATTCGTTGTACTTGCATTGTAGAGGTAATTTGCTCTAGTTTCATGGACCCGGGCTCTTTTTTGGCAGGGAACTGCAAGGGGATGGTCAGCCATCTTAGACGCAATGATTTTTCATATAATTTTCGACCTTTTGCTCAGATGCCATCTTTAACTCAGCTCATCCCACTGCAGTTCCCCGCCAAAAAACAGATTGTGTCCATGAAACTAAAGCAAATTACCTTTCCAATACAGGTACAACGAAAGTGAAACCCCAACTGGTTCAAAAGTTAACCCGGGGGCATAAAAAATGTCGAATCCTGCCGAGTTTTTTAATACTGCCGTTACATTTCCTCATTTTTACCTACAACACGTTATAAATTTATCAACAGCCCACAAGGTTTTTCACAGGCAAAACTCATCTTCACGCCACTTATTTAACTCAGATCTTCCCACTGTTCCATTTTTGAAACAGCACTAAACGTTAGAAAAACAAAAAGATTTTTTTTTCAGTCGTACCTCGATAGCCTTGAAGTTTTTAATTCCTTTATTAGAGGTTCGACTGTATTTAATGTGTCACAATTGAACAGAATTCTACCCATTTTTCTAAATATTTCGACACTATTTAACAAAAGAAAGTTCATTGATTTCGGATATCTAATTTCCCATATAAAAAATTTGAAATCCAAAGCAATTTCGTATGTGTACCAAAAGGAATTTTGCAAAAATTTAATTCAAAATTGTAATAAATATTCAAAAACCAACCTTCATTCATTCATAAACCTATAATTTTAATTAAAAAACCAATTCATTTACTAAAATTAGTTGTAAGAATTTTTCTACATCTAAAAACTATTACATAAAAATTAAACAAAGTAAATTAAATGGAAAAATTCAACAAGAAAAAACTAAAAATATTTTAAAACAAAAAATCAATTAAAATCCGTTCAGTTCCGGCTGATGGCGTCAAAGGTAAAACCTGGGGCCCATCGACGCTTCACCAGCGTGAACGAAGCCATTTGCCATCGCTCCGTCCGACCGCATGGACGCCACATTTCAGCAAAAGCGCCCCAAATCTGGATAAATCACGGATAGCAGCGAATGCAAGTGGCGGCGCTGGTGGATATCATGCCGCTGGCAGTGTTGCATTAGCATCTGGAACGAATTTGGCGAACGCATCAGCGGTTGGCTCACGTCATGATATTTTAGGTAAAAGTCATGATCGTGGATTAGACGTTTATAAAAATTCTAATTTCGATCATAAACAACTAATAACGTTCCCCAATCGCTTAAATTATAATCATAATAATAATCGAATTAATCAAAATAATAATAATTCTATAAATAGTAATAATAATAAAAATAATAACAGTAGTAGTAATTGTAATAATAATAATAATAGCAACAACGATAGCTACAATAACGACAGTAATTTCGATCACTTCATCAATGATCGACAGCATTTCTACGTTGACGATGACATGGACGAAGACGATGAGGAGGAAGTTGGGGTGACTGGCTGTTTCACATTTCGTAAAACAAGCGAATGTAATAGTAGTAGTATGAGTAATAATAATAATAATAATAATAGTAATATTAGTAGTAATAGTTATGGTCACGATCGATACCTGCAAAATAATCCGACGCGCGGCAAGAAGAAGCATAGCTTAGATAGTACAATTCCAGATACGAAAAATCGAATTAGTACCTCACCGACAGCACGGCCGTCGTGTAATCTCGACAATGTCACCTACGATCGGGTGTTCTATCGCCACATGCAGAAAAGTCTCGAGCAGATCTTCTCGCGTGATAATTTCGGTGTGAATCCACGATTAAATCGCGCCGAGAAGGTCAGCTCCAAGTCGAGTGGTGATCTCACGATGTACAACTACCACGATCGCGATGAAGCAGCCGAAGATCAGGATCGCCACGACGACGATAGCAATGACAGCTACCGCTTCCAAAGACTTGGCTCTGGATCGCAATTCCCACGTGACTGTTTCTTCCGATCGAAACAGTCGAAATCCTTTGACGAGGATAACTTTTGTGTTGCCGATGCGGAGGTCGCAGAGAGTGAATTATTCATGGAAACGATCTTGCACAGCAGCAGTGGCACACAATTGCCATTAGATGAAAGTTTCGCATCGCTGAATCTAAACAGCGTCGAGCGAAATAATTCCTACGATGAACGAACGAATTCCATGTGCAGTGATCAGTCGTCATCGATTGACACTTCAACGCCGTCACGTAAAAGCTCTGTAACTTTTAAAACCAATCAATCTTTAATTAGTAGCAATCAAGGAGCCATTGGCAATTCCTCCAAACCTTCCACAACCACCACAAACAGTACTAATTTTGATACAAATAACTGTGAATTATCCGAAGCGAGTTCCTCGTACAGCTTCGCATCGTGTCACAGTGAAGACAATTTATCACGTGATGGTAGCCAAGCTCCCCAGCAACTCTCTGCGGTTGGATTTGTTCTGAAAAATACTCTAATTGTTCCAAGACGACTAAAAGACAGTGGAAATAATCCGATCGAGCCGGAGAAACGACTATCGGGGACTTTTAAGAAATCCAAGGTGGAGAAGCCCGAGAAATCGAAAAGTAAAATCAAAGATTGGAGGAAGATGTTTAGCTTTTCGAGCTTACGCGGCTCCAGGAAATTGGTGCAGAATCCTAGCAGTTTGTATAAGAAATTTGAAAATTCATCATCGGAACTAAGTGAGAGATTAATTCCGGGCGATGGTCGCGATGGGAATTCGTGTAAACCGGAGATGAAATACGAGGCGATTTTTAATTCTCAGAATAAGTTTATTATGCAGAAGGCGAATGGGAGTGCCTCAAGTGCTGGGAATAATAACATAAATAGTAAGAAGAGCTCTGGAAAGTAGAAATTGCGGAAGCTTCTGGTTGGCGATTTTGCGCGTTTTTTTTTAAATACGTAAAAATGTAAACTGTCTTACAGTATCTGGAATAGAGAGTAACTACAAATTTTGAAACCCTTCCCCCTCTCCCGCGAGAAAACGTTGCAGCCGCCTAAAGATTAAAACTTCTGTGTGAATCTTCTTGCGACTACCACCTATTTCAAGTTTTTTTTCTCAAGGTCAAAATTTTCAAACATTTTTTTGGGGACCAATCTGCGAGGTTCTCCAAAACTTCGGCGTCTTCCCGCATTACGAAGTCGTACGCTGCTAAGTACCGAATCGAATAATTGGACTCAGCACAGCAAAAAAGATTCCACAAGTCTGTATTTTCAAAACCCTTCGATCTTTCGCCGTAAATTTCAAAGTGTGAGAAATTCTATCTCGATCTGTGTTTGCGATATATTAGTTGTCTGACGTGAAAGAGATATTTTTGTTAAGTGCGAACGTACATGCTTCTCGTCGCGGCGACTTTTATTCCTCAAAATGCCTTTCCGACGTACGCGCTTCTTCACTTTTTAGTAGGAAAAACTTGTGTACAACAAGCGATCGCTCATGTGTGCGTGGTTCTCATATATGTGTTGTATTTCCAGCTCATTCCCTTACAGCTAGCACCGAGGCAACATCAATAGAAACTGCCAACAATAGAAGAATAAGGACTGGTAATTTGTTATTTACCTACCTACCTGAAAAATAAAACTACCTGCAATTGGTATTTCACTATTTGCATTAAATTTTTGTTTATTTGAGATATGTTTACGAGTCTGACTCAATGAAACTACGCACACATGCATGCTAACGTGCTACACGAGCGACTTCGTTTATGTGCGTAAAAGAATCCGTGAAGAACACTTTTCGATTGGCGACTTTTCCCCTCTTGCCGCACTCGTTTCTTTCCTACAATTTGGTGAGGCTGAGCCATGCTGATGACCGAAAGTTGAAACGTGTGCGCCCTCGCTAACAGACATAAAAATTCCGTCAGTAAAAATACGTTTCTACAAATCGAACAGCATTAACTCAAACCCAAGTCGAAAGAGGATGAAAACCCTTTCTAACATAATAAAACTTTGGGCCATGGCAAAAGGGGTTGTGGACGATATGGGACTTTAAAAGCCTATGGAATCGAAGATACAATCTTGCTCTTTTAATGAAATTTTAAAGCATTCTATAGGCACATCGCTTCAGTTCGCTCACAAAGGATTGTAGGCATCGTTAAGAATATAGGAAAAATGAAATGATTTTTTTATTTTTTAACCACTTCGTGTTTAGCAACTTGACTTCAACGCCGTCACGTAAAAGCTCTGTAACTTTTAGACTGAGAATTTTCCCATAAAACAATTCGTTTTATTCATCATCATCCTCGGCGCTACAGCTCTCGAAGAGCCTGGGCCTCCTCAATTGAGGTTTCATAACAATGTCTTCCCTGCTTCACATGTACAGGTTTTGTACACGGATGTCGAACCATGGATGAATTACAACATTTGAAAGGTTTTTTTATATTGCAACCCATCAACAGCAGAAGCCGCGATAGCAATCTAGACCGATGATGTCGTTAGCACCAAGCGGTAATTATCACTACTAATTTCGTAAAGCAAGTTGAGTGGACTTGAAATCACAGCATGCCACAGTCGGCCTCCGGAATACGAGCCAAGTACTTTACCACTTGGACTACGCTGGTTTTATTGCCTTATCTAAATCATGCAAACCTTTCTAAGAGCCTCTTAAATCTGGAACGGAATCCCCTTCGTCTAACGACTTGGATTCTAACTGGGCACTCCCTCCTGAAGGATCACGCTTTAAAGATGGGGCTGGTGGATAATCCACAATGCAGGGGCTGCGGAGAAGAGCAGGAAACGGTGGAGCATTTCTTGTGTCACTGTTCAGCCTTAACCCGTACTCGCGTCAAATGCTTCGGGCATCCCTTTCTAGAGGAACTCCATGAGGCAGGAACTCAGGGCTGGGAGCCGATTCGGAAATATATAGCACTGGCGGGATGGCTAAACAACCGTACTTGAGCTCAATCTGCTCCAGCGAGGGACATCGGAGGTGTACAATGGGCCCAACTTGAGGCCTACGTGCGTGGGGTTCCCTGGTGAGCCCCCCTCCTATCAAACCAACCAACCAACCAAATCAAGTCGGAAGTTTAAGTAAATGAAAGCAGATTTTTTTTTTGTTGATTTAAAAAAAGGCGTATATTTGTGGGTTAAGAGATGTGTACAGATCATAAAGTCAGAAGACTGATCATACAATCGTTATAAACCTCGGTTTACAAAAGTAATTAAATACAGTAGAATCCCGATAATTCGTATTTCAAGGGACCAGCAAATTCATACGAATTAGCGGGATATACGAATTATCGGGGTACGAATTGTCGCAATTCTACTGTAGTTGTAAAAAAAATGTTTTTGCTGGTTGATACGAATGTAGTTGTTTTCAGTAGCCAAGCGACAACCAAAGTCGAAAACGACAACCAAAGTCTTTTTTCAAAACACAACCAATTTCAAAACAGGTAAACGCACACAATGCTAAAAATTTCGTAAAAATTACTCTTTAACGACGGCACTTTTTTGTCATGGACTCAATTTTATCCCTGATGGCTGTCGGCCCCTACGATTGTTTCCGATCCATTAAAAACAATGACAAACATAAAAGTTTTGACCACTCGCGAATATCGCAACGAAATTTACCAACCAGAATGTTTCAATTTGCAAAACAAACTAAAAATGTTATTCTGTCACAGTTGAAAAAACGCGCACAGAACACAAAAACACACACACACACACGTATTAGCATTTACTTATTATAAAATTACTATTATTATTAATATATTACTATTACATTATTCACTAAATTTAGTATATTTATAACAATATGTCTATCGTAAAATATTAAGCTTTGATACGAATTGTAATCGAACAATAATTGGAATTCTTGAAAATTTTAGTGATAAAACTTCAACTTCAACTGTTTTCGTCCTAGTTTTTTAATAATTTTTAATTTTTCTTATCGAAAAATTCAGTTTTTAGTAACTTTTTATTAAAATACAAATAAAATAAAAATCTATTTTATTAAATAAAACAAAAATCTTATTTTTTTCAAAATTTACATTTTTTTTTTTAATTTTTGAAGAAATTATTTAAAAAACAAACCTAAGCAAAGCTTAGAAACACTCAAAAGTAGATAGCTGTCCACTAGTAGTATAAAAAATTATTAATTAAAATTATTAATTTTTTTAACACTTCAAAAAAAACAATAAATAAATTAAGTAGCTATTGTAGTAAGCTTAATAGTAATTTTTTTCTTACAACTCCATAAGAATTTATTTATACATTTTTATAAAAACAAATAAGCAAAAAATTTGACACTTGAAATCATTTCAAAGATTTTTTTTAACATCTGATCGTGTTTAATTGAAGAAAGCAGTTTTTTCCATTCTTTTAAAATAACTTTTTGGTGAAAAGGACAAACATTTGTATTAAACTATTTTATAATTGGTTCATTTAACTGCTTTCAATTAAATTTTTATTATTTATTGATTTTTAACATTTTTTTCTATTGGTATTTAAGAAGAAAAAGAAGAAAATCTTATTGTGAAAAGAGTTTTCAAAACGATCATATTTTTCGTTTACTGTAATTAAGGTCGAATTGCTAACTTTTGTTGAATTTAAATGACACAGGGCGACAATCGCTTTGGTGTATCCGATATTAGAGTTCTTTTTGGGTATTTTGATGCCTCTGATTTTGAATTTGGTGATGATTTGGCTAGATAGGTTCTAGTTTTTGAGATGTAGAGGGTTGGTTAATTGGTTCATAAAGTCGTAGACATTTATGGGTCATTCACTATCCCGGCCTTTAGGGAGATGCCCCACTGGCGCATCAGCTGCTGCAGCTGACTGATCCCGACATCAAGTCGCGCAGCTGCAGGAACTGATTCGACGGACTCGGAGGAAGAACTTTCCCAACTAGAAATTATTTTAAAATCAACATTATATGAAGTACAGAGCCTATAACTTAGAGAGTGGCCAATAGACTGTGCTACTGACAATAATTATTACCGCCCGATGAAAAAAATATTGAAAATTATCTTTTTATTGTAAATAATCTAACAAAAATGACATTAGAAACTACCCGACATGTTCCTGATATCAGCTACATTTAAGTCAGTTCAAAAAAGTCAGCTGCGTGTCCCTGCACATTTTTTGCAGTGTGCCATGCGCCATTGGATTACATGTGCAACTGATATCGGGATCAGTCAGCTGCAGGAGCTGATGGCCAGTGGGACATCTCGCTTGTAAAGTCTGTCAGTAGCACAGACTCCAAATGTCAAATTACTGACAACGAATTAGAAGACATTTAGCGAACTGGCAGTCAGTTCATTTTCAAAATGACTTTGTTTGTAACACAGCTACAGTCCCTCGTATTCGAGAGGCATGAATTTTGCTCGTATGCTTCATTATTTTAATTATCTCGTTCCTAGTTAGTCTTCTTTCGCCAGTCTAAGAGTTCTAAAAATTAAAAAATGAATTAAAAAAGGCGGATTCATAATAATTTAATAGATTTACCTCAAATTCTTCATTTTCCGCCATCTTCAAAGTCTGAAATGTCAAATTACTAGCATGTCTATACTAGAGAGCCTATAACCTAGAGAGTGGCCATGGGGACATCTAAAAATGGCCGCCGAGCTGAAAAACGAGGGCGAAAAACTTTAAAAATTTGATTCATTAGAAATAATTGCCAAAATAACTGAAGGTGGTTAATATATGTAAAAATAGCATGTTTGAGGTATAAAAAAAATTTGGAAACTCATAGTTATTTTGATAAATTGAAAAATTGTTTACAGACTGTTCTAATCTGGAGAAAAAGCTGTTCTAACGGACCTAATAGACTGTTCTAATTGGAGTTAGTAGACTGTCCTACTCAGTAGCACAGTCTATTAAGGTAGCATGGCCACTCTCTAGGTTTAAGGCTCTCTAGTCTGTACTGACTACAAAAAATCCCGTCAGTACAGACGTGTCAGTCAGTGCCAGTAAGCATTTACACGAGACTGTCAAGCCTAAACCCCCAATTACGCGTTCGTGCGTGCGGCACCCAAGCGGTGAAGGTAAAAACTACGCATTTATATGAGTAAATGTGTCAGCTCTACAGACGCGTGTAAAGGCCGTGTATATCTAAAAACTAGATCTGATCCAGCCCAACCATTATCAGATTCGGAATCAGCGGTATTTAAAATACCCAAAAACACTATAAGATTAAGTACGCCAAACGAAAAGTCTGTTTTTATCAGTCTGCGTTATTTATTTAAAGCAAGTTTCAGGTGTTTCGGTTTAAAATAACGGTAAAATATTTACAAAAAGTAGTCGCTTTAGATTTTTTGCACAGTAATTTCATAATTTTTAAAAGTAAAATTCCTGCTTTTCACAAAAAATCCTGCAAAAATGTTACAAAATTTTATTTGACTTTTTTTTAAAAACGTAGAACGGTGAAAGGAATTTGCATTAATTAGAAAAAAAAACTAACTCGGATTAAGTTTAAAAGAAAAATAAAATCGCTTTGAAAACTTTTGCAATACAGTGAAACCTTTCTAAACCGGACAAAAATTCCTCATCATGTGTGACGCCGGATTATACAGGTCTCACTGTATTTACTATTTTTAACATTAATTTTATTTTATAGTTTTTTTTTATATACGAATGGAGATCTTAATTTTTAGCCATAAAAGTGAATAATTTGTTTTAAAAACAATCAAGAATACTCCCGCAATGCGAGAGGTCTATAATTTTATTATTATTTGATATTCTTTATATTTAAACAAAAAGAAATGAAAAAAGTTAATAATAATATAAAGAATTATTTTTAAATAAAAATTTTAAAAAAAACTGGTGAAGGTATTATTCAGTATAAAAAAGAAATCTATTTTATTTTTGTTTCTGAAACAATTTTAGAACTTTTCTAAAAAACAAATTTTTGTTATACAAACAGAAAACACAGACAATTATTAGAGATACACAACACATTGATTTTGATTTGTGTTTTAATAAATATTTTTTTTGATTTAATTTTATGAGTTTTTTTTCATAATTTTTTTGTTTTTCATTATTTTGAATCATTGTCGTTATATATTTTTTTTTTGTTTCATTATTTTAATTTTATTTCGATTATTTTTAATTCTCTATTTTATTATAATTATGATTTTAAACTTGAAACTACAAAAATAAAATACATCGACTTACTGTAAAAAACAACACTTCTTTTATTATTATTATTTTTTTAATAAAAAGGTTAAGTTCTTGGGGCTGTGGTATATGAGGTACGTTAACATAACGCATTGCGTTTTCATAACCTTTTGGAATGACGCGGTGACAATTTTTTTCTTTATAGAGCGATTTACTGTTAAATTTTTACTTTTATTTACTGCCGCAGTATTTTTTTTAATAATAATTCCACTGCACCGGAAAATATTGGCGTTTAAGTTCAAAAAAATTATATTGAAATCCTCCATGTGGACGTCCCAAATTACAATCGTCTGCAAAGTGTCGCGCATTCGATACTAATCACAGAACTATATAACATAGAACAACTGTCACCATACAAAGCTCTGCTGAAAAATGGTCCAATGGTCCCAAAATTATTTCGCTCTTTATCGTACTTGAACGCATCCACTGAACTGTATAAGGTCGCGAAATTCAAATTTAGTTTGCCGCGAAATTCAAATTTCACAAGTTTGAGACTAACTTTAGTCGCAAACAAATAACTTTAGGCGCCAACACCATTCCGAAAGTCTATTTTCCTTTGACAGCTCACGGTTTAAACGAGAGAACTATATTTATTTTCATACGGTTATCTTGCTCTTACTTGACTCTTTTTGATTCACTGAACTGTATTAAAATGGGACCATTTGAGACAGCAAATCGAGCGATCTAGTATATCTATGATACTAATATTCTCGCATTGGACATAATGTGTCCCGCTTTTCCTTGTCCTTTTCACCAAAAGCTCACCAAGCTAACTTTAAATGCCTTTAAAAGCTTTTTTTTTTGGAAAAAGAAACCATTTTGGAGAGCAAATTGTTGATATAGGGTGGGCGTCATTAAAGGGGTAACTACCGACTCCAGTGTCGATTTCAAATATCAATTGAGAGTTAAATTTTACCCTAATTACGCGAGAGCTTTTTGCACATTTGTTGTCGAAAAACTTTGCAAGAGGCGCATTTTTTTCTCTTGTTATTTCCCTTTACGCGAGAGCTTTTTGCACATTTGTTTCGAAGAATTTTGCCTGAGGCGCATTTTTTTCAATTCTTATTTCCTTTCCGTGTTACACGTCTTCTACAATGATGAGAATTTAAGAAATGCCCGAAGTGATTGCTGATGATAGAAAGTTTGCTACCGTGAGTATAGAATGTTCAAAACAATCAATTCTTGAACAGAACAAAAAAAATGTTGCCTGCGTCCCGCATTCTAACTTCAGAGATCTGTACACCTTAAACTTCAGAGATCTGTACACCTTAAATTTGTACCTTTTGCCGCCCTGCTTTTATCGATGTCCTGGATTTTTGCCCAAGACGTTAATTTGAAGATTTTATTTTGTCTTGCTATAAATTATATTGAAAAATCACAAAAAAAGAAACCTTCAGTACATGAAGTACCCAAAATTTCATCTACACCAGGCTTGTCCAACCCACGGGCCGCATGCGGCCCAGGACTTCAAATATGCCCAACAAAAACTGATATATTTACAAGCTTCATGAATTAATGAAGTTTAAATGATTTAAAATTGTTATTCTACGTGTTTTACTAATCAAAGGTTAATATATTTTATTTATGGTCCAATATAACCGTCTTGTCCCAATGTGGCCCAGGAAAGCTAAAAGGGATACCCCTGCTCTAGATATTCAAAATGTCACGTAAAAATGTAATATTATTTGATCGCGAAAATCAATTCAGTTTATATTTCCTTGAAAGTCTCTAGAAAAACGCAATACGTTACGTAAACGCACTTCGTGTGCCACGAACCTTAAAAACGAAATCAAACTGGGGGTTGCTGGAAGCGATTTAAGAAGAACTTTTGGTAAAAGGTATTTATTTTTTTAGTTATAATTTTTTTTTGTTTCATTAACAATGAGCGTGATGGGAGGGAATATGGTCGGCTAATAATGAATTAATATTTTTTTAATTTTTAAACATTTTATTTTGCCGGGCGTTAAACCTTCAAGTTTAAAGCGTCAATTATATTGTTTTATCAGACTATTTGAGTTTTGCATGCAAAGTTCTTGAAAAAAATAATAAAGTGTTACCGTTTTGATTTTTGTATCCTTAGTGCTGCTGAAATCGAAATTTAAAAACATTCTAAAGTTGCCGAGATTATTTAAGTGAAATTTTTCTATTAAAAATGGTTTTTCAATGTGGAAATTAGGTTTTTCCATTAAATTCGGGTTTTGGAGATGTTTGTCAGTATTAAAATCGTTTCTAAATTAGTCCATCGTCATTCAATAGCATAGCTTTATCCACATAGCTTTATCGGCCACTAAATTGATTTAGAAGTCCCTTTTTGCTTGAAATTCATTCGCTAACCCGATTTAGCGGTCGCTAAAAATTTCGTGAAACGCGCCATTAGCGTGGTATTACACACGGCAACTTTCGGGCTTACTTAAGCCGATTTTTGGGAGAAACGACTGAGGAGGGAAAAGTTGCCACTCGAAATCATGGCTTATCGACAATCTGCATACATGCAAAGCGAGTGAACCGGTTTGGGAAAAGTAGTAGGCAGAAATCATTTCCGTTCTGACCGTCAGCAGGTAAAGATCTTGGGAAGAATATGAGCAGCAGCAATTTCAATGGTCGACACACACACATGTAAATTTGTGTAGCATATGCAAACAGGATTAGCTTATTTAAGCCACAAGTGTAAGCACATTGGCTTATTAAGCCCGAAAGTTGCCGTGTGTAATATCGCGCTTATATTAATTTATTAAAAAGCTGAGTGTAATCTTGAAATTTACTGTACAAACGGACTATAATAATGGATGCTGCCACAACAAATCGAATAAAAATGTTTAAACTCTATTAGTTTGTGAAGGAAATCCACAAATTTTTGTTTCTGCAATTTTATTTTGAGATAGGAAGCCGGTTTTTTAGTTACAAGTTTGTACTAGCAAATATCTTATTTAGTGTAGTTATAGCAAATCAACAGCAGCACTATTATGATTTTTCACTTATTGCAATTTTATTTGTAATAAAATATTTGAAATTTTTACCCTCAATAAATACAAACCTATAAAAAATAAAACAAATGATAAAAAAAACTCTTCTCTTGGAACCTCTTTGCACGCTTTCCAAATTTGAAATAACAAACAAACAAAAAAAAAAACAAATAACAAATTGAAAACAAAGGATATGGAAGTCAGGACGAATGGTGTCCACCGGATGCCCCGCTAGTCTCACCAAATCTCCTGCTGCTGAATCGTTTTCAGCCGAGTATTCCAATGCCGACACTCTATTCCGGGGATTCAATGAGGAAACCGAAATTGTCTGTAATTGAAATCCTGCTTTACAACATGGCTGCTCTTTTAGCCGGAGTGGCTGCTGGGTATGATGTTCGCATGTCGAATGTTTCGCCAGTTCATCCAAACCTGCAACCTTCCTCAATGCTGAACGATGGTGGAAATTTGGCTACCGTGGAAAATGAATTTACGGGAAATGAGGATCGAGTGTATGCCCATAATACCTATCACGGACCAGCACGGCATAACAGGTGAGTTGT
Source organism: Chrysopilus asiliformis (assembly GCA_964034945.1). NCBI lineage: Eukaryota > Metazoa > Arthropoda > Insecta > Diptera > Rhagionidae > Chrysopilus > Chrysopilus asiliformis. The sequence goes on along the minus strand of OZ035963.1, from coordinate 54,250,122 downwards.
AAAATGTCCATTACAAACCACGTCCATAAATGATAACATTTTCGTCGCAATAAAATTTTTCTTCATTCTCAAAAAAATCGATTGAAATATGACTTAATTTCCTAGAACTCCTCTGACAACGATGACGGTTATGGCAGATGATCGACCGCAACTTCGTCGTGCGGATTCACCACAGCATTTTCTTCCATCGACTATCTCAACGACAAGTGGGCTGGGCTCAAATTTCACCACCAACACTTCCGGTTTGTCGTCTTCATTGGGAGGTGGAAGCACTCAACCTCCAACACCGTCGCCACGTCGAAAAACCAGCGGTTCATCATTTACGGACAATCTGGACTATGCCGAACGAGGTTTAGACAATCGAGCACCAATTTATGTGCCTAGCGATTACTTAGTTAGGTATCCTAGTCTATCAAACGAAGGTTTCACCGGATACAGGGGTGGATATTTCGGTAGGATTATTTTTTTAACTGAAAATATTTTGAAACAATTAATATTTGTTGATTGCAGGATCGAATTATTTCCCCTATCGGCCGGAAGTGAATTTGGCGTACGAACGCGATTGCAAATCGTATCCGGACTATTCTTATGATCATCCAAATTATCATGATTTCGCTTACGAAGCAGCCAGAGCGCCGAGAGTCCCACAAATGGGCATCAGTGCGGGTCATCGTCGAACCTCATCGAATGTCTCCTCCAATTCGAATATAAATCAAGGATTCCGTCTCGAATCCGATGAGTTGTCGTCACTGTACGACTTTAGCAATATTAATTTGAATTCAGACCACAGAGAAAATATCGGTGTAATCCCAGGGAGGCAAACGGGAGCGAACAGTTTGAGTCCGAATTTGAATCGAATGAGGGACTATGAGAATTTGCCATTCCATAACAACTACGGCACGGTAGTGTCGCATTTAACCAACAGCCATGAGGGGCCTCTAGTCGATCGACCGATGAGCCTCCCTTTCGAACATGGAAACGTCACTGGAAACAACTTCAACAACCACACGAAGCTCCGATCGAGTCTTAAGAAATACTCGACGACGAATCAGAAAGGCAGAAGTGCGGATAACTCTGGCGGTGGAACCCCCACGAATCCCACCCCTCCTGATTCCCTGACCAGTGACGATAGTTCGTACTTAAGCGCCAAAGAAAGCTCGATTTCATCTCAGCAGAGTCGCGTTCGATTCAGTCCTGAATCCTTACTGGATTTGCCGCCTTCTGTGCCACAGCCGCATTCTTCAGACGGAGGACTGACTTCTGTATCAGCAGCGGCTACTCCTTTGATGCAGGCAAACAGTCGGAGGATGTCACGAAGAAATACAAGTGATTTGGGCTCCTAGCAGTTGGCCGAATATCCCGTGCAGTGGCAGGGACGACGATCGCGATCCGCACACTACGAATATGAGTTATAAGTGAAAAACGGTTTTGAGACAATGAAGAGAATTTTTGATGATAGGAAATTTGAAAACCAAGGCAAAGAAAAATCCTTGAAAGAATTCTAAACTTCAAATTGCAAGTCAAAAATCATTCAAAAATTTGAAATCACAAAAATTGACACGACGACAAACACCAGAAATACAAAAACACCATAGACAAATAATGAAATACTCAAACAATAAGTATTTTCACTTCAATAAATAATCTCTTAAAAAAATGGAAATAAGTCTCAAATTATTATATTTGTGAGCTTTAAAATTTAATAATTATTATGAAATATTTCGAGATTTATATTATTTTCGGATAAATCTCAATCGGAAGTCAAGAAAATGTAAAACAATGTAATTTTGCTTATCGTTTTCAAGAATTTCATGCAGTTAGCATATTAGCGTTTCTAGTTGAAATTCGTTTGAAAATGTTTGTAATTAACGGAAATCTGAAATAAGTGGCGTAATTTAGGGGGTGCAAAAACCTACAACGCGACAGAAACTTGGAATTTTCGGTCTTCTAAAATAATACTCTCAAATTTTCAAAAGCAAAGATTTAACATTGGTTTTAATTCTTAACAATCTCACAGACATTTTTTACGGCGGGTACGAAAACTTGACTTACGGAGGGTACAAAAACTTGAATTTACGCCACTGCAAAAGTGTTAGTTTCCATACATTTTTTATATAATTTAAATAGACTTTATTTAAATCAATACAAAAAATGTCTAATTTTAGTTCTTCAACACCAATTTCTAAGTGTAAAAAAGTGGTGCTCAAACATTTTTTATTTTATTTTTAAATTAAATATATTTATTTTATTCTATTGCTGCAATTATTTTTCGTAATTTTTATTTAAATTTTTAAGAAGTTTTTAAATATTTTTATGTAAACACATTTTGGACAAAATGCGTGACCCAGGGACCGACAGCTTTGTAAATACCTTTGACAGAATTTTACGACAGCTTCGTAAATAACTTTGTTTAACCGTTATGTGATTAATTATTCGGAGAACTCCCATAAAATTGATTTTTTGTTTGTTTTTAGAACACTTTCTCGTATGAAGTATTTTATTCACGAAAAATTTCGACCTCGTAACATTCTCCGAGCACTCCTAAGTAGGGATGTTAAATTTTTGAAAAAAATCGGTTTTCGGTTAAACCGGTTTTTAAGACTTCGGTTTAAACCGGGCCGGTTTAACCGGGTCCAAAAAATCGGTTATTAAAACACCGAAAAACCGTTTTGATCAAATTGAGTAGGTTGGGTCTTAGCCGCAACAAATACACTATAATACAAACAAAAGACGTGAAATGCCATATCATCCATTAAGGGGCCATAAATGGCACAATATAATATTGTATTTTGTCTAGAGTGCCTAAAAAGAAGTGTTTCTAACAAATCAGTTGCACGAAAATTGGTTTAAAATTATTTTTCCGTACAAAAAAAATGATCGGTTTTTTTAACGGTTTTTGGCTTTAAAGAAAAACACCGGGTATAACCGTGCAAAAAAAAACACCGAAAAAACCGGTTAACCGAAGCAAAAACACCGGGTAACCGGTTTAACCGGTTCTTTTTTGACATCCCTACTCCTGAGTCGATTGAAGCATTATTACAAAAATGTTATTCATGTCTGTCAGTCTGTGTACAAAATTTCTTAAAAAACTACTAAAGCTAAAGCCGTGAAATTTCACCTGGATGTGTAGCTCTGAAATGGGACGATCCTTTCAACTTTTGGCGGAAATTCGTCAACCGGAAGTAGCCAAAATGGCGGCTTTTTAAAAATCGCAATTTCGTTTTTTTTTATTTACTTCTAAACTACGCGTTTTTCAGCAATCTTATGCATGACGAAAATTGAAGACAGAAAAATTTTCTGCACTTTTGTCTTCTAGTAGAACTCAATATCTTAAACCGAAATCAAGATATACCATTATTTGAAAAAAAATCAGTTTTTTCTCGATTCTCTCGTAAATTGACGAGAATAACATTAACCACAATTTTGTCTGTTACTGTTATCCGCTAACCGTTATTGAGATATTTTCATTAAAAAGTAAAAAAAAATATTTTTGAGAATTGCTCGCAATGAAACTCGCAACATTAAGGCAAGGTGAGTAAATGGGACTGCCCTATCAGCAGTGCCACTTCCTCACCTTGCCTTAACCCTAATCATCATGGGTTAATTTACAAACAAAAACACCTAGGATGAGTCCCGCGCTCTCATATGAAAGTTATATATAAAACACTAAATTTAACAGTATTAGAATATTTTTTTTTTTCACATAATGTTATGTGAGCACGTTCGTCCAGATGTAAACGGACTTGATTTCCATTTGGTGGCATCCAAAGCAAAGCTGAAATGAGTCCCAAAGACTCAACCTAGGAGGATTAGGGTTAATGTTGCCAGTTTCTGTCATAATTAGGCGGACTATTTCAACCAATGTGAACAGGCTCAAAGATATTAAAATTCTCTACATTTTACATCGTAAATCGATGTCTTTTACCGTTATCGAGGTATTTCAGATTCTTTTAAATAAAAATTCTTGTTTTTGTATAAACTAATATTTTATTTGTCGGGTTGTAAATGTGCAGAAACGTAGATTTTGATTTTGTCTAATTAGCACGCCGTATTTTATGAACAACCTCTACAGATTCCACTTTTTTTGGGATAATACTAGCTTGCCCTGTTAAAATTTAATTAATTACAATACAATTAAGCATCGCTATCGAGAAATTATAAAAAAAAATGTTTTTTTTGGCTTTTATGTAACATTGAAACTTTTGATTTTGAAACATGTCGCGCAAAATATGTATATTTTTGAAAAACATACTATTAGTAAGAATAATTTATAAGAGTTTGATGGAAAAAGCAACTACGATTATTTCTAATGTATTTTCCAACAAAAAAAATTTATTTTAAGTGACGTTAATAAATTAAATTATTAGCTGTAAAAAATAAAAATCTCTTAATTACTAGCTTGCCTTCATATGTACTACATTTAAACAAGCCATCACAAAAAAATCTGTAAATAAAAAATAATTTAAATATTGACAAAAAAAAATTGAATTAACATTCCATTAGTAGATTATGATAAGCATGATTTCCTAATTTATAGTATTTAAGTGTCGCATTCCAAAATTAATGTAAATAAAGTAAAAAAAAAAGTTCGACGTTTTTCTTAAGGAAAACAAAGTTAAATATTTACAAGTAATTTTTTGAAAATATTCGATTATATAAAAAAGCTTAAGAATTCTGAAATGTTTAAAAAGAAAATAAAGCTTTATGTCAATCAGTGCAGCAAAGTTGTTTTTGTGTTCTTTTGTATTCATTAAAATTAGACGAAATAATATATAAATGATTATAAAAAAAAGCAGTTTTCAATGTACATACCTTTGAAATATGATGTTAAGAGAAGGCTAAAGAAGAATTGAGCAAATTTATGATAAAAAAAAATATTACGGTAATCAAATTTTTAGTCTGTAAGCTGGAAAAAAGAATAAATCCAAAATGTAATGAATCGCCTTAGCTTAGATGTTCAACAAATTTAATATTTATAAAGCCAAACGATTTCTTTTTTGTGAAATTAATTATAAAACACAATCTTAATTTATTCAGTTATGATGAATTTTTATTATATTGATCGCAAAAATTCCATTTGAGATGTTTGTTTAATTTTTTTTTCAAAATTTCTACTATAATTAAATTTAACAAGATTTGTAAAACGGTTGAAAACAAGCCATATTATTTTTTAAGTACTTTTATTAAAACATTGTGCAATGTTTTTTTTTATTCTATTTATTTGTAATATACGAGTAATCGCAAAATCAAATTTATTTTACGAAAACACAGTTTTGTAATTTAATTTAGTTTTTTTTTTAAATTAGGTTTCTGTAAATAATGGAAATATAATGTTTTTTAAATTTAAGGAAAGTCAAAAATTTAATTCAAAATGACATAAAAAATCGATTTTTGGAAGGTCACATTTAAAGCCTCGTATAAATTATATTACTTTAATTTAAAATACAGAAAACGGACAGAAAAGGGCAAAATAACAACTCTAGTCTTCTAAGGAAAAATAAAATGAAATTGAAAGAATAAACTGGTTTTTAATGCTTTTTTTCTAGAATGGTTCTAGCCTGAAATGTAGGTTAGGTTCTGTTTGACAGAGGGAGACAGAGAGAACCGGAGCAATTTAACACATTGACTGCCAGACACAGATATCGGAATTAGAATAGATATCGTGTTTTGCTATCTCAAATGGGCCACTGAAATGTCAAAATATTATTATGGGGAAAGGAGATAAATATATCATGCTTCGTTTTGGAATATAGAATGTTTGTAGTTCACTTAAAAGCTAAAATTCATTTTTAATTTGAAACTTGATAAAAGCAAAGTTGGCAATTCTGGATTCATTTCACTATGGTATGCAAATAAATTTGAGGCTTATGAAAATAGAGAAAGCATTAGTGTTTTTGGCCCATTTCTTTATACGGGCTTTTCAAGTAAGGCGCATTCTATGGGATATATTTCTGTGCTGCCAGACCAATTTTGCAAAAATGTAAGGGAGATGCCAATACATGTAGACGTATGTAGAATGTACCTATGTATGTATGTATGCATGTAGATTGTAGACCCAGCTATCGAAAATGATAGCCATGGCAATCAAAGTGTTAAGGATTTTTATAACACTTAGAAGGTAACACCTTTCAGAGAAACGCTGTAAAATTCTCATGTTTCAAAATACCCACAAAATTTTAGATCTGCACGATAACAGACTAGAATGTTGAATAGGATAGCCTTTTAACCCTTAGAGGCACAGAAAAATAGCAAATATTTTTACCCGTGCGGCACATGAGAAAAACGGTTTTTTTTTTTAAATATTTTTAGTGGTGTCAGTTCAAAGTTTCATGCGGCAATGGAAGACGATTTAATCGGTCGTACAATTTTGGTACCACCGTGCAGGATTTGTTGCGAAAAAGGTGGTAAATCGAATGTACCACCAAGCCTTTAAGGGTTAACTCTGATTAAAACAGTCTTAAAATCAACAGTTTCATAGAACAATTTTTTGTCTAGACTATTCTATTGCAAGCAAAAGTTTATTTAATACTTTAGCCCTAAATATTAAAATTAATATTGACCATTTTAGTTACTTGTTAATTACACTGTTCTACAAAAAAAGTAGTTTTCGAAAGCTTCTTTAATAATAAAGCCTTGTATGCAGTTCGAGTAAAATTGATCTTTAACACGGTCTCCAAATATGGGTATATTTAAATCGCAGCAAAAACTGGAAAAAGAATTTGTGGAGAAATTAAATTGACAGATATCAAAGGCGAATAAGATTTTTAATTTTTAGTTAATCCCGGTTTAAAACAACGAAAAACAAACGGTCGGTTTACTACAGACGACAGAATTTTTTAATTTAATGAAGATAGGCTGTGTGAAGACAGCACGAGTTACAAATTAAAGGTTTAACAAAAAATAACAAATTAAGTACAACTTTTTTATTATTTCACATTTCAGATGAGTTCCGATTATACAACCCTGTCCATTGAACGCGGAAAAGTTCCTTTTTTAGCCACGGCGCCACATTCTACGTACGCGGAAAAGTCCCAATTTTAGCCACGGCGCCACGAGAAATTAAACGAAAATTTTGGATCGAGTTTTAACTAAGATTCGGTTCGAAGCCCGAAATTAGAAAATAAAAAATAAATTAACTCAATAGATGGCGCTGTTATCCATCAAATTGTACTAATGGAGAAGAGTTTCAGCCTGGTGACATAAGAAATTCCCCTCTCAACAGCTAAAAAATTTCCCGCCAAAATGAAAATAAATTAAATTTGCAATTTTCCAAACTTTGGGTGGAGGAAAATGCTTCGTTTTTATGCGCATATATTTTGTAGGTATTTTTCCGTAAAACAGGTGAAATATCTGGAAGAAAACAGCCTGGGAACGACGAAAATCAGCGAAAATCTGACGTTGGCCACAGAAGGGGAAATTTATTTTTTAATTTTCCCGTTTTCATCTCATTTAATGGATAGAATTACATAATAATTGGCATTTTCAAAGCGATTTTGCATTTTCTAATCAAATCCCACAATTTGATATAAAAATATTTCGAAAAACTATAAAAACTTATTGAATGAAATCAAGTTTATATTCGATGTCCATTTGCTTGTTTTCCTCTGTGAAAATTTTTTCGATTTTTTCAACAAAATTTTTTGATTTTCCAAACGACTTTAGCTGGAGATCTGAAATTTTGCACAAATGCAAGTAACGTAAAGAGAAAGAATTGGTAAAAAAATGGGGAAAATCAGATAACTCCTTCCCCCCTTCCCGCTGAAAATTAAAGTTTTTGGCGATTTTCTCGAAAACGGTTCGTTTTATCAAAAAAGTTGCAAACAGAAAAGTGTTTAGAATACAATTTTACATAATTCACCAATATATCATAAATTCAACCGACCAAAATTTATGATGTTTCATGTGGCTCAAAGATTTTCGATTTTCTTCGGAGATTTTTTCCATTTCAGATTTGCCTGAGATCAATTTTTTTCAAAAATTCATATCTTTTGACCTGTTTATCGTAGATGCACACTCTTTTCAGCAAAATGTAGGGAAATTGTCTGAAATTTTCAAATAAAGTATCGTGAGAAAAAAAAATCATACTAATTTTTTCACGGCGAGGAATAGATTCAGTAAATTCGAGAAAACTCCTTTTCTGGTTACTTATTTTAATGAAACATTTTACTGTTAGATGTTAAATACAATTTCATACAACTTCTTTAAAGACATAAAGGTGGTATTTCAAACAGTTTTCGTGTTATGAACCGAAAACTAACCCGTAGTGGAAGAAACCACTTGAAAAATTTAAAAAAGGGGGAAACAGTGGTCAGATTGAATTTTGGTGTATGGTCGAATTATGTAAAATTACATTGTAAATACTTTTCTCTTTGCAACTTTTTCGATACGGTGAACTGTTTTCGAGAAAATCGCCAAAAACTTCAATTTTCAGCGGGAAGGGGGGAAGGAGTTATCCGATTGTGCCCATTTTTTTACCAATTCTTTCTCTTTACAAAACTCGCATTTGTGCAAAATTTCAAACCTCTAGCATAAGTCGTTTGGAAAATCAAATAATTTCGTTAAAAAAATCGAAGAAATTTTCACAGGGAAAGACAAGCAAATGGACATCGAATGTAAACTTGATTTCATTCAATAAGTTTTTATAGTTTTTCGAAAGATTTTTAATTGAAATTATGGGATTTGATCTGAAAATGCAAATTCGCTTTGAAAATGCCAATTGCTATGTAATTTTATCCATTAAATGGGAAGAAAACAGGAAAATGAAAAATGAAATTTCCCCTTCTGTGGCCGCCGTCAGGTTTTCGCTGATTTTCGTCGTTCCCAGGCTGTTTTCTTCCAGATCTTTCACCTGTTTTACGGAAAAATACCTACAAAATATATACGCATAACAACGAAGCATTTTCCTGCTTTCAAAATTTGGAATATTGCAAATTTTATTAACTTTCATTTTGGCGGGAAATTTTTAGTTGTCAAGAGGGGAATTTCTTTTGAAACTAGCATAATGGAAGCATGGGAACTATAATTTAATAATGATTACATTTTTTTTGTACATCTACAAGAAACAGGTCAGAAGATATGAATTTTTGAAAAAAAAACATCGTTTCCAGCGAATCTGAAATAGGAAAATCTCTGAACGCCTTAGTTGACTATAAATTGTGTAATTTTTATTTTAAACACTTTTTTCTGTGCAACTTTTTCGATTTGACGCGTCGTTTTCGAGCAAATCATGAGAAACTGTAATTTCAAACGGAGTGGAGGGAAGGATTTTTGCGATATTTTCCATTGTTTGAGGAATTTTTGCTCTTTACGAAATACGCATTTGTGCAAAATTTGCATTTTTAATTTTATTCGCCCGGAAAATCACAAAAATTTGCTCGAGAAAATCAAAAATCCCATAGGAAAAATAAACAAATAGATGTGGTCAAGGTGCTTTTGTATTTCAGTTGATAGAAGCTTGACCACTTTGAACAATTTAATGTTTTATTTACCTTTTCTTATACTTTGATATTCTTAAAAATATGTAATAGTCAAACATTTACCCAATACTACTATTTCGGATTACATTTAGAATCAATCGTGACATTAAAAAATTCCCCATTTACCTTCATTTCTAAATTATTGCCATTAACTGGCTTTAATTAATTTTTTTCGTCGTTTTATAGAGGTTTATATGAAAACGAATAAAAATTTGACTTTTCCCGCTAATATTTCCTAGACGGCTAGTTTGACGCAAAAATCTTCCATGAAGGTTTTGTAGCCCTGTTAATTTATTACAAGTTTGGTCGAAGATGTTCTCCCCTAAAATGGACCTGAACTGAAATATTCACAAAACGCCATAATTGAATTTCCTCAAATCAAAGAAAATCACGTAAAATAAAAAAAAACTTCTTTCCGCCTTGCTCAGTTATTCCACTGAATCTAAAAGAAAATTTCGGATTGAGTTTTGGCTAAAATCCGGTTCGAAACATGGAATTAGAAAATAAAACTCAATAGATGGCGCTGTTATCCATCAAATTGTACTAATGGAGAATTTTTAGACTTTCAGCCTGGTGACATAAGAAAATTTCCCGCCAAAATGAAAATTAATTAAATTTGCAATATTCCAAATTTTGAAAGCAGGAAAATGCTTCGTTTTTATGCGTATATATTTTGTAGCTATTTTCTCGTAAAACAGGTAAAAGATCTATGAAGAAAACGGCCTGGGAACGACGAAAATCATGGAAAATCTGACGGTGGCCACAGAAGGGGAAATTTCATTTTTCATTTTCCTGTTTTCTTCCCATTTAATGGATGAAATTACATAAAAATTGGCACTTTCAAAGCGAATTTGCATTTTCAGATCAAATCCCACAATTTGATATAAAAATATTTCGAAAAACTATAAAAACTTATTGAATGAAATCAAGTTGACATTCGATGTCCATTTGCTTGTTTTCCCCTGTGAAAATTTCTTCGATTTTTTTAACGAAATTTCTTGATTTTCCAAACGACTTTAGCTGGAGATCTGAAATTTTGCACAAAAGCAAGTAACGTAAAGAGAAAGAATTGGTAAAAAAATGGGGAAAATCAGATAACTCCTTCCCCCCTTCCCGCTGAAAATTAAAGTTTTTGGCGATTTTCTCGAAAACGGTTCGTTTTATCAAAAAAGTTGCAAACAGAAAAGTGTTTAGAATACAATTTTACATAATTCACCCATATATCATAAATTCAACCGACCAAAATTTATGATGTTTCATGTGGCTCAAAGATTTTCGATTTTCTTCGGAGATTTTTTCCATTTCAGATTTGCCTGAGATCAATTTTTTTCAAAAATTCATATCTTTTGACCTGTTTATCGTAGATGCACACTCTTTTCAGCAAAATGTAGGGAAATTGTCTGAAATTTTCAAATAAAGTATCGTGAGAAAAAAAATTCATACTAATTTTTTCACGGCGAGGAATAGATTCGGTAAATTCGAGAAAACTCCTTTTCTGGTTACTTATTTTAATGAAACATTTTACTGTTAGATGTTAAATACAATTTCATACAACTTCTTTAAAGACATAAAGGTGGTATTTCAAACAGTTTTCTTGTTATGAACCGAAAACTAACCCGTAGTGGAAGAAACCACTTGAAAAATTTAAAAAAGGGGGAAACAGTGGTCAGATTGAATTTTGGTGTATGGTCGAATTATGTAAAATTACATTGTAAACACTTTTCTGTTTGCAAGTTTTTTGATAAAACGAACCGTTTTCGAGAAAATCGCCAAAAACTTCAATTTTCAGCGGGAAGGGGGGAAGGAGTTATCCGATTTTCCCCATTTTTTTACCAATTCTTTCTCTTTACGAGACTCGCATTTACGCAAAATTTCAGATCTCCAGGTAAAGTCGTTCGGAAAATCAAAAAATTTTGTTAAAAAAATCGAAGAAATTTTCACAGGGGAAAACAAGCAAATGGACCTCGAATGTTTACTTGATTTCATTCAATAAGTTTTTATAGTTTTTCGAAAGATTTTTATTTCAAATTGTGGGATTTGATTAGAAAATGCAAAATCGCTTTGAAAATGCCAATTTTTATGTAATTTCATCCATTAAATGGGAAGAAAACAGGAAAATGAAAAATGAAATTTCTCCTTCTGTGGCCACCGTCAGGTTTTCGCTGATTTTCGTCGTTCCCAGGCCGTTTTCTTCATAGATCTTTTACCTGTTTTACGAGAAAATAGCTACAAAATATATACGCATAAAAACGAAGCATTTTCCTGCTTTCAAAATTTGGAATATTGCAAATTTAATTAATTTTCATTTTGGCGGGAATTTCTTTAGGTGTCAAGTAGTTGTCAAGAGGGGAATTTTAAAAGTCCCTTCATAATGGCAGCATGGGAACTATATTTGAAAATCATTACAACTCTTTTTTGTACGTCCAAAAAATTTATTTCTTAAAAAAATACATCGTTTCGTCGATTTCTGAGAAAAATTGCCAATCGCAAGATTTTCCACTTTTTGTAAAATGCGTCCTCGCACCTTTAGCGGTCAATTTCTCCTGACCGGAAGCGATTTTTTCGGACTGAAAACGGTTTGGAAAGGGGGGACACTTACCTCGAATGGCATTTCTCCGATTTCCAAACAAAACTTCCAATCGAGAGATATTTAATTTATTGTAAAATTGTAAAATGCGATATCCGAAAAAAACCACCAGTCGGAAGATTTTTCACTCTCGTTTTTTTATTTTTTAAAAGCGTCAAGTTAGTTATACGATAATTATGTTACCGTTTTCAGTGCTATTCAATGACATTTTGCAAAATTTTCAAACTTACAGCTTCGCGGCAATTTTTAATTCTTTGAATTTCAGGCTCTCTAATCATCGGTGACAAATTTTGCTCACGACTGTACTTTTGATTTTGACATTTTAGAGTATCTGAATGGGCCATCAGCTAGTTGCCACAATTGGTTTGGTCGGAGCTGTCGTTCTATTTGGAGTTTATCGAGTTTTTCGTGTTTTTTCTGCAGAAGTCTCTTGTTTTCCGTGAGTTAAGTGAAATTTTCGCAAAATGCCAGTGAAGAACGATGGAGAAAGCGACATTTCAGCCGCAGATTCGGACCAGGACTCTAGCAGTTCTGGAGAGGAAGAGGCGGAAGAAGCGGATGAGCCAGATTCAGATGATTCGTCCGAAATGGACGAGAGCGAATGTGAAAGACGACGAATCGACTGCCTGGACAACTTGAGTAAGGGCCCCAATCATTTTTATTTGGAGTCCCACGAACATAACCTCACTTTCTTCCAGCGAATCTTGAGCGCCAATTTTCCATTCTTAGAGAGCAGCTCTATCGGGAACGCATCAACCAGGTGGATATACAGTTATCAGAGGTGCGGGTGGGGCGGTCACAGGAGTACCTTGGACCGCTGCAGCAACTCGACGACAATCTGCGAGTTCGGACGGAAGTCGCAGAGATTTTGAAGCACTATCGACTGGAGAACATAAATCACAAGTACCTGTCCGAAGAGCAAGCAGCTAGACAACATTTCGAGGTACCTTTGTAGATTAGTTAAATAAAGTTCGTTAAAAATGGGAAATTTTGTGGGTTTACAGAGCGAAAAGCAACTCGCAATGGATTCGATTTATGAAGAACTGATGGAGAAGATTCGGAGGCTCGAAGAGGACAGACACAACGTCGACATTTCGTGGGCTGACTGGGGAACAAGCACTCGAACAAGCAAAGTTCGTGGTCCGGGAAGGAAGAAAGCGGTTACCGTTTCCGGGCCATATATCGTTTATATGTTGTCCGAGGAAGATATACTCGAGGATTGGACAACGATCCGAAAAGCACTGAAAAGATCCGCAGCGGCACCCACCTGATAGTCAATTACCGCTTGCCGTCCTCTATATTTAAATTAAAGCGGTTGTCTTTTAAAATATTTCTGTGCTGTTTCAGGTCTCATCACTTAATTGTGTTAGTTTCTAGATGTTCTCATAAGAATTTAATTCATAAAATGCTTCGTTCTCGCCAACAATCTAATTGGAAATAGTCCTCAGACGCTGGCTAAATGAAGTCATGTTAGATAATTGTAAATTAACTCTAAGTGCTGAAGAATTTTTGTAAGATTGAAATGAAAAAGAATGAATTATATTTTAAGTAAATTTTAATCGTGGTTCTTGTATAATTTCTACATAATCCTAGAATCCTTTGCTTAACAAATAATCCCGAACTGGATTTACGTAGTCCCCGTGGAATCTTATTTGACCGCTCATTTCGTTGACGCGACTAGCGCAGGTTTTTCCGCCTCTCACTGCCTCAACCACATTTTTGAGTTCTTTTTCTAGTTGCCAAATATCTCCCTGAACCTTCTTGATTAACGTCAGTTTGCGCATACTACGGTGGGTTGCTTCTAGGTAGACTGGAACCATGCGATTCTTGGTCCGTGGGACGTAGTATGGAGATTTCGATTCATCGAACTTTTGTGCGGGAGTCCATCCTGAAGGATATGCGGTTTTTTCGGTGACCTGCGGAACTGTTGGTGAAGCGATGATTCGTTCGACGAACTTCCATTCGGGCGGATTGTGAATTACTTCCACTTCCGGGTATTCTTTGGGATCCTGAACTGGTTGTGATGATTGGAAACTTGAATTTCGGTGTTGGGTGAGCACGAATGATGATGGAGATAATACCTGGAAGGAGAAGAAAATGCGATATATATTTTGGTTTGATAAAATGTAATAAAATTGGAATCAATTAAAAAAAGATTAGAACAGAGATGTCTTCACTTTTCTTACTTTTAAGAAAGGCAGGAATGTTAATCGTAATAAATAATCGTTTGCGTAACGAAATTCAAATTTTGTTTCGTTACGATAATTATGCTTTGAAACGACAAAAAAAAATCATTTCGTTACGTTACAACCTTTTAATTTCGTTACACATTGTATTGAAACCGAAAATTTAAAAAAAAATGCACATTAATAATAGTTTGTTTATCACAAAGAGATCCACTTCAGTTTCCATAAAAAAAATCGTTAATTAAATTAATGAAAATTAGCGAAAAGGAAATACAAACAAAAACAAAAAATAGTGATTTTTAAATTAAAAACATAACAAAAGCTATAATTGCCAATCTGGCAATCATTGGAGACCCGTATGGTGATATTCGTATCAAAATTCGAACAGTTATACAAAAATTCCACTTTGAAGTCAAACTTTCCAATAAGATTTTTTAAAATTTATTCCAATCGGATTTTGATGTATGGGAGTTTTATGTAGAATCATATCCTCAATAACTTTTGTTTTTGCACTTTTTTGATAAGATGCACCGTTTTTGAGATATTCACAAAAAACGATTTCGTTCGTATGGGGGGTACCCCTCCTAATGGTCTAATTTTGCCCATTAACGAACTTAGCCTCGAAAAACGAATCTGCGCAAAATTTCAAGTCTCTAACTCAATCCGTGCGCCCGCAATTGTGTGTGATGTCGGGATCTTGGCGTTACAAACGGTAAGGCAAATCTAATAAACCCTACGGGTATAAAAACTAATAAAACTTAACAAAAAGGAAATACAAAAAAAAACTAAAATAGTAATTCTTACACAGGGACTACATTAGCTTTTATTTCTGGTATACCAGCAAAATTGCTCGCTAAAAAGCCTGTGTGGACCAATCTGGCTTACCAGTTTTACTGGTAAAGCTCGATCCAGACTACACGATGTACGGGGTACGAGGTTGGCACGTACCCCGAACATCGAGTGTTTGGATGGGAAATTTGCACATGGTTTCACCTAGTGAGTAAAATCAGAAGCTGTTTGATTATCCTTGTACGTGGTAACCGCGTACACGAATGAGCAAAACCCTGTGCAGTGTGGATGCAGTTCCATGTACGAGGAAACCAAAAACCTCGTATCTCGTACCCCGTACATCGTGTAGTCTGGATCGAGCTTAAGACAGTGCTGGCATACCATTTTCGTAGACAGCGCTGGTATACCAGATTTTGGCAGGCAACAAAATTAAAATGGCGGAAACTAAATTTTCGAGAAATTATATATGGCTGCTTATCATTATATTATGATAAAAGGAATTTTCAATGGAATCTACATTCTAAATATTACAAGAGAGTAGATTTGAGAGGGCAAAGGGTAGATTCGTTCTTTTCTAGACGATTTAAAGCCAATATTTTGGCAATTTTTATTTTCTGTTCGCGGTTTAACGGCATGTCAAAATTCAAAATCATACTGAAATGTCATACCAGAATTGGCTCACGCAAAAAAAAAACTAGTAGGCTATTATTTTTGGTGAACCAGCTACTATACCAGAAATAAAACCTAATGTAGTCCCTGTGTAAAGTTAAAAAATCAATAAAAAACTGAAAAGAAAAAAAATCGTACAAAAGTTTTGTTCATTAAAAAAAATTGCCCAACAAAAATTAATTTTTTTTTGTCAATATCAAAGATATTGGACTATTTTGACGTCGCTGATTTTGACTCGCACTTTGCTTTCGCCAGATTCACTCTACTTCTGGAGATACCAAAAAGAAAATATTTTCGATACCAAAAAAGTTGCTTAAAAGATTTTCTTTTTCATATCTCCAGAAATAAAGTGAATCTGGACAAAACAAAGTCTGATTTAGAATCAAAATTTGATTAAAAATACTACCCCAATATTTTTCATTATATTTTAGTACCAGGAAAACCGAGCCATGCTCGGCCACCTCAAAGTCGTCCTTTTGCTGAAATTTTGGAGAGGTAAGACCTATCGATCTAGATAGCTCTCACCTCTGTTAGAAAAAACACGCAATATGTTAGAAAAACACAGTCTAATCCACCTAATGGTGAGACAATACCTTTCTTACATAAATAAACTTCATATGACGAATATAATTGTGTATAATATTGATTTTTTTATATAAAAACATCAGGTTTGTAGTGGAAAAGTCAGGTTTGTAGTGGGAAAATCGAAAGCTCTTAGCCCCCTTAGTAATACTGTAAAGTTTCATTAAGATCGGATCACCCAATTCGAAGATACCAGGCGAGGGGTATCGAGGGGAATTTTCTCAGAGGTGAGACCTATCTAGATCGATTCCTTGTCCCCGAAAATCCCCAACCACCAAGTTTCGTGAAAATCGTTAGGCGGGTTTTCGAGATCCTTTGTGCAGACAGACAGACGTTCCTCGTATTATATTATAGGATGCAGGTGGCAGGTCTGTGGGGTTATACTTGATGAACTTTTGTGGAACATTTCACAAAAAAATAGTTTAAAATAATAAAATAAAGCAAAAAATAAATAAATAACGAAAAAACGCAATCATTTTTTTGGATTTCGTAACGGAATTAAATTTCTAATTAAAAAAAAGTCTATCTGCAAAAAAATTCGAAATATTTCGTGGATCGAATTTTAAAATTTTTTCAGTCTTTTCATTTTCCTAAATCAATTAGACAGAAATTACATCAATTTAATAAAAGAAGAAACTAAACCATGCGTAAAAATTTCGCCTACGGAGTATTTTTATATAAATTTTCTGTATGGCGGCTCTTCAATTTTTCTTATTTTTGCCCATAGAACCGATTTTAATATCAAAAAATTGGAATTTCAATTTGTCAAAAAATTGCAAATATTCAGAATAAAAAAGGAATTTCTCAATATTTCTTCTAGATTTTTTCTATTTGTCAGCTTGTATTTAGATAAAAGTTATTTATATCGACCCCTCGGTGTAAGACGGTTGTAATTCATGAATTTTTTAGGGGGTGAAGGAACGTGGCTTGAGATTCGAAGATGTAAAGGCCACTGAAAAGTTTGGTGTGCGAATGTGATTTTTTTCACATTTTATTTCTTTTTTAATATGAAATACCTCTCCGATTGCCCAGTATTTAAGGAATTTTTGACAAAAATGGTAGTAGATTAAGTAATTTTTTGGTAAAAATGGTAGTAGTACGGAGCCGGTAAGTTATTTATTTATTTGTTTATTGTTACTAACCAAAAGGCATGTTGCCTTATGTAAAGGTTACAGTTTTCTTATTAACTAATTCAATTTAACAATTCAATAATATAATTTAACAATTCAATAATATAATTGTTGCTGTTATAATTTTTTAAAAACAAAAATTCTTTTTTTTTCTAACGGTTCCTGACACTCAATTTTTTCTGTTTTTTTTTAAAAAACTAAGGCTCAACGAAAAAATTGCGACTTGTTTCATCAAAATACGTTAACCTGTTATGGAGCTATATTTTTTTAAAAAAATACATTGCACTCGCGATTATATGAACATAAAATTTTAAGTCGTTCATAAAACAGAGTATTTAATCTCAAAATTTTTCTATACATTTAATACAGCCGTTCATATAATAGAATGCTCATATAATCGCGAGTCTACTGTATAGATTTTATATTATTTTTCTCCTGACTGAAATTTTGAGAATTTCTCTAATGGTGGCAATTCACGAAAAAAAAATCAAGCTCATATCTCTGGAGGCATTTTTTGTTCCCTTATCACTGCCTCTATGGCCTTTCTATTTTAATTAAGTTAAACTAATTGCTTCTATATTATTTACATTTTCCTAAAATGATTATGAAATTTAATTAATTTTCGTACCTTGTGTACGTGACAAATTCCAAAAAGGTTTGTAATTAAATATTTTCCCTCTGAATACATTTAAAAGCTTTGCTATAAAACTTTATAAAATTAAACAAAAGTAAAAAATCGTAGTGCAAAAATTTAATTCGATAATTCGAAGGATGAAATACAATAAAATAGAAATTGAAACAAGTGCAGATTAATCCATAATTAATTAATAAAAAAAAATATCCCAAGGACACGCAACGGCATAAAACGAAATTAAATCAGAAAAAAACTTAAGCGTATTCTATAGGAGAGCTTTTTTCATGAAAGCTTTTTTAATTAAACAACATTCAATAGACCTTGAGCGATAATTAAATTCCGAAAGGGGAGAGTAAAAAATTCAATGGAAAATAAGAAACTTTTGTTGAATGTTTTATGGAAAAGAATTTTTTTTGATGTTAAAAAAGAAGATACGAAAATCCCTAAATGCAATGAAGAACTTCAATTTTTTTAGGAAATTCGCCTAGCCCAAAAGAAACGTTAAAAAACCATTAAAATGTCAACAAATTAAATGGGAAAGGCATTTAACTAAATAAGAGACGGAAATTACCAACATTTCTACATGCAGCGGGGAAAAGCGTATACGACCTGAGAATATGGACGATCGCCAGACAAAAATTGGTAGCAAAAATATTTCTGGTAGTCAATTTGTGAAGAATATTTAAACGCTTGCGGGTAATACAGTGTCCAGAAATTGATAAAAATGGAGGGCATAAAAGGGAGTTTATCTTTTAGCTAATTTACTTGGTATTCAGGATGCAATTTTATTAGGGAAAATTGCAATAATTCAAATGGTAAAAAGAAAACTTAACGCGTCAGCCATTTTGGTAGTCGGAAAGTAATTTTGGTAGTCAACTGCGATTTTGTCGCACGCACACAAAAACCCCGGAGTTGATTGAGTGTGTGCGGCGACGCGCATTGCTTGAATGAATGTGTGTTGTAACCGCCATTGGAAGGAAAGAGAAGACAATACGAACCGCAGCGCAAAAGAGAAACGCACATTGACGGAACAAACAAGAAAAAAATTTAATGAGGCCAATTCAATCTCGAGTTGGGAAAATTTATTTTGTTTGAATTACGTTTTTCCGCGGTATATAAAAGTGATTCGATGGTGTTTTGCGTGTATTGTGCACGTGGCCTTCGTTTATAATTGAAAACTGCTGGATTCAAAGCTGTGGTGAGAAATTTTGAGCTTTTTCTTGTTTAGTAGCTCCATTATCAAATTTCCATATGCACAAATTTCACTCGGCGCCAGTGTGTGTTCACACACACACTTAAACAGGGCGATATCATGTCACATCTCACGTAATAATTTATAGCGATTTTCACCGCAAATTAACACTTGATGGAGCTGGTAGTGTCTATTCACAGGAAGTACGTTTGATTTACTTACTTTTGGGATGATTTCCGCCCTCGGAGCATTCCTGGATTGCAGGAAAATCAGCGAATTCAGGCGAGCCGTTCTTTGTACGATGTTCGCCATGTTTTTTGACTACCAAAATACTTTTGACAGCAAGCGATTTAAGAGAAATTCTTAAGAGAACGGCATTTCTTTTTTTTGATTTTGTTTTGCCGGTTTTTTAAATTTTGTTTCGTCTCTTTCGAGTTTCTCTTGTCCTTTCCCCTTTTTTAAGAAATTGGTTTGAGTCCTGCTGCTTTGTCCTTGCTCCCACTGCTTGCAGCAACTGTGCACAATTTGTTTTTGTAATTTTCCCCCAAAATACCGGCTAATCCCGTTTCCCGAGGGAAAGCCAAAAAAAAAGAAAAGAAAATGGAAAAGGGGTAGAATCGAAACGTGTTGTTATCCTTGATGTCCCTTACATTTTCGGTAAAACTGCACGCAGCGATGTTTCGCATTGCATTATTGCGATTCAATTTTGATTTGACTGAATTTGGAGTTGATTTTTGTTTTAAATTTACATTTATGACAATCTTTTGGTAGAACTTTAATTTGGGTTGTCTTTTTTTTGTTAGTAAGGGTCAAATCTTGCAATCTAATTTTCACGCACTTTCATTCATCCGATTGACTTGAAATTTTTCACACATACGTAACTCTGATGACAATGCAATACAAAATACAAAATGGCGGACAACAGACGCCAAATACAAAATGGCGGACAACAGACGCCAAATACAAAATGGCGGACAACATACGCCAAATACAAAATGGCGGACAACAGACGCCAAATACAAAATGGCGGACAACAGACGCCAAATACAAAATGGCGGACAACAGACGCCAAATACAAAATGGGGGACAACAGACGCCATTTTGTCCGAATCGAACAAACAAAGTACCCATCGTGTGGAATCTCAAATGAAAACTGAAACTTCAGAAAATTACGATCAGCGTATGCCGCAACCATCACTCATCTAAAGGTCACTTACGAGTTTGTTTCACAGAAATGCCTTTAATTGAGCACAGTGAACGCAACCATCGAAGCAAAAATTGGCCAACTTTGAACTTTAACTTTAACGCAGCAAGGGGAAACCTCTTAAAACCAAACTACTGGCCAAACAAAAAAAAATAGGTGTCTAATATTTTTCGTAGTTCTACAAATGTGACGAAATGTGAGGTATACACTAGGGATGTCAAAAAAGAACCGGTTAAACCGGTTACCCGGTGTTTTTGCTTCGGTTAACCGGTTTTTTTCGGTGTTTTTTTTTTGCACGGTTATACCCGGTTAAAAACCGATCATTTTTTTTGTACGGAAAAATAGTTTTAAACTAATTTTCGTGCAACTGATTTGTTAGAAACACTTCTTTTTAGGCACTCTAAACAAAGAAAAAAAAATTATATTGTGTCATTTATGGCCTCTTAATGGATTATATGGCACTTCACGTCTTTTGTTTGTATTATAGTGTATTTGTTGTGTCTAAGACCTAACCTACCCAATTTCAACAACACGGTTTTTCGGTGTTTTAATAACCGGTTTTTTGGACCCGGTTAAACCGGCCCGGTTTAAACCGAAGTCTTAAAAACCGGTTTAACCGAAAACCGGTTTTTTTTTTCAAAATTTTGACATACCTAGTATACACTATAGAGGGGTTTTCAGTATTGATACTGTATCGAGGTTTTAATGGATTTTTTTTTATTTTCTGTTTTTAACCTGAGTAAAGTTATGAAAACTGCCAAACGGATTTGAAAGGGGTTAAAATACTTAGTACTCATATACAATTTTTGCTTGATAAGACTTGGTTTCAGAGATACCGGGAGAGGGGTTTTAGTGATGAGGGATAAATCGAAGACCAGTATATTATTTAAAAGAGGCGTATATAACCTAGTACTCATGTGAAATTTCAGATTAATCGAACGGTTGGTTTAATAGATACTGGAAGCTGTTGTTTAAGGGAAAAGTACCCAGACTGAGTAACATACGCGGCACCCAATAAGAAACTTTATCTACAAGACAAAAAAATAATTACAAAAATCGGTCAACACGGTAAAAAGTTATGAACATACGTAACGAAAAAGACATAAGCGGCGAACTGAGAAACTTTTAAATACTTTTTGTAAATTGGTTAAAAAATGCAAACTGACGGAGGATTCTTTGAAATTTCCTTTAGCATATCCAAAATAATTGTCAATAATTAAAAAAATAACTTAACACTAGAATGCCCGATACTAGCAATAACCTTAGATGCCCAAATGGAGTCATTTTGAAATTTTTACTCCCTTGGGCATTGGACGTAATTTTTAAAAAATAGACGATAAAAGTGTGCGAATATTAGTTGCGTTTTTTTAATGTTCTAGAACACAGAACATTAAAAAAACGCAACTATTATTCTCAAAATGAATGAGAGGTTTTTACAATAAAATATTAATTAGGAAAAAATTGATGACAAAAAAATATTCGCAAGGAGTCAAAATGACTCCATCATTTAAAAAAAGTAATTCTTATGCCTGACATTATTTCAAAAAAATATTTAAATATGAGCTTTTAACAATCAAAATTTAAACTTAACATAAGTGAGGTTTGGATCTTGTTTTAAATTTTTTTTATCCAAATTTATTTTTAAAACTATGGATTAGTTCGAAAAAGGATCATATAAATTTTTATAATTTTTATAGTCTTATAAAAACTACTTTGTATTTCATTGAGGGATCTTTTTAAATTGTGATAATACCTATCACAGGAAAAACCACCGAAAGATTTGAGTGAAACAAACAAAAATATTGTAAATTCAAACTTGTGAAATAAACTCGAATTACGGTTAAAATTTTCTTAATTAAGTTCAATATTTTGCAAATTAAATGCAGTTCTTTCTGCAGTCTTTCTTTCTAATGAATTTATGTGAATTTTTAAAGGTCTGTCCTTAGTAGGAAAAATATTTCCGAGACCTTTTCTATACAGTAAATATTTTTTTGAAATTTTTAGAGGCTTGTTGTTAGTAGCAAAAATATTTCCGAAACCTGTTCCAATGGGGAAATATTTTTTTCGAGTTTTTTGTTCTTTCGAGTTTTTTGGCTTGTTCTTAGTAGGAAAAATATTTGTGGCTAAAAGAGTTTTCAATATTTAAATTTAATTAAAGATCAATATTTTAATTTAATTAAAGAATCTTTTTATTTAACTCGAAAATCTTTGCCAAAAACTCATCACAAAGAAAAAGCTTTTTAGCAAATTTTTAGATAAATGTCATGTGCACATACAATTGTATTACAGTGTGACCTCGGTAATGGCAACTATAGTAGACAGAGCCTGTTGCAATAACCGAGTCAGTTGCGTTAACCGAGTCACAACATTATTTGTCAAAAAGGGAAACATAAGTTCTTAAACAATATAACAGCTCCAAAAATAGGGTAAAACCTGTACCATTTGTAACGTAGTTTTTACGCTGCAAAATTATTTACAATACTAAATAAATAGTAAATACTGCAAAAGGAACAGAGAATAAAGTCAATAAAAGATTTCCTGTAACTTTTTTTTATGTTTTTTTGGTCGAAAAAGTATCAGACTACAAAAAAGTTGCGTTTATTGAGTCAACCTTATTTGGAAGTTACATTTATTGAGTTAACAGTGTAAAATTTTAGGTGTTGCGTTGTTCGAGGGTTGCGTTTACCGAGGTCACACTGTATTTCAAATGCATTTTGAAAAATTGATTTTGGATACAAAGATATTTTTTGCTAAAATTCATAATTTGGATGTATTTTGTTAAAACCTCCTCAAACTGCATAAAAATTTAAAAAAATCATGCGGTTCACCGAACTCGCTGACAACACTTGTCGCATACATATCACCAAATCTGTTGAAATGGCTTACAAGAAAATAACAATTTTCCGTATGCTAATGCGATGGATTTTTCCGGAACACTTTTTACAGACTTTTCGCAGATTGACTTTGTCAATCCAAGATCACGAAAAACTTTCTATGTGGAGATCGCAGCCTTTAAAAACAATTTATAAGAAAAGCCATTGTCTTTTTGGGCAGAAACCCGAATTAATGACGAATTCAAATCGCAGATTAATTAAGCAAAGCAGCTTTTCTTTTTTTCAATTTCACATTTTGTTGTCCCGGTGTAGAGTTTGCCCCAAGATTGTACGATATTTTTAGTAAAAGAGATTTAACAGTATTTTAATAGGATTTCGCGTTTTTTAATTTTTTTTGGGTATTTAAAGAGTTAACAGTAAATAATAGTATTTGTAATAGGTAACAGTAATTTCGAGATTAAATAATGTGTGTAAAAAAACGTTCATTGAGTTAAACCCCACTAAATAATTTTGTATTTAATTGAAAAACCACCGAAAGATTTTAGTGAAATAAAAAAAAATTATAGTAAATTAAAACCTTCGAAATAAACTCGAATTACGGTTAAAATTTTCTTAATAAAATTAAATATTTTGCAAATTAAATGCAGTTTTTTCGTCTGTCTTTCTTTTTAATGAATTTATGTGAAGAATTTCTAATTTCTGGCTAAAAGAGTTTTAAATAGGTATATAACATTTGTTTTAATGGTTAAATTCGGTCTTAAAAGTTTACCACACTCCGAGAAGAAAATTCGCCAACTGGAGTCGATTTTTTGGCCAAGTGAACTTTCCCCGAACTCTGGCGAACAAAGTTCACCTCCATTCGGAGATCGAAATTTACAATGCAACGTTTTATAACTCGTCCAGGTAAATATTCAGTAACAGTAGGGAAACAGTCATCCCATGTGTACAGCAGCCAGAAATAAAGTGCTCCCTCTCACAGATGTATTAACCCAGCAAAAGCTGTAGGATTTCTTATGATAATTACTCAACACAATGAAACTTTACTTTCCCCAGTTGAACAGACACTGAGCATAGTTGAACAAAAGGTAACCAATCGACTTCCACAGGCTAACAGTTCACCTGTGGAAGTCGATTGGTTTTCAAATGTAGAGAATTTATTTACGTTGTTTCCACACGATTCACTCCAGATTTCCTTTTGAATTATTTATATTTATAAGAAATTTACTAGAAATTTCAATGGTTTTCTTCATAATAATGTGGAGAATTGAAATTTTTAATACTTATAAATTTCTTACATTTGCTAATTAACTTCTTTTCAAACATATCGCTCATCACTGTGAATAATAATTTTCAATAAATGTGAGGTCAAACGACATTTAATTCTCCTCAGCTTTTTTAATCTTCTTTTTTTCCTATACTGTTTCTTTATTATATTTCCACTGTTCTCTGCATGCTTCTGCTGTTAAATAGTTACAGATTATGTTATGCTGGCGATTGCCTGCGTCTCGAGCCCTCCAACTACCCAAATTGCTATCGCATTAAGTTACTTTCATGTCCATAAGGTGTCATGGCGACATTTTTCTTTATATTTTCTTATTCGTTCTTTTTCTTCGTTTTTGTCTGCCAAGCGAAGATAGATAGAAAATAATATGAGTTGGCAAGAAAAAGGAGCCACAGAATCCCAAAATCACATCTCGTTTCACACATGTTATATTGGTAGTTGTTTTCTGTGTTTGTGTGTTAAAACACCTAATAATTTCTGGTCTGTGGCACTAGAAATTTTTGAGGATACAACACCAGGTAGACAGAAAAAATCCCAATTTAGAAGGACAGCTAGAGAACCCAATCATCCGTAGTAGGAAATACTTTTCGATCTTTACTAAAATATCACATCCTGATGATTGTTTCTGCCGAGAATTTCCCGAATCCTTTTTCGTGGGGACGTCTGAAGAGGAGGTGAACATATTTTACATTTGTCTTGTCTGCCCCTTTCCTTGACAACATCGTTTCGTATCATAAAGACGATCGTGTAGAGTTTGTTTGAGGCGATCTTGTGATGATCGTTGAAATATTTTGCCAAGTTAGCTAAAATCTTGCAGAGAAAAATATTTTCTTATCCCAGCCAAGATCGAGACCGATCAAAGTTCGACTCACAATGTAGAAGAAAAATATTACGATCATCCCACACACAAATGCACAGAAAGTGACATTTTATTGATCTGCTGGAAGGGTCGGGTGTAGCAAAGAACAATTTATCTTATCTTTTACATTATGTGGAGGATCGCTGTGTGTACTATGGTATTAATGGCGTTCTTTGTTAATTTCCTGGATGTGTAATTCAGCTTTTACTGAGAATTCATATTAATTAGGGTTAGTCAAGAGTACGTGAATGGGATTTTTTAATTTTTGTATTTTATGCTCTGTAAAATAATATACGTAATTAATTATCCGCTTTTAATTGAAACATTCCCTACTAATTTAGAAATTACAATGTTTTTGTTTCAGACCTGATTTGATTTTTTAAAATTCTAAAAAAATTGGTGGTCTTACTCAAAAAAATTTGTGGCCATATCGATAAAATATGTTCATTTTTGGTTGTTAATTTAAAGTATTTTATCTATGTTATTTATTTATTTATTTTAATATAACATTTAGACAAAGTTTTTACGGCTAAATATTAATAGTTATAACATAGTGAGTGCATTTAAATGATCTTTTAACGTAAGTCTCTATTTTATCATTATAATTGTAAAATTATTGGTGTTTAATAAAACATATTATAAATAGGCCTCTGAAGATGAGCCAAAACAAGGCTCGAAACGTTAGGCTGGAAAATTAAACACAACTTTTGTTTTATTTCCTAAAATTGGACCGCTAAGCCCGCCAAACTAAGACAAATACTATTATACGGTCGACATATTATCAAAGATAAAACACACGTTAATGTAAAAAAAGGTGTTATTTAATACCAACTAACAAAATTCTCGTTGTTGGGTTAACAAAAAAAAAGGAAATGTCTTAGTTCTGAATTTTTTTTATTGTAATACTTTTATCGTAAAACTAATTATGCCTTTAATAAATTGGTATAATGATTTAACAAAATTACACACCAAATTTTATAGAACCCACAAAATGAAATTGTCTTATTGATAAAATCAAACCAAGCGATAAATTTTTATTTTATCAGCAAATTTTGTTGAATTTACAAAAAATTATAGAATTAACAGCACAAAATTATTATTATTGGGAAAAATATTTCCGAGATCTTTTCCACCCGGGAAATATTTTTCTCGAATTTTGAGAGGCTTGTTCTTAGTAGAAAAAATATTTTCGAGACCTTTTCCACCCGGGAAATATTTTTCTCGAATTTTTAGAGGCTTGTTCTTAGTAGGAAAAATATTTTCGAAAACTTTTCCATCCAGTAAATATTTTTTTCGAATTTTTAGAGGCTTGTTCTTAGTGGGAAAAATATTTCCAAGACCTTTTCCACCCGGGAAATATTTTTCTCGAATTTTTAGAGGCTAGTTCTTAATAGGAAAAATATTTCCAAGACCTTTTCCACCCGGGAAATATTTTTCTCGAATTTTTAGAGGCTTGTTCTTAGTAGGAAAAATATTTTCGAAAACTTTTCCACCCGGGAAATATTTTTCTCGAATTTTTAGAGGCTTGTTCTTAGTGGGAAAAATATTTCCGAGATCTTTTCCACCCGGGAAATATTTTTCTCGAATTTTTTGAGGCTTGTTCTTAGTAGAAAAAATATTTCCGAGATCTTTTCCACCCGGGAAATATTTTTCTCGAATTGATAGAGGCTTGTTCTTAGTAGGAAAAATATTTTCGAAAACTTTTCCATCCAGTAAATATTTTTTTCGAATTTTTAGAGGCTTGTTCTTAGTGAGAAAAATATTTTCGAGACCTTTTCCACCCGGGAAATATTTTTCTCGAATTTTTTGAGGCTTGTTCTTAGTAGAAAAAATATTTCCGAGATCTTTTCCACCCGGGAAATATTTTTCTCGAATTGATAGAGGCTTGTTCTTAGTAGGAAAAATATTTTCGAAAACTTTTCCATCCAGTAAATATTTTTTTCGAATTTTTAGAGGCTTGTTCTTAGTGAGAAAAATATTTTCGAGACCTTTTCCACCCGGGAAATATTTTTCTCGAATTTTTTGAGGCTTGTTCTTAGTGAGAAAAATATTTCCGAGATCTTTTCCACCCGGGAAATATTTTTCTCGAATTTTTAGAGGCTTGTTCTTAGTAGAAAAAATATTTCCGAGATCTTTTCCACCCGGGAAATATTTTTCTCGAATTGATAGGCTTGTTCTTAGTAGAAAAAATATTTCCAAGGCTTTTTCCACCTGGGAAATATTTTCTCGAATTTTTAGAGGCTTGTTCTTAGTAGGAAAAATATTTCCGAGAACGTTTTTACCCGGGAAATATTTTTCTCGGTTTTTTTGAGGCTTGTTCTTAGTAGGAAAAATATTTGCGAGACCTTTTCCACCCGAGAAATATTTTTCTCGAATTTTTAGAGGCTTGTTCTTAGTAGGAAAAATATTTCCGAGACCTTTTCCACCCGGGGAATATTTTTCTCGAATTTTTAGAGGCTTGTTCTGAACAGGAAAAATATTTCCGAGACCATTTCCACCCGGGAAATATTTTTCTCGAATTTTTAGAGACTTGTTCTTAGTAGCAAAAATATTTCCAATGCTTTTTCCACCCGGGAAATATTTTTCTCGAATTTTTAGAGGCTTGTTCTTAGTAGGAAAATTATTTCCGAGACCGTTTTTACCCGGGAAATATTTTTCTCGATTTTTTTGAAGCTTGTTCTTAGTAGGAAAAATATTTCCGAGACCTTTTCCACCCGAGAAACATTTTTCTCAAATTTTTAAAGGCTTGTTCTTAGTAGAAAAAATATTTCCGAGATCTTTTCCACCCGGGAAACATTTTTCTCGAATTTTTAAAGGCTTGTTCTTAGTGGGAAAAATATTTCCGAGATCTTTTCCACCCGGGAAATATTTTTCTCGAATTTTTAGAGGCTTGTTCTTAGTAGGAAAAATATTTTCGAAAACTTTTCCATCCAGTAAATATTTTTTTCGAATTTTTAGAGGCTTATTCTTAGTAGGAAAAATATTTCCAAGAACTTTTCCACCCGGGAAATATTTTTCTCGAATTTTTAGAGGCTTGTTCTTAGTGGGAAAAATATTTCCGAGATCTTTTCCACCCGGGAAATATTTTTCTCGAATTTTTAGAGGCTTGTTCTTAGTAGGAAAAATATTTTCGAAAACTTTTCCATCCAGTAAATATTTTTTTCGAATTTTTAGAGGCTTGTTCTTAGTGAGAAAAATATTTTCGAGACCTTTTGCACCCGGTAAATATTTTTCTCGAATTTTTAGAGGCTTGTTCTTAGTAGGAAAATTATTTTCGAAAACTTTTCCATCCAGTAAATATTTTTTTCGAATTTTTAGAGGCTTGTTCTTAGTAGGAAAATTATTTTCGAAAACTTTTCCATCCAGTAAATATTTTTCTCGAATTTTTAGAGACTTGTTCTTAGTAGCAAAAATATTTCCAATGCTTTTTCCACCCGGGAAATATTTTTCTCGAATTTTTAGAGGCTTGTTCTTAGTAGGAAAAATATTTCCAAAACCTTTTCTATCCGGAAAATATTTTTTTCGAATTTTTAAAGGCTTGTTCTTTGTAGGAAAAATATTTCCAAGACCTTTTCTACCCGGGAAATATTTTTCTCGAATTTTTAAAGGCTTGTTCTTAGTAGGAAAAATATTTCCGAGACCTTTTCCAACCGGGAAATATTTTTCTCGAATTTTTAGAGGCTTGTTCTGAATAGGAAAAATATTTCCGAGACCGTTTTTACCCGGGAAATATTTTTCTCGATTTTTTTGAAGCTTGTTCTTAGTAGGAAAAATATTTCCGAGACCTTTTCCACCCGGGAAACATTTTTCTCAAATTTTTAAAGGCTTGTTCTTAGTAGAAAAAATATTTCCGAGATCTTTTCCACCCGGGAAATATTTTTCTCGAATTTTTAAAGGCTTGTTCTTAGTAGGAAAAATATTTCCGAGACCTTTTCCACCCGGGAAATATTTTTCTCGAATTTTTAGAGGCTTGTTCTTAGTAGGAAAAATATTTCCGAGACCGTTTTTACCCGGGAAATATTTTTCTCGATTTTTTTGAAGCTTGTTCTTAGTAGGAAAAATATTTCCGAGACCTTTTCCACCCGGGAAATATTTTTCTCGAATTTTTAGAGGCTTGTTCCTAGTAGGAAAAATATTTCCGAGACCGTTTTTACCCGGGAAATATTTTTCTCGATTTTTTTGAGGCTTGTTCTTAGTAGGAAAAATATTTCCGAGACCTTTTCCACCCGGGAAATATTTTTCTCGAATTTTTAGAGGCTTGTTCTTGGTAGGAAAAATATTTCCAAGACCTTTTCCACCTGGGAAATATTTTTCTCGAATTTTTTGAGGCTTGTTCTTAGTAGAAAAAATATTTCCGAGATCTTTTCCACCCGGGAAATATTTTTCTCGAATTTTTAGAGGCTTGTTCTTAGTAGGAAAAATATTTTCGAAAACTTTTCCATCAAGTAAATATTTTTTTCGAATTTTTAGAGGTTTGTTCTTAGTAGGAAAAATATTTCCAAGAGCTTTTCTATTCGGGATATATTTTTCTCGAATTTTTAGAGGCTTGTTCTTAGTAGGAAAAATATTTCCAAGGCTTTTTCCACCCGGGAAATATTTTTCTCGAATTTTTAGAGGCTTGTTCTTAGTAGGAAAAATATTTCCGAGACCGTTTTTACCCGGGAAATATTTTTCTCGAATTTTTTGAGGCTTGTTCTTAGTATGAGAAATATTTCCGAGACCTTTTCTACCCGGGAAATATTTTTCTCGAATTTTTAGAGGCTTGTTCTGAACAGGAAAAATATTTCCGAGACCTTTTCCACCCGGGAAATATTTTTCTCGATTTTTTAGAGACTTGTTCTTAGTAGCAAAAATATTTCCAAGGCTTTTTCCACCCGGGAAATATTTTTCTCGAATTTTTAGAGGCTTGTTCTTAGTAGGAAAAATATTTCCGAGACCGTTTTTACCCGGGAAATATTTTTCTCGATTTTTTTGAAGCTTGTTCTTAGTAGGAAAAATATTTCCGAGACCTTTTCCACCCGGGAAATATTTTTCTCGAATTTTTAGAGGCTTGTTCTTAGTAGGAAAAATATTTCCGAGACCGTTTTTACCCGGGAAATATTTTTCTCGATTTTTTTGAGGCTTGTTCTTAGTAGGAAAAATATTTCCGAGACCTTTTCCACCGGGCAAATATTTTTCTCGAATTTTTAGAGTCTTGTTCTTAGTGGGAAAAATATTTCCGAGACCTTTTCCACCCGGGAAATATTTTTCTCGAATTTTTAGAGGCTTGTTCTAAATAGGAAAAATATTGCCAAGACCATTTCCATCTGGGAAATATTTTTCTCGATTTTCTAGATGCTTGTTCTTAGTAGGAAAAATATTTCCGAGACCTTTTCCACCCGGGAAATATTTTTCTCGAATTTTTAGAGGCTTGTTCTTAGTAGGAAAAATATTTCCGAGACCGTTTTTACCCGGGAAATATTTTTCTCGATTTTTTTGAGGCTTGTTCTTAGTAGGAAAAATATTTCCGAGACCTTTTCCACCCGGCAAATATTTTTCTCGAATTTTTAGAGTCTTGTTCTTAGTAGGAAAAATATTTCCGAGACCTTTTCCACCCGGGAAATATTTTTCTCGAATTTTTAGAGGCTTGTTCTAAATAGGAAAAATATTGCCAAGACCATTTCCATCTGGGAAATATTTTTCTCGATTTTCTAGATGCTTGTTCTTAGTAGGAAAACTATTTCCGAGACCTTTTCCACTCGGGAAATATTTTTCTCGAATTTTTAGAGGCTTGTTCTTAGTAGGAAAAATATTTTCAAGACCTTTTCCATCCGAGAAATATTTTTATCGAATTTTTAGATGCTTGTTCTTAGTAGGAAAAATATTTCCGAGACCTTTTCCACCCGAGAAATATTTTTCTCGAATCTTTAGAGGCTTATTCTTAGTAGAAAAAATATTTCCGAGACCTTTTCCATCCGGGAAATATTTATCCGGTGGAAACTTTTGCGTCACAACTTTGTTTTTTTTTTTTTTTGTTGCGATAATCTAATGGATATCGTCAAACATACATCGTTTGTTCTAAAAAACTTATGAAGTGTAAGTTTTGTAAGTAATAAACCTCAACTTCGATGATCTTACAACAAAATTAAAGTTATTTTCAACTTTGAACGTTGAAAATTTTCGCCTATAGTGCATTTTTCTTAAAACATTTTACTGTACTTAACATTCTTTTTAAAAATAACCCTCGCGGTGCTGTTTACTTGAAAGGGTTTAGAATCACCTTATAACCTATGAGCCGTAACCGCGAATCTTTTTATAACTCTAAATTTCGAAATAGGGCGACATGGAGAAACCAGTTCTCTACATTTATAGGTTTTTTATACCCAATATAATCTTATGCACATCAAAATAACTATTTTGAAAACAAATCCGTCTGTTTATAAATGGAAATCATCTAAAAAAATGTTGGAGAACTTTATTATTGATTTTTTTGTAAAGATTTACCGAATTCAAAAGTATTCAGGCATTGCCATAAATTAATTACTAAATGATTTATCTCGATTTTTGGGATCTTTAAATATTTTTATGAAAATTATCGGGCTGTTTGTCATATTGGAATATTTTTTTCTGTTTTCGAAAGACCATTTCTGTGTTAGAGAATTTGAACTCTCCTGGCTTACCCTTGGAGCACAATGAATGCAAACAAACCGCAACTAAGGACGCTTCGAACTGTCACGCAACGCATTTCAGGAGCGGTTGAGCACAATAGAGCCGTCGTCTGTTGCGTTGTGAGACAAACACAGAAAAATTAAAAGTGAACTAAAGTATAAAAATATATAAAAAATGGGAGATTTTGAAGCGATAATTTGCTTTGTTGGTTTTTACCTTTGTTATTTGTATGTTATTGCAATAAAGCTATCAATTTTTTCTTGCACGACATTTCCCCAACCTCACTTTATGAACTGTCAACGCAGAGTTGTTGCGTTAAAGTTCAAAGTTTGGCAACTTTTGCGTCGATGGTTACGTTCAATGCGTTCACTGTGCTCACTCAAACGCATTTCTGTGAAATAAACTCGTAAGTGACATTTGGATGCGTGATGGTTGCGGCTTGGTTGCGTTCATTGTGCTCCAAGGATTATCCGCATCCTTAATCGTGAAATTAGTAATATAGATTTAATGGTGTTAAGCCCAATTCAGACTAACAATCGCGATTACGACTGTTCTCAAGGTGGTCTACGTCATGAATACAATAGTTCTCTTTTATCGCAGAAGAAAGTAAAAAAACCACTCAAATCTTTTTTACTCGAATTTGATTTGTAAAATTATAAATTTGACTTACAAAAATTTTGTTTTGATCTGTAAAAAAAACTCAGTTTTATTTGGAAGATTTTTTTTAAATGTGTAATTTGGACTAAAAAGTTGTATAGGACCAGAAATACGTAACGCCGATCCGTGTTTTTACCTCAATCGAATCGCGGACTCTGAAATGTCTCTCAATAACAAAATCACGATTAAAATCGATTAACTATAATTAAATTGATTTTTACAAGCTTTTGTAAATATTTTTCTTCAGACTAGAATCATTTGTTTTGAATGATTTCTATTACGTTAATTTTTTTTATTGTAATATTTCATTTTTAGTTACAATTTTGCAGTTTCTAATGATCAAAAATCACATAGAAAAAAAATAATAGAACTACTTTTTTCTACATTACTTACTGGTCGTTTTTTTTTTATTATCATCAACCCATAAAACTCCACTTTCATCAAATAATCATCAAATTTCATTGCACACAATTCTCGTACTTTGCTCTTCTTCGTTTTATAAACAATTTTTAGTGGTGACCTCATTTAAACATTTTTATCGATTTTTTGTTCCTCGTCTTTATTTTTATTTTATACAAAATTTGTCATATCTTTATTTAATTCAAACAAGAAAATGAGATTTTCAAATTGAAGATGACCACTTTTTCAAACAAATCCTCGAACAAATCCTTAAAATCCCTTTAAATTCGTTTCTCAAAAATCATCAACACAAAATTCAAGTTTTAATTTTCGTCTTGGATTTGTGATCATAATGTGGTAATATAGACTCAGTAATTAATCATTAAATCGATACCCACTAAAACGGCCCTACAATGAAATAATAATGGCTGAGCATGGAAATGTCAGGTAGTTGGTGGGGTGGTGATTTCAGGGAGCCTATATTTCCGTAGGTAATTTTGTGTACAGGCAGCCTACAATGTTTCGCTTTTGAGGTTCGGGTTTTTTACTGACGGCATCGCACATGTGTGGTTGATTTCATGTGAATGGAGCCGCGTTGGAGCTCACAGTGGAGCACCCAACGCAGTTGTCGTCATCATCGGTGTTTCAGTCAAACAACTGAATAACCTTGGATCCAATGGCTGAAAATAGATAGACATTATTCAAGGGGGGGCTGCTGGCATCATAAATTTCGTGGCCAGTTGCCATTTTTCTCGAGATGGTTGCCTCATAAAGACAAATTGTTACATGAAAAAAATAAGGAAAACGCAATAGTTTCCCCCAAAAGCTTCACATCGGGCAGCGGATATAGCGATTTCGGGCTCAGCTGGCGGTTCTTATCAAAAAAAATAAATATTTTCTTCAAAGCTATACGCGGATTTTTATGTTTTCTTTCGAAAATTTCCTTTATTTTAATTTTTTCCACCATTTTACAACGTATCTAATAAAGTTCGCTTTCTAAATTTCAAAAGGCGATAAATTTATCTTGAGCTTTTTTTTTTCACTTAAACAATTTGATTTACTTTTCTATTTTTCTAGCGGAAGATTAGCTAAAAGTAAAAAGCTAATCGTATGGGCAATTTTGTTAATTTGTAAAACGTGAAACGATACGAAAAATACAAAAGCTTTTCAGCACATATTTTTCAAAGCTTTTAATTGGCATTTGTTTAACACTAAATAAAAGTTTCTTTTTTGCGTTGCGATTTTTTTCTCTATAATAGAGATTTCGTTGGTTGTGTTCAATTTTGCCATTTTGTAAATTGGCTCAATGTGACACAAGAATTTTGAGATTGTTTTATTATTATTTGGCATCTACTGGCTTTACATAAAGATTTTTGTTGACAGAATTTTAATTTTTTCATAAGACTGAGACTGCTGCAAGAAAATGTCATTTGTCCTCTATTTGCCCTCTCCACTTTCTGATTCATGTCGCATATGTGATTATTTATGCAAATATTTATTATTAAAATAAAATCCCAACAACAATGAAGTTAGTTTGTGGAAATTCTTGTAATTCGAGTTGTAATTAACTTTGACTGACTGATAATTATCGGAAATTATTATTAGAGGAAATGATTTTTTGGGACAATTTCATTGAGAACGTTTCGTTAAGCAAATTACTGCGTTTATTGTCATGGAATGATTTAGCTTGGAGATTTAATTTCGGTCGATTCAATGAAACAAAATTGAGCTTCATGAAATCTATGAATAAAAGTTTATGATTTTTAATTATGAAACCGAAAAAATAATAAAAGCAGGGATGCAAAACGGAAAAAATCGTAACGTTACACATTTCAGTATATAATACTAGCTTGCATACCCGTCGTTGCCGGGTTAAGTTTTTTCAAAATTTTTTTTTTTGATGGTCTATGTTGGAGCTAAATTTTAGGCCAATCGGCTCGGTAGTTTCCCCGCGAAAGGGTAACATAGAGGAAGAGCCAAGTTTCGAGATCACTTTACCCCCTCCCCTTTCTTCCCCCACCTCTCGGGCTACTTTTTAATGGGTCTATGTTGGGGCTGGACCCCCGACGAACATCTATGCCAAATTTCAGGCCAATCGGTTCAGTAGTTTCCCCGCGAAAGAGTAACATAGCGCAAAAACTAAGTTTCGAAATCACTTTACCCCCTCCCCTTACTCCCCCCACCCCTCGCGCTACTTTTCCGTATGCCTATGTTGAAACTAGAACTACCACAGACACTCCTGCCAAATTTCAAGTCAATCAGTTCAGCCGTTTTTGCGTGAAAGAGGAACAGACAGACAGACAGGCACCAACTCATTTTTATATATTAGTATTATAAAAAAATCATTCCGTTACGTTATAACGATATTACGTTATAACGATATAGTCCGAGAAAACGGGAAAAAGGATATTTGCGTTATCCTTTCAGGACCTTCCGTTTCGAATTTTGAAAATCTAATACCGGATTCGTCCCCAAAAACCCCTAATGCCAATTTTTCCGGGGAAAAGTGGGAAAAAGAATATTTGCGGTATCCTTACAGGACCTTACGTTTCGAATTTTGAAATTCCAACACCGGATTCGTGATCAGCGACCCCGGAAACCCCCTAATGCCGATTTTTCCCGGGAAAAACGTGAAAAAGGATATTTGCGTTAACCTTTCAGGACCTTCCGTTTCGAATTTTGAAAATTTAACATAGCTAAAAACCTGCTCCTGGCGACGCAGATCATTTTGCCAAAAAACCGCGTAAAAATCGGTCCAGTAGTTTTTTTTTGAGTTTTGTAATCTCAAACAGACAGACCAACAAACAGACAGACAAACAGACAGACAAACAGACAGACAAACAGACAGACAAACAGACAGACAAACAGACAGACAAACAGACAGACAAGCAGACAGACAAACAGACAGACAAACAGACAGACAAACAGACAGACAGACAAACAGATAGACAGACAAACAGACACACAAACAGACAGACAAACAGACAGACAAGCAGACAGACAAACAGACAGACAAACAGACAGACAAACAGACAAACAGACAGACAAACAGACAGACAAACATCCATTTTTATTATATATATAGATTAGAACTTGATGTTAATTATTTTCTCTGCTAAAATAGAACTAACTCATCTTTGCAAACTGAAAATTTCTAGCAATTAAATAAAAACGTCGAACGAGAAAAAAAAAAAAAATAAAATCCGACTACGATAAATAGCTACGATAATAAGCTTTAAAAACCCCACTAGGGAAACAGAAAAGTAAAAAAACAAATGCTGCAAGGCATTTTATTCATTACTGCAAAGGATTTGTTTGAAACATTTAATGGAGGAGAAGAAAAATATTGTTTACTTACCGTAGCGGAGACCTATGGCTGAATTGCCGGATTCT
The DNA here is from genome assembly GCA_964034945.1 of Chrysopilus asiliformis. Lineage (NCBI taxonomy): Eukaryota > Metazoa > Arthropoda > Insecta > Diptera > Rhagionidae > Chrysopilus > Chrysopilus asiliformis. The sequence goes on along the minus strand of OZ035963.1, from coordinate 54,213,601 downwards.
CAATTAAACTGTGTCACCAAAATTCTCTTTCCTCGCATATATTCTAAAAATATTAATATTTCGGTGCGAAAAAGGTAATTATCATAGACTTTTATACAGGTTTCCACCTACGGCGATTGAACAATATTTTTCTCCTTCTCGATTAAAAGTTTTAAACAAATCTTTTGCCGTATTTATTTATACACCCAGAGAAAAATATACTAAAATCAAAAAGAAATGCTCTAGATTTTAGTAATTTGTTGTTTGCGTACGAGCTAAACAAGTTCATACTAAAAATAAAAACCACATTCTTTTTAATTCTGGTGATAGCCCTTTTAAAATCTAGTGTTTATTTCTTTAAATTTAAAAGATGAGATTTTTAATTCTAAAAGATTTACACTAATTTTAAAAGAATTTAAAAAGCTTCACTGAGGGAAAAAATCACATTTATAGCGGGGCGCTACAACATTTATAGTAATCTGCCATTATCTTTTAAAAAAAAAAATATAATCTTGATTTTTCATGGATAGTAATAGTAGATTTTTACCAATTTCCCAGCGAACATGCTAACGCTAAAGGGTATCCGATTAATGTCATTGGTTATTACTTTCTAATAATTATGTTTTCGATGCATTGTGTTTTACAATTCTAAATCATTGCTTGCATTTTTTAAATAAATTTTTAATCCGTATTTTGATGTCAAAATAAATGTCTATAAAAATTTTAGAGGTGATTATCAAGACAAAATGTTTTTTCAATTGTTCGTTTTCAATTAAAAGCATCCACAATTTCATATTATTTTGTTAAAATGATTTAATTTAGTTTTATTAATACTTTCATAGGCCTCGTTTCCACTTGCGATTTCTCTTTGAATTTCTCCGCGAATTTTATTCAGAAATTATTCTGCGAATTTTATTCACTTATCTATATAAATATATTTATAAAATCGTTTAACCTGACTGACTGACTGACTCATCAACGCCCAGCCCAAAACCCTGAAGGTAGAAACTTGAAACTTTCACATTATGTCCCAACCATCACGTACGCGCTCACTAAGGCAAGGTTTTCCGATTTTTTACCGCTAAAGGGATAAACTGGTGGTAAAGGGGGTTTGGGTGTTTTTAAACCGTGATTTTCGCCATGAATCCTGTTCAATAGGAGGCTGAAAAGTTTCACTCGGGGGTTTTCGGGGTCGCTGATCACGATTTTCAAAATTAGAAACGGAAGGTCCTGTAAGGATAACACAAATATCCTTTTCCCAGGGAAAAATGGCATTAGGGGGTTTTCGGGGTCGCTGATCACGAATCTGGTGTTAGACTAATTCGCAACGGAGAGTCCTGCATGGATAAGAATTTTCTCAAAAACTTTTAAGCTATTTCCAGTTTTCTTCGTATTTTAAAACTTATGCTACATTTACACGAATGACAAATTTGTCATTTTTTTCTTGTCATTATGTTAATTCCCGTGTAAATGGCATAATTTTTGTAATTTTTTCTGTCAGAAAATGTCAATCTCTCATAAAAGAATGATCTTGTCCATTCTTTTATGCCAGATTGTCATTCGTGCAAACGCAATATTAGTTATGACAACTTTAGTATTCAACTTTTGTCATAACTAATATTGCGTTTGCACGAATGACAATCTGGCATAAAAGAATGGACAAGTTCATTCTTTTATGAGAGATTGACATTTTCTGACAGAAAAAATTACAAAAATTATGCCATTTACACGGGAATTAACATAATGACAAGAAAAAAATGACAAATTTGTCATTCGTGTAAATGTAGCATTATACAAAAAACTTAACCCGACAACGACGGGTATGCAAGCTAATCGTAGAATAAATTCAGTTAGCAGAAATGGTCCAAATTTGAATTTATTGCGTCGGTTTTATGTGAGAAAGGTCGAGTTCGGGCGCCTTTCAATAATAAATTTCTGAATTTTGTATCGTAGTGTAAACGGTCGTGCAACATGAAGTTTGTATCGAAGACTCAAATTCGCGGAATCAAGCGTCAGATGTAAACGATCCCTTAAACGACTCATTGCGGGAAGAAAAATAATCAGTACGTTGTAATGGATGAAAAATATAGAAAAATATTCTTCAAACAATAAAAAAAAAATCTTCAAACAATAAATAAAAGAGAAGGAAAATAATAAATTCAGCTAACATTTTTAATTCAATTAATAAAACATTTTAAATTTTTTTTTTTTGTAAACTCTTGATTTCCTTATCAATCAATAACTCCACAAATAGAAAATGAGAATGTTATAAAAACATTTCGATTACGTCATCATTATTCAACAGATATATTATTGGATTACATTGCATAAATAAAATCAAACTGATAAGTTTAGTAATAATTTTTGATTGAAGATTTTGTATTATGTGTGAATAAAACGAAATGGAGAAATTCATACATATTTCGTATAATGTAGAATGATTATTTCAAGTGACAATCATGTCTTACATGAATTTTAATTAACTTTAATAAATAATTCAATTAGATGTCAACTTTATAAATAATTCAGATTCAGATGAACTGTATTACATAAATCGGGGAATATGTCAATTTTATGTTATCCTCAGACGGAGCGCTAAGAGTGAAGGAAAATCACTTAAATCCACATTGCGCCCCTAATTCTGTGCAACAGAAGCCGCAGACGCAGGACGAAGGGTGCACATTTTGCGACGGAATATAAACTAAAACAGGGGGAACGAAACGTAAAAGCCAGAAGGAAGGGATCATATCACATTTTGTTATCCTTATAGCTGCTTTCTGCTTATTCTATATATTTGAGAATGACGATATAGTAGCATAATGGAAAATGTACACAAAACAGGGATTTTTTTCGAAATTCTACCAATACATTTAAGTTGTTTCATGGCTATATAATGCGATTAGTTTTCTCGCTTTTGATGAATTTTCCATTTTGCTTAGCGCTTGGCAATTATACTGTAATTATGATGTAATTTACACTGCACCAAATGGAATTAATTTTTGCATAATGTTGCTGTAATTAAATCTTATAATTTCTTTTTATTTTTAATCCAAAATAGGACAACATCGACATTGTTTCAATTGTGGAAAAAATTGCGATTTTTGGCTTCTCGCTCTTCGGTTGTTTGACCACTTTGAAAAAAGGGGGATTCATTTTATGTGTATGGAATTTTATGCTTTCATTTTCATATTTGTTAGTTTGCCTGGCAACTATTTTTCATGTACAGTAAAGTGAAATGTGTCGTTTTTTTTGCGGACACCCGGAGAAGGGAATGAGACGGAATATAAAAGAGCACGAAAAGCGCACAATATTTTTGGTAGTCAGTCGTAGTCACCTGGTAGTATAGCCTCGTTTGATATTTTTCTGGTAGCTAAAATAAACACAAGATAGAATTTTTAAGGAAATATGTTTTATGCTGATTGCCTCATGTTTCATTGGAGGTTCTCTTAAATTCCATCGTCGTCGTCTGTCTCTCAGCCAGTCATTTATCGAAGTCAGTTATCAGTGCGATCTGATGGATACATATGGAAAACGTATGAAATTTTCATACTCACATATGCCATTTTGTTATGCTGAGAGTTGTGTGTGCATAAAGAATCACACATATGTTGGGTATTTTGTGCTGAATGAGCATAGACTGTATGAAGAAAGTGTAAAGATACACGGCAATAACAAAAATTTGACATGGCATGCTTTCAAAAATTGATAAAAAAAGTAATTTTCTAGCAAAATTTTATAATTAATTGTACAATAGTTTGAAGCATTGTTAACTTTTTTGATTTTACTATTTCTATAAGGCTAAAAGTTTTACGAAAAAAGGATCTTCACAATGAAAAATCTTTTTTTTCTGTAATTTCTGAGCTTTTATGTGAAACTTATTCTAATTCACGTGTAAAAAGGGTGAAGCAAACGTATCGAACATAAAATAAATTACGTGCATTCTTCAGGAAGAAAATAATCCGGAAAATCAGCACGGAAGAAAAACATATGTTTGCATGAAGTATAAATTTATGCAGACTCCGCGATAAAAGTATTTATAGGATCACTCGCTGAGGAAAACTTTATTTTTCAAAAAAAAATTAACAAAAATTTATAATTATTTTATTCAAAAAGAAAAATCCTAAAGCCTAATTCAGACTAACGATTGCGATAACGATTGAGGATTCTCGCCCAATAAGATCAATGCTTTCAGCGATAGGGAAATGAAAGCTTTGATCGCATTAGTCGAGGAAGCACAATCGTATTCATAACTAGCTTGCATACCCGTCGTTGCCGGGTTAAGTTTTTTCAATTTTTTTTTTATGGTTTATGTTGGAGCTAAACTTCAGGCCAATCGGCTCGGTAGTTTCCCCGAGAAAGAGCAACATAACGCAAAAACTAAGTTTCGAAATCACTTTACCCCCTCCCCTTACTCCCCCACCCCTCGCGCTACTTTTCCGTATGCCTATGTTGGAACCAGAATTACCACAGACACTCATGCCAAATTTCAAGTCAACCGGTTCAGCCGTTTTTTCGTGAAAGAGGAACAGACAGACAGACACCAACTCATTTTTATAAATTAGTATGATATAAACGCAACAGTAAATGCCCAAAAGATAGCATTTAAGGTCAAGGAATAACTTTATTTATTATATTTATTTTGGGTTTTTTTCTTCAAATAACTTGAAGTGAAGAAATACATTTATTAAAAATAGTTCAGTCCCCAGATTTTAGTAGAATATTTGTTGGTAAAAAGATTGATCTTCTGTTGGTAATACAAATTATCTGTAATTTGATTGGCCAGTAGGTATTATTTAAAGATGTTTACCTTATTGTATTTACAATAACGAAAAATTTAAATATTAACAAATTTTAAGGTAAAACTGCCTTGGCCTCCGCTTCGCCAAATAGTGATTTAGTGCGAATCTAGACTGTACGAGGACTATCCAAAAGGTATAACGTCGCATACTGATGCTTATGTAAAAAAAAGTAGTAGGTGCTCGGAGGTCGGTGTAAATCCTTTTGCAGCCTCCTAGCACTTACTAATTTATAGCTCGAGCAACAGTGTGTCACGTGATGATTTTTTGGTAGACCACGTAGAGGCTAGTTTCGCACTAAATTGACAATATTTGACCAAGCTTGTATAATAAAAACCTTAAAATTCGCTCCATGTTATCTCAAAATAGGGCTACACAAAGAAATTCAACTGTGGAAATAATTAGAAGTACAATTTGCTAGATTTACTTTTTTGGCTCTGAAATCTTTAATAATATAATGTGAAATCTTTAATATCTATCCACAATTTTTTATAAACATGTTAGTTCTGATTAACACTCTAACTGCCACGTGAGTGAAAAAGACCTGACACCTAATTGTACACAACGGCCACAATGAAAATTATTAAAGTGTTCGCGGCAACCGCAACGATTTTTTGTAGTTGCACACATTTTATGGTAATTAAATAACATTTAGGTATAATTTTGTTTCAATTTTTTTTTAGTGCCTTTTTGACTGACAACTAAATATTCGAAAAAGGCTTAAAACTGTCGTGGCAGTTAGAGTGTTAATGTATCCAGTAAATGACATTATTCTAGAAAATATGACTGTTTCGATACTTCTTTAATGAAAATCGGTCGAAAAAAAAACGAATACTACCACAAAATTCTCGTTTGTGAGAAACTATCTTGATAACAAAAATATCTTTTCAAAAAATTTCCATTTTCATAGGGTGACGAGAGCAAATACAATATTTCTCTGAAAGAAACTTTCCAAAAGGTTAAGTTTGCCATAAATCTTCAGAAAAGTTAAAACAAGTTAAAGCTTTCGGTATTTAGATCAGACGTTCTTCTTTTGTACTGTCAGATATTTCACTTATTTTTTTTTTGTTCATTATTTTTTTTAGAAAAATATTCTTTTAAATATGACTGTCCCTTAATCCCAAGAAAATGATCTATTTATCTAAAATTTAAATTCTGGTTTCTTTACACAAATAAAGTTTGTTTAAATACAAACTTTTGGAGGTTGAAAATTTGCCAGCAACAAATTAAATGGTAATGTTTGTGAATTTGGTTCTATATTGGTTATGGTCTGTTATCAATGGAACCAGTAATGATGGCCATTTTCAGAAAGCTTTTACCAATATAATTTAGCCTTTTAAACTCAGCGTGCATCAGCGAAATTCAAAAAGTTTTTTTTGCATGACAGAAGATAAATTCCTTTAATTGCAACTAAAAGTATTTCATGTGGACAGCATATTACTTTCTTGTACAAATTTTACATTCCTGTGCAACTATAACCCGATAAATGAAATGTTATTTTCCATTAAAAAAAAAAGCTTCGCTTTGCGTTGCTATGCGTCATACGCAAGGCCCAATTAACCATAGGGCTAATTGGGCTACAGCCCAGGGGCGCCATACAGCCCAGGGGCGCCATCGATCCGAGGCGATGAAATTTTGATTGCTTTTTTTTTAATTTTCTTTTACGTAAATATATATTTAAGTTTTGAATTAACCCTGGACCCGTGTACTATAAAACTTCCATTTATCGTGTACTCGGCAGTGTTGGGCAAAATGTAATTGTCAGAGCAATTAACAATTAACGATTAATCAATTGTAATTGTAAATTTCTGCAATTGACAATTAATTAATTGTTAATTGTTTGATCAATCATTATTAGTACAATTAACAATTAAGTCTTGTGAACTTTAAAAAATCAAAATCCCGAATTTTTAACACCTTTTACTTAAGGGTTCTGAAAAAGCAAAATTAAAAAGGATTAATAATTTATAAGGCTCGTGCACCATATTTCGTTCCTATTAAAAATTTTGCGTCAGATAGCAAAAGAAACGTGATTTTAAAATTCGGGAAGTATCTATCCGATAAAAGTATTTACCCGAGGAATCTACTGCTGACACCATTGTGGCTTTGTGTATGAAATGCCGAACAAAAGGAATCGCATTTCATCAATCAGCGTTTAAAACAAATAATCACAAAAAGTTTAAATCTAAATTGAAAATTGTTAGTTTTTTTTAAAAAAATTTTTTTAAATTTTACATTTAATGTACAATTTTTTTACAGGCCCTTGTTTTTTAATTTTTAATCAAAAATTTAATTCCAAAAAATTTAATTGATTGAAAATTTAATTGCAATTAATTTAATTGCAATTGAATTTAATTGCAATTAAATTAATCGTATTCTGCAATTAACATAAATTAATTGCAAATCTGCAATTAAATTTAATTGCAATTAAATTTTCAATCAATTGATTAGTCAATTGAAAATTTAATTGATTGATGCCCAACACTGGTACTCGGGCACTCAGTGCCCAGATGCAATTCCAATAGAAAATGTATGGCTGGTTTGTTTAAAAACCATAAAAATTGGTTTATTCGTTAAACAAGTAGAAATACAATGGGAAAATATAATTTGCAAAAATCGACTGAGAATATAGACCACCTTGTAAGCTCGCGAATCTGGTACTCAATTTCTCCAACAAATCATGTACTCCACGAAAGAAAATGCAATACATGACAACAATACAATATAAATATTATAATATAAATAATATAACAATACAATATAATATCTGCATACAAGAAAAATCATAAAAGGGGAAAAACCCAAAGCTGTAATCAAAATAAAAACAAAATTCATACAAAATGTACTGACTTGGGCACTGTGTGCCCAAGTACACGATATTACGCTTTTTTTTTTGACAGCTTCCACAACCCCCCCGAAGATATGCAATTTGGATTTTTTTTTGTTTTTGTACTCTAAATTTCGGTGTCTTTCAGAAATATATTGCATTTCATCATATTCTTTATTAAAAATATGGTTAATTTCGGTTCGAAAATCGTTCTGGGCACTCAGTGCCCAGTACACGGGTCCAGGGTTAAAGAATATTTTAAAAAATAAAATTGAATTTTTACAATAAAACTATGTAAGGGCGCAAAATTTTATTTAGCCCAGGGCGCTCAAACTTGTTAATGCGGCCCTGGTCATACGCAATCGAACAGAAGTGTTTCAAGAATACTAATGGCTTTCAATCGAAGGGAAATCGAACAAACTAACGCAACGTAGGATTCCAGAATGGGGGTGGATTATAATTAGTGTAAACATATTTTGTATCAGATTTTATTACATAATCTTGTTACTACAACCAAAATTTTGTTTTGTTTAGTTACTACCCCAAATTTCCTACATGGAAAAACATATGTAAACCGTTCCATCAAAACTGCGTGTTCCAGTCCCATATTTATGGGAAAAAATGGCATAGTGGCCAAATATGAGAGTCATTCCTATAAAAAATTGTAATTAGGGTCAAGGGGGTAATTGTAAACGATTTTCACTTTTTGGATATTTTTTCAACTTTGTAATGGTTTTTTTAAAATTAAATCACTAACAGCGGAGTTTTGATATATTATATTAAAATTTGTTGTCTATTTATTGCCCATTCCATGTGATTTCAAAATTATAGGTCCTTAATTTTTTACAAAATTGGATGTTTACTTTTACCCCTATATTTTTTTTCAAATTTTTGAAAAATGGGGTAAAGGTAAACACCTTTTTTTTAATCCTTTTTTTATATGCGTATCTGCGCAAAATTTCAAGTCTCTAGCTCAATCCGTGCGCCCGCAACCCGCGCCACAGACACACGGACGGACGGACATGCAGAAGTTAATTTTTTTTAACATACTGGTATAATTCATTTTTGTGTGTGATGACAGGGTCTTGGCGTTACAAACAGTAAGGCAAAGTGAATATACCCTTTGGTTTCACCATACGGGTATAAAAAGGGTGATTACATTTGCCAGAAATTGTTTACATTAACCCCATTATAGTGTTTACATTTGGACATGAGGTTACAAATGAGGGGGTAAATGTAAACAGACAATAATTTTTTACAGTTTGTTTATAGCCAACAATTAACATATATAACTTATCTTAAGCAACTATATTGTTTGTATATTAAGCTAAAACATACATCTTTCTTTTAAAAATCCCTTCAAAATATAATTCTTTTCCCTCTTAGGAAAACTGAAATCACACTAAAAAGAAGCACTTTTTTTTACAGCTCCTACAGAACGAACCCTCTCTTAGATCTATTGTGCCACGTGTCCGCAGTGAGAAAAAAGATCAATTTCCAATATATTATCTCGATAAGCTAAGAAGGAATAGCAGTTTGGGGACAACCAAAAGTGTTTACAATTACCCCTGTTTACATTTACCCACTTTGACCCTATTCCCAAATTTTTTAGGACACATTCCAACAAAAAAATTGTCGTGTTTTTTTTTTGTTTAATCATTGCCAAAATTATGGGAGAGATTACTGTGACGACAAAAAATTGGGGAACATTCCCTTTTTGTAAAAATCTCAATCCTAAAATGAAAGAAATGAATCCTATAAAACGTTGTAATGTCTCCATTAATTATTGGACTTTCTCCTAGATATGAGGCGTTGAGAGAAAAAGTGGTCCAAGCCACATAATCGAGTTTTTGAAGCTTTTCCACTTTTGTACTATTATTGGCTGTAAATTTTTTGGGAAAAAAAATTGTTTGGACTTTATTACTCAATGTTGAAATGTTCTTTTGTGTATCCAAAGATTTTTATCTAAAAATTCACTCGCAATAGTGATTCAAACACGATTTCAACATGTGGGTTGAGCCACTCTTGCTCTGATAGCCTCATATGTGCGCGACATTCTCATTTCAAATAGGATTAGTTCCTATAATTACAGCATCAAGCCTATCCGAATTAGATTGACTACTTTTGTTTATCGGCTTCTGTCAAATCTAAAGGGGACAGACAAAAATTCCAGTTATTGAATATGCGCGATAGAGTAATTTGAGGGGTTTGAAAATATTTGAGATATCAAACAGCTCCAGTAATAAAATGCCCTGTAATGAAAAAAATTCTCCGACATAAGTGTTAAAGTGTGGTCGTAGAGAGGTCCAAGCCACAAGCGAATTATAATCAAAGAAAAAACAATTGGCTTGAATTACCATATTCGCTTAATCCTATTTGCATAGGAATAAGTCCGCCAACACATAGGATTCGTTCCAATTTTTTTTGAAGGGGTCAGTCCTACATAATATTGGAGTCACTTCTAAAAACAGTGGGCACGATTCCATACCATAATATACCATTGATTCCATCTCAGTATAGGAATGTCACCAGCAAAAACTAGGAACGGGAGCTACTTTTGTTGGAATAAGTCTATTCTTCTCTCAACCCTATATACATAATAATGATTCCACGAAAACTAGGACTAGTTTCAATATTTATGGAAGCCTTTGCTACAAAATGGTGTAACAAGTCCTATAATCGCTTTTCACTATTTTATAGGAACGTTTCCATGGTGGACGAATTTTGTTTGGGCTCCATTCTGTAATCATACTAATATATAAAAATGAGTTGGTGTCTGTTCCTCTTTCACGCAAAAACGGCTGAACCGATTGACTTGAAATTTGGCATGAGTGTCTGTGGTAGTTCTGGTTCCAACATAGGCATACGGAAAAGTAGCGCGAGGAGGGGGGCGGGGTGGAGTAAGGGGAGGGGGTAAAGTGATTTTGAAACTTAGTTTTTGTGCTATGTTACTCTTTCGCGGGGAAACTACTGAACCGATTGGCCTGAAAGTTGGGATAGATGTTCGTCGGGGGTCCAGCCCCAACATAGATCCATTAAAAAAAGTCCGAGAGCTGGGGGGAGTAAGTGGAGGGGTAAAGTCATCTCGAAACTTAGTTTTCCCTCTATGTTTTATACGCTGCTATTCTGTAGAACATGAACTTCACAACGCAAATGTCAAATGACATTCATAAAAGATCATAAAATGGCTATAAAATAACCTAGCGAGGTTTTTTTCCTATTGTGCCGCATAACAGGAAAAATATTATGTTACAGACCATAACATAACATAAAATTTCACATACAGAATAGGACTTTGTAAAACTTGTCTATTTTTATACCCGTATGGTGAAACCAAAGGGTATATTAAATTTGCCTTACCGTTTGTAACGCCAAGATCCCGTTATCACACAAAAAAATGAATTACACCAGTGTGTTTATAATGATAAAAAAAATTGAATTTTGCATGTCCGTCCGTCTGTCTGTCTGTCCGTCTGTGGCGCGGATTGCGGGCGCACGGATTGAGCTAGAGATTTAAAATTTTGCGCAGATTCGTTTTTCGTAAAATGCGAGGCTAAGTTCGTTAATGGGCAAAAATGGACCATTAGGCTTTTGTTATGTTTTTACGCATAAAATAACAAAAGATGATAACAAAATTTCGGACTGAATAGCGCCCTATATTTATGTTTGGCAGTTATTATAATATGATAGCTGCATTAAATTTTTTTTCCGTGTGGGGTTATTTCAAGTCGCTCGTCTTTGTCAATAACCCAAGAATCATACGACGCAAAATTGCGCCGCTGTGTTGCCTAATTTATGGCAATATGTCATCGAAAATCGCACCTCTCGAATGTGCGCCACTCAGCGAAGAATGATCTTATTTGCCGTTATTAATGGCATTGATTGTGCTTTCACTGACAATCAAAATATTTTAGAAATTCCACTCCGTTTGAGTGTCATTTGATTTTAAAATCTGGACATTGAAAATACAAAATCCTATATTAGGTAAAATTCCAAAAATGTTTCAGAAATTTTTAAAATTCCTAATAGTGCTTATTTTTGTTAAAAAGAATCCTTAAAAATCCTTGGCAAAGAATTTTATAAAAACCTATAAAATCGATCGCACAGTTTTATCTATTCGTTTGAAAATCTTTTATTGTTATATAAAGTCAAAATAAAAGTGTTGATTTTTATTTAAAATCTATAGCGATAAAATACACTATCGCAGGCTATCAAAAGTACTTCTAAAATGTATAAATTAAACAATTAATCAAAATCTAGTATGTCAAAATGCGATATTAAAGCCATTAAAAGAGAATAAAACCGACGTCAGCCTAAGCAAAAAAAAAGCTCGAAAGGTAAAAAAAAAATCGAAACTCTCTTATATTCTATCGACTGTTGTCTTGAATTTCCTCCCTAAATAAATTTTCCATTCTCTTTACTACTTTATTCAATATGTTGTTAAGCATATATTTATTTTTATTATAATATAACTACTTTATGCTTTTATAATAAAATGCCAGCCACATCTACAGGCAAACATAACGGCCAAGAACAGTATATATATTTCAACAATGCTGCGCTCAATCCGAGCTCAACAAAACGTGACAACAACATGAGAAACGATACGATACGATACGAAATGAGGGAGCAATTTCTACATTTTTATTATTATTATGCATAATACACTAATACCAAACAAATTTTGGTAGTAAAATGTGAAACTTTTCGTTCATATGCTAATTTATTTCCTATGCCCAACATCAAAAATGTTTCGATATGATTTCCATTTGAAAACGATATTTTACAAAAGATTAATTTTCATTGCGTTTTAAAAGCGATCATTAATCTTGGTTGGAAAAATCCAAAATTCATTAATTTCCCTTTGGAAAATCTGTTGTTTCATGATAGATTTTTCTTTTTTTCATTCTCGATTTTCTAATCGAATTATGAAAGCTTTCCTCATGGAATATAGTTCGAAAACATTTAATTTTCTTGCTATTATATTTTGCTACTGATGTTTATTTTTTCACAGTTCTCTGGTGTTTTCTTTCAAAAAGCTCTCTTAATAATTTATTTAAGTCGCAGTGGATTTGTTACAGTGATAAAAGCTTTCTTGGTTTGACCTTAATAGACCGATTTTTATATAATTTTTTATGTTTTTTCCATTATTTATCGATGAAAATCGGGTGGAAACTTAGAGTTTTCTCATCGTTTTTCTACTAACTTTTCCGAGTGAATTTTCACGTTGTTGCTAAGCAAGGATTAGTTTATCATATTTCAGGTAATTTCTCCATTAAATAGAATATTCATGGAATTAAAAAACATATTTTTACACTAGCATTAAGTTTAAAAGCTTTTTATTTTTATTGCCATTTAGTTTTATTTTACTTTTCGATCCATTTTTGGGGTGTAGTGTAGTGTAGATGTTCGATTTTGTCGCGATTTAAGCACAAAGCAAATCATAATATTTATAAATTTGTTTTCGTTTCACTGTTGTTTGAGTATTAGTAGAGTTATCATATTTTCATTTACTCTTTCATTGTGAGCATTTTGGTTTTATTTGTAAAGTAATTTCAGGTATAGCATGAACATATATTCCTTAAATATGTTAAAATATTCTGAAATCTAAACTTCGCCTTGATTTCGAGAGTTGTTCGATTTTTAAATTTCTTTTTTATATGAAAATTATATGAAAATAGGGTGTGGATTTAAAGGGGCAATAATTTGACGAGAATGACTCATCGTTCTTTCCGTTTATGGTTTACAATTGATGAATCATTAAAATGCCACTTAATTTTATACTCAAAACAAAACACTTTTGATAAAAGGAGTTGCATGGTAGATTTATGTTGGTACTTGCAAGTATGTCACATTAGAATGGAATCGCTTATGTATTGATTTAAGCTATTTTAAGAACTGTGAAGAATTGAAGGTTAGAGGAACGAATTGAGGATTTCCGAAATCTAATGTTATCTACTGATATTTAAAAAAAATATTTATTTTTACACGATTATATAGCCATATAAACAAACTTCTAAATACAATAAAAATATTTTTCGTTTCCTTTTATCCCTTAATGAAGAATTTCAGACTTTACTTGTAAAAACTTATAAATCAATGATTGCAAAAACATGAAGTATATTTAATTATGCTTGTCAAAATCAAATGCATCAATTGAAGCAATTTTTAACCCATTAATGCCTATGAAAAAACCACTGAATATTTTTACAACATAAACCAATTTATTCTTATAAACTAAACAAAATATATAAAGACGTTTAACCTGACTGACTCATCAACGCCCAGCTCAAACCCCTGAAGCTAGAAACTTGAAACTTTCACAGTATGTCCCAACCAGTGGCGGCATTATAGGGGAGGCAACGGAGGCATTGTCTCCTCATAACATTTTATAAAAATGTTTTTCTAACGTATGCCTTTAATTTTTTATACCATAATGGACTGTATAAAAATCTGTATGTTCAGAAAATAATAATTTAAAAGAAAATCCTATTCTCTAATCTCGAATTTCTCTTCATAGAGGCTAGCCTCCGATTCGTTGCCTCCTCATTTCAAATATACACGAGCCACCACTGGTCCCCACCATCGCGTAGACTCTCACTAAGGCGGGGTTTTCCGAAATTTTACCACTAAGGGGGTAAACCTGAGGTAAAGGGGGTTTGGGTGTTTTTAAACCGTGATTTTCGCCATGAATCCTGCTCAATAGGAGGCTGAAAAGTTTCACTCGAGGGTTTTCAGGGTCGCTGATCACGAATACGGTGTTATCATTTTGAAAAATCCTAACGAAAAGTCCTCTAAGGATAATGAAAATATGCACTAGGGGGTTTTCGAGGTCGCTGATCACGAATCCGATGTTAGAATTTCAAAATTAAAATCGAAGGTCTTGTAAGGATAACGCAAATATCGTTTTTCCCTTTTTTTCGGCAAAAACTGCATTAGCGGGTTTTCGGGGTGAAACGAAAAGTCCTGCAAGGATAAGATTTTTCTCATAAATTTTTAAGCTCTTTCCGGTTTTCTTCGTATTCTAAAACTTATACAAAAAACTCAACCCAGCAACGACGGGTATGCAAGCTAGTTGTACACAAATCTGTGGTAATAAGTTAAAGTAAGTTAAGTCGATCTGTTTGTAGAGTAAGTTCGGGTATTGTGGTATAGGCGGGTAATGTGGTACCCCATCATTTCTCGGATATGAGATACCGCATCGCAAGATCAAACATACAATACTGTTTTTTGTGAAATTCTGCAACCATTGTTGGTGTTGACAAGTCCATGGTTTATCAGATTATATCGGAATTTTCTGAAAAACGTTTTTGAGCACAATCAACATTTTATTGTCTCCACATTCAAATGAATCTCGAAAGCCAATTTTAAGTTGTTTTTAAAAGCTTTTATTTAGCTCGCTATCTTGTCTGTCTGTCTGTTTGTCGGGGTCAAATCTTGCAATCAAATTTTGACCCACTTCCACTCATCCGATTCACTTGAAATTTTGTACACTTATATAAGTCCGATGACAATACAATATTTTCTCTACTTCGTCCTTGTAAGGATAAGAGAAGGTCCTGTAAGGATAACGTATTTATCCTTTTCTCCAAATTTTCTAGAAAAAAATCTATTCTGGGGTTTTTTGGGGTCGCTGAATCCGAATCTGTCATTAAAAAGTCTGTAAGGATAACGGAAGGTCCTGTAAGGATAACGTGATTATCCTTTTCTCCAAATTTTCCGGAAAAAAATCTATCCTGGAGGTTTTTGGGGTCGCTGAATCCGAATCTGTCATTAAAAAGTCTGTAAGGATAACGGAAGGTCCTGTAAGGATAACGTGATTATCCTTTTCTCCAAATTTTCCGGAAAAAAAATCTATTCTGGGGGTTTTTGGGGTCGCTGAATCCGAATCTGTCATTAAAAAGTCTGTAAGGATAACGAATGTCCTGTAAGGATAACGTGATGATCCTTTTTCTCAATTGTTCCGGGAAAAAATATGTTCTGCGGGTTTTGGGGCTCGCTGAATACGATTCTCAAGTTAAAAAGCCTGTAAGGACATCTCAAATGTAAAGCTAAATATTCGAAGACTAAAAAGAACAAAATAAAAAAAAAATAAAAAATTTTTTTTTAAAAAAAGCTTTTATTAAAAAAAATGCACTAAAAAGAAAAAAATAATTTTCTGGACGCTGTGTAGCACAAATATAAAAGCTTTAAAAAGCGAGATAAAGCATAAAACAATAAAATAAACATTTATCTCGCTTTTTAAAAGCTTTTATATTTGTGATACACAGCGTCCAGAAAATTATTTTTTTCTTTTTAGTGCATTTTTTTTAATAAAAGCTTTTTTTAAAAAAAAATTTTTTTTTTAACTGTGAACCAGTGAACGATTATTTAGACAACACATTTAATTTTTGAAAAGAAAATTTTTGGATTCAAGCGAATTAGACTAAGAAATCATTTTTTTGGTTTGTCATGGTGAGAACGGCTAATGTGGCATACTATTTTTTCCATACAAATATTTAATATTTGAATGGATGAAACAGTATTCCACATTACCCGCCTTAAATATTTGTATGGAAGAAACAGTATACCACATTACCCGCCAATTTTTTGAAGCACTTTTTTTTCAGTTAGTGTACTTTTTTGATCATAATTTTGCTTTTATGTTTATGATTGGTAACATTGCTGTGGAATTTTATAGGCAAGCCTCTGGAGGTGTCGTATGCGAAATTCTAACATGCTTGCTTTTAAAACGAGTGATTTATTATGAAAACAAAAGAAGGTGTACCACAATACCCGAACTTACTCTAAATGTAATTTAAGATTAGTTTGGTTTTGTCTGAAAATCGACTTAAGGTATTTTAACTTACTATCACAGAGATATCCGGTGTACACGTTTGAGTACAGCGGACGTTAATGAGTTAAACTCAGTGCAAGAATATGCATTTATTTATTTGTTAGTTGCGATCGGGACTACCACTCAAACAGAGTAGATCTGACCATTAAACAAAATATTCAATTTGACGGTTAAACAATTAATTCACTACGAAAATTGTTGATTTTAAATTTTTACCTTTCTTGCATATAATATAAGAAAGGTGTTAAAATATCACTTGAAAAATCATAATCATAACTCATCAGAACTCAATTTGATGAGTAAATGATAGTGTTTTAATTTATGTACTTATGTAACAAAAATTTATAAGATCGACTTCTACTGATTTCAAAAAACTTTTAATTAACGAAATTACACCAAAAATTATAAGATCCACCTAAATCTTGTAGACTGAAAAGCAGAACAAAATTATTGTAATGTAGCTCCACAATTCAATCATCATCCGCGTTCAAGTCTCAGAAAACCCTTTTTAGGCCGAATTCGTATTTGTAAGAAGTACTAAGTGTTACTTTTGGTTGGGAACTGTGTAGAAGACATACTTTATCCGTAAAAGTTTTCACCTGCAGCGCTTTTTTTTAATAATTTGAAGTTAAATTGCGTTTTTACTAAAAAATTTCGCTTGTATCGCATTTATTTCACTTATTAAACAAGGTATCACTTTTATGCCCTATAGAGTGAAACCATAAATAGGGTAGAATAGGTTTTTGTAACGCATAGGATTAATAGTCGGACAAAAAAATGAATTACACAAAGTATAGTCAATCTAAGTAATTTCACTTCCATTTGTCACAGCCGTTTTTTCCAGAATATAAGAATTTCGTCGCTCCAAAAATTTCCCTGTCGGAAATTTGATTTTTTTTTGCGATTTTTCACATTGTTTTCGTGTCATCTTTAAAAATTGCGGATCGCCCTGCTACGCTAATAAACTGAGATCAGGGCCGTACCGACTGGGGGGGGGGGGGATGGGGGGGGGGGAGGCTCCCCCCCAATAAGTCTTCAGTTGGGAATTTGACCCTTAGGAGTTGGGAAATCTCACTTCTTGAAGATGTGAGATTTCCCAAGTTGGGAAATCTCTTTTGTCGATTTTCCAAAATCCCAACTTGTCTTTTTCTACCTCAAATTTTCTATTAGTGAACAAAGGCGTGTTTTATGACTTGTTTGTGTTTCCACATGCCATTCTGCTTTGGCGACAGCGTCACAGCGAGTTGGGAGAGAATGAATAAAAGGCTTTGAAAGAGTAGAGTAGACACTCGACCATGGGGGGAGTATAATGTTCTCATCAGTTTATGGCACAGAACTATATAACATAGTATGGTGACACAAAGCTCTGCTGAAAAATGGTCCCAAAAGTATTTCCCTCTTTATCATACTTAAACGCATCCACTGAACTGTATAATATCGCGAAATTCAAATTTCGTCCGCCGCGAAATTCAAATTTCACAAGTTTGAGACTAACTTTAGGCGCCAACACCATTCCGAAAGTCTATTTTCCTTTGACAGCTCACGGTTTAAACGAAAGAACTATATTTATAGTCATACGGTTATCTCGCTCTTACTTAACTCGTTTTGATTCATTGAACTGTATTGAAATGGGACCATTTGAGACAGCAAATCGAGCGATCTAGTATATTCGTGCTGAAACAGTGAGTTTTGAAAATATAGTCTAATTGTTGTACCATCGGTGTTCGGATTTTTTAAACAAATGAATAGGTAAGAACTGTTTCAAGTAATATGTATTTAATTTCTTATAAGTTTTTGTCAACACTGGATTCGGATAAAATCTGAATACAAAAGAAAGTGCCAAAAATAAGCGATATAAAGTCAAATGTACTTCTTGTGGTCACAAGTCGCATAAGATTATTAGTGTTTACCCTTTATTTAATTGTGAAAAATAAAAAAAATTTACTTTCTTCTACGGAGTATAATAAAGTATTGTATTCATGAAAAATTTCGACCTCTTAATTTTGCCTAAAAAAAATTTCCCGATCACTCCTGAGTCGATTGGAGTCATATTAAAAAAATGTCGTTCTGTCTGTCAGTTTGTCTGTCAGTCTGTGTACAAGATTTCTCAAAAACTAATAAAGCTAGAGCCATGAAATTTTATAGGCATGTTGGGTCCTGAAATGGGACGATCCTATCAACTTTTGGTGGAAATCCGTTAACCGGAAGTATCCAAAATGGCGGTTTTTCAAAAATCGCAATTTCGTTTTTCTCGATTTACTCCCAAACTACGCGTTTTTTAGTGGCCTTAAGTACGACGAAACTTTTAGAAAATAAAATTTCCCACACTTTTGTCTTTAGATATAACTCGATATCTCAACCTGTTATCGAGATAAAACGTTATTTCAAAAAAAAAAAACAGTTTTTGCGATTATCTTGAAAACTAATGGGGTTTTGCTGACTGAATGTATGAAGTGAAATAATGAGAATGACATTCTGCACAATTTTGTTTCTTACCGTTATTGAGATATTTAGATTAAAATATAAAAAAATATGTTTTTGCAAATTACTGGCAAACTAACGTTTTTGATATTTTTGAATAAACCAAGAATTTATTGGGATGTCGTCTTAGGTTGACAACGCGACAGGGCTCTAGCGTAAATTGCGCAGGATCGTAGATTTTGTAGAAGTAAGTTTTGTGTTGACCACAACTGATATTTCATTATATCAGTTGTTTCTTGTCAGAGATTCTGGGCAAGGAAAAGGAATTTTTATTATGTACATCCCAGTTGGGAAAAATTAGATGTTCGAGTTGGGAAAATTGAGACGTCTCTCCCCCCCCCCCCCCAATCCAGAACCTTCGATACGGCCCTGACTGAGATTTGTCGTTAATGTAAGATATCCTCCGTTTAAAAAATTTTAATTTCAAATATAGACAAAAATAAAAGCTGATTTCACTATTTAGTCCCAAATAGTCCCAAGTAAAAGATTATGTGGAAGGAGAATGGAAAGATATTGTTTAGAAAATGAACTCCATTTGAAAAACATATCAGACAATAATCTGAGCTTTTCTCTGCATCTTTCATCATCTTAGACTCCCTGTCTGTCTTTTTATTGCCACATATCTGTTTAAGAACCGAAATGCTTTCCATAAACCCAAAACATCGTTCACAAATTTTTAAGCTCAAATGAAGTCCAAAACCCAAATTGTTCATACACGGTGACGTCTACATACCGAGGATCCATTGCATAATTGATGCTTAAGAAGTGATGTGGTTACACAGGATAATTAAAAATTGATTTTTTTAAAATATAAATCAATCGCATAGAAAGCGCCTTAGCAAAAAAAAAATGATCCCAGGATATATGTAATTAATTAGAATTGAGTATTGTTAGATTTTTGACTCAAAATTTAAAAAAAGATTCATCGCATTAATGCCTTTTTGGAATCATATAAGTGATGGCCTTTTGAAATCACAGAATGATGCCAAAGTGGTAAATCTAAATTTTTAAAACATCTTAAAACTAGTATTTCAGCGGACATCGAAGTTGATTTAAGTTAGCGGACATCGAGGTATTTTAAGTCGAAATACACTCCGTTGCCGTTGCCAGGTATTTTAAGTCGAAATACACGCCTTTTATAAACTAAAATTCCCACTTAAGCACTACTCTACATACTTGCCATTGCCAAAGCAGTGCGCGCATGTACTAAGACTGAAAATTCTAAACATACAACATTTCCTTAAATGTTATTGCTATTCGACATATAGTTGTCATTTCAAATTTTGACTTAAATAACAACGATGTATATTTTAAAATTTTTAGGGATTGATCCTTAAAGTCAAATTTTTTAGTGATTGATGCTTAAAGTTTTCCAAGGATTTATCATTCAAAAATTTATATTAATTGCTATTTTTACCGTAAAATGTTGGTCTTAATCTTATTTTAAAGGTACTATCATTTAAACCAGTGGTTCCCAAACTCTTTTGGCCCACGGACCCCTTTTCATAGTCAAAACTTGCCCACGGACCCTGGGTTTTCACCCATTTACTACATAAATGCATAATAGAACAATTACAAATTTAACTTTGATGTCTTGAATGGTAAATGGTGACGTAAAAATAAAATATAAATTAAACATTTTGTTGAAGAAGTATTTATTGAAATTATAACTTTTGTTTTAAAATACAAAAAAAAAATTAATGACTTGAATGAACCTGATGGGATGTTATGAGTGTATTTATGTTCGGCTCAATGTTTGTGAGTAGCAACCGCTACGAGTAGGGGAGACTGGGGTATTCTGGACCGCATTTTCATTTTGGCTAAAAACTCGCAAAAAAATAACTTTTTCTGAAAATTTCAAAGCTTGAATTTGTAGTACGATAAATAACCTTTCTTTGGGTCACAGCAGTTCGGTCAAATTGTATTAAATTATACAAGTTTTATCAGTTAGTGCAAAAATGGCGTTTTTGCGATTTTGAAAAATCTCGGGGTATTGTGGACCACTTTGTAAATCGATTAAAAATGGAAAAATGTGATAGACAAACTTTTTTTTTTTGATTCATATATTTATTATATAACAGACAAAGTGAAATGAAGTGAAAAATTGCAATGAAAATCAGTCCGAAACGCAATGTTCGCAAGTCCAGTAACTTGCAGTCATTCCGGAGCATCCCAAGTGAACAGCTCGATCGCACACGTTGCAATGGATGGTATTTCGGCGGTTCATTTTTTTTGGCATATTTTTCTTACAAATTTTGCAGAAATCGATGTATTCTTCCACCTCACAATAGGTTGAAGATGGTTGTTTCTTCTGTGATGTCTTCGATTTGACACGATCTTTTTGCTTTTTCGATTATGGTTTATCATCTTTTCTCTCCAATCTCTTTCGCTTCATATCAGCCTTCTCACGAAGGTTATTTACATCCTCTGGCGATGTCAAAACGGCCGATTTAGAAACTAGCTTGTATACCCGTCGTTGCCGGGTTAAGCTTTTTGTCTAAATTTTAGAATACGAAGAAAACCGGAAAGAACTTAAAAACTTTTTAATGGGTCTATGTTGGGGCTGGACCCACGACGAACATCTATGCCAAATTTCAGGTCAATCGGTTCAGTAGTTTCCCCGCGAAAGAGTAGCATAGCGCAAAATCTAAGTTTCGAAATCACTTTACCCCCTCCCCTTACTCCCCCCACCCCTCGCGCTCCTTTTCCGTATGCCTATGTTGGAATTAGAACTACCACAGACACTAATGCCAAATTTCAAGTCAATCGGTTCAGCCGTTTTTGCGTGAAAGAGGAACAGACAGACAGACAGACAGACAGGCAGACATACACCAACTCATTTTTATATATTAGTATGATTGCGGAAAATCTAATGCTGTGTTTTTGCATGAAAAAACACTTATATGCATCAAATACACGAAGTTTGCTTGTCAAATGTCAAGAATTGAGTGGTCCATAATTCCCCGACAAAAGTGGTCCACAATTCCCCGAATGCTCTTTTGTAGGGGAGAGTGGGGCTAGTATTAACAATTTTCGGGAAAATAGCTCTAGTTTCTAATAAAAGTATTATTTTGAAAAATGGGTTTTGGTATCGAGTAATATGATCAATTCGCCAGCATCCACTAAAGATTTTTTTCCTGTATTATTAATAGTTTTTTAATGCAGCACTTTTTTAATTTAAAAGTCCATTGTTAGTTTTTGCCCCATTTTTGGGGCTAAAATTAACAGCTTCGGGGTAATTAGTAACAAAGGGGGCAAATATTAACATTAATAATATATTCCAAATAATTTAACTAAAATCGAATAAATTTATAAGGTTTTTTATTTATTTATTAAAGATAATCGTGTAGAATATTTCTATTCTTTAAATGACATGTATCTTCAAAAGAAAAAAAAATATAGCATATTTCAATTAGCATAAATGATTCAAAACAAAACATAATTATAATAAAACATTTAAGAATACTTAAAAAAACATGACATTTCAGTCTTAATCCTTAAAAACAAAAACATAGTTCACTAATACAAACATCACAAAAAATTTTCAATTTATGGAGAGTTAATCATTATCGGAATCGCAATTCCTACATCTAAATAGCATAGTGTCACCTTTTACGCATTTAATGTGAGCCCATCCCTTGCATATCATACACTGGATCCACTCCTCTCCGGGAAGAGCCTTTCCATAACTTTTAGCACATATAAGACAAAAGCATTCTTCCGGCTCGCTTTCTTCGCTGTCAATTAAAAGTCTCCTTTTAACTTTATTTATTTTTTTTTTTCATTTTTTCTGATTTTCCCAATTTTTGCTTTCAACTCAGCCTTCTTTTTCCTGTTTTCTTTTTGTGTAATACTATTTAGTTTCTTTTTTTCTCTTTGTTCATGTTCTTGTTCTAAATAATTTTTAAAGGGGGTATCCGTTAGAATTGTTGACTTTATTGTTCGTCTTCGAGAAGTTGATTTCCGAGGTAAAGCTTTTGGCATAGGTCGAATTTTTGCAGGAGAAAAAACTTCATGATTTTGCATGCCAGAAAGTCCCGCAACTGAGTTATCATTCGTTATTTGGTCAATAATTTCAGTGACACTTAAATTTAATTCTGGTGAATATTCCAAAAGTTCAGGATTTTCTAAATTTAATGTCAAATCCCTCTCTATTGCAATGTCTTCATTTGCCATAGATTCATTTAATGTGGTTTCTTGTGGCTCATCAATACTTGATATTGGATTCTCGCGATCGGTTACGAATGATGGCGCAAAATCAATATCCTGAAATACTTCTTCGTTTAGAGGCCAAATGCCTGATTTTTTGAAGCCGCTCATAATATTAGATGGATTTAGAGCTAAAGGCAATGCATCCTTTGTTATTCCTGGCAAATCATAAATTGTCATGGTTTTTCCTGGATTGTTGTGGAGCCAAACTGTTTGAAACTTATTCATGTAACTTTTGAAAGGTCCGAATACTCCAACATCTAACGGTTGCAGGCGATGAGAACAGTGTGGGGGAAAAGAGAGCATAATTATGTTATTTACCTTGGCCTTATTTATTACCCGTATGTTGATGTGTGAACTGTGATTGTCGAGTAAAAGTATAACTGGTTCTTCTTTGGTGGTCTTAACGTGCTTAATGAAATGATCAAGAAATATCAAAAACTCTTTTTCTTGCATCCATCCCGACTTATTTCCCGCTCCAATACAATCTGTCGGACCATTTCGAATAAAAACTTGTGAATATCTGATTCGAGGGAAAATAAACATAGGGGGGATAGAGTTTCCCGCCGCATTTACAGCAACTGCTAAAGTAATGAGGGTTCCTCTTTCTGCTGATGTGACCGCCCCCACTTGTTTTTGTCCCCGTTGAGCGACAATTTTTTTAGGTTTCTGAACTGTTGTAATGCCAGTTTCATCCATGTTCCATATTTTATAAGCAGGGAAGTCGTATTTATCTAATACTGATTTAAACTTATCAAAAAATTGCGATATATTTGTCCTGTTGAATGATGTCGCTCTACTGAGTGAAGTTGCTTCTGGTGCTCTTATAGCTAATCTAGGATTTCGCTTGATAAATCGATTAAACCAATCGGCTCCAGCCTTTTCATTTTTTTGCCAAGAAGGCGGTATGTTACCAATATTTAAAAATATGGCACATTGATATGCTAATTTTCTGACGTCCATAGGAACTAAACCAAAATAAATATTGGAGCAGTTTATTAAATAGTCTGCAATTTTTGCTTCCTGATCAGACGAAAACACCAAACGCGGTTGCTTGTATCCCACCGAAACAACACGGTCATCCTTTTTTTTCTTTATTAATTTATGTAATGTGACGTGACATATATTATATTTTATGTTCTGTTACTTCTTTTACGGCTAATTCATACACTTCAAGACTAGTCGTTCCCCTGTCCGTCTTCCTTTTATAATTTCTCATTCTAAAAAATTAATAAATAAAATAAAACTAAATGACGAAGTTTTGTAATCATATTACTTGTAAGCACTTATCCACAAAATCAACAAAGGGGTAAGTATTAACATTGTTAAAACTTACCCCCGAATTTTGTTAATACTTGCCCCAACGCATTTTTGGATAAATTAATAAATTTAAAAAAAAAACTATTTACTAATATTTAAAAAAAACGGTACAAAATCAAAACTAATTCATAGCAGAATATTATAAAAAAAATGTGTTAGAAAATTACGATAAACTTACTCAGAAATCAAAATTAATATTACTCCTAAAACTTATAATTAGGTGGCAAAAAACAATGCACCGCTTTATCTTCATCAGCCAACGAACGATGACAAACTGAATATTCTTGTTCAATAGTGTTACACATAAAGATCAAATAGAGCTAGGAAAGAAGATTACACGGTTTGTAATTTTAGCGCAATTTGAGTGTTAATATTTACCCCTGTTAATTTAAGCCCCACTCTCCCCTACAATATGGCAGCTATTAGTAACACAATGCAAACTTCATGCAAAATTTCTTGTCAGTGTCGAATGCTTAAGGCTCCGCGAATATTATCAATATATTTACTTGAGTTGATTCTCGAAAAATGTGGTTAAATTTAAGCGAAACACAAAGTGAAAAAAAAAATTTCGAAGTATCACTTTTCTATTTGCTATCGAAGCGAGGTGATAGTGCGTATACACAAGTCGAGTACTGTTAGGAAAATTAGCTTAACATGAGGCAAACTGATTACAGTTATTTGCAGCTACCAACCACTACTAGGGGGAAAACAATGACGCTGGTCCGCAATTCCCCGTGGTCCAGAATACCCCAGTTTCCCCTACTAATTTCTAGTCGGTTTCTTTTTTTTTGTGATGAGGCTCATAACGGCACTGAATCTAAGTTCTACTAAATAGGAAGACGGAAAAGCAATCAACAGCTTCTGTTATTTATTTTAACTTCCATATTAATAAAAATGTGTCACCATTTTTTTATTTTATATTAAACCTTGCGCGGACCCCCTGACGTTGTTGAGGGACCCCCAAATCAATTTTAATTTTCCACGGACCCCCTGAATGATCCCGGGGACCGTAGGGACCACTTTGGGAACCACTGATTTAAACCTACTATCCTACTATCATTTAAACAATTTACTATAAAATATATCTTTACACTTTCCTTTGTAACATATGCACTAGAAAAAAGATATTTGCGAAAAACTAATATTAAATCGACTTTCTAGGCTCTGTTTGTGTATATGAGAGCGTATAAGAGTTGTGAAAAACCTGGTTTTTTTTTTTTTTTAAAAAGCCCAACCCAATGGTTTTTTTTGGTTTTTTTTGGGTTTTTAAAAACACGAAGAGTAGAAGAGTAAAGACGACTACTTCGTATGAAAAAGTTCCTGAGCTCGTCAATTTTTTTAGTGATTAATTCTTAAAGTTTTCACACCACTCAAGAAAAATTTGCCCACTAGTGGATTTCATGAAAACCAATTATGGAATTTTTACTTTTGATATAAAATGTACTTATTTTTATCGAATAACGACAATTAAAACCAAATATTTTTTGCTGAATTTTATTGGGGTTTTTGGGCTTTAAAAAAAACCCAGTGGGTTTTTTTGGTCTGGGGAAAATAATAACAAGCCATGCATCCTATAACAAATTAGTTTTTCGCAAATATTTTGTTTCCAGTGCATATTACGGGAAAAAACAAGACATTTTTTAGTAAAATGAATGAACTGCAATTGCTCCTTAAACATAAGTCGAGCCATTTTGGTGTTATACATTTAGGAATTATAAAGCGGTAAAGTTGAAAAAATGATATTTTGGTTATTCTTTTAGCCATTTTTGAGGGAAATATTTCTGATAGTAATATTAAATTATAGTAAGGCTTATTATCTGCAAGATAATATCGCACACCTAGATTAAAACAGCGCCAACTGAATAATTTAGATTTTTATACCCGTATGGTGAAACCAAAGGTGAAACCAACTTTGCCTTACCGTTTGTAACGCCAAGATCCCGTCATCACACACAAAAATGAATTACATCAGTGTGTTTAGAATGATAAAAATAATTAATTTCTGCATGTCCGTCCGTCCGTCCGTCTGTCTGTCCGTCCGTCCGTCTGTCCGTCCGTCTGTCCGTCTGTGGCGCGGATTGCGGGCGCACGGATTGAGCTAGAGACTTGAAATTTTGCACAGATCCGTTTTTTGTAAAATGCGAGGCTAAGTTCGTTAATGGGTAAAAATGGACCATTAGGGGGGGGTACCCCCCATACGAACGAAAACGTTTTTTGTGAATATCTCAAAAACGGTGCATCTCATCAAAAAAGTCCAAGAACAAAGGTTATTTAGGATATGATTCTACATAAAACTCCCATACATCAAAATCCGATTGGAATAAATTTTAAAAAATCTTATTGGAAAGTTTGAGTTCAAAGTGGAATTTTGGTACAACTGTTCGAATTTTGATACGAATATCACCATACGGGTCTCCAATGATTGCCAGATTGGCAATTATAGCTTTTGTTATGTTTTTAGTTAATATCAATATTTGACGGTAATTGTTTTTATGAATTTTTGAATGATAATTCCTTGAAAAACTTTTGGGTATCAATCCTTCGTTTAGAAAATCATATATGTATATGTTTTTCATCTTAAAATTAACAGCATTTTTAGCGATTTAAATATACATCAAAGAATGTCAAATTGTTTGTAAAGTTTTTTAACTCCCTCTTTACAAGTAAAATATCTTGGAACCATTTGCTGTCCCAATAGTGCTATCTATGTTATATTATATCTGTCTGTGATATCAATATAAACTGCAATTTTTAAAATATCAAAATAATACTTTATTTTTTTTTTATTTGCAGGCCTTCCGTACCTATAAATATGTTTACAAATAATAGGTAAGTAAATTTTTTTAATTTACTTGTGATGAAAATTCCTGAATAGAGTATATTGGAAATTTTGAACATATTTGTTACAGAAATTCATTATTTTCGATAAAAACACTGTAAAACAGTGTTATTGTTATTGATATTCTGTTAATGAATTCTGATAGATAATTTTGTGCTGAAAAACATTGTCGTACAACATGAATCAATGAAAACAAGATTGCAATAGTAGACTCGCATGACGTCATTAGGATCGTTATTTCGAATTTTAAATCAACTTTACAATAGCTAAGTTTCGCTCTGAACTTTTGTCATTCAGCACAGTTTATTATTGCAATTATTACAATTATTATTACTTGTTATTTTGTATTTTTTTTAAATTAATTATTCACAACGAAGAGCTCTTAGTGACGTAAATGACGCGTCACTTGTTGGTGTCGCACTCTGCACTTTTCCCAAACATCGTTAATCGATATATTTTACCGTTATCAAGATATTTCAGATTTTCTAAAATGAAAATTCATATTTTTCTATAAACTAAAATTTTATTCGTCGGTTTATAAACGTAGATCTTGTTTAACCCCTTGTTTACAGTCGGTACTTTTAAGTATACAACCAATGCTTATCCAATAGTATCAACATTCTATATACTTCTATATACTACAGGTGTAAATACCACCCCTCCATAAAATTAGTTCATGTCTTTTTTTTAAATGCTTTCTGGAACCATTTTCAACGAAAAAAAGTCATGGTTATTGATTTATTGCTGTTCAATTCCTGGTCCACAAAGGGTTAAGAAAGTCATGTGCTGTTCACATCAGATATTTTTCATTTATTTTTGTTGATGTTTTCACATCATAAAAATTCCTCCTAGTGGGGTTCAGACATGTTTGGTCTGTAGTAGCTAGGAGGAGCCAACTTACAAGGAAGATTCGGGAAGTGGCCCCCTCGGATTTTGATTAAACTTACATATGTGAAACAAGGCAGTGTTGGGCAAAATTCAATCTGACTAATGATTGAAAACTAATAATTGAAAAAATCAATCATATCTTTTTTGATTTGTGATTGAATTTGTTAGTCATTAATCATTCGCAACTTTGATTGTGATTGATTAGTTTTCATCATAATCATGATTGAAAAACTAACTCTTATTATTGATTTTAATTTCTGTAGGGGTAAGTATTGTATTCATGACGGAGACCGACTCATGAAGTCATAAGATGTTTCAATCTGATATTTTGTAGTCACAATGTAAATGAAATTACAAATGATAGTGAAAGTTCCCATAAGCGGACACTCACGGGACAATATTTATGTCCGGTTATGAGAGAAGTCCGTTTATCAGAAAAAGTTGGATTTGCAAATTTGGTCATAAGAAATGTCATTTCATGTTTTTTTGTTGTTTGGCATTTGAAATTATATGAATTTTAATTGTTTTTCCTAACGCCTACTATCATTTCTACATAAAAATTTTAGCGCGAAATTGAATTTAATCATTCTTATCCTTGATTGAAATTGATGATTGAAAAACTAATGATTACTGTGTTTAATTATGATTATGACTAATGTATTAATCATGACTGAAGTAATCATGACTGAATTGGCCATGACTAAATTTTTAGTTGATTGATCAATCAACTAAAAAAATTAGTTGATTACGCCCAACACTGAAACAAGGCCAAAAAATAAGGGGCAAGTATTATTGAAAAATTTGTTTTTAGCCTCCTATCCCACCCCTTGACCCGTGGCCTGCTCCTTCTACTGATGTCCTGGCTAATCTTTTAGAAATTCAATTTAAAAGGAAATCGGGGAGCCTAATTTGGCGTCATTTTTGTGGAAAACTCCAGTTTCATCAGACACCTCCTTCCCCCTGCACCGCCTAAAGCCGTTTCCGAACTAAAAGGATGCAATTTGTAAGGATATACCATTAGGAAATGTTAAGGATATACTATTAGGAAAACCGTTCATTTCTTTCGTAATTTTTGGCCTATCACATAAAACGGTTTTTGATAGATTAAAGGATCCTAAAGGTTGTTTTTTTTTTGTTTTTCCTGAAACTGTAGAACTCCTGCTTATTAGGAGGCTGAAGAGTGTAACTTGGGGGTTTTCGAGGTCGCTGATCACGAATCCGGTGTTAGAACTTCAAAATTTAAACCCGAAGCTCCTGCAAGGATAACAAAAAATATTCGTTTCCCCGTTTTTCCCGGCAAAAATGGCATTAGGGGGTTTTCGGGGTGGCTGATCACGAATCCGGTGTTAGAATGAAACGAAAGGTCCTGCAGGGATAAGATTCTTCTCAAAAGTTTTAAAGTTCTTTCCTGTTTTTTTGGTATTCTAAAACTTATACAAAAAACTTTAACTCGGCAACGACGGTCATTGCAATTTAAATATTTTACTGCCTTGAACAACAAATGAAAAAATAGAGTACGGGAAAGAAATTTTGATTGCTTCATAATTTATACCCACTAATAGTAACATTATTACGTTTTAACTATCAGAGGCAAACTTGCATCAGATTTATTCATTCACTTCGGATCAATCAACGCAATCACACAAAAAAAACACCAAAATTAATTGAACAAAATAAATTACAAAAGCAAATTTACTTTTAAAAGAGTCTCATTGACCTTTGGCAAATTTCAAATTATAGCAAAATTTGCGTCTCATTTCATGGATATTTGCATATTTCATAACTTCGGTGAAGCTTTTTTTCATATTTATTTTACAACTGCGGCAAACTTGAGCAAAAGCTCAGATGAAAAATAAGCGAAAAAGAGAATATTGCCGTGAATTTAAGTGGAAAACTACTCTAACATCGTCATTTATTGCTGGTGAAAATAAATTGTAATGAAAATGTGGAAATACAAAAATTTTCCACCCGTCGTCGTTCAAACCCTATTTCAGACATATTGAAGTAATTTTTGGGCAGCTCCCCATGAAATTTTGATGGAAACTGTCAATTTTTTATGCGCAAATTTAATTTGAGCTTTTTTGAGCAGAAGTTGTGTGGTTGAAATGAGAGACGCCATTAATTTTCCATTCATATTTGTAGTAATTCTAACAAATTAAGATTAAATTTATTAATGATTTTTTTTATAAATTTTGACGATTTTTACTTCTTTATACGAAATGCGTAGTATTATATAAAATATTGTGATCACTTAAATTAGTAATTAAAATTTGCAAAAATAGAAATGTATTAAAGATCGTGTTATTGAATTTATTAATTTTTCTTTGTGTTTTATGTCAATTAACTAAAACAAAAACATCTTAAACGCTTACACTGAAATTGACGATAAGTTTACAAATTTTTGTTATATTCGACAAAATCCAAAGGATTAGATAACAGAAACAGTCGTAAATATTTAGGAAGTTGATAATTTATGACAAAATTCGGCAAGAGTTCAGTTTAGCGACAATTACGCTAGAGATTTACGTGTATAGAGAGGGGTAAAAAGAAGCATCCCCTATCCAAAATGGGTATTTTTAGCCGTCGCTCGCCCGCCTTGCCACCTCCAGGGGTTCCTAAACTTTGTATGAAACTTTGTTGTGTGGGTGGTAGGGGGGTTTGTGGTACCTCAAATGAAAGGTATTCCTAAAATATATAGTATGATAATATCCCCCCTCACCCTATCGAAGGGTGGGGAGGGGGACCCTATCATGCTATATATTTTTGAAATGCACTCTTCATTACCTTTCATTTGAGGTACCACACACCGCCCTACCACCACCCAGAAAAAAGTTTCATACAATGGCAGGGGGGCGAGCGACGGCTAAAAACACCCATTTTGGATATGGAATGTTTCGCTCTAGTCCTCCCTATACACGAAAAATGTCGTTAAACTGAACTTTAGCCCAAAATTCTATTAGAATTATGATTTTCGACGGTGCTAGGAATTTTCTCACCGTTTCAAACTTACACCGAATCTTTTGCATCACCTCTGATCCGTACATTTTTTTTTAAATCTTCGGAAAACAGATTTTTTCTACTGTAAGTATTATTCATGAATCCATGTCAACAGAGCGAGTGAAATTTTTTTTAAATTTCAATCTTTAAAATTTGGCTCACCTAATTAGTGTTGTTGCCGCTGCCCCCAGGCCCAAAAAAATGCTTTACAAGATCACTTTCAATTGCTAGGGTGGTGAATTAACTCAATTTATTTTGACCAAGTGTTGTTTTCAGGTAGTTTTGGACCCGTTTAAGAACAGATTGCTCTCACGGCCTCTGCTAAAAACCTTACAAATGTTGTAATTCGTCCATGGTTTGCAATCTATGTAAAATTGTAGGTGCAAAGCAGGGAAGAAATTGGGCGCGTACAGTGAACTGAGCCGCTCAGAAGTTTTTTGAGCAGCTCACTGACTCAGTTACTGAACGCAACCGTTCTTTTTGAGCAGCTCAGCTTCTTTACTGAGCGGCATAAAAGAACGGTCAGTTAGTGAGCGCTGCGAAACGTCATAATAGTCGACATTTCTAACGGTTGTCGTACCCCGCAGCGTGCAATATTGAGTGGTACAACTGCAGTCTTCAGCAATTTCTGAAATTGGTCCAAAATTCAATGAATCAGCAGCGCAAATACTGATTATTGAGCAAAAAATGTTATCCCGTTCCATTAAAACTCAAGACACTTTGACAGTTGATGGTTTGCGACCAGCATGCACTGAGCAGTGCGTTCAGTGCATGCTGAGCGGCTCAGCTGAGCGTTTTTTAATAACTACTGAACGTGCCCATTGTTATAAAACCTCAATTGAGGAGGCCGAGGCTCTTCGAGAGCTGTGGCGCCAATGACGATGATGTTAAGAACACGTCATCAGACGCATTTGCAATTGGAATTCTTAAAAAAAAGTTAGAATTATTTCCACGTTTGGAAATGTCGATTTTAGACCTTACTGAATTAATTCATACATTTCAGGCACTGTAAATATTTTTTCCAATTTCGTAAAATGAAGAAACTGTCCATCCTTATCTTTGAAAGCTATTAAAGTATATTTAAAAAAAATTGGAATGTGCAGTAAATTAAGAAATATTCAGTGAAAAAAATCATGCTTCAACAACAATTGGAGAAAAATGACTGTTAGTAGTTTTTAAAAACAAACTGTTGGTTATATGCAATGTAAAAGCTTTTCATTTACACCTACAGGCATCGCAAAAATAATTTGGTTTTAATTTTAATTCAAATTTTTCTTTCTTATACGTAGTATAATAAAGTATTGTATTCATGAAAAATTTCGACCTCTTAATTTTGCCTAAAAAACATTTCCCGGCCACTCCCGAGTCGATTGGAGCATTATTACAAAAATGTCTGTCAGTCTGTGTACAAATTTATCAACAATTACTAGAGCTAGAGTCATGAAATTTTACAGAGATATCAAATCCTAGAATGGAACTATCCTGTCAACTTTTGGTGGAAATCTGTTATCCGTAAGTAACCAATATGGCGACATTTTAAAAATCGCAGTTTGGTTTTTTGCTGTTTACTTTGAAACTACGCGTCTTTCAATAGTCTTATGTATGACAAAAGTTAGAGACAATAAATTATTTTACATTTTTGTCTCTTACTAGAACTGTGTATCTCAAGTCTTTATCGAGATATACCGTTATTTCCCAAAAATCAGTTTTTTGCGATTATCTCGAAAAATACCGAGTTTTTAGTGGTTCAATATATAAGATGAATTGAAGGGAAAAATGTTTGCCGCCATTTTGTCATTTACCGCTATACGCTATCTTTTACCGTTATCGAGATATTATCATTAAAAGCTTTTAAAAATAGATTTTTGCAAATTGCTTGCAAACTATCGATTTTTTGGGGGAAAAAAAATTAAAAGCAGAATTAAAGGCATTTTTGCCTTTTAACGTAAATCGATATCTTTTACCGTTACCGAGATATTTCAGATTTTGTAAAATAAAAGTTCATGTTTGCTTTATTTAACAAAAAATCATTTATAAGTTAAAAACATAACAAAAGCTATAATTGCCAATCTGGCAATTATTGAAAACCCGTATGGTGATTGAAGTGAACAGCGAACAGTTGTATCAAAATTCCACTTTGAAGTCAAACTTTCCAAAAAGATTTTTTAAAATTTATTCCAATCGGATTTTGATGTATGTGAGTTTTATGTAGAATCATACCCTAAATAACTTTTGTTCTTGGACTTTTTTGATACGATGCACCGTTTTCGAGATATTCACAAAAAACGATTTCGTTCGTATGGGGGGTACCCCCCCTAATGGTCCATTTTTGCCCATTAACGAACTTAGCCTCGCATTTTATGAAAAACGGATCTGTGCAAACTTTCAAGTCTCTAGCTCAATCCGTGCGCCCGCAATCCGCGCCACAGACAGACGGACGGACGGACAGACAGACAGACAGACAGACGGACGGACATGCTGAATTCAACTTTTTTTATCATTCTAAACACACTGGTGTAATTCATTTTTTTGTGCGATGACGGGATCTTGGCGTTACAAACGGTAAGGCAAAGTTAATATACCCTTTGGTTTCACCATACGGGTATAAAAATAATTTTTTTGTTCAACAAAGATTTCCCTTCAAAAGTATTTATTCAAATTGACAATTTTTTTTGTGGTTTTAACAAAACATTGGTTAGTTTAATAATGATTTTATCCATATGACCAATTTTTTGCTCTGAGTGTATACAAATCTGAGATTTGTCATCTCACTTTGTGCAGTATAAAAATCTATATTTTCTGGCACTCTAGTTCAGGGGTCATTAAAGTAACTGTCGCTCCCTTTACAATCAAAATTTGTAACCACTAAACATTAAAATACAGCACCGATTCCAACTCCAAAGTACGGTTGAAACCGCAACACACAAGCATTACAGCACACAATAAAAGGTCGATTATAGGGCTACGCCAAGACCCTCTACATACAAAGCCATGCACTAATAGAGTTACTACCACATATACATGGCCAAGTAGGGTCGCTTATGAATTGTCTAACATGGCGCCGGCATGAAGTTTCCGAATTTTTTTTGCGGTTCTATATCAATTAGGTTCCTATATTATCGTTTAAATAAATTTGGAGGGAATGCTAATGAAAACAAACCCCGTTTTCGTTATTTTATGATTTTTATTTAAAATCAAAACAAATTTACATATAATAGAAAAAAAATTGAGTATGGAATTCAAAAATATATCGTCAGCTTAAACCGGAATTGTGCTAAGTCCAAAATATCAAATTTTACAGAAGAGCAAAAAAAAACCTTGTAAAATCATTTTAATTCTCATTTAAGGAAAACTGAGTTTTTTTTTAAATTAGGATCAGTTTTCTTTAAATGAAACTCAGTTATCTTGAAATGGAAATTACAATGATTTAACAAGGTTTTTCTGCTCTTCTGTAAAAATTTGATATTTTGCACATTTTCACTTTAAGCTGATATTTAAAACAAACACTTTTTTATATTATATAATGACAATAACGGACAAAGTGGATTTGTGATACGAATTACAGCACAGCACACAGCAATTACGAGGCATTACGTTTAAATTGAATATTTAAAAAAAAAAACGAAATACACTTGCGGAAAAGCTGCAGTAAATAAGTCTCAGGAGTCTCCTAGCCCATGTTGCTTCCCCTGTCACAGCCCCTCTTGTAATGGATTCTTCGATCAGCCTTAAATTAAACGCAAAATACGTGCGTTTTTTAAAATAATTTTATACTTATCTGGGGCCTTATTAAGGAACTCGAATCGAAAATGAAATGCACGGAAATGTTTGATGCGGTATCAGCTAACTCGAATTCAATCATATATTTGTCATTCATTTTCAGAAATTTACTCGAACACTTTTCAGTCGCCGGAAATGAAACTCGAAAGAAAAATTTATTCATTTCAATGTTTTTTTATGTAAAAATTTTTTTTCTTCCAAAACATTTAAATTGCTTGGAAAATCTATAAAAAATAAGAAAAAGTTGCCTCTAACATATAATATTTAGTTAATTACGATTTTAAACGAAGTCCATTCCGTATGATTTTTTTTACAATTCTTGGATTGAAAACGCCGTCATCACTTTCGTCACTTTTATCTGGCACTTATTTTACAATCATCACTTTTATCCGGCTCTTATTTCAATTTTTTTAAACTGCCGGCATTAATTTCACAAATAAGAAAACGCAAAAACTAATATCAAATTATTTACAACTATTCAATAATGACACTAAATATAAACACAAAATTTCTAAGTTACCAGCAAGTTGCTTTTTAGCAACTTTTAATTTTAACTTGTTGAGTTGTTTTTATTGCTGATTCACAATTATCAAACAAAACACAAACGATTATTAGTAATATACACCTTCAACTTATATATTTTACCGATTAAACTCTGAAAACTTGATAAAATTATTAACTTTAATAACAAAACAAATCGAACTTTACGCGCGGTTTTCCATCTGATTTTGACAGTAGAGTTGCTACTTGACACTACTAGTGCACACATAGAAAAACTTTTGCATGGCTTTGTATGTAGAGGGTCTTGGCTACGCTGTTAAAGCCAATCTGTGTGATGAGCCAGCCGAGCCACTAGCTGATGATGCCTGCTCTAGTTTAATTAATTCCATGCCTTTAAAAAACCCACAAAACCTGAACCAAGAACGCAAAACCGTATATCTATGGCAAAACCTAAAACAATCCATTCACTTAAAACCTAGCGTCTTTCTACTCGGATTAAACTTTAGTTCCGCTCAATGATTTCACTTTACATTGAGAACTCACCTTTTATTTTAAAAAAAATATATAAAATGGAAAGCAGCTGAAACAACATATGGAAACTGAAAACAAAAATCTTCCTGCACTGAATTGCTTTGGATTATTATTACTATTCATTCGCGAAAAAATAAGAAAATTCACATCAAACACGAAGAATTTCCCATCGAAAAGAAAATCAAGCAGACGATCATTGACTATTGTCTAGGCTGTGTTTGTTGACTGTTAGTCTATAGATAAGATGTGAAAACGGAAGATTTCCCTCTATTTATTTAACTAATTTTATTCTTGATAAGATTGTCCAGACGCTAATGGACAGTTAGAGTTTCTCAATGAACTTCCAGAATAAAGGCGAAAATTTGAGAAAAAGTCCGGGAGATCCTTTTAAGTTTTTTGTAATTTGAACCCTTCAACGATCTTGAAGTTAATGTTCAAAATGCTGTAGAAGATGGTGCCTTCGATTATTAGGGGAAGGGGAGGTGGGGCTGTAATTTAATACGATTTAAATTTGAATTCAATTCACGATCGACTTGGGATCGTGAAGAAGCGTCCACTGGAATTCGAGATGGATTTGAACCTTGAATTAACTTTTGAGACGAAGTTTTATTCTTCTTCTTCCTCTTCCTCTTCCGTTCGTCTTGCTTCTCGCCATCCATCATCATACCGTCTCTTTGTGCTATTTTGGAGCTTCAGCCTCTGCTTCCAATCTAAATGGGGAGCTCCGCAGTGGAATATTATTCTCGAAATATCGTATATGTGGCGTTCCTTTCCAACACATGCGAAATTTCTTATCGGATTTCTTCGCTGTCTGTTTTACATTGACTGTCATTTATTTTATCACGTTGTGGTCACATAGAAATAATAAAATCAAAGTGCATGATATTTTTCTATCTACTGTAAAATGTGGAATTTGAATTCTAATAATGATGCAATTTTCCATTAATTCCACGAGGATTCTCTGATTCACTTTGATTTTGTTAAGAAAAGTCCCTTTCATCATTTTGTTTATAAATATTTCCCCTCATCTACTGGACTTTTGCCTTGGAATGGAGTTTTTAAACACTCTCCAATGGATTCCCGTTTTAGATTCTTTTCAAGATTTTCTCAGCTTTATTGGGTTTTTTTATTCTCTTGCTTTCCATGCTTTTACTTCGCGTTTCGTCGCTATGGGGAGTTGGATATGAAGAACTACAGAACTGAAGATTCCAAGACCCGATGGAGTTTTCAGGTTCGACTTAGACTTCATTTTTATAGCATTTCTAATATTTTGACTTCCGAGAGTTCAATCCACTTTGCTTCTTATCAGCAACCGCGCCATTTATTGCAACTTGACTTGGCACATTAATAGTAAATTAAATACTACAGTAATTTTTACTTTTAGATATTTTTACCAATTTAATTTTTGTAAACAGTATAAATTTCTTTAAAAAAATTGTTCCAATATCTCGCTTAAAGTATTAAAAATCTATCAAGCATGAAAATGCCCCTCTTTTTATTTATTTATTCGAAACCGAAATGCTTTGTGAGGCTACAACAGTTAACAAACTATACAATTTTAAAAAATATTTACCAAATTTTATATTCGAAATAAAAGCCAAGACAACGAAATAAAAGCCAAGACATCGAAATAAAAGCCAAAGCATCGAAATAAAAGCCAAAACATGATAAAACGATTACAACTAAATTGAATATCTTAGTTTTTAATTAAATTAAATTTTCAAGAAGAGAAAAAAACATAACAAAAGCTATAATTGCCAATCTGGCAATCATTGGAGACCCGTATGGTGATATTCGTATCAAAATTCGAACAGTTGTACCAAAATTCCACTTTGAAGTCAAACTTTCCAATAAGAATTTTTAAAATTTATTCCAATTGGATTTTGATGTATGGAAGTTTTATGTAGAATCATCTCCTAAATAACTTTTGTTCTTGCACTTTTTTGATAAGATGCACCGTTTTTGAGATATTCACAAAAACCGTTTTCGTTCGTATGGGGGGTACCCCCCCTAATGGTCCATTTTTGCCCATTAACGAACTTAGCCTCGCATTTTACGAAAAACGGATCCACGCAAAATTTCAAGTCTCTAGCTCAATCCGTGCGCCCGCAATCCGCGCCACAGACAGACGGACAGACGGACGGACGGACAGACAGACAGACAGACAGACGGACGGACATGCTAAATTCAACTTTTTTCATCATTCTAAACACACTGGTGTAATTCATTTTTTTGTGCGATGACGGGATCTTGGCGTTACAAACGGTAAGGCAAAGTTAATATACCCTTTGGTTTCACCATACGGGTATAAAAATTGTGATTTCGACAAATTAGGTATTATTAATTTCACAGTTGTTTTATTGATTTAACAAAACATCATTTGTAAGTATATTTTTGTGAAAATAACATTTTTTTTTGTTGAACAAAGATTTCCTTCCAAAATATATTTGTTTCAATTGACAATTGCCGTCAAGCCCCGATAGCCACAGAGAATTCTGCAGATAAACTGCTCGGATTTTTATTAAATTAGTGAAATGAGCTTATCGAAACAGTTATCGCACTCAAATAATGATTTTCAAAACTAAATTTTACCTACCAAATCAAATTTTTCCCAATTTTTGATTCAAAAACCCCAAGTAATTAACCAATGGTGCAGATTGTTTTCCCCGCGGCAGACAGGTTTGACATTTAGGGAGTATACTAGATGTATTGGTGATGGAATTGCCCTATTGAAAAAAAGAATCGTGCATTTTTTAATCCTTAACCCCAGACCCGTGTACTATAAAACTTCCATATATTGTGTACTTGGGCACTCAGATGTAATTCTAATATGTAGAAAATGTATGGGTTGTTTTTTTACAAATGCGGTTTATTCGTTAAACAAGTAAGAAATACAATGGGAAAATATAACCCCAAAAAATCATTCTGGGCACTCAGTGCCCAGTATACGGGTTTAGGGTTAAATGCTTGTAAAATTTGCAGAAATTTGTAACTCGATTTCCAAACTTTACGAAATATTCTTGACTGAAACTCGATCATAAAGTTATACCTGACTAATCATAAATGAAAATTTAAATCGCTACAACTTATATTGAGTACATGCATAAGATTAGTCACTGGACCCGAATGAAGTCATTTCAAAAAATATTCAACCCGCAAAAAATGTACGAAAAATACGTGAGTGGTAATTACTCATCGATTTGATTCCAGCAGGAAACATGATAAATTTTACTCTGAAGTAATATATTTTTAGTATAAATAATATTGTGGAATTAGCACTTCCGGCAGAAAGTCTTTTAATTACCAAAGGAATTTCTCTAGGTTCTACTATTATCTAATAGATACATTTATCCTGCTTGGTATTTATTTATGCCTTAGAATTACACACTTTGCTCTCTATTGCCACCCACCTGAATGGTCGAATTAAGGTCAAATCGATGAAGGGCTGAAGAAGAACGGGTCGGGAATGACACAATGCAGAGCATTCCGAACAAATGGAATTTCTAGGGCTCTTTCGTCCCTTTTCCCACTACATAGTACAATGTAATCAATAAGTCAACATTGGCCTAAAATCAATTTACCCAATAAAACGTAAATGGAGTATGAAAGAAGCGTTGAAATTCCTCAATAAACGAGAAAAGATACTTAAGTTGAAGCTCTTCTCTTATATAATGAAAACAGAAAATTATGTAATAAACAAACATTTTTACAAAAAAAAAAAAACGACAATTGCATAGCAAAGTTTTCCATTTGAATTTCCCATCTGTGTTTTTATTTGCGAAAATATTTCCTTCAATCAGATTAACTGATGGCGAATTGTGCCTTAAATCATAAAAGTTATTATTTAATAAAAGCTCCACTCTTGACCGGAATTTGGTCATAAAAATGTGTAAGGATTTTATTTTGAAAGTAATAAACTTTATTTACACATGAAACTGTGATTCGACTAAAAAAAAAAACCTCGTTAGTAGCTCAAGGTAAAATACCTATAAATGGGAATATTCCTTGTAGAATGAGAAGATATTCAATTATTTGGTTAAGTGATTACTTGTGAAAACTTCAAACACGGAATTTAGGTCAATAGAAATTCTTCGTCCTTGAAGGAAACCATAAAGAAA
Organism: Chrysopilus asiliformis; assembly: GCA_964034945.1. Classification (NCBI taxonomy): domain Eukaryota; kingdom Metazoa; phylum Arthropoda; class Insecta; order Diptera; family Rhagionidae; genus Chrysopilus; species Chrysopilus asiliformis. The sequence continues at coordinate 54,173,499 of OZ035963.1, read as the reverse complement.
AGTGATAGGATAAAACCAAGTGCTATCATAGGCAAATAAAAAAAACATTGACGTAGTCGAGGTTTTTCTTTTTATTTTGTTTAGTTTATATATTTATTTGTTGTAATTAATTATATGGCAATTTTTACTAAGGCCCAAAACACGGCTTTTTTAGACATACACTGTAAAAATTTTTATTGCGATTTTAAATCTTGTTCTTTGTAGGAACACAGAGTAAAAGGACGCATCAACAAAATGGTCAAAAATAGTTAAATATTTACTAACTTTTTGGAGAAAGTTTACACAGATTTAAAGGTAAATTTAAAATGACATGATCATGAAGTTTAAAACTTAAGGGCGTAGAGGTTTACATTTACCAGTTTTTTATGTAATTTTAAACATTTTTTGGTTGTCTCATTTAGAATATAAAATTTTTTAATTTGATACGGAAAATACATGGCTTTGTGAAGTGCACATCGACGCCTTTGCTATTTCCCTTTTGTAAACGCATCGTAATTTAATGCTTGAGCATATGTCATAATGAAAACTGCTAGGCATAAAAATGTGTAACTAAAGTCAATCAAATTTGGCTCCGGAAAGAGCTCCCTGTGCCCTCATGACTTGAATTAAAGTTTCCCCTCATCACCGCTTCATAATACCGCTTCGCCCTTATGAGCATAGGTACACTCAGAAAAATGTCCAGGTCAACTTTTTGTCAGGTTAACTCTGATCTTACAGAGGTGTCTGTAAGCCAGCTAGCGGTCAGAGTTACTATATGTAAGGTCAACTCGTGCAGCTCCCAATGCCCTACTTCACCTGCTGGTGGCTTAATTTCAGAATTTCTCCGACCATAGGTCAACTCAGTTTTACTTGCCCACATGCAGGCGAACGTGCGCCTGGCCGAGGCCAATTACGCCGTATCTAGGTCGTCGAGTTAACCTCCATTTTTCTGAGTGTACGTCTAAATTTTATTCGTAATTGGGATTGACAAAACCCCACCCCTCATATGCTCGCTAGCTGGCCGTATGACGTACTTCTCAGTCTTAGTCCCCCGGCTGTGATCTCCAATAGGTTGATTTTTTTAGAACCACCTCACTAACCGGAAGAACCAGCCGAGTAATAAGAATTTCTCCATTTTCGTGGTAGAATTAAACAATTTTTGCGTAAACATACGACAGGAATGCGGAGAACCAAACATTGAACCTCGTTCCTATTACAAAATTTGTTTTGTTGTATCGTTAATTTCATGATTATTTTTATTGATTTAGCAAAACATCATTTGTAAGTTGATTGTTGTTAAAATAACAATTTTTTCTTGAACAAAGATTTCCCTCTAAAAATATTTGTTCCAATTGATATTTTTTGTAATTTTAACAAAAATTTCATTAATTTAACAATGATTTTATCCATATGATCACTTATTTCATTTACCGAGGAATAAATTTCCCTTTGTTAATTTAACAAAATTATTTTGTTGACTGATATAGGATAAAAATTTTGTTAATTTAACAATGACTTAATCCATATGACCAATTTTTTCTCTGAGTGTATAATTTTACAATGAATTTTCTTCATTTTTAGAGTAATTCTCAACTGACTTTGTACAGTGTATTCTTATTTCATACTATCTCTGTCTGAATTTTCCACACGTAATTTTCGTGAAAATTTACAAATCCTTACAAAACCATATTACGTTATTTTCGAGTATGAGAAAGGATTTGCCTATTGAATCTTGTTGAATTACTTGAATAATAATTACCCCTCTGGGTATTTAATATAAATCAACTTAACTCATATAACTTGAAATTAATACGAATGTAAACATTAAAATGTTATTCATCTCCATTTAATGTAAACATCTCATTACTTGCTGTTTATTATTTTTGAGTTATTTAAAAATAATAAGAAATATTTGTTAATTTGCGAAGTTTTGTAGTTATTTGCGAATTTTTTACATACTTTTGTAAAGTTTTAAATTGGTATAAAGTTTTAGTATTTTTTCTGATAACTCAAATTTTCGATCTTAACTATGCTTTTGTATCAACAAAAAATCAAATGGCATTAATATTCGTAAAAAATTCTCTCTTTCTCTCTCTCGGCACCGGTTGTAATATCTCTCGCCAGAGGTCCCAGTCAAGTGCCGATGTCTTCCAGTTTTGCATCCCAATTCTCTTCGCGTCCTGGTCAACGCCGTCTTGCCATCTGAAGTTGGGTTTTCCCCCTCGCCTTGTTATTAATACAGTAGAATTCCGATAATTCGTATTTCAAGGGACCGACGTAAAAATACGAAGTATCGGGATATTCGAATTAGCGGAATTACAAATTATCGGGATTTTTTCAAGGGACCAGCAAATTCATACGAATTAGCGGGATATACGAATTATCGGGATTCTACTGTATTGTTGTTAATAAATTCTAGTCCATTGAAATTTAAAAATTGGGGATTTCAAAAGATATAAAAGACAGATAAAAGAACTTAAGATTACGCCCAAAGCCAAAAGCTTCAAAAAAAGTTTTGTTTATTTTTTTTTCTTAAAAAAATAGTTTTGTTCTGAAAAAAAGAAACCAGCAAGCAGCTGGTATTATTTTCATGCTAAAACTAATTTAATAAAAAATACATACGTGAAAAGACTCTTTAAACAAGTGTTTTCTGATTAACAACAATTTTGTGTTTAACCCATTAACGACCATGAGAAAACCACTGAATATTTTAAACACAAAAACCAATTTATTCTTATAAAATAAACAAAATAAAAAGAAAATGCTGAAGAAAAAAATTTGTAAATAAATCTGTGGTAATAAGTTAAAGTAGCTTAAGTCGATTTTCAGGCAAAGCTAAAGTGATCTGTTTGTAAAGTTCGGTTTTGTCTGAAAATCGACTTAAACTATTTTAACTTATTTTCACAGATATATCCGGTGTAGTCGTTTGAATACAGCGGGCATACGTGGACGGCATATGCCACACGTAAATCATCCTTTTTCTTTCTTTTTTTTTATGGTAAACTGTTCTGTTATTTGGATTTTGTTAATGATTAAGAGAATAAAAAAGGCATTATTATTATTATTATTATTATTACAGCGGGCATTAATGAGTTAAAGTAACATTCGCAAAATCAATTTCTTTAATAGTATCTTTAATTTAATTTAGATATTTTTAACTGAATACGAAGGCGATTTTGGATTTTTGAGGCGTTGTAAATTGGGAATGATTCATTTTTATTGGAGAATTAAGGGTAATAAAGCGACATTGATTGTTGTAAATACTTTTAACTGTATAATATGTGTTAGAAAATAAAACGACATTAATAATTTAGGTATGTTTGCAATATTTTTTGTAATTATTTGTCTTTTTAATTTTTGAGCCCGGATACATTTTCCAAAAAATGAAAGATTTTATAGCCATCAATAAAAACACAAAATTTCAAGGTCCTTGAACACAAAATTTCAAGGTCCTTGAACATAAAATTTCAAGGTCCTATTGAGCCTCCGACTGCGAACCCAACAGTTCTTATACCATTACTAAGGGATATTGTTGTTATTAAAATTTTAAAATTTTACAGTGGAATCTACATATAACGAAATGGCTGGGAGAACGAAAAACATTTCGTTATACAGGATGTATCGTAACTACGTGTTCCAACGTATACAGAAAACGATTCTATGGATTGTCCTGGTGAAAGTTTTTAAAGAAACCTCCCCCTCCTCAACTTATTCCTTCACCCCCCTTTCGTTGGGTTGAAAATTTACGTAGGTGGATTCACAGAAAAGATACGGACACAAAAAAATTCTTTGTTAGAAACTAGACATCACGATCTTTTCAATTATGTCCCAAACCGTTAATAAATAAGTAAATAATGGATCTACAAAAATGAAATTTAAAATAAGAATTTTCAAAAATTAACACTTATGCTTTTTACTTACAAAGCTTGTGATTTTCTTTAATGAAATTAAAAAAATGTGCTTTTTTTTGTGATGTGATTTTTTTTATGAAAAAGATACGCTCTCCGAAGTCCTTTCAAACAAAAAAATAACTTTGTGCTGATATCTAAAGTAGTGGTCAAAATATTGAACAACTAATGTCAACTAATAAACAACAGTTTTAATCAAATTAGGCGTTCTTGTGGAACCACAAAAACGGTAATAACTTTTAAACTACTTTAGATATCATCTTTTTTTGTTTGAAAGGTCTTCGAAGAGCGCGACTTTTCCATGGAAAAAATATCAATATAACGCAACTTTTTAAATAAGCATCAAAGTGTTGATTTTAGACATTTTTTTTTTAAATTTCTTCTGTGAAGGCCCACAATTTACTTATTTATTATCGGCTTTGGACATATTTTGTGCCGTTAGAAAGGTTGTGATGCCTTTTGAGGTTTCTGTACTATTTTTTTTCATAATTTTACAAAGAAATTGTCAGCACCGAAATCTCGGGATTCAGAAGACGCCTCAGTACCGGGATTCAGTTCGGTATTCCCGGTATCCCGGTATTGCCTGCCCTATGCGAGACCTTTTCTATCCGAGAAATATTTTTCTCGAATTTTTAGAGGCTTGTTCTTAGTAGGAAAAATATTTCCGCGACTTTTTCTATCCGAGAAATATTTTTCTCGAATTTTTAGAGGCTTGTACTTAGTAGGAAAAATATTTCCGCGACTTTTTCTATCCGGGAAATATTTTTCTCGAATTATTAGAAGCTTGTTCTTAGTAGGAAAAATATTTTCAAGACCTTTTCCACCCGGGAAATATTTTTCTCGATTTTTTAGAGGCTTGTTCTGAATAGGAAAAATATTTCCAAGACCTTTTCCACCCGGGAGATATTTTTCTCGAATTTTTTAAGGCGTGTTCTTAGTATAAAAAATGTTTCCGAGGTCTTTTCCAGCAGGGAAATATTTTTCTCGAATTTTTAGAGGCTTGTTCTTAGTAGGAAAAATATTTCCGAGACCTTTACCACCCGGGAAATATTTTTCTCGAATTTTTAAAGGCTTGTTCTTAGTAGGAAAAATATTTCCAAGACCTTTTCCACCCGGGAAATATTTTTCTCGAATTTTTAGAGACTTGTTCTTAGTAGGAAAAATATTTTCGAGACTTTTTCTATCCGGGAAATATTTTTCTCGAATTTTTAGAGGCTTGTTCTTAGTAGGAAAAATATTTTCGAGACTTTCTATCCGGGAAATATTTTTCTCGAATTTTTAGAGGCTTGTTCTTAGTAGGAAAAATATTTCCGAGACGTTTTTTATCCGAGAAATATTTTTCTCGAATTTTTAGAGGCTTGTACTTAGTAGGAAAAATATTTCCGCGACTTTTTCTATCCGAGAAATATTTTTCTCGAATTATTAGAAGCTTGTTCTTAGTAGGAAAAATATTTTCAAGACCTTTTCCACCCGGGAAATATTTTTCTCGATTTTTTAGAGGCTTGTTCTGAATAGGAAAAATATTTCCAAGACCTTTTCCACCCGGAAAATATTTTTCTCGAATTTTTAGAGGCTTGTTCTTAGTAGGAAAAATGTTTCCGAGACCTTTTTTATCCGAGAAATATTTTTCTCGAATTTTTAGAGGCTTGTTCTTAGTAGGAAAAATATTTCCGAGACAATATTTTTCCTACTGTCCGGGAAATATTTTTCTCGAATTTTTAAAGGCGTGTTCTTAGTAGGAAAAATATTTTCGAGACTTTTTCTATCCGGGAAATATTTTTCTCGAATTTTTAGAGGCTTGTTCTTAGTAGGAAAAATATTTTCGAGACTTTTTCTATCCGGGAAATATTTTTCTCGAATTTTTAGAGGCTTGTTCTTAGTAGGAAAAATATTTTCGAGACTTTTTCTATCCGGGAAATATTTTTCTCGAATTTTTAGAGGCTTGTTTTTAATAGGAAAAATATTTTCGAGACTTTTTCTATCCGGGAAATATTTTTCTCGAATTTTTAGAGGCTTGTTCTTAGTAGGAAAAATATTTCCGCGACTTTTTCTATCCGGGAAATATTTTTCTCGAATTTTTAGAGGCTTGTTCTCTATAGGAAAAATATTTCCAACACCTTTTCCACCCGGGAATTATTTTTCTCGAATTTTTAGAGGCTTGTTCTTAGTAGGAAAAATATTTCCAAGACCTTTTCCACCCGGAAAATATTTTTCTCGAATTTTTAGAGGCTTGTTCTTAGTAGGAAAAATATTTCCGAGACCTTTTTTATCCGAGAAATATTTTTCTCGAATTTTTAGAGGCTTGTTCGTAGTAGGAAAAATATTTCCGAGACCTTTTCTGTCCGGGAAATATTTTTCTCGAATTTTTAAAGGCGTGTTCTTAGTAGGAAAAATATTTTCGAGACTTTTTCTATCCGGGAAATATTTTTCTCGAATTTTTAGAGGCTTGTTCTGAATAGGAAAAATATTCCCGAGACATTTTCTATCCGGGAAATATTTTTCTCGAATTTTTAAAGGCTTGTTATTAGTAGAAAAAATATTTCCGCGACTTTTTCTATCCGGGAATTATTTTTCTCGAATTTTTAGAGGCTTATTCTTAGTAGGAAAAATATTTTCGAGACCTTTTCTATCCGGGAAATATTTTTCTCGAATTTTTAGAGGCTTGTTCTTAGTAGGAAAAATATTTTCGAGACGTTTTCTATCCGGGAAATTTTTTTCTCGAATTTTTAGAGGCTTGTTATTAGTAGGAAAAATATTTTCAAGACCTTTTCTATCCGGGAAATATTTTTCTCAAATTTTTAAAGGCTTGTTCTGAGTAGGAAAAATATTTCCAACACCTTTTCCACCCGGGAAATATTTTTCTCGAATTTTTAGAGGCTTGTTCTGAATAGGAAAAATATTCCCGAGACATTTTCTATCCGGGAAATATTTTTCTCGAATTTTTAAAGGCTTGTTATTAGTAGAAAAAATATTTCCGCGACTTTTTCTATCCGGGAATTATTTTTCTCGAATTTTTAGAGGCTTATTCTTAGTAGGAAAAATATTTTCGAGACCTTTTCTATCCGGGAAATATTTTTCTCGAATTTTTAGAGGCTTGTTCTTAGTAGGAAAAATATTTTCGACACGTTTTCTATCCGGGAAATTTTTTTCTCGAATTTTTAGAGGCTTGTTATTAGTAGGAAAAATATTTTCAAGACCTTTTCTATCCGGGAAATATTTTTCTCAAATTTTTAAAGGCTTGTTCTGAGTAGGAAAAATATTTCCAACACCTTTTCCACCCGGGAAATATTTTTCTCGAATTTTTAGAGGCTCATAATTAATTTACTTGTAATTGAGATTCAAGGAATTACAAGTTATTAAGTTGTAGCAAGCATATTATATTTATATCAAACAAACGTTTGCACTAATTATAATATGATTTATTTCATAACATCACAAAAAATCACACTTCAAGCATTTTTTTATACTCTATATGAGATATCATAAAGGAGTATATTAGATTTAGTATACCGTTTGTAACGCATCGAATCAATCATCGGACACAAAAATGAACTACACCAGGGTGTGAGGGATGACAAAAGTTTTTGATTTCCGCATATCCATCCGCCTGTCTGTCTGTCCGTGAACACCATAACTTTCGAAAGGATTGGGCTAGAAAGTTGATAATTATGTTTCTCGTAAATGGCGATAAAGTTTTAGTATTTTTTCTAGTACCTTTGTCCTGTTTGAATCAAATTTTCGATCTTAACTATGCTTTGGTATCAACAAAAAAATCAATGGGTTGCAAATTGGCATTAATATTGGATATTGAGCTAGAGACTTGAAATTTTGTGCAATTACGTTTCTTATAAGATTTATAAATGGCGAGGCTAATTTCGTGACCGGGCAAAATTGGATCATTTCTTCCTCCTCCCCCAAAACAGTTTTTTTACAATTTTCTCGAAAACGCTGAGTCGTATTGAAAAATTTATAAGCGTAAAATATATTCAGAATGTGATTTTACATAACTGTTCCATACATCAAAATCCAATCGGACCACTCCCTTCCCCTCTCCTATACAAATTGATTTTTCTAAATAAACATTTTGTCTGTCATCATATAGAGTATTTGACGATTGGCTCCTAGCAAGTGTAGCTTTTCTTATGTATTTTTTTTCTTTTTTTTTGAAAATCAAGACAAACTTATTTATATAAATTTTTAGTGTTTATTCGTAAAAGTGTTTAATCGTAGTTTTTAAGTGTTTTTTCTGTAAATTTTTATTGATTTGTCCAAATTTACAAATGATTGCTTCAGCATTTTAAAAATTCATTTCAGACAGTTGAAACATAAATTCGTTATATGGATAGCAAAAGTCGAACAAGAAAAAAACTTCTGTGATGGAATTTTGTAATTTCAATTGCAAAAAGATTCGCCGCGAGCAAAACTTCTGCGTATTTTAGACTGTGATAACGGGACATTACATATCATATTATGTGCAATGGAAAAACATCTCTTTTTTTTATTTTTGGGAATCATTTCTCATGGATTTTTGTTTGTAAATATTTTTAGCTAGTCAAATATAACAGCAAATTTTTCAAATCAAACCCTTAATGGTCCTAAAAAATTATACAGTAGAACACGCCTAAATGCACAACGATTTTTGTTGTAATTTACTTGCATTTATCTGTGTTATGTACTTAAGCGTGCAAAATTTAATCTAATTTAGACATTTCTGAACTGGAAAATTGATTCATTTAATGCAACATTAAAAAAAAACAAATGCTAATAAAATTACGTTTCACCTATGCATATAATAAATCTTTAAATAAATATTTATACCTAATACAGGCAGACATGTAACTTATGTTTATTTTTATCTTTCGTCTTCATTTCTTTTTATACATATTTATCTGTTTAGTGCCACGTTATTTAATATTATGTATAAGGAATTTCAACTTAAATTATAATTATTTCTATAATAAAATATAATTTATCCACAATTTTTTGTGTGTAAACAACAACGCCACAATATTTATCATGAAAAACAAGTTTAAAAAAAAAAAAAAAATCTCGCTTAATTACCCCGAATTCGTAAATAAAAACGAATCATTCCCGCTTTACAACGCATTAAAAATATCGCCTTCGTAGACAAAGCAGAAGGGCGGCAGCCATTACTCGAAGCTACTTCGCCTTAATTAAGTACTTCTGATTACAGCTGCTTGACGATATTAGAAAAAAAAATAAAAGAAATTCCAAGAAACTTTGCAAACACACAGAGAAAATTCGATTTCTAGTTAAGTTTCGCTACAGAAGCTTGAGAAACTCCCCAGAATCGATTGAAAATTCAGAAAATGTTGCAGAGAAAACGATAAAAGAATTTCTATATCAATAAAAAATTCCAAAAACTGCAATTTCAATGATGGCGAACTGAATTTGTATCTAAATATGCTGACAGGAAACGAGTAATTGATAAAACGGAATGAAGAAAAAGCTTTTCAATGGTAATCGAATCGAAATGGAAGACAAATTCAAAGAAATCCAGTCGTTTTTGAAGAAAATAAAAACGTGTTTCATGAAATTACAGCCAACTAAATATGGCGATCGAGTGGCATATTTTTCTATGTTTCAAGCGTCGTCGCGAGCCAAGCAGGTAAAATTTATGTGTAAAAAAAATTTACAGAGGAGACCAAATTGTGTCGTCTTCGTCCCGTCCCTGGTGCTGTTTCACTCTGATCCGTTGGTTCTTTGGGCTGGTGTGAAAAGGACACAAGATGGACGACGAGGATCATTTAATTGTAATTTAGTTTTGGCCAAGCAGAAAATCTGAAAGGGAGCAGCAGAATCGAACGAACAATTAGAAAAGCCTCGATCGTTTTCGAACACCAACGCGTTTTTGGTAGGCGAGCGAATTTGTAGAGCATGTCATTGAAAGGGGAAGCGACGGCGGAGCGGGGCGATTTATTCGACGGTGTGAGTGAAATTTTCTATTAAAGCTTTTCTAAACTCAAACAGCGTTCGATTGAACAGGTAGGGGGACTAAGAGAAACGTGATTTAAGAGAAAAAGATACAAAATTTGCGATTTTCCAGCAACGAAAGAACGGCAGAAAGGAAAAACCGAAAGTCCACACTCTTTCGATTGCCACTTTGTCCGCCATTTTGACGTGCGGCTGCGAGTGTGTGAAAGGTAGTGTGGTAGCCGTAGCGTATCTCAGAGAATTGTGTGTGCGACGGAAGAGAAGTACGATAGAGCGGAGGGGAGTTGGTGCGACGCGAGGGGAAGGACTTTTCTCGCACCGTCGATACGTGTTTGTGAGGCTTTGCTTCAGTTTAGTTTTATTTTCTACCCCTTGAGAAGAGGTTCCTTCCTGTTGATCAGCGCCGCTCGACAGTATGATTACAATTTTATCTGGAACTGTTGTGTTGTAAGTTTTTCGCTTTTCATTCGTATTCAATTTTTCGTTCTTTTCGCCCCTGCGCCGCCGCCGCCCCGTTCCGATGTCGATGATTTTTTGGCTGGCGTCGGGATTCGTTCATTTGCACTGCTGCTTTCATTTAATACCGCGGTGAGTTCGTTGAGTTTCCACCGAGGTTTTTGCTGTCGAGATTCTGTGGAAAACCGCCCGAACGCAACAAAGTGGACTTCGTGGGGCTGCTGGGTAGTTTTTTCCCTTATAATTTATTGTTGGTGTTTACGCTCAAGTTGAAGGTGGTGCGAAGTTGTTTTTGTTTTTCCGGGTGTTTTTTTTTCGTGGATTTTGTTTTGTTTACGAATGCATCGAAACCCACGAAACAGCAGCTGAGTTGCGTTTATCAGAAAGCATAAGCAGCGAAGCAACATAAAAGCATAAAAAAGAACAGCAAGCCGATGTGTGGCGATTCAATTCTTATTCATTGTTATCTAGTTTTTTTTTGTTGATCCTGGTTTTGTGGTGGAAGCTCTTTTTTTTTGAGGAATAAAAGACACGATCTTTTCAACGAAAAGCTTTCTGCTATCCCCCACTCTCCACCGCAAGCTTGATTGAGGGAAAATCGTGGAAAAGCTAAGGAGTGAACATTCCCCAAGTCTTGAAATCCCTTTTTTCAAACGGATTGCGTGGAGTTTCCGTTATGTCCTGTGTTTGGAAATCATTTCCACTCTGTTATTTTTCCATTGAACATCTACTTTCTAAAGTTTGGGGGAAAATCGGCGGTGATTTTCCCGTGTAAACAAATTTTTCCCAAAATCCTGTAACGTGGTTTGTTTGAAACCGATTTCATGTATTTGCGGTGGGGGCGGAAGGAGGTTTTAGATATTTTTTCTCCATGCCAAGGACGCACTTGTTTGTTTTATTTTTATCCTTTATCTTCCCTAGATTGTTTTTCTTTTAGTTAAATGAAAATTTGATTTTCCGATTATTATTAGTGTTAAGGCTTTTCCGAAATGTCCTAGAAATATTTCTGTAACAAAACTTGATAGCTATATTTTAGTTTTTCAGCAGATTAGCTGGAAAAACTTTGGAAAATTGTGGAAATTCGTTATTTAAATATTTCAAAAAATTTAAAAAGATTTTTTCAAATTTATCATAATATCCAAAATTTTTACTATCTTGATGGAAAATGCCAAATTTTGTTATAAAGTTTTGGGCTATACCTACCACAGATTTACAGTTTACGTTATTTTTTGTTTGTTATAAATTTTATTTGTTGCCTTACGTCTCCGTAGAATAGCAGATAATTAGTACAAAATATTTTATACAGTAGAGATTCGGTAATTCAAACACTCGGTAATTCGAATACCACGCTAATTCGAACAACCATTTTTTTATATTGGGTATCTTGTAATTCGAATTGTGGTTGATATATTAGCCTCCGTAACTCAAACTTTCTTGTCGAGCATTGAAATGGCTTTAATACAATAACTAAAGGAGCCTCCACATGTTTGTCGTAACTGTACAGACATTAATTTTGAAGTCAAAATTTCAAGTTTCTTTAAAAAGAATTGAATGTTGTCACATAGGTATATGTATATACTTTGTTGAATGCAGAAACATTGTTACTTAATTTTAATTTGAAAGTATATTTTTTTGCCATTAAGACTGTCTTATTAAACAAAATGTTGTACCATAAAAAAGAATCCAGTAATTCGAAAATCTCCGTGGTTCGAATTAGGTCTAGTTTCTATTGATTCGAATTACCTAATCTCTACTGTATTAGTCTTTAAAATACAGTGGAATCCGGTTATAACGACCTCCAAGGGACCAACAAATCTGGTCGTTATATCCGGTTGTTCGTTATAACCGATTCATAGTTTTAAAGGTTTTAAAATACATGTGTGAAGTTCTAAAATACAAAATTTTTATTGCAAATCGTCCGTACATTAAAAAATTAAATTTATTTAATTTTTCTGCAGATATTAAGTAATCTTTGTTTGTTTGAATTTTTGGTGCAAGAACTCTTTTTCAATTTTCTTTTCAATTCTTAGCACAGCTTCTTTTGAAATCTCATCAAAAATGTTATTGAATAATAGGAATGAACTCAATGTCGTAATACCCCGAAGTGCTTCATTGACTGAAGGTATGACACAACCTGTTTCTGAAATTTTCACCCGATTTTAAAATTATGTATTGTGATGCATAAAACATTATTTACCAGTAGTATCTTCTTCAGATTTTTCCTCGATACTAAATTGTCGCCTTTTAGCATTCATTGTGAAATTCACAGTATAAACTACGAAATAAACTGAATTAACACAACGTAGATGCACAAAACTTTGACAGAACTGATTAGGGGAATTCCCGAAAAGTTCCAACTTTCATTTAATGACTTAAGCAAATGACGTTTAGAAGTGCAACAAGTTTGCAAATTGGGCAAAAACTAGGGTATCTGACATGGCGGCCAATTTAGAACATTTGTTAAAAACTTAATCTACCAGGTTTTGATTTTTTTCTATGAGATCTTAAGTTTCGGTCGTTATAAACGATATTTTTTTCTGTTTTCGTAGAAAAAGGGGTCGTTAAAGCCGATATGTCGTTATATCCGGTGTCGTTATAACCAATACCAAAACGCACAGAGTCTTATGGGCTCTGGCCGGGACCTAAGAAATGCGTCGTTAAAGCCGGTATGTCGTTATAACCGGTGTCGTTATAAGCGGATTCCACTGTATTTAAAAATAAACTAATAGATTTAATACAAAACTTACAGTATCTAGATATTAGCTAGCAATATATTTTGATAAGACTTTATTGTGAGTAGTAATATTTCATTAAAGAACTTGTAGTCAATCCCGAACTCTAGTAAGATTTTTTTTTTTCAAATATTCCTAATTAAAATACAATACATACAAGACTCGTTAAAATCAGAATGACTATATAAAATTAGCGTGTGGTCTAGTTACAGATTTGATCGAAAAATGTTTTAATTGATTAATTTAAGTACTAATTTTATGGATGGAGGGCTTAAAAAAATCAAATAGAAAAAATTCTTTAAAAAACTAATAATAAAGTTGATTTTTTTCAACGTAATTTTCGAAATAAGACGGTTCGAAAATTTTCGAATCGTCAACGGTGTTTCTATGACCACCCTCTAGCTTTATATAGTCGCTCTAGTTAAAATCAGAGCGACTTAATAACACATGGATCAATAAGTCCCGAGACTAACAATGAAAACAACATTTTTTTTGCAAAATTTTTTTTTATTCATCAATATAATCACCTTTTAGGGTGATACAATCGTCACGCCATGCGTATCCCAAAAAACTGACGCCATGACTTTGCCAGCTGACTGCTGCGTTTTCGGACGCTTCGGACGGCTTTCGCCAGCTGTGCGCCACTCAGATGACTGCCGCTTCGACTCTGGAGTGTAGTGATGTATCCATGTTTCGTCCATGGTCACGTAACGACGCAAGAAATCTTTTTTATTGCGAGTAAATAGCGATAAACAGCTTTCTGAATCATCGACTCGTTGCTGTTTTTGTTTCATCGAAAGCAATCGCGGCACCCACTTGGAAAAAACCTTTTTCATGCTCAATTTTTCATGAAGGATAGTAAATGCACTTCCATATGATATCTGTGTTATCTCAGCAATCTCACGGAGCTTCACTTTACGATCTTTCATTATAATTTTTGTCACTTCACTCACATTTTCCGGTGTAACGGCTTCCACAGGTCTACCCGAGCGTTCCGCGTCATTTGTGTCGGTACGACCACGTTTAAACTCGGCAAACCACCGACAAATCGTTGCTTTTGATGGACAAGAGTCCGGGTAACATTTTTCAATCCATTGTTTCGCTTGCACGGTGTTTTTATCCATTAAAAAACAATGTTTTATCAGAACACGAAACTCGGTTTTTTCCATTTTTTAAACAAACTACAAAACGACTTTACTCCAACCTCGATAACTCAGCTGTTTCTGGTCCGATCGACTTAAAATTTTGACACGTTTCAAGCAAAGGTTAGTACTCTAGAAAGACGTGGTTACTGGTTTACTACGAGCGTCATCTCTGGGTTAGTCTCGGGACTTATTGATCCATGTGTTAACTAGGGTGGCCAATCGTTAAGGATTGTGTCTACATGCAAGGTTATTTGTAGAAGTCGCTTCTAACAGAGATTTCTGTGGAAACACTAACTGCAAGTGAACTTCCAGAAATTGCTTGCAGAAGTTGAAAGTGGCAAGTGTAAACAACAATTTCTCTCTTCCACAAGCGACTTGCAGCACTTGCCAATGGTCCATTAGATTCTTAAATTGTAGGTTAAATTGTTGTTTTATAGGTAAAGGATTAAAGAATTTTTAGAAAAACATGGTGGTGGTACGGAGACGTTAAAGTACCGTTATATTTTTTTAAAAACCAAAAAATATTTTTTTTAACGGTTCCTCACACTTAATTTTTTTTTTCAATAATTTTTTCTTGAAAACTAAGACTTTCAACAAAAAAAAGGGACTTGTTTTATCAAAACTCGTTAACCTGTTACGGAACTACTTTTTTTTTGGACTGAAATTTTGACAAATTATTTGTTGTGATGGTAGCAACTTACAAAAAAAATTAAGCTTCTATCTCTCAGGGCACTTGTGCCGCAGGGGAAATTTTTGGAAAAATCTTCTCTGGACGCGAAAACTTTTGAAAATGAACTAGAGGCGAAATTTTTCACGTATCGAATTTCCCATAAAATGCTATATTTTATTAAAAATATTTTTTAACCACATTTTATCTTTCGATCTTTTTCAGATAATTTTTTGTTACACAAGGACTAAATAAAAAGAAAAAAAGATTGAAAGAAAGTAAACAAACACAGAGCTTTATCTATGACACGGCATCGGACGATTGGAAAAAATTCTAGAAAAAAATTCCAACGCGATGTCAACAAGGAAATCTGCGAAACTGAATTCGGAGTCACCAACATCACAGGATTCAAATTCAAATCACAGTACGGCGACAACATCAGCGTCCTCCTCGTCCATATCGGCAGCGGCAGTAACGACGGCATCCACAAGACCGGAAACGCCAACAACGGCAGCGGCCACAGCACCAATACTGGCAACAATTGGGACGGTAGGATCGGGATCTGTTGCAAGTCTCAATACGACTCCTGTGTCGTCAACAAAATCCACAACGCCAAGTGCGGGGGGCAAAGCGACTTCCGGTAGTGATTCGGCGCCTGGAACTCCAACCAGTAAAGACAGTTTCGGGGCCTTGCCTGACACGAAACGTCGCAGAAGACCGAATTCCGTGCTAGCGGTACCTACAACTCCCACGGGAACTCCAAAGAAGGATTCAGAGAATGACGACGCAACGTCAGTGTCTATGGAGGATGAGACGGAGGAGGAGAAGATGCTGCCTGTTGAAGGGATAAAGAAAGAATCAGTCGAAAGTGTCTCCGACAGTCCGAAGATTCGTCCGCGGAAAGTCTACAATGCTAGAAGTTCGATGGTGACACGGAATAAAGCAACAACAAATGATGCTACAACAAAGACGGCTACGCCGCCTCCAGTTGAGAAGCGATTATCCTTGCCGTCCGACACTGGAAGGACATTGCGTGGTAATCGGAGAAATACGATTGGAAAAACCGACAATATCAAGGATGGGGTGAAAAAGCGACCTGGACGAAAACCCGCTGCTGTATTGGCGGCATTAGCCCTGGCTGCTGAATCTCCACCATCGACAGCGACAAATAAACGCAAACGGAGCGATTCGACCAAATCCGAAGACAAGGAGGACGACAAGATTCCAATGAAAGCTATCAAAATTGAAAAGGAAGATTTCGGTGATGAGAAAGTAGAGACAAAGACTGATGAAGATTTAAAGACATTAGGCAAGGAGGACGACGACACCACACAGCGGCCAATGGAAACGACGACGACGCCAACAAGCTCTGAGAAGACAACTGCCGAAGACATGGAAACGGAAGACATGTTGGACACAAAGGAAATCAAATTGGAGCTGTTGGAAGGTGCAGTGGAGGAGGAGAAGCTGACATCTGTTGAGGAGGACATCGTTCCGTTAGAGGTCATTGCATCCACCTCTGAAAAAGACTGCCCTGCCCCAACAGAGGATAGTGAAGAAAAGAAGAAAGTGCCAGCGGAAAAACTGCCTGAAGTCACTTCGATGGATGAAGACACGTCCGAGAAGAGCACACCAAGTGGCAGCACCACTTCTATGGATAGTCCGAAGACTCCCCTCGGTTATAATTTGCCGAAGCGAGGAAGACCAAAGAGAACAAACTCTCCGCCTGTCGTACAACAGCCGATAGAGAGGCCAAGAAGGCGATCCCAAATCAAAAACAAGGAAGAACCCAAGAAGTCTTCTTCCATAGTAGCTTCGGCTCCAACTGCGGAGGATTCTTCCAAAGGCGCCAAGAAATCCACAACGACTTCGGAAGGATCGTCTGATCTTGGAATATCTCCACTTTCCGTTGATACCGCTACAGTGCCACCGGCACTGGTGACTTCACAAGAGCCGAAGGGATCGACTTCCGCTGACACCGCCCAGAATTCTGAAAAAGCGGCTTCCCTGAGCCCAGAACTGATCAGCGAAGGTGTTTCGGAAACAAGCGTGAAGCAGTTCTATAAAAAGCCTGAATTCCTCGAAAATAATCTTGGAATCGAGAAAGATCCAAAGTTAGGAGAGATCGTCCAAAAGGCAGAGAAAGTCGAAGATACAGTTGAGAAGCCACCAACAGAAATTGACGTAATTTCATCGCCTGCTAGCTCCCTGAAAGAAGGTGAGCTGCGACTAGATGATAGCGCAGACGATGAAAACTTCAAGGAGGCTAAAATAGAAGAAGTCAAAATGGACTTAAAATCCGAAGATTCTGCCAAAGAAACGGCAGTTGATTCGAAGGATGGGAAATGTGATAAAATTTTTGATACTGAGGCGGTGGTGGTGGACGGCGGGAGTGGTGGTGATGTTAAGGACGATAATGTTATTAATCAGGATAAGAATTTAGAAGAAATTCATCCTGCAAATGAATCAAACAGTGATGTTGACTGTAAAACAAAAGCAATAGTTGAGAATGGTGATAGTAGTGTGAGTTTTATTAATGCTGAGAATTCTTTAATGGACGTTGATTCTGGGGTCTCGGATGTGACTGAGCCGCCCAGTGAAAAAGTTGTTGAAAAGGACTCAAAGGAGACAAATGGGCTGAACGTTTGTGTAAATAATGATGTAGAAATGAAGAGGGAATTGATTGAGGACGATGAGGACGACGAAATGACTGAGAATAAGGAGAATATCGCGAAGACAGTGGATAATGTGGAAAATTCAACTGCTGATGGCGCGACAATTGTGAGTAGTACTTTTTTTTTTTAACTCTGAAAGGCATAAAGTGTCCTTCAGAGGCACATCTCGTTTTTAAACACGATATTTTTATAGCTGTATTGTTGCTTTGCTATTGACATATGTTTCTATTCTATAAATTTGCATTTGTCTCAAGAACCACAAAAAAATTTGCTTTTTTCGCCCTTTTTCATATTCAGGGATCTCTTCCAAATTTTTGTTTCGTAAAAGCAGGACGTGTGTCTCTCAGGCACCTTTATTTTGAAAATGGCTCGACCGATTTTGATGATGTTTATAATCTTTAGGATTTTGGGGACCTCTAGGTTGCAAGTGTGTTAAAATTCATTTAAGTCTTGTAAGGATAACGCGAATATCCTTTTCCCCACTTTTTCAAGGGAAAACAAATACGTTAAAGGAGTTTTGGGGGCCGCTTATCACAAATCTGATGTTCAAATTTTGATATTTTGCTTTTAAGAACCTGCAAGGATAACCCGAGCATTTTTTTCGGGCAGAAATTGACTCTGCGACCTTTTTAAAGCCTTTGATGTAAGGCTTGATGCGATAATTTCGAAAAAGGATATTCGCGTCGAATCCAAAATATCGAATTTTGAAAATCAGGGCACACGTCGTACTTTTACGTGGTAAAAATAGGGCACCCGTCATACGAACGAAAACGTTTTTTGCAAATATCTCAAAAACGGTTCATCTTATCAAAAAAGTGCAACAACAAAAATTATTTAGGATATAATTCTACATAAAACTCCGATACATCAAAATCCCATTGGAATCAATTTTAAAAAATCTTGTTGAAAAGTTTGATTTCAAAGTGGAATTTTGATACAACTGTTCGCCGTTCACTTAAATCACCATACAGATTTTCAATAATTACCAGATTGGCAATTATAGCTTTTGTTATTTTTCGAATGAGTCTAACAACAAAAATTCGAGGGTCATGTTTCCAGGATCATCATTTTTCTGGAGAAAGTCACCCTTATTCATTTAAGGCCCACGCCTCGTTCGTCCAATTACAACAAAATGACGCCAAACGCTCGCCATTTTGTTTTTTCCGCAGTTTCAAAAATTTTGAATTTTTCCTTTCATTTAACCCTATAACCGGAATATTTCCGAAGACTTGCGTCAGACCGTAACCAAGACAACGTACAGGGCTAATTTTTTTCCAGCATGTAAAGCGATAACTTACAAAAGTCAGTGTAACACGTTCCGGCGATTAAAATTGTTACCCGTTATAAACAAGCGAATTCCCTGAAGCCCGCCTTTTGTCGGACATTCCAGCTAGAGGGTTAAGACCCCACATGATTAGTTAAGGTGGGTTTAGAAACACGAGCATTTTCATTTTTACTGGCAAAGTGAGTGAAATGCCAGATTTCTTATGACTTTTTCACCAAGTGGGAAAGGGACGGGAAACCACTCAGTAAAAATTTTACTGGAAATTTTGCTTGCATGTAGTGGTTTTACTATCCATAATTTTCGTCGACTATAGGAAAGTTATGGCCGTAAACAACAACAAACACATTGGACTTCCCCGCCCTGCCAGCAAAATGTTACCCCTGAATTATGGGGAATTATGGCAGCCAGCAAAAGTAAGGTTAAGTTCGATGTTTATTTGAAAGCTACGCATTTTAAATGGAAACGGGAGGTAATAATAATTATGTTATTAATTATAACATCACACAAAATGATTTTGTTAGGTGAAATTGAAGTGATAACAAACGTATTGCTGCGAGAAGGTGATGTGCAGTGACAGTTCGCCATAAAGTGGAAGGGAAAGTACGTGTGAGACACTGATGTGATCGACTTTTTGCGCACGTAAATTTGAATTTCGCTATCCCGCTCACTTTGCCAGTAAAAATGAAAATGCTCGTGTTTCTAAACCCACCTTTACACGGCATGATTAATTTATACAACATTGCGCCTGACTTTTTATACCCGTATGGTGAAACCAAAGGGTATATTAAATTTGCCTTACCGTTTATAGCGCTAAGATCCCGCCATCACACAAAAAAATGAATTACACCAGTGAGTTTAGAATGACTAAAAAAATTGATTTTTGCATGTCCGTCCGTCTGTCTGTGGCGCGGATTGCGGGCGCACGGATTGAGCTAGGGAAATTTTGCGCAGATCTGTTTTTCGTAAAATGCAAGGCTAAGTTCGTTAATGGGCAAAAATGGACCATTAGGGGGGGTACCCCCCATACGAACGAAAACGTTTTTTGCGAATATCTCAAACACGGTGCATCTTATCAAAAAAGTCCAAGAACAAAAGTTATTTAGGATATGATTCTACATAAAACTCCCATACATCAAAATCCGATTGGAATAAATTTTAAAAAATCTTATTGGAAAGTTTGACTTCAAAGTGGAATTTTGATACAACTGTTCGAATTCTGATACGAATATCACCATACGGGTTTTCAATAATTGCCAGATTGGCAATTATAGCTTTCGTTATGTTTTATTTTATTTTTTGATTTACGCGTATTTTGTATTGTCACTGGCGTTACGTATGTTTCCAAAATTTCAATTCAATCGGATATGTGGAAGATAAAAGCTTTTAAAAAATCGTGGAAATTTAATTTAAAAAATATTGTGGTTTTTTTTAAACTAAAACACATTTTTCTCGCAGATTGAAAACAATCTCACAGTACCACAAGATAAGAAAAAACTCCAAGAAACTCCAGAGACCCTAAAGCAGAAGGAGAACCATCTAAAATCGCTCGGTCTTCTGACCCATAAAGCCGCCGTGGAGGCAAAAATCCAGAAGCAGCTCTGGCGGGAAATGCACCAAAATTCAAATGGCAAAAAGTCATCAATGAGCGGCAATGGTAAGTCGAAATACGGAAAAGATTTCCCAAAAAACATTTTTCATCACTTCCATATCAACAGCTTCCACGTCGTCCACATCCTCATCATCTTCGTCCACGTCCACAACATTGCTGGCATCCTCTGGACTGACAACAGGTGCCGGCAATAAAAATTCCCACGAGTATACCGGAACCCTGAAAACGGTCATCAAATTGAATCGTCAAGCGGGCGGTAGCGGCAACGGTGGCGGCGGCAATGGTAATGGTGGCAATGGCAATGGGAGTGGCGAAAAGCGGAAGGGATCCGGTGGTAGTGCGGCTGTTGCTTCGGGTAGTGGTGGTAATGGTGGCGGGGCAGGAGGCGGTGGTCGCCAACCTCTGAAAATGACCTTCCAGAAGGGCCGTGGCAGAGGGGCGGCCTCCTCCGACAAAGATACTAATTTACCGATTAACATGGGCGAGGACACTTACTACACAATACAAAATGAGGTAAAATGCACTATTTCTCATACATCAATCTCTACTATACATTTTTTTTTGTTGCTATTTTACTTGATCGATTGTTTATTTTTCGATTTTTTTTTATTGCATTTTCAGACGGATGCTGGTAATAATTTAGAGTCTGCAACAGGCCATGGTAGAAAATCACATTATCGTACTCATACAAGTGGTGTGTGTTCTATTTCTCTGTCGTCTGTCGTATCCTCCTATGCAGTAGATGAAAAAACACATGCCCCTATTTTATTTCTCCCAAAAACATTTCATAATACTATCCACTAATATTTTAACTCTTTTTTTAAAGCTTTGAAATACACTTAAGAATAACTGGCAAATATTAAAAATCTGTTTTCTAAATTAAATTGTAAAAAAAGTTTCGACAACATCTTTTCGAATTTGGCATTAAAATCGATATAACCTTACAATTGTATTAAAAACGCACATAAAACTCTAATTCTTCAGTTAATTTTACGGCTTTAAAACATCCCCAAAACACCATATTTCCTCCCCACCCTAAACACTGTCGTAGTTTTTTTTTTTAACTATTTTACATTTTAACTATTTTTCCAATTTGCATAAAATAAAATAAAAATCAGCCAAAAACCGAAAAAACATTTTACCCAAAATCCGTTAACCGCTTTAACAATTTTCTATTTGGAATTGTGGACAGTGATTTAAAGAGATTTGTTTGAATTTCCAACAAATTAGAAAGTGTCCAGCCACCAGAAGCTACTCCGGATAAAAAGGAGGAAAAAGAGGCGATTGTTATTCCGGAGAAAGCGTCATCGTTTAGCATACATCCAGGACGTGTTTGTCAGGATCAATGCTACTATTGTGGTGGTCGATTTGGGCTGTATGACACGCCTTGTCATGTTGCACAGATAAAATCGCTGGAGCGTCAGCAGAAGATTTTAGAAAGTAAGTAGTGATTTTTTTTTTGAAGAGTTTCTTTTAAAATAAAAATTCTTTGTCTGATTGTACCATCAGTTACACGCCTCTAACTAACTATTACCTCACAATTAAGCTGTATATAGAAAAAATGTAAATAGATTTTAGAACGGAAGTAACTAAAATGGCCACCTTTTAAGAATCGCAATTTCGTTTTTTGTAATTTACTCTGAAACTACGCGCTTTCCAGTAATCTTCAGTATGACAAAAGTTGAAGACAGTAAAATTTTCTACTCTTTTGTTTCACTAGAACTGCGTTACTCGGACCGTTATCGAGATATACCGTTATTTCTTAAAAAAAAATTAAAATTTCTGCGATTATCTCAAAAAAAAAACTGTTTTTTTGCTGGTTGTGTGTATGAGATGAAAGTATGCCATTCTACTTTACAATTTTATATTTTACCGTTATCCGTTGTCTTCTACCATTGTTGAGATATTTTCATTAAAAGGTGAAAAATTATATGTTTGCGAATTGCTTGCAAACTAACGGTTTTTTACAGAAAGAATTAAAATGTAGAGAAAATTCTGTTATTTTCTAACGTCCTTTACACATCAAAAGTTTTTTATTTTAAGGAAAACTTTTTTTTACTGCCTAGCGGCCCGAAGATGTTGAATGTTTTGAGTAGGGCTGTGGAGCCGGTAGCTGAGCCTTCGACTTCAACTCCTGAAATTTTAGAATGTCCAACTTCTAAACATCTAGAACAGGGGTGTGCAAACTTTTCCAGGGTACGGGCTACTTCCAGTGTTGTTATGGAACTTCAGTGTAGACAATAGCGTAGACAATAGATTTGGGGTAGACAATGTAGACATTGGCGTAGACAATGTCGACTTTGCGTAGACAATGTCGACTTTCTCATATGTGTCAAAACAATGTCATCAGTGAGTCATATATCTAATACTATACTATGTAGGAAATGGTCAATTACAAGAACTGGCGAGGCGCTAGTGTCCCTAAAAAGTTAAATTTATATGAAAACTCGCTAACTGGGCTCCTTAGCGACACCAGCGTCGTGCTTTTATTGTCTTTTTCGCTTGTATAGGAATCTAACCTGATTTCCTATCGTTTAATGCGGTGAGTACGTGGCCACAGTGAAATTGTGTGTGTTTTTTTTTAAATATGGCAGAAAGGTTTAAAAACAAAGCATTTAAAGAGCTGGGCTTTGATTTAATCAAGACCAACAACAAATACTCTGCTTTTTGCCTGCAGTGCAAAATTTTTTTTGCTAAATACTGCCGAAAGCCGACTAAGAGGGCACAGGTAAAAGAACAAACATAAAACAAAAAAAATGAGCAAAGCTATCCCATACAAATGAATCAGTTTTTTAAATAAACGGTTCGTTATATTGAATAATGTGTGAAGCAAAAAGGTTTTAGAATTCAATGTGATTTCAATTGCAAAAATTAAAAAAAGCCGCTTAGATTGCATGCATAGAATTAGAATTGCCAATAAAGTTTGCTCCGAAGTTCTCATGTATAGCATTTGGCGATTGCTTCTTGGAAATTGTGCTTTATTATGTTAAAATTAATTGAAGAAAATGAGATTTTAAAACCAAATCAGCTATCCTTTATTTTATTGATTTTCTACATTGTCTACGCGTAGAGAATAGACCATTGTCTACAGTAATAGTCTACGCGTCAACAATGGTGTAGTCTACATCACGTAGACTACGCGGCACAACACTGGGTACTTCTAATATTTTCAAGGTGTTGCGGTCCACCCAGTTCGAACCCTGCGCCGCATATGTTTTTACATATGTGGTGACCAAAAAACAGTCTACAATATTTTTTAGAACTTAATTCATCGAATCATTTGCTTAAGTAAACACAGTCGCATCGATTGTGAAAAGCCGATTCTCTAGCTGGCGACGGTGTTCCATAAATATGTTTCTTTTAGTATGCGCGTCTTAGGTCTTAGTAAAAACGGTCACTCCAAAATGTCTTGACGGTCCACCGGTCGATCGCGATCGACTTAATGCCCAGCTCTGATCTAGACGGTCTAACTTCTACACTGTCTCCTTCGGCTAAAAAATCATGAAATCGAACATTTAAACTGTCCTGCAATTGCTGCCCCGAATTCAAAAACGTGCGATCCGACTGATTGAAGACAAGTCTTTGACAGATTCATTACCGTTTCTCGAGCATCGTCGCTGTGCCATCAAACTTCAACCTAATTCATAAAATTTAGTCGTTTTTGAAAACATTTTGCTTCAATCGAGTTGTTGATATTCCGCAAGTTGAATGTAAATTGTTTAAAAAATTCCCCTTCCTTTCAGATGAAGAAAAACTAACAGTGGATAACTGTTTGTGCGATGCCTGCTTCCGACACGTCGATAGACGAGCAAATTGTCCGTACAAAAAGCGATCCTCGACCAATGCTGATGGCTCCGATCAGGGGTCCCCCGAAAATGACGAGGAGAAAGCCGGTCCCTCCCACACTCACCATGCAAATCGGTCGATCTGCTTTGTACCAGAATGTAACGGACGAGCGACACACTCAATGCGACGGAAATATCTCCGCAAAACCATCAAAAAACTGCTACCCAGCGACTGTGGAACACCAAATCTCTCACCGATGGTACCGATTTGTGATAAACACTATGAGATTATTAGCCAGCAAATGGAGTGCGCTCTGTGCAAGCGGAGGCTCGTCAGAAATCACATGTTTCACATTACTCAGGTTGGTTTTTTTTTAAATTTCTTTTTCATGTCGTGATTTTGATGATTTTATAAACTTGTAGGACATTCAACGTCTCGAAAAACTGCTCTCATTACAAGGACTGCCAGTCACACTGCGTGATAATGCTGCAGTTTGTAAATTATGTAGATATTTCACAAATTTATTAATAAAACCGCCCGATGGAAAAACACAACGGGCACAATTTGTTAAAAACTACCGTCGAAGGTTTGTTATTTTAAATATTTTTCTCTAAAGTTTTTTATTTTTAACGAAAAATGGATTTTTTTTTTTTGTAGACTTTTGCATTTCCACAACATAAACTCGGGATCCGATAAGGACGATGGCGACCAAAACGACGAGGATGACGAAGAGGAGGAAGAAGAAATCCCACAGCCTCCTCGGCCACAGCCAGCCAAGCGTGGTCGCAAGCCAAAGAAACGTGATAATGAGGAGGTGAACCAGGCGAATTCTCGGGACCAAAGCCACACCCCACAATCATCTGAGGAGGGTGGCAACTCATCAACGACGGCCAGTGGACAAATCGTCTTGGATAATGACGTTATGGTTGACTACGATGTTCCAATGATTCGGGATTCACCGTCACCGCCACTTATGCCGTTGCCCTCGAAACTGCAAAGTATTCTCCAGGGTAGCTCAAGCAAAAAAGACGACATTTCGATTGTTTTGCGATCGAATCCGAATATTTCTATGCGGGAGTTGTTCCCCGGGGAGGAGGAAATGGGATTACAGGTAAGAGTAGTTTTTTTTAAAATTCGAAAGTTAGAAGTTTTGTCCAGTAAAGAAGCAAAGATTAAATTTTCTAAGAATTTTTGCTAGGAAATCTAAAAAAATTAAGTTAAAATCTACGTTTTTGTGATGACAAATATCGTCTATGACAGAAAATCACATAAAATTCCTCTTGGTATGCTAAATTGTTAAATTGTAAAGAAGGAATATTTACTATAAATTAAAATTATGGCAAATAAAACAGATATTAAAAAATAGTATATCACGCAACAAGGGGCGAAAGTCAACGATTTCAAGAGTGTGAAGTTAGCTGCACAAGCGAAGCGAGGGCAGATATCACACGAGTGAAATCGGTGACTCGCTCCGAGTTGCGTATACAATTTTTCATAACAAATTCATTGAAAATATGACTTGAGATGCCATTTAAATGCGATTTTCGTATTGGAGAGCAACTCTAAAGGGGGTTTGGGGGGCGACAGGATAGGAGATTTAGTAACCTAGGAAAGGGTTGTCTGGCGGTCAGGGGGGTTAATTTTTATGAGCCTAGGACTAGTATATGCTATAGTAAAACCCAAATAAGAATTCCTACAGCAGTTCAAGGGACACAATTTTTTGTATATATTTTTTGCAATTTAAAACTCCAACACAATTTAATGAATGATTATTCTCACCTTCCAGATGAACATACCATTCGGTAGTTCAGGATCCCAACGCACACCAGAAGGCTGGACACGCGTTAAGACATTTTTGCAATACGACGAGCCAACACGTCGCCTCTGGGAGCAGCTACAGAAGCCCTACGGCAATCAATCGAGTTTCCTTCGTCATTTAATCCTTCTAGAGAAATATTTCCGCAATGGCGATTTGATTTTGACCCATAATGCGAGCTCTGGAGCTTCAGTTTACGCGGATTCAGTACAAACGCGACTTCGATCGTACGACAACATCAACGAGACAACAACTACGTCCAAAAGCAGCGGTGGCGCTGGTGGTAGCAAAAACCACAACAGAAATAGCAATAGTGGTGCGAAGGCAGCGAATACCAGCGGTGGCAGCAATAGTGGAAATTCTGGACGACCATCGGTGAATCAATTGTTGCAGCAATCTCAGCGGATGCAGCAGAACTTCACCAATTCTCCGATTACGATCACTGCACGACCAAAACAACAACAGCAAATAATACAAAATCCAAGTACAAGTATCGGTAATAGCAATAGTAATACCATGTTTAATAGTAGTAGTGATAATAGTATCCTTAAATCGAATTTATTGGGGAAGGGGAATTCATCAATTGAAATTCTGCCCATAACAAGTAACGATAATAACAAAGATGGAAATGGCAATGCATCCAACAGTGGTCAAATGACGAAACAACAAAAAATTCTGGCTGCTGCCAATCGACTTATTAATAATGAAGAAACGTCAGGGAGTGGCATGGACCAAGGAAAGGGCGGTACAGATCATTCCGGTAGAAAAGGATTGGGACAGAATTCTGGATTACCACCGGAGTTAATTAGCATTAATCGCGGTCAGAATTCTTTGTTGCTTCCCAAAGCCAAGCCAACAAATCACGGAATGATGCCGAAATTCAACCCCCAACACATTATAAAACTCCCAGAGACACTGACGCCAAGCGAACGAATGAATAGCAAACACTGGCGACCGACTTTAATGTCTGTTAATGGAAATGCGCATCACAATCAAGGTGGTCCGCTCTATCAAACCGCCGACGGACGAAAACTGCCCGCCTTGGTGCAAGTACAGTCCGGCGGTCGGCCGTATTTAATCTCCATTCATGACTACAATCGAATGTGTATCCTGCGACGCGAGAAACTCCTCCGTGAACAAATGCTGAAGAGTGGAAATCGAAATTTCGGACCGGGCAATCGACATAATTCGATGCAGCATGACAAGAACAACAAATTGCAAATACCAAATAAAATCCTAGAGCAGAACTCGTTGATTCCAGTGGGTATCGCTTCGAAAGCGAATGAAAATCGGCGGAATGATGCTCTACGGAGATCACAGGGGGCAAATGTTAGTGCGTTGGCTACGAAGACAACGCAGCATGGACAGATACAAATTATCCCACATACAATTGTTTCGTCACAGCAGCAATCTTTATTGCAAGCTGGACCTTCGTCAGCCAGTGGCTCCAACGCCATAGCAATCACTCAACAAAGCTCAGCATCAACGAATAATTACCCCCCAATGCTTCCAACGGTTTTGTCACTCACCCCGCAAACCACAGCCACAACGACATCGGCGGCCTGGCTGTGGAATAGCATTGGAGATGCTGGCAATCAGATGAATGGCGCGAATAAGAATTTCGCCGCATCAACATCGACTTCACTCTCTTCGGCTGGCTTCCCCACCAGCATAGCATCGTCCACTAACAAACAGGTTGCGGCATCCGCTGCGTCATCACTCGTTTTGGACAGTAATCTACTGTCGAAAATTCCAAAATCCCTGACTGTCATCCCTCAGCAGAAATCCCAGCTGTCCGGCCAGAATAGTGGCCGGTCTGGTAATCGCGTCAACTCGATCGAGGATCTAACTTAGTGCCTGAATTTGTCATTTACCTAAATCCAGTTGCCTCTTATCGAAATTCATAATACAAAACGTAAGTCTTATTGATTGTATACAAACGGAAATTTTTGCCTAAAAGGATTTTTATTGTAAAAAAAAATAGTTTAAAAGTTTTGATTAAATTTTAGACTATTTTCTTTTTTTTTCAATGATTAATTGTTGCTTCATGTGTGGTTGGAATGTGATTTTTATTGATCGCAGTTTTTATCCGTTTTCGTCAATCAAAATTTTTTGATAGTCAAGCGTTTTTTTTTTAAATGCACACCTGTTAATTTTTGGGCGAAATATAAGGAAATACTCAGTCTTTCTTGAGTCGCTGAGTTGAGCGGTCGAGATTGGTTCCGGTTGGAGGAATCGCCATTTTAAGGCTCTGGTGTCGGTCGTGATCCCAACTATAAAAGCCAGATTTAAATTGTCGCTATTTTTATGGCATACATGATTTTTACTTAGAAGAAGTGAAATAACATAAATTAAGGTCAGCTGGTTGGATTACAGACATGGCCATATGGGCCAATCTAAAAAAAACACCAAAAAAAGAAATACTATTAATATTTGTTATGATATTTTGCCTGGTTCGATTAGGAATAGTGCCTAATAAGGTTTTTGATTTGATATAGAATCTTATTGAAAATCTATTTAAAAGCCGAATTTTAAAACAAAATTGACTAAAGAATTTTCGAACACAATGTCGTAATTGAAATAACAGTTTTTGGAATGTGAACAATGAAACTTAGGCTGTATTTTTAAATCGTCCTAGCAATTCGGTGTTTCAGCAATTTTAGAGCGCCAAGCCCGAATAACCATAGAGAATTATGCAGAGAAATGTTGACTAAGTATCGAATAGTTTTTACCTGTCAAAATGACAGCAACAGCTCTATTATTTATACGTATGGAAACAGTTATTCCACTTAGGTCGGTTTATGCGAATCGTCCTAAAAAATTAAGTTGTGCAAGCGTAGAAATTCTGGGACTAAAGGTGATGGCCCAATAGAAGCCTTGTTTGCTTCGTTTGCTTTGCTTTCTTCGTTTTCTTTGCTTTGCTGAAGCATTTAAGACGATTAAAGCAAGCAAAGCATCTCGAGACCCAATGAACGCTTTGACATCTGCCAATTTTATTGTATTTAATACTTTCTGAGCGACAAAAAAAAAATTTGTGCAAACATTTTAACATCAAAAATTAATTTATATAGCAATTATAATGCATTTTGTATGCTATTTGCGTTTTATTACATCGATTAGGTGAAAAATTAAATTGTCAGAACTGTCAAAGCGCATAAAGCAAAGCGTCGAATTGATAATTGCTCAAATCGAAGTTTTACTTGCTTCGCTTTGCTTTAAGCGCTTTTATATTGGACCAGCTCCCATAAGGAAACACGGAGTTCAATTCAGCTGTCAAAGCAAGCAAAGCTTCTATTGGGCCATCACCTTTAGCTTCCATAAGGGAACACCGAGTTCAATTCAGCTGTCAAAGCGAGTAAAGCAAGCAAAGCTTCTATTGGGATATCACCTTTAACCCAGTTTGCGCGTACTACTCTTAAAAAATTAAGTTGTGGTTAGCCTACTTAAATTGTAGAAATTCTGGGACTTGAATAATTTCAGTGGTCCAGAAGACGCTAAGTTTCAAACAGATCTTAAATCATTTAAGTTGGACATAAGTTCCTTGGTGCAAACGCTATTTAAACACCTATTTTCAAATCTAATTTTTTTCCTATTTTACTTGCCACATTGAATTTCCCTGAATTTTTTGTCCAAAATAACAAGCTATCTTCGAACTCTCAAACATTGTTTTCCCCGCAGCATGTATTAGAGATAGAATTACTATATTAACCTAATGTGGTCAATTTTCAGATTTTATCTAGTATTGGGCTTGGCAGACCTAGGTTTTATTTGGGTCTACGGGTTCTGTATGAAAAGTGAACGGTTACGAAAGCAGCTTTTGTAACTAATGTCGTCCAACTTAAATTATTTAAGACCCAGAATATCTACGATTTTAAGTAGGCTAAGCGAAATTTATTTTTTAAAGAATATTACGCGCAAGTAGGCATAAGTCCCGCCGTACACTTGAGCTAAGTTAGCTCAGCTATTTGGCTGTTTAGACGTTGACGTTTAGCAGTTCATATTCTCACTTTGATACGTGACGAAACACGCCACGTTAAGCTCTAAACAGGCACCTAGCTGAGCTAACTTAGCTCAAGTGTATGGCGGGACTCAAGCTTTTTAAACGATTTAACTATAAAATAAATACGCGATTTACTGTACTGAGGCGAGTACGATGGGAAGGGAGTAAATCAATTTGTGATTAACGTTACACATATTGTCATGTTGCAACCATAGTTACGAAACTGACTTTTTGGTCGTTTCTGATTAAACTGAACAGATGCATTTTGTGCAAAATCCTTAAACTCGTTTCAAAATCTTTAAACTCCCATCAAAATATTTAAACTCGTGGCCAAAAAATCTTTAAACTTGTATCAAAATCCTTAAACTCGTTTCAAAATCTTTAAACTCGCATCAAAATCTTGAAACTCGTTTATTTTTAAAGTGCGATTTTGCAGTTTTGTGATTATGGCTACGACATGATGATATATAACAGTAAGTCTTTCCAAAACTGGCTTTTGTCGCAGATTTATGGCCCAGTACGAACCTACAGACGATTTTTTGCCCCAAAAATTTTAATTTCGAGGCTTCTGTCCTTAATAGGTCAATTAAACCAATCGTTTATCCCCAATCGCTTCGTTGATATGTCAAAGCAAACGTTTACCTGTGGCCAGTAATTTAACTACAAACTATCGAAAAATTGTTACGGACTTTTGAAAAATATTAAAACAATGAAAAATATTAATTTTTTATATCTTCTTTAAACCACCAAATATTTAAAGACCTTAAAAAAATTGTAATTTTGATTTCTGAAATCAGATTGTAGATAATCGGCATTAACTCTGTGGTAAATGAGTGGCAGAAAACGTCTTTTTATAAAAGTTTTGTTTATAAAAAGTTCTCGCAGCCGCCTACGTGCCGTTCTATTATATCCATAGTTTCATGAGGGATGAGGCATCACGTAGCAAAAGAGTTTTTGCTTCCCAACAAGCCAAAAATTATTGTTTTTTTTTCTGAACAAACCCTTTTGGAAAGTTTCACGACCACTAAAACGAGTTAAACGAGCGAATTTTAAGAAAAAAAGGCCCTCCTAAATCGATTTAGTGGCCTCTAAAACATGCCATTAGTCTGATTAATAAACTTATTGCTTTTTAGTTATAAATTTTTACCTTACAATTTCCAACGGACGTTCAACCATAATGTAAGCAGTAACAATTAAATCATTGAAACAAAATTCAAAAAAAAAAAATTTGCTCACCATTATTTAATTCAGAACATAGAATCGTACATAATTTTTGTATTTTCAATTATAAATTGTAAATTTTTTTTTAATTATTTCATTTTATTTAAATTGATTTAAAATATAAATTAGAATATTATTATTATTATTATTGGTATACAGATAGTAGGTAAATATAAAAATTATTTAATCACAATTTAATTTTAATTTTCTTTTTAAATATTGAAAAACGAGGGGAAAGGGGAATTATAGTAGGTCTCACAAAAAATTGTGCTTTGTCGTCTGTGATCTTTTAGGACTTTTGATAGAACGGAAATTTTCCATGATTGCAGTGAAATTTTTTCAAATTTAAAGCAAAATTCTGAAAATATTCTCAAAAAATTAACAGATGAAAATCGTCATCAATTTGAGGCTTCACAATTCCACCCTCAACCCTTCCATCGAAGGCAAAAACACATATTCAACATAAAATTATGATTATTTGATATAAAGATAGCTTTATAAATTTATAATCAGTGCTTGATGACTATAATATGATTAGAATATCAATTTATATATATTTGAATATTAAACACAATTATTTAATCATTTTTAATCACAAATAAAATAGTTATATTAAAAAAAAACATCAATTGAAAGTTTTTGTTTCATATAAGATAAAATTTCCAAAAAAAAAAATCTTTTATTTTCAAAATTTTGAAAATAATTGACATTTTTTCATTTAAAACAATTTTTTTTCACAACAAAAAATTTTTTTTAGAATAGCATAACTTATATTTATATTTAACAAAAAATATTACAACAAAAAAATCTGTTTTTATAGTTCTAGGCAAATAAAAATATAAGGACTATTCATAAAAGGTATTAGAGTAGCTGTTATTGTCGTAAAGTGATATTAAATGTTAAAGGTTTGGCCCGAACCGTGAATGCAGTTTTTCGCGTCGAAACGATACTCACATTTTTTTCCTTTACTTATTTATTCGTTTCGAAACCCGCTCTTATTATTTTCAGTAATCACAAAACCATACCGTTTTGTAGTAATCATAAAACCATACCGTTGTTAAATACCGTTTTTTTTCAACACTTTTATAATAATAATCTGAGGCGATGAGAGAAAAAGTGGACCAAGCGACATAATCGAGTTTTTGAAGCTTTTCCACTTTTGTACTATTATTGACTGTAAATTTTTGGAAAAAAAAACATTCTGTGGACTTTATTACTCAATGTTGAAATGTTCTTTTGTGCATCCAAACAATTTTATCTAAAAAGTCACTCGCAATAGTGATTCAAACACAAAAAAAATCACGATTTCGACATGTGGGTTAGTCCACTCTTGCTCTGATAGCCTCAACTATCAATCGAAGTTGTCAAATTATTCATCAAAATTGCTAAGCTTGTAGAGACATTCTTGCTTAATTCATATTATCCAAATTTAATATTTTTAAAGTAAATTGTATTAAAGTTGCCAAAAAAACGCTGTGTATTTTGTTTTTTACAAAACTTTTACAATTAATATTATGCTATGACCAAAAACAGCTATTTTAATAGCATATGTGAATACCCCTATAGAAGTTTTATTATTTTAGGTATAAATCGTTCATACATTTCAGAAAATCTATTACATATTTAAAAATTTATTACTATTATTAATATTATTGGACATGATTAAAATTGATTATATAAACTACAAGCAAAAAAAAATTGGTGTTAAGATATTTAGAATTTTAAGTGCATAAATAATACCCATACATATATTTTTCTATTTAAGGTTTGGAATCATAAACAGCAAAAATGAAATCTATATGATTTTAAATTATTTTAATTATAAATTAATTGATTTAATAAAACTTTTTCGTATATAAGAATTTGCATTGTGAACGCGTTCGAATTTTTATTGAATTCTCCAATGCAAATTAAATGAACATCAAATCAAATATGAATCAATAAAAGACGATAAATGCTAGGGTAGTTATTAATCAATCAGAATCAAAAACTCACAATTTGATAAACTTTGAACGATGGATTAAGAAAGTGGGATTTACGTTAGGCAAGATTTAAACAGAGGGAGAAAATGAAATTAAACACATATTAATCACTGAGAAATATATATTTTTTTAAGATAAAAGTCGAAGAAGTAGAGAGAATAAGATTATGTTATTATATAAAAAAATATGAAAATTATTAAAGATACCTATATTATTATTAAATATAAGAACAAACAAAAAAAACATGAGAAAAACATATTTACCTATATCAAATTATTAGTTTTAAAATAAACAGGAGAATAAGTAATATTACTAAATAAATAAAAGGCATATTGATATATAAAAGTAATGTCACAAATAAACATACTCAGATAACCAGTACCCATAGTAGCATCTGAACCCATTTTTAACTCGTAGCCGACAGTCGTAGCTGACAAAACGCTTTTGTTTTCGAGAGCTTAAAAGCTTTCATTGTAGCGATGAAAAATAAAATGCCGAAACGAACCGACTACGATCGTTTGCTAGATATCCTATTCCCTTTGTGCCTTTCGGCGATCAAATAGTATGTTGGATTTACTTGTTTGTTTTTCTATTTCGCCTTTACCATCATTGCATGCGACTTCAATTTAGAGTGGCAATGAAAGCTTTCAAGCTCTGCCATGAGCCAACAAACAAAAGCGTTTTGTCAGCTACGACTGTCGGCTACGAGTTAAAAATGGGTTCAGATGCTACTATGGGCACTGGTTATCTGAGTATGTTTATTTGTGGTAATGTTTTATTTATTAGTCTAATTCCGTCTAATTCTTAGGTTTAGTCTAATTCCGAACGTTTTACACATTAAATCAGTGGTGAATCGAGAAAATTTTTGGCAGATTATACAAAAGATTTAAAATATATTGAAAATTTCGATTGGAGTGCAGGGGTGGCTTCATGTAACTTATTTTCGATCGACTAACCAGTCGAAGGAAATCTTTAGTCGACCAAAAATGATTTAACAGGCCGACAACCAATCTGGTGCACCCGATATAAGAGTCTTTTCTGGGTAATTTGGGATCGTTGAATCCGAATTTGGCAGTAGTTTTGTTGTACCAGATTTACTTTTTCAGATATGAAGGAAAAAATAATTGTTGATTACCAGATTATAAATATTTAAAGCAATTTATGAATTACCCGCCATATCGGAAAAATTAGAGCTGGTACAGCCAAACTACTCCCAGATTCAGATTGAGCGACCCCAAATTACCCAGAAAAGACTTATATCTTGGGCACTAGAGGGCCAGTTTAATCGTTTTTCCTCGACTAAAGATTTCCTTCGACTGGTTAGTCGATCAAAAATAAGTTACATGAAGCCACCCCAGTTCCCGTCGTCGTCTGATTGAGTTTAGGGAAAGCGGCCTTGTTGAAATTAATATATCTTCAAAATTTCGCCTGAGGCGCATTTTTCTCTTTTTATATTTTCATAATTTCGGTTGCAGTTTTTTATAAAACCCGAAAAATGAAGATATTTTACGCAAAAAGACTGAGCTTGAAATTCAAATAATTACGCCGCATTTATTAAAAAATATTTCGCCTGCAGCGCATATTCAATACAATAATTGTTTTCCCGAATTTGATTTTTTTATTCTAGTCGAAGTAATGCTTTTTTTATACGATTTTTTTTATCTCTTATTTTATTTCCTTGCTCAGAGCACATCTTTTGTTGAAGCCGAACTTCGGCCTTTTTTGAAGCCGAACTTCGGCCTTTTTTGAAGCCGAACTTCGCCCTTTTTTGAAGCCAAACTTCGGCCTTTTTTAAAGCCGAACTTCGGCCTTTTTTGAAACCGAACTTGTCTCATGTAGACAGCCAAGGTATTTCTAATTTATGTCTCATGGATACAACATTTTCCAAGGTATTTCTAATTTATTTACCAAAGTATTCGAAAAAATCTGTTTACTATAATTTTAATCGAAACAAAATCTTACCGTGAAAAATTTTCTGGCCAAATACTTTGAATTGAGGAGGAAATTTCACTGGTAAATAAATAATTTCCTATGATCACCAAATACAAATTTTTGAGAAACTTGAGTTTAAAAAAAAACTCCAAATTTTTGTTTTCGTTGCATGATAGTTCACTTGCACCTTCGGCCAAACTTTTTAATTTTGGCCGAAGGTCTGATTTTTGGCCAAAGGCTGTCGAAGCCGAAACCGATTAATCGATTCTGATAAATTTCTTATTTTATTCCACACGACTCTTATCCTCCAGAGTAGAACAGTTTATTAACTTCAATTAGAACAGTCTCTTAGGCCAATTAGAATAGTTTTTATTTAGATTAGAACAATCAGTAAACAATTTTTCAATTTATTAAAACAACTACGACTTTCCAATTTATTTTTTTTTACCTCAGATATGAACTTTTTACTTATATTCGCTATTTTCAGTTATTTTAGCAAATATTTGTAACAATGAATCAAATTTTCAAAGCTTTTCGCACTCATTTTTCCCGGCCATTTTTACACGACCCATTGTCGACTCTCTAGATTATAGGCCCTCTACACAACAGTAACTGTGCTCGAGCATAAAAGAACGCAATCTATAAGAAATGAAAGACGATACCGAATCGTATAAACACCATCATTAAACGTCAAAATTTCTTTCTAGAAAATATT
The DNA here is from genome assembly GCA_964034945.1 of Chrysopilus asiliformis. NCBI lineage: Eukaryota > Metazoa > Arthropoda > Insecta > Diptera > Rhagionidae > Chrysopilus > Chrysopilus asiliformis. The sequence goes on along the minus strand of OZ035963.1, from coordinate 54,137,636 downwards.
CAGGCCGGGTTTTTATTCGCGAGCTTCTCTATAATTTCACAAATAGTAGGTTAGTCAAACTGTTCGGAATGTTTATGACCAATCTGAGGTCCTGCTCGCGATTTAGCTCGAAGCTGGTCGCATCGCGAGCATACTTAACAGCTAACCGGAACTTAGTCCCAAAAGTCTCTGGGGCTCCGCAAAGATGTTTCTCCTGCTTCGTCCGAGCTCCCTACATCATCCTGCTTCCGAAGAAGGAGCCTCGCCTACTCGGAAAGTATGTGCGGAAAAAAGGAACCTTGGCTGCGGAGAGCCTACAAAATGGGGCCAAGGAAGCGAAGGTCAAACTAAAACGGGAAGACGTCCGAAGGTTGATGTCCCTTGCGAAGTCCGAAAAGTTCATTCTAGCAGGTGAGTGAAACTATACTCAAAGTGAAAGGACGTGGATTGAATAACATTTTCTTTTAGCTGCATTTGGCTGTCTGGTTGTGTCCTCCGCCATTACAATGTTGGTGCCCTACGCTTTGGGAAGGATTCTGGACATAATCTTTGATAAGTCGGAAACAGTGACCACGACGAAGCAGAATTTGAGGAATTTTTGCCTTATGCTGTGTGGAGTTTTTCTTGTTGGTGGGCTCGCGAACTTCGGACGCGTTTATCTCTTCAATTCTGCATGTAAGCGCAATCGTAAAATAGTCTCATAAATTGGCATCTGGCACTGAATAGGCCAATTAATGGAATTACTTTACGAGTACTTAATTACCTGCCCTATCGATTAATTTAGTTCGCTTTTATTTGCTGGTGTCTTTTATTTGCCCTTCAGACAAGTATTGGGACTTATCGCCTGTGTTGCAAAGTGGCTGAACACGAACAGGTGTCTATTGAACAATAAATTTCCTTTATCTATGTTAATTTCAGAAAAATTAATCTTGCTGTAAATTTATGAGAATGTCTGCCCTGCAAACTATCTAAAAAGCGATTGTTAAACATTTTAAATCCTTGAAATCAAAAATTAGACAAATAAAGATAAGAAACATAGAACAAATTTTGGGCACCCAAAGTCAATGCAGTCGAGAGGCAACATTCTACCCGAGGTAATTAACTAGGGTGTTTAGTGGACGGAAATTCCCAAATTTGGGATGCTTTTTAAGAACAACCGCGTTCGTGTACAACAACTTCAAGTACGTTGTCAGCTTAAAGTTTTTTGTATAAATTTTAGAATGCCAAAAAACCATAAATAACCAGAGATGCAAACCGGTTTTTGAACCGAACCAAAAACCACTGAACCATTGAAATTTTAGTGAACCAAAACCAAACCACGAACCGAACCTCTCTGAAAAAATATGGCCGAACCAAACCAAAACCAAACCATTTTTGAACAAGCTGATTGAACCGAACCAAAAACCAGAATTTTTTCCATTGGTTCGGTTCGGTTCAGTTTATATTTCAATATTTAGGATTAAAATTTTTTTTATTATCGACCATATAATTTTTTGAAGTTCGTGCTGTCGGATAAACGGGCCAACACTGAAGATGTTCTGCTTGAAGATATCTTGTTAATAAATTTAAATAGCAAATAACTGAACGTTAATTTATCTATCTATATATCGTCAGCTTAAAATGAATTTTTGCTAAGTCCAAAATATGAAATTTTACAAAGGAGCAAAAAAAGCCTTGATAACTCAATTTAATTTTCATTTAAAGAAAACTGAAAATTGACTGAGATTTAACAAGGCTTTTTTTGCTCCTTTGTAAAATTTCATATTTTGGACTTAGCACAAATTCACTTTAAGCTGACGATATATCATATCCATATACCAAAAATCGATTTTTTTTAAATTTGTTAAATAAGACTGAATTGTTATTTTTTTGTTTTTTTACTTTTTCAAAATAAATTTTTTCAATCGAGTTTTTTGTCTGAACCAAAACCGAACCAAAACCAAGCTCTTTGAACCAAAACCGAACCAAAACCATAAATTTCAAAACTTGGAAACCAAAACCAAAACCAAAACCAGATGTCGAAAGAGTCCCTGAACCAAAACCGAACCTTTTTCAAAAAACATTTGGTTTGCATCTCTGTAAATAACTTAAAAACTTTTGGGAAAAAACCTTATCCTTACAGGATCTTCCGTTTAGAATTTTAAAAATCTAACACCGGATTCGTTATCAGCGACCCCGGAAAGGCCCGAATACCGATTTTCCCGAGAAAAACAGGAAAAAGAATATTTGCGTTATCCTTTCAGGACCTTCCGTTTCGAATTTTGCAAATCTTACAAACCTGCTCCTGGCAACGCAGATCATTTTGCAAAAAACCGCGTAAAAATCGGTCCAGTAGTTTTAGAGTTTTGTAATCTCAAACAGACAGACAAACAAACATCCATTTTTATATATTAAGATTAAAGAGTTTTTCGAATTAGCTTTTGAGCCTAATGTCATATTACTGTCTGGCAAGGGCCAAATACGTGTAGATGGCTGACGGGCTAGATTTTTATCTACTTACTGGCCAGTAGACAGTCGTAGAAACGGGCCTTGAGATTCTAAACTCTGCAGTATTTCACAAAAGTTCTATGAAAAGTTCTAGTATTGCTGATCTTTAGTTATCTAATCTTTGCTTACACAAGGACTACATTGACTTTTATTTATGGTGTACCAGCAAAACTGTCTCCTCAAAAGCCAGTGTGGTCAAATCTGGTTTACCAGTTTTACTCGTAAGACAGTACTGGTATACCATTTGCGTAGACACAGCGGTGTACCAGATTTTGACAAATAACAAAAGTAAAATGGCGTAAAAAATATGATATATGGAAATTTGAATGGAAAGCACATTCTAAATATTACAAGAGAGTAGATTTGAGAGGGCAGGGGGTAGATTCGTTCTTTTCTAGATGTTTTAAAGCCAATATTTTGGCAATCATAGTTTATTGTTTCCTACTCACTAACACTTCGCCTACTGAACTGTTTTACTAGAATTTGCCCACCAAATAAATTTGACAGATTTCGAGTAAAAACCTGGTACACCAGAGATAAAACTTAATGTAGCCCCTGTGTTAAACCCGTCTAATTTTACAATTTCCCATTACAGCACTTCGAATAGTTAAAGATCTTCGTGCCAAACTGTACAGAAAAATGGTGAACCAAGAGTCTGGTTGGTTCGATACCAAGGGAACGGGAGAACTAATCAATAGATTATCGACCGATACATATCTCGTAGGGAATTCCCTTAGTCAGAATCTATCCGATGGCCTCAGATCAACTGTTATGATTTTAGCTGGATTTTCAATGATGGTAAATTGAATTCATAATACTCCACTTAAAATCTAGTTTTGTGTAATTATTTTAGGTCTACACCTCGCCACAATTAGCGCTTGTTAGCACTAGTGTTGTGCCATGCATTGCCGGACTGGCGATAATTTACGGACGATATGTGCGAAATATCACTCGAACTTTGTTGGATAAGTACGCGGAAATTATGAAGTCGGGAGAGGAACGTTTGGGGAATATCAGAACTGTGAAGATTTTTTGTAAAGAAGAACAGGAGAGTCAGGCATATCATGAGTTATTGGTTGATGCCTTGCAGATAGGGTATAAGGAGGTTCTCGCCAAGGCTTCCTTCTTTGGGCTGGTAAGTGGGTTTTCGATAAAGGGGGGTTGTTTTATTTTTAAATTTCATATAGAAAATGTTTACGGTTTTCAAAATATCAAAATATCCCAGTTTTGTAAGTTTCTGGATTCTAAAAATATTACTTGTGTTGAGTTTGACCATTGAACCTTTCGTGGGGTGGTTGGGATTTTCCTGAAGCCCCCCCCCCCCCCTCGCAATTTTGATCCTTCACCCAAAAAAAAAAGTTTGGTTCTGAGAGTTCTAGAACCAAGGCCAAAGTTGAAGATAATAATATCAAAAAAAAATAATACAACAACTTCACACCTTCCCACAGACCGGCTTATCGGGCAATGTGATAATAATATCAGTGCTTTACTATGGCGGAACATTAGTCGCTTACGATCAAATGACGATCGGTGCTTTAACGTCGTTCATCCTTTATGCAGTTTACTCGGCGATCTCAATCAACGGCATCAGCAATTTCTACTCCGAACTGAATAAAGGAATCGGTGCTGCGCAAAGGATTTGGGATATCATGGATAGGAAGTACGAAATTTCACTGGAAGGGGGACTCTGCCCTCTCGCTCCGCCGAATGGAGAAGTGAAATTCGAAAACGTGTCGTTTAGCTTTCCATCCCGACCAAAAAATGCAGTCCTCAACGATCTTAGCTTAGCGTTGATGCCAGGCACAACAACTGCGGTGGTTGGTCGAAGTGGATGTGGAAAGACGACAGTGGCGACGCTTTTGTTGAGACTTTATGATCCGCAACATGGAGCGATTTTGTTAGATGGAAGGAATTTGAAGGAATTGAGTCCGTCGTGGCTGAGGAGCTACATTGGTGCTGTTAATCAGGTAAGAGTATGTTGTCTATAAAATACGCGACGCAATTTTTTGTCTTTCTAGACCCTCCTTTCCACCTTAATCACGGTTTTTAGTAATTTTTTAATGAGATTTTAACACTAACATTGATTACCGCCCCCTTTGTTTGATTTTAACACTAACATTGATTCCCCGCTTTGTGGGATTAATGTTAGTAATCCCCCCTCCCTAAAATTGTTAAATATTTATTTCATGGGCAGCGAGCATCAAATTTTAAAGAATCTTTTTTTATTTGGTAAATTTTTTTTAATGTTTTAGGAGCCAGTTTTGTTTAGTGGAACAATTCGGGAAAATATCCTTTACGGATTGAATCCTGGCACTGCGATTAGTGAGGATGACTTCCAAAAGATTGTAAGGGAGGCTCACGTAGAGGAATTTGCCAACCAACTGCCTGATGGGCTCGACACGATTGTTGGTCAGCGAGGGATGATGTTGAGTGGGGGACAGAAGCAGAGGGTTGCAATTGCGAGGGCGTTAATAAAGGTGGGAAATGGATTTTTTTTTTTAAATTAGCGATTTTTTCATAAATTTATAGTAAGAAACATCTGAATTTTTAAATTTTACCAATAGTACTTCAAATTAATTCGAAATTTTGTCACCATATCAATAATGTTTCTTTGAATGCAATAAAAACCCCTTTGCTATCATTTTAGAATCCAAAAATTCTAATCCTTGACGAAGCGACAAGTGCATTGGACGCGGTTTCGGAAGAATTAGTGCAGAACGCTTTAGACAACTTGACAAAAGGTCGCACAGTCCTAACAATTGCCCACCGGCTTAGCACAATTCGGAATGCAGACAATATTATTGTATTGGACAACGGGCAGATTCTCGAGCAGGGATGCTACGATGACTTAATCAACAAAGACGCAGGCGTTTTCCAAGATTTAGTTAGAAAGCAGACATTTGAAATTCCACCATCATCAACACAATCGTCACCACAACCACCGAACACAACACCATCCAACGCCAAAATTAATGAACAAAGTGCACTTCTGTAATAAAACACCTTGGATTTCTATTCTTGTAATTGCTTTTTTCATTGTTTCATTTTATTTAAATTATTTTAAATTTCCTCACAAAACTTGGTTTATAGTTAGAATTTAATTTTATTTATACGTTGCTAAAAGCGTAAAACGTAGACTGTTTCTGTTTTTTTTTTTTTGTTAAATATTAGTAAAGTTTTATCATTTATCATGGATATATGGTTGATTGTTAAATAAATTTTGATTAACTATTAAAGAAATTGTAATAAAGGGGAGTGTTTTTAATATAAGAAACATTTTTAGCCTTTCGTTTTCAAAAACCCATCAGTTTTTTTTTTTATAATTTCAGCCAGAGTTTAGGGAAAGACCCTTTAATGCCGAAGCACATCTCAGGATGGTTGGAAGAACGAAAGGAGATGTCGGTTCATGTTCTCTTTGAACTACTGCAGGATATAGTCCGGGGGGAACACATTGGATGGTAAATCGTTCCAAAGTCTTGTTGTTCGCGAAATGGAGGAACCCTTAAACTTTACTGTACGAAAACGCGGAGGCTCAAAGAAGAAGTTTGTGCGCGCGTGCAGCTGCACGAGAGGGTCTAGAGAAAATATACCGTTGAGGAATAAGTTATTGAAATTTTGGATGAGAAACGAACAAGGCAAGTGTTTTTCAACCTATTTAGACCCGAAACTATTTAAGTCAGGATTTTATAAAATTTTCGGTAAAAATATAATTAAATACGCCCAAAAACCACCAGAAAACCACTAAGAAAATTTAATATACAAGGATTACAAAAATTTAGCACACGCACACTCAAAAAAATTGAGCAAGTACGTCAAGAAATTAATAAATGCACTCTACCGTATATGGTACGGTGGGTGCAAATGGGTTAAATACTAGCATGCATATCCGTCGTTGCCCGATTTAAGTTTTTTGGATAAGTTTTTGTTTGCACCAAAAAAAAAATATCTTAAAAACTTTTGAGAAAAAAATTATGCCTTCAGGACCTTTCGAATTTTGAAATTCTAACATCATATTCGTGATCAGCGGCCCCTATTGCCAATTTTTCAAAGGCAAAATTAGATAAGTGTATTTGAGTTGTCCTCGCAGAACTTTCGGTCTCGAACATCAGAGGGCCTTTTATGAAATACGATAGTAATCGTAAAGATCGGGATTTCCCTGCTGTTGTTAGTATAAAACCCTAACAACAACACACAAGTTCCGATTTTAGATTTGTGATCAGCAACCCCGAAAACCCCCCCACTCAAAGAAAAAGTACCCCGAAAACCCCCCCACTCAAAGAAAAAGTATATTTGCGTTATCCTTACAGGACCTTCCCTTTCAAATTTTGTAAAACCGTTTCTTAGCGAACACCTATTAGGTAAGTTGAAGCAAAATTTCATGGCGATCGGTTTAGTGGTTCGGGAGATACTGCGATGGATGAGTGGTATAGATTTCAACTAGAGATCGAAAATAACATAATATTTCTCATCTCAAAATGAACTTCCAGCAAAAATCAAATCAAAATCGATTCAACATTAATTTTTGAAGGATTTCACCACCAAATACCAGCCACCACTACGAAAATAAAACAACTTTTATGATTTTTATAAGAAATAATTTTATTTTCTCCATTCTTGTTTGTTATATCAGTTTATTTTTTTTGAATGGTTTGTGTTAAACATATTACTGAATTGAAAAATACTTTCTTCATAAAATTTAAGATTATGATGTGGATTACACGAGCTATATTTTATTAATTTTAAATATTTGTTTAATTTTTTTTTCATATAATTTTTTTTGGTATAAAATTTAGTTTTCCTTAAAATATCTTTTCTTGACCAGTCATTTACGAACTCATGTTTCACAACAATATTTTCATTTCATACAAAGCAATATTAATTGCTAGTTGATTGTTTCTACTTTATGGCAATATTTTGCTTAATGTTCTGTAATTTTCTAAAAAAAATACCAAACTGTACAAAGATGTGCAACTGCCCGATATCAAAATACATTTTACAAATATTTCATGTCACTTCAAAAACTTCGCGTCTTAATTTCTAATCTTAAGGGAAACCATTTTTGTAATATTTCTGAATAATTTAATTGAGTTTATTTTCATTTGTTAGTTTAATTATGTATAAATGGTGTGTAATTTTTTTTATATTGAAGGAAATTACAATGAAATTTAACAGAAAGTTTGCTTACTCAAACTTCACTTATCTTTTTGAAAAAATTGCACAGGGTTTAGCGGATTTCCTGTGGTTTCAAAAAATCGTTAGATCGAGCTGAAAATTTGCAGAAAAATTTGCAATATTATCGGTGTCTGTTCTGCGATAAGTCATTTTTTTGAAAACCGTCCCCTTCCCGCGACATCAGAGATAAATAGGCACGGATAACAGATTCGTAATCAGCTCCGAAAAAAGTTTTCAATGGCTTTGCTTCAACGCTTTCAAATAAACACCCCGATTGCGAGTGTCGTGTCGTTTTCGACAAGAGTCATTTACGTGTTGTTGTTGGTAGAAAAACACTAATAACAACACATGAAACGACTCTTGTCGAAAACGACACGACACTCGCAATCGGGGTGAAAGTTTTTGAAATCCTTTTAATTCGAATAGGGGGTTTTTTCAGGTGCCGATTACGAACCCGTTGTGCGTTTTTCAACGATTACCAATCCGTTGTGCGCCACTTGCCCGGGCCTCTAGTGGCGACTCAAAAAATTGAGATGGCTCTAAATGGACACATATTCGTAATCAGCGTTCTCGAACAAGCCCTTCCTTCTATTTTTTCAAAAAATAAAAAAAAACCCTAAATAGCCAAATTTTAATAAGACAAAAAGGTTAAATTGTTAAAATTTGTGAAATTTTTTGCCAAAAATCCGGTTTTCACTTTTTTTATACGGGTTTCTTCCAATTTTCAGTTTTTTCGCTGTTTTTGGTTGAATTTCGCTGAAATTTCCCGTGGGAGGAATAATGAAATTGCGGAGAATTGATGCCCTGTTTATGTTTTATTTTTATTTTTCATTTTATTTTCTCTGATAATGGTATTATGGATTTAATTACCAACAATAACAACATTAAATTTACTATTCGACCCATCGTGTCGTTTTCGGTGATAGGACCCCCAGCCATTTTATTTTTCAAATACTTTAAGTAAATTTTATGGTAGAAACAAAAATATTCCAACATGACCTATAGCCCGAAATTATTCAAAGTTAGATAATGTGAACGCTGGAAGTCAAATAAATTAGAAAAGTAAATATTTTATTTTAATTTTAAGATGGCTCAGTAAGATTTCTTGCGAGTGGGAGAAGGTAAACCGATTTTCGTGTTACTTTTTTGGCTTATTTAAATTGTCCGACGTATCGTTTCAAAAAAGAGATACTGTTCTAGGGATTCACCTACGCTAATCAAATTTAAAGTTTTTTTTTTTGTTACTTTAAATCCGAATGTAAGAACAATATTTAACTTTTAATTAATAATACGAATATGAGATCCCAAAAATTTGTCATTTTTTTCTTAAGTATTTTCTCAATTTCGAGGCAGCTATTGACAATTTTTACTCGCATATTTTAAACTTGGTTTAAAAAATAGATTAATCAGCCACCATATATGATTCTATCTCAGATTAAATTTACATAATTTACTCATTAGTACAAAAAGCAAAAAAACGGACATTAAAACATAAGATAATAATTTTTCAACCATTTATTTTTAACTTAAAAAGTTTTTTAACATTAAAAAAACAAAAGAATTATTAAACAAAACTCGTTTCGAATTTAAAACACAAGATAATATCGGATAATTTAGAAGAAGAATTAGTGAATTTAGTCGTTTTGATTAAAAATATATTACTACGCAATATACAAATTTCTCTTAAATAATTAATTATATATGAATATAATTTATAATAATTTTGCGATATTTATAAAATAGAAATACATATTATGTTCTTAATTACTGTAAAATTGAGCATTCCAATAATTTCGCTCACGATGATTTAATGTTTTTGTCCCTAATCTTATTATTTGCAATTGCAACAAAGAATTTATCAGTAATTGTTATTAATTTTTTTGATTTATTTAATTAAATAGAAATCTATAATATTAATATTTTTTTTAAATTTACTTATATTTGATTTTTATCTTCTTTTTTATATTATCAATTTAAATACTGATTAGTAAATGTTTGAGTAGTGGTAGTAGAAAAGAGATTTCTTTTTGTAAATCTTAAAACGGGTTTTCCCGCACGAAGACACAGGTTACTTTTTTGTCTCGTATTTTTTCACAATCTGAAGAATCGAACAACCTTCGTTTAACTTTTTAGGGCAGTGTTTGTTGTTTAAAATCTCATAAAATCTTAATTTTCTCAATTTATCGCTCTCGCAACTTCATTCTCTTCAAGATTTTTCCTCTTTCGAGAATTTTCAACTGTTTCCTTATGGAAATCATTTCCATCTCGAATTTCCCTAGGAATTCAAAATTCAAATCTCGAATTTAAGAAAACGAAGCCGACGCCGTTGGCCACGCAATTTTCGCATCGATTCTCTTATAGGCCAACATACAGTGTTTTCCTCGTGCAGCAATTCGAGCATCCTGTGGACATTCCGCGTCTGTGAGTATGGTTTCTTCGCCATCGACCAGTTTGAAGAGTCCGTAGTCCTGTGGGTTGGTTATGCGAGCCTTGTGGGCAATTATCCGGCAGACATCACGTGTTGTTGTATGCGGGCGAACCGGAAGAGTTCTGGTTTGAAGAGAGCCGTTATATTCGTCTGGTATAATCACTCGAAGGACTGAAGAACACGCTGGCAAGGACGATGAACGCCACTGAAATTGAAAGAAAATTTTTTAATATATTGAATTTAAATAAGAATAATATAAAAAACAGGAAACGTTTTTTTAAAGCAGAAGCAAAGAAAAATTAGGAAATATGTTTAAAGGACGCAATAATAAAGCCTGAAAAAAGTTGTATGTATTTTTTAAATATCATAGACTTGTTTATTTATTTAAACTATTTTGTACACTAAAAAAAAGTAATATGCAAAAAGCCTATAAAAACGGAGAAATCCCTGAAAAGTGATTATGTACACAATTAAATGTCGAAATTATCTAGAATAAACCCAAAATTTGAAAAATAGTGGATATTTAAAGTTTCATATAAATTCGTATTCCAAGTTTTTTCGTGATCATAATCTTGTGGAACATAAAAAAATTTGTTATGGTGCGTGTCTCAGTTGACGTCCTTGTTTTCACAGGTGTATGGATATTCAATACTATTTCCATCGCATTAGGATTATTACCCCGAAATGGAAAAAACCTAGCGGCGAGAAGAAGAAGTTATCTGTATTCTAGCTGGTAATGACATGAACTTTAGATCTTATCTAGGGAAAGTTTTAGACGCCAGTCTGTCTAGATAGATCAGTGAAGATAGAACAGTGAAATATATTTACAGTTTGATTTGACTAAAATAATTGGTTGTAAAATGGCGGACGACCGTGAAGGAGAAGAAAAGAAAATTAAATTTAGATTGAAGCGTCGTTTTCGAATGGTTTCTCAATCAAAACTTCAGCAATTTTAATCGTTTTAAAACGTTTTCTCATCAACCAAAAAAATGGTAATTTACCTTTTTAGATTAATGATTTCAATATTCTGAAATTTCATAATCTTTTCAATATTTTAGATGAGATCTACTCAGAAGATTGACCGGACTTCTTATCTTATAAAATCTTATAAAAGAAAGATGTTGAAATCAATTGAAATATCGATACTCTGACGGAGCCCCGCACGTCCCTCGAAAATATCAACGGAGCCCCACAGTTATTTAGTCCGCATAAGTGTAAGTATTTGTACAAACATTTCTAAGATGATTTTTTACCAATCGATTTTGATACGCCATTTTTGCTTGAAAGCTATTGTCCATTTATAAAACTGGTCCCCAATTGGAATTTGTTATATGGGAAAGTTTTGTAAAATCATTTTCTAAAGACTGAAGACATTTTTTCTGCTTAAATATTTTTTTTTTTGAAAAAGAGTCGCTTTGAATTGGACAAATTTATTAAAATTGAAATCTTCATTAAATCTGCTTTCTCTCTCTCGGCTCAACAACCGGTTTCCGGTCTTGGCCTGCCGCAATTCAGAGGTCCCGCTAGAGGTCCCGATCACGTACCGATTTCCTCTGCTATAGAGGGAAAATATTGTTTTCATAATGGAAACAAACTGTAGTACGGGGGAACATATATTAACTTTCTGATCAGTACGAAATCAGGACCCGGAAAAATTATGAGGAAGTCCGGGAATCTGTGAGTCTGTCCATTTTACGGATCTTAAATAACTCGAGAACGCGTTGGATTAGCGACTTGAAATTTTTTGTGCTTAAGTTTTATAAAAAACCGTAGTTTTCTATCAATTTTTGGAAAAGTGAGGGTAGCTATAACGGGTACCTCCCAAATAATTTTTTTTTTGAAAAAATTTGGTTTTTTTAAAATTTTGCAAAACATGCATTTTTGGGGAAAAATGAGTAGAACAAAATTTAAAGAATATAAAATTTTCAACATTTTAACGGTTCTCAACGTATTTCACAAAAATGAAGTTTTTTGAAAATATCTCGCAAATTATGCGCTATCATGAAAAAATGCATATAACCAAAGTCAAAGGAAATAAAATTTCCTGCATTGTTTGCTTTACCGATTTTTACGTATCTTTAACGCTTTTCAATTCCCGACTGTTGCAAGTCCACTGTCGCAAGATTCAAGTCTACTTAAATTGCTTTACGAAATGAGTAGTGATAGTTACTGCTTAATGCTAACGACACCATCGGTCTTAATTGCTATCGCGGCATCTTCTGTTGATGGGTTGCAACGTAAAAACCTTACAAATGTAATTCATCCATGGTTCGCAATTCATGCAAAACTGTAGGTGCGAAGCAGGGAAGAAATTTTTTTGAAATCTGAATTGAGGAAGCCCAGGAGAGCTGTAGCGCCGAGGATGATGATGGACGCTTCTCGAGATACGTGAAAAAACATTATGTTTTACATATTTTTTCCAAAACTAAATATGGCAGAGGAAAGTTTTGTGTTGATCACAACTGATATTTTATTTAGCCGTAATTCTGATTGTATTTTTTGTCTGCGACGGAACTGAGAAGATTTATGCGTTTGGGCTTTTAACCTACTCAACCGATTTCGGTACTATTTTTTTTGGCTGGATTTAACGGGTTTTTTTTGGCATTCGGCTAGATATAATGGGGTTTTTTGGCATTCGGTTGGAAATAACGGGTTTTTTGGCATTCGGCTGGATTTAACGGGTTTTTTTTGACATTCGGCTGGATTTAACGGTTTTTTTTGGCATTCGGCTGGATATAACGGGAGGAAGCTTTTAGAGTATAAAAACTTACCGCCACCTCTCCCTCACTGACTCAACCGATTTTGGTCCCTTTTTTGCATTCAGTTATAAAATACAGTATCTTTAACAAGAGTAAAAAAACGAAAATGTTGAAAAACCCTAAAAAACTTTAAAAAATCCTTCGAATAAAAAAATCTTTTAAAAAGTATACAAGAATATAATCATTGGAGTAAACTTAAAATTAGTGTGAGTCGGGAAAGCCTGTTTATCGTTCGATTTGTGCAGCAAAGCTGATGCACACCAATTTTAGATCTACTCCAATGATTATATTTTATACTTTTTAAAGGATTTCTTTATTCGAGTGTTTTCAAAAATGTTTTAAGGATTTTTTAGTTGGTGGTTTTTCAGATTTTTAATTCTGTTTTTTAGAACAGAATATTGTTCAAAAGTTGATGCTCAAGCAGTGAAGAAAAAACCAAAAAACAAAGCGGTTATTATTTTGTATAAATAAAAGTTCGGCGTAGTAAGAACTGGAGGACATCGGCACGTGAGTGGGAGGCGAGAGACATTGTGGTAGGCCAAGACCGGAAACCAGTTGTAGTGCCGAGAAAGAGAGAGAGAGTAGTAAGAACTACATCACTTTTTGGTCCACTGAAATTATTACTTATTAGTGTCGGATTAATAACAATTTTCGACTCTAAAAATTTTGTGATAAAACAAAATTTTTAGAGTCGAAAATCGTTATTAATCCTGTCTGTTTGAGATTACAAAACTCAAAAACTACTGAACCGATTTTAACGCGGTTTTCTGCAAAATGATCTGCGTTTTTAGCTATTTTAGATTTTCAAAATTCGAAACGGAAGGTCCCAAAAGGATAACGCAAATATCATTTTTCCCGTTTTTCTCGGGAAAAATCAACATAAGGGGGTTTCCGGGGTCGGTGATCGCGAACCAGGTGTTAGATTTTCAAAATTCGAAACAGAAGGTCCTGAAAGCATAACGTAAATGTCCTCTTTCCAATTTTTCTCGCAAAAACTGGCTTTGGGAGGTTTTCAGGGTTGCTTATCACGAATCTGGTGTTGGAGTTTCAAAAAATCGAAACGAAAGGTCCTGAAAGGATAAAGTTTTTCCCAAAAGTTTGTAAATTATTTATGTTTTTTTTGGCATTCTAAAATTTATACAAAATACTTTAAACTGGCAACGAAGAGTCTGCTAGTTATCAATAAAACTCATTGATCAGAGGACAAACACTAATTTGATTCATTATTGACAGCAACATTCTACCAACGTACTATTATTAACAGACAGTGCTTAAATAAGAAGATTTTAGGCATCTTTACAGGCACGCAAGCGTGGACCTTAAATATAAATATTTGGGTTTAAAAAATGTCCCGCTGTAATTCCTTTTTGCATGTACTAAAACCGTAACCATAAACAATTGAATTCTTGTCGTTAACACAAAATTTTAAGGCAATACTAGACCTCCTTAATTGAGGTTGCATAAAAATGTTTCTTTTCCGATGGTTGTACCTTTTTGCAAAGAATATCTCGAAACTTAAGGTTTATTGGTCAATATTTTTGAATATTTGCTTCTCTCGAAACGAATTTTCGATTCATTTGCATCGGATTTCTTTCTCTCGAAACGAATTTTCTATTCATTTGTACCGGATTTCACCTGGCAAACGATTGAATGTTTTGAAATTTTAATTCAGTTGAAACAAAGGAAGGGAAAATTGTATCAAAACCAATGGTTTACAAATCGTAGATGAAGTTCTACAGTTCTACAGGTTTTTGTTGATGGTTTTATGCATAAATCAAACATTTGTAGTGGTTTTTGTTGGTACCCGTCAACAACCGAGAATATAATTGCAGTCTAAATTGCAATTTCCAATAATAAATTTCCTGAAAACTAATAAACGGTTCTCTCAAATTGTCTTTATTTGTGACATAGTCAAAAAAATGTATAAAAAATAAGAACAGTAAAAAAAATTATTGAAAATCAGAATATGAAAAACATAGGACAGAGTTGTGTTTTTCTTATAATTTGTAAATGCATTCGAATACAAAACTCTTTAAATTAAAAAAAAAAGAAGAGTAAAAAAAGTTGTAAAAGAAATAAATAGAATAAAATATGAATTTATAATGACTTCCGCCTTACATCTAACGATCCGGATCCCTCATTGTCAGACGCCATGAAGCTTTTAAGGACATGCACGGCGCTGCAGAGAGCAGTCAAGTAGTAGCCGGCTTCTCCACTGAGTAATGGCGGTTGCAGGAGCCCCCACATGAACTCAGCTTCGATTTCAGCTCCAACGAATCCGCACTTCGCCACGACGAAGACTAAAATCGGCAGGAAGTCATCAGCGCCGAGTTGTTGGCCTCGAGGACATCCGGTTGCTTCGAAAATCGCTGCGATTACGCAGAGGAAGAGATCCAACTTTTCCAAGGGTTGTTCAGCTTCTTGGAGTTTCAGGAGAAGCAGAGAGATTCGATTGAGAGCTGCAGATGAGGGCGGTGCGACCGCTGGTCGAATTCCGAAATCTAATGGATTTCGGGAACATGCGTACTTTACGTTCTCAACTAGGAGCTGAATGTCTCCCGAGCGAGTGTAGAAGTCGACAAACATACTGTAGAGGTGCTCACGCAACGGAAGGATCACGAGTTGATGCATGACTCCTTCCAGGATTGCGTCCAAATTGAGAAATTCGTCGGATTTCAGTCGGGAACGGGCCTTCTGGACCTCCTGCTGGAATTCACCCTCACCGTGCTTGACTAGGTAGTTTTTCATGCCGCTCATAAACTGTCGCATATTCCGCATAACTACCTGTGGTGCTGCCTCTCGTGATTCCTTCGTGCATGCGATGAAGTTCTCAATATTCCGGGAGAACGTCGATGTCCGGTCGTTGGCCAATTGCAGCGTGTAAGCGCCAACAGAATCGCCGGGACCTCCTGATTGCGATTTATTTCGGGGATGACCTAAAAAGATACAAAAAAAAAACACCATGAGTAAAGTTTTACAACTGATTATTATTATTTGTGGAATTTTCTTTTCTTATTCGGGGAAGAAACGCAGATCAGTCTTATCTGTGCAATAGAGTGGAACATTGCGTTGTGCCCCATTGAGATAAGAAATATGTGAATGTCGAAGCTGCGAAATTCAATTCTAAAGTGACTAATCTCAGTCAGTTGCATTCGCGCCAATTTATTGAGATCGTTTCAAAGTCAAAAAAATGCATTTTATGACAATTTTTCGCAAGAAGTTCTCTATAATCACGATTGAAATTATGGTAGACTAGAAAATGTTTAGTTATTTTATTAGAAAAGCTGTTGATAAAACTTGTAATGATCATTAAAGATTCGTTCAACTTGAGCGATTTTTACAGTAAAAGTTGTCGTTGGTAAAGCTGGACATAATGTACACAAATTAAATTTGCTCTCTAGACTTAATAAGGCTGTAAAGTGGATTTGTTTGGAGAATTTTAATTTGATTTTGTGTTTGTTAAATTTTATTGGTTATTTGGAGTTAGTGGAGAAGGAAAACTTGATCTTGTCGATCTCATAAAAAAGTCTTCCGATTTCTTAGAAACTAAGGAGTTTTTCCTCAGTTATTGGTATTGGATTTTAGAAATATGACGTGTTGAAAGAATTGGAACGTATTCATACTCGATTTTAAACACAGGTTTTGTTAAACATGAGTTTAAATAGATAAAAAACCATAGCAAACTGTCTAATGGTTAACAAAACTTAGGTTTAAAAATGACTATGAATACGCGCCATTGTATATATTTTTTCTTCTACAAAATGTTTTTACTTGCATCATCTTTGTTTATTTTATTGATCGTTAAATTGTGTAAATATAGGCCTTTTCTAGAAGGAATAACACCTAAATTCGATTGGCTGTCTGTGAAAATCGCGAACTGCGGCCAATAGAAGGAAAAAAGTCCTTTGATGACATTTTGAAAGGCTTGCACAGATCCGTAGCCAGGATTTCGTTTCGGAGGGGGGAGGAGGGGGGTGGGTAGGGGTTGGTTCTAGAACTCTCAGAACCAAATTTTTTTTTTGGAGTAAAGAATCAAAATTTCGGGAGGAGGGGGGGGGGCTTTATTTGTTAAACTGAAGTTGTCAATTGGCTCAAAATCCCACGTTAGAAGTTAGAAGAGCATTGACTCGCTACAACCTCTTCGAATATATCCATGGCAAGAAGGCAAAACACCTGAAAATCCATTTTCAGGTAAACCCAAAGTGATCTGTCTGGAAATACCGATCATTTTTTGCCACAAATATAGCCCTTGTTATGACCAAAAAAATTTAAGGAAGAATTTTCTGTGCGAAAACTTCAGAACTGGAGGACATCGGCGCGTGACCGAGACCTCTGGCAAGAGACATTGCGGCAGGCCGAGACCGGAAATCGGTTGTAGTGCCGAGAGAAAGAAAGAAACTTCACAAAAGTCAATCGATCAAATGATTTTCTACTGCTCAAATTAAAAGCAGATACTTGGAAAACCCTTTTTTTTGTTAGTACATTAATTTGGGTTATTACGCGATTAAAAAATCTTCAACCACATCGCATTGACAAAAATTTTACGCCTTAGATTAGTCAAGAAAATTTAAAATTTAAAACAAATTTTCATGGAATTTGGATTTTCAGACGCGATTGACAAATTCGTGCCCCCAACCTTGAATTATTGTTATCAAAATGGTTTTTTTTTCTCTGAAGCTATGAATTATGTCTCGAAAAACGTAATTTGAGTTGATTTTCGAATAAAAAAAACCATCTTGATCCTCATTATCAGTTAAAATCAAACATCTGAGCTTTTTGAAAGAATTGTAGCTATTAAGCCGATTGATATATCTGTGAGTCTAGTCTAAATAGTTCTATTATTGGAAGAGAAAATGTTTTCTTTTGAAATTTTCTTTGAAATAGCAAAAGTTGGTAGAATTTTAGAAAAAAAGTTGGGCCAAAATTACGCTAATCGAAATCACCAGCGAACGTTTACTTAAAAAATGTGGAAAATTTGTAGTTTTAGTTGAAGTTTTAATGTAAAAAAAACCCAGAAAACCATTTTTAAATCTGTGTCAAAATTTTTGAATGCTGATTTTGTCAAAATACCAAATAATGGGGGGCTGTAAAGTGGATTTTGAATGCTGATTTTGTCAAAATACCAAAACTTTTTAAATTTCTTATAAATGATTCGAAAAACCGACGATAATTCTCAAATTTCCTACATGGAAAAGTTGATTCTCTCAATTTTTTTTGGCTTCAAAACAAATTCGTATCCTTACCAAAAAATATCTTGTTAAAGCACTTGAATATGCCCGTAACGATCTCCACAAAAGACCTCTTGATCATGTAGTCTTCGTCAATCTCCTTGCCCGCCATGATCATTCGATAGATTCTCTTCTGTCGCTTCATTAAAAATCCATATCCCCGCTCGACAATAATGTGACTCATATCCATAACGATATTTCCATCGTCATCGAGACCGAATATCTCCTCAACGTCCAGCAATCTCGCGGGATCGTCACGCTCTTCGCAATCGTCATCTGGACAGGCTTTCTCAAAGATTTTATGCTTCATAATTGCTCCCATTAGAGATCTGGCGAAAGCGTTCTCCTGTTTCGCTTTCTTGTCAGTACTGGACCGTTTGCTGGGTCCTGGTGAGTCCTCAATCAGTCGTTTATTGGATTTTTTGGAAGTCTTTTTCAGTGGAATTCCTGTCAGGACATCAACATCGATGAAGCAGCCTAGAAGAATCGCTTCCGATGGGATTTTGTCTCCGAATGGACATAATTCGAAGTCTGGTGGTTGAAATTGTTTTCTGGACGGACTCGGTTTCGAATTTGGACGGGATCCGGTGGGTTTATCGGGATTTGTGGGTTGCTTGGGAGTTTCTTCCGACTGCTGTTCGTCGTACATTTCCTGGAAGTCAGCCGAACAGAAGTCCTTGGGTTCGTTTTGCTCGAGCCAAGACTCCAGTTCATCTTGATTGGGCACGATCACCCATTCGGATTTGAGTTTTAGATATTCGGCTTCCTCTTGATACATTCGGCAGTGTGCGGGATCCTGGAAGAACTCATCAGGATGCAATACTTCGATTTCATTCTGCGGGAAATCTGCTAGTTTGAATACTTTTTTGGTCCTTTTTAGCTTCGGCTTTTCTTTCTTCGGTGGTTCGACGGTTTCCTGGTTTGTTTCATCCTGTGGTTCCTGGTTCTCTGGTGACTCTTGATTTTCTTGTGCCTCAGGATTGTCTGATGCTTCTGGAGTTTCTAGAATTCCCTCCGTCGACGCTCCTTCAAGCGGATCTTGTTCTCCATTAATACTGTTACGATTTGCATTGCCGCCGCAATCACTGTCGTTGGTTTCCACATTTTTACTGCTAGCATTATTATTATTGTTTTCATTGTCGTTAACCGACTTAATACTGTTTTCGGTTATCTTACAATTAATACCGTCGACGGAATCACTTTTATTATCCGAACTATCGGCATTATTCCGGCTCCCGGCGCTTGCGAGCGACAACTTTTTGAACCACTTCATGGTTAATATAGTAACGATTTTTTCCAGACAATATAAATTGACGAAAACGAAAGTTTCTCATCGGCACACAAACACACTGAATTTATGTTAACTTTTTTTTTTAGATTTTTTGTTTTAAATTTCAAATGACCATCGAATTGAGGATCATTTGAAAGTTTTTCTTGATTTTGCGTTTATTTCACGCTGGCCGATTCCCAGATTTTCCACCAACTTCAGTGTGTTTCTGAAATTGTCACTCGTTTTGAACTGATTTTCAAAGTTCCTGATCGCCACTTAAATACGAACGGTATGTTTACTTTCATGGATTCCAATTGATTTTGGAAACACACTTTGAAATTATTGTTGATTTACAGTCAGTCTTGTGTAAGTTTTCCCCACTATCAAAATTCAATCAAAAATTTTTGATATTTGATCAAAAACAAACTGTCCAAAACGAAGTGATCGTCAACTAATGATCATTATTTGATTTGTTAACAGGCGTTCGCGTGGCGCGTATATCATTACAATTACTAAATATTTCTGGATTTTTTTTGTGTCACAAACACGTATTAATATTTAAAACAAAAATATTTTCGAAATCTTGCTCGTTTCAAACAGTTTAGCTGCACTTGCTTTTGTTGACTGAATGACTGCAACTACTCACTATTAATAGTAGAACTCTTCACAATTTCAAAAGATCGCTAGACCGATTGTCATATGAAACAGCGATATAGCGTCTCTCCTTCTGCTAGTATCAAAATTTGATGACTTTCCTCTGATTTGTCGGTCTTTTCGTCCCGCTTATCAAAACTCCGTGGTCAATGGATGAATGTTGGCTATTTTGATACCGATTTTCTCATAAAGTCAAACCATAATCGTTTGGTGATTTTTAAATTTAACACTACGATACTCGTGTATTTGTTGTAAAATTCTAAAGTGTGTGCAATCGGGTCGAAATTAGGAATCCCCACTCTTCGTAATGCATTCGAAATTCTAGCCCTAATCGACATTCATCGACTTAACGTTCAATATTTTATCAATGGATTTGTAAACCGGTGGGTGTTTCTTATTTTATTTTTATTATTTTTTTTTGTCGTGACGAATGTCTCCGGGTAATCACCTTTGAGGTGTTTTTGAAAACCGTATTGTCGCAGAATTCGCGGCAGTTAATTATTTTATTAGGGGTAGTAATGAGAATTGAAGCTCAGGTCAAAAAAAAAATTTTTTTTTTCAGGTCAAATTCAAAAAGGATAATGAAATTCCGGTTTGAATTCCATATACATAGTTTTGTGTTATTACTAATTGTATTTTTCAAAAGATTATCTAACGCCTAAATTAAGTCCTCACAACGAAATTTTCTTATACCGCTGTTGGAAAGCGGAATATCAAAAATTCTTGTGAATGGAAATTTTTAGATTGCTAGTGGAAATTTTTAGATCGTTAGTGGAAAATTTTTAGCCTTTTATCACGCGACATTCCAGACAGGAAATTTTTATATGCGTTCAATTTTAATATCCCCGCTCAATTTTTGGTACGCCACTGGATTATTATAAAATCCAAAAAATAAAAATCAGCGGCAATAAAGAGTAAAATTCCTACTTTAACTAAATTTTTGCTTTGATTTCACTGTATTAACATCATCGTTTTTTAGAAGCATACACTGAGGGAAAATTGTCATTAGATTCAACGAAAAAGCAGTTGAATCAAATATACAAAACATAACAAAAGCTATAATTGCCAATCTGGCAATTATTGAAAACCCGTATGGTGATATGGCATTGTTCGAAGTATAAGTGAACGGCTTTCAAAATTCCTCTTTGAAGTCAAACTTTTCAATAAGATTTTTTAAGATTTATTCCAATCGGATTTTGATGTATGGGAGTTTTATGTAGAATCATATCCTAAATAACTTTTGTGCTTGGACTTTTTTGATAAGATGCACCGTTTTTGAGTTATTCACAGAAAAAAAACGTTTTCGTTCGCATGGGGGGTACCCCCCATAATGGTCCATTTTTGCCCATTAAAAACGAATCTGCGTAAAATTTCAAGTCTTTAGCTCGATCCGTGCGCCCGCAATCCGCGCCACAGACGGACGGACGGACATGCAAAATCCAATTTTTTTTATCATTCTAAACACACTGATGTAATTCATGTTTGTGTGTGTTGACGGGATCTTGGCGAAGTTAATATACCCTTTGGTTTCACCATACGGGTATAAAAAGCCCATTTGTATAAGGGGAGAAGGAGTGGTCTGATTGGATTTTGATGTATGGAATAGTTATGAAAAACTACATCCTTAACACCTATTCCCTTCATAAATTTTTCGATACATGCACAATTTTCGAAAAAATCGCTAAAAAACGACTTACTTTATATGGAGGAGTGGGAAAGCGGTCCGATTGTGTAAAATTTCAAATCTCTAGCTCAATTCTTCCGGAAGTTGTGGTGTTCACGGACAGACAGATGGACGGACATGGGGAAATGAAAGTCTTTTGTCATCCCAAACGCCCTGGAGTAGTTCATTTTTTGTCCGATGATTGGTTCGATGCGTTACAAACGGTATATTAAGTGATCCTCTTATAACGTCTATTTCATACGCAGGGCAAGTTTTGCCATGCTGCTTGCAGGTCAATCAAAAACAGTGGGTTTTGATGAGAAAATAAGAAACTCGTTGCCCTGCTGTTTTTAAAATTGATAATTTTTGAAATGTCGTAAAATAGCTTTTATTTATTTGCCCTGCGTTTCATATGTTGCTCGTTATTTTTTAAATGAGATTTTCCTTTTAAATATTGAGGATCGTCATAGTAAGTAAGCTTCAGACTTTTTTTTTTAAATTTTTCAGTGTTTGGTATAACAGGGCCTTGATAATACTTATATTGGGCTGTAAAATCAAATTATTCTGTGCCATGCTGGAATATGAAATGCCCGGCAATTTTCCCTGCGTATGAAATAGACGCCCTCTTATAGAGTATAAAAATATTAAAATTAAAAGAATTATCTATGATATCCAACTTTTAGCAATATTTCCAAAATTAGATTAACTCAATTCTCCTTATATTTTGATAGAAAATTCCAACTCTATCAATAATTGCCGTTTCTTTGGTATTTAGATCAGACAGAATATAAAAGGAGATTAAAATTAAAATAATCGGAAGCCTTGAATTCATTTCATTTCGAGAAAATCAAAACTCGGGGAAGCAAAGGGAGCTCCAATAAAGTCAATACGTCCAACTACTTTTCCACGCTAAGTAAGTTTTTTTTGTGTAAAAAAAGACAAAAAAAACTCATATTTTCCTTAATTGTTTATTTATTTAGAACGCATTTAATAAATTTAAATGTGTAATTTATTGATAACGATTTGATTCCAATTTCGATGCATATTTCCAATCATTTTCTTTGCCTTCATGATGCAATCGATACGGAAAATTGCAGCACTTTTAGAAAAACAAATCGATCGATACAGGAAAATCCAGAATATTGGACTTTTTTTCTCTCTCTATCATGGGAATTACAAAAATTAGGGAAGATTTGATATTGTTGGTGATTAGAAAGTTGGAAAAAATTTAGAACGTTTAAACTTGATCGGGAAAAATCAATTAATGTCAATTAAACTTTTGATTTCTCAGCCCCCCTCCCGCTTTTACCCCTCTCAAAATCCTCACGGTTTTTCAAGACCTTCTTTATGGGCCGAATCTCTGCTCCCCTCTAAATGCATGGCATATTTAACCGACAGCTCTTTAAAACTTTTACAAAGCCCAAAAATGTAATTGAATTAGAATTAGATAAAAACAATTTTATGACCTCTAAATAAATACCAGTAGGTTATAAAAACTGTGACTCATTAAATCACGTGGCAAAGTAGTGGTCAAAAATCTCTTCAAAAATTTCGGCGTCATTTCCTCAACTTTTCTTCGATCCGTATTTGGACTTTGTATCGGAAATTCAAATATTAGGATTCAGACAAGAGACATTTGCTAAATTCTTTATCAAATATAAATATCTCGCATGTCCATAAACTTCGAAATACTAATCAGAATGGAATTCCATAATTAGAAATCAATATGATTAGAATTATTTGCATTTTATTGTATACGGAAAGACAAATCCATTTGAAGATCAGTCGCACGCAGTAGGGCGATTTCCTTCGATTGGACTTTGCCAAAATGTCGTCTTGGAAATTTCTTCGTTTTATCAATAAAATTTGGTTTCAAAGTAAACATTTGAATTTTGATTGAAGTTTGATTTCGGAACTTGTAAAAAATCTAACTTGATTTGAATCCTGGAAAAATTTTGATAGATGTGTAAAAAGGAAAAAAATATGTTTTATGAATCTAGAATTTTTTTTACTAATATCAAGATTTTCAAACCCAATTAAAAACAAATGGCTTTGCAACGCTTTTCCATTTATTACCAATGGAAATGAAATTGTTCAATGTTCAACTTTGGATGACATTTTAAAATGTTATCCTTTGTATCCAACCTAAACCGTTAAGGTCTAATTGACCACATAAACGAGTTATTTGACATCCCTCTTAAGAAAATAGTCTAAAAACGTCAAATCACGCATTAGTGGTAGCCAAATAATGCCACGATTTCGTGAAATTACGACTTAATCAAACTTTTCATGCAGAAATGCGATTCCTTGACCACTTTTGCTGCATTAGACGTCATTTTGTTGATAAAAAAATATCTTGTGCGTTCAAATAAGGTAACAGGCCTATAGGAACATGAGAATGGCCAAGCATAATTCGTCAATGGGAGGAGGAATCAGAATTGGGTTAACGATTATTGGTTAACCAAATTCTGATACCTCCTCCCATTGACGAATTATGCTTGGCCATTCTCATATTCCTGTCGAAAAATTAGATTGACACGATGCGACGTCTCTAACAAACTGTCCACACGAAAGGTTAGCTTTTTACGGATGTAAAGGACGCTACAAGATTTTTTGCTAATTGTTTTAGTCAATTCCCAACAATTTTTTTTACTTCCAACTTCATTAAGCTAAAAGTTAGGCGTGAACGTACATTAAAAATATATACGGGTCGAATTGAGAACCTTTTCCTTTTTGGAACTCGGTTAAAAAACGAGGTTTGTGATTGTCACTAAATTTGGAGTTGTTGATCAAAGAAATATAAAAACATAAGAAAAACTACAATTGCAAGGTTTTAGTCGCCAAATACTATATGAGAACAGACAATATATTTATTTAAAAAAAATCTATTGGGGAGGGGAAGGTCCAACTAGATTTCCATGTACGGATAAATTATCTAGAAAGGTCGTGTAAACCCCATGAATCAGAAATGATTCAATGGTTAAACACAAAACAGATAAATTATGTAAAATCGTATGTATTAGAAGCGCATTTTACACGGTAAAAACTGGAGTCTAATTTTTTTAACTTTTCTCCTCTATTTTTTAAACTATTTTCTCTATATTTAAAACTTTAGAAGTTTGTGAATATTTTTTAAGCATTCCAGTCTAAATTTAAGACTCAGACTTCTTAAACTTAAACCGTAAGGTTTTAATTTGAGAATTTTTAGAAATTTGGAACTAATTTTTAAACTATTTTAGACTAAAATTTAAATTTTAATACCTTAAATTTAGACCGGATAATACTATTTAAAATTTGAAAATAATTTCAAACTTTTAAGTTTTTTAGGCTCAAAAAGGTGTTGACCTATATGTAGGAAAAAAGTCTAAAAATTAGACTTTATTTTTAAGCGTGTACTTTTATAAATTTTTCAATACAACTCACCGTTTTCGAGGAAATAGTAAAAAAAAACTATTTCATTTGTATGGGGGGGGGGGGGGGGGGGAATGGTCCTATTTTGCCCGTTCAAGAACTTAGCGTTGCCATTGAGAAACGCTATACAAAATTTCAAGTCTCTAGTTCAATTCTTTCGAAAGATTTGTTCAGGGACTGACAGATAGACGACCAGACAGACAGACAGACGGACAAATAGATAGACGGACAGACAGACGAACAGACAGACGGATAGACGGACAGACAGACAGACAGACAGACAGACAGACAGACGGATAGATGGACAGACAGACGGACAAACAGATAGACGGACAAATAGACAGACGGACAAACAGGCTGATGGATGTACATGCGGAAATCTAACTCGTTTGTCATACTCAAGATCCTGGTGTAGTTAATTTTTCGCCACGCATATAAATACTTTTTAGTCTTCGAATATTTATCCTTGGAGATATCCTTACGGATAGTTTGACTCCAGAATCAGATTCAGCGACCTCAAAAACCCCTAGATGAGATCTTTTTCTGGAAAATTTGAGGAAAAGGATAATCACTTTATTCTTACAGGACCTTGCGTTATCCTTTTAAGGACGAATTAGTGAAAATATGGTATTATCATCTGACTTACGTGTGTGTCAATCGGATGAGTGGAAATGGGTACAAAATTTCAAGCCAATCGCATGAGTGGAACTGAGTCAAAATTACATTACAAGATTTGATCCTGACAAACAGACATACACACAGATACGAAAGCAGGCTAAATAAAAGCTCTTAAAAAGGATATTTCCCACTCAAATCTAGGAAGAAATTTTAAATTATTCTAAAACAATAAACGGGTTTCCTCCAAATGTTATACTAATGCGGATAATGGAGTTAAGAACGAATTACTAGTTTTAAATATGCTTGTATAATTTCTAGCTGCCATAATGCTAGTATCAAATATTGCTACTTTTACTGCGCAGCACAAACAAAACCTGTGCAGCGGCAGCTTTTGTTCATGCTGCGCAATAAAAGTAGCCATGTCTGAACTAGCATAATAAGGGCAGAGTCCTAATCTATTCATGATAGTAGCTAATAAAAAGTGCGTCTGAAATGCATTTTCCCAATCGGAATCTTAGTAAAATAAAATAGTGGTAAAATATTTGCCCCAATTGCATCATTCATAGAACTCAGAGATTACGAGCCGCCCGTGTCAAAAGGAAAAGCAAATAAAATCACTTATAAATTGAAATGAGCGACAAGAAAAAGTGATATTCTAACAATTCTATCTGAAATGATGTTAATTCCATCTTTGAATGTAGATTTCAATATATTTCTAAAATAAAAGACTTGATAATAATTGGGCCGTATCCGATTGATTGAGTAGAAAATTGATTGTCAGTTGGATGTGACTGTGACGTTGTCTCTGGCTAGATTTCAATTTGTTTATCTTTGACGGTTATTGCTAATAGATTAGTCAGTGTGTCAACGCTTTGATGCTTCTTCCCCGACTGGTTTTTGCTAATTTAACATGATTGCCGCAAAATATTATCGATCGTTATGAGATTTTTTCGTTAAATTTAACATTGGCAGAGAATCTTCGCTGTTTTTGCTGATTTTTTGTCAAAGCGTGAGTAGAATTTGAACTTCAATCGCACTTTGAAGATTTGTGGTGATCTTAGAACATATTTGAGAGGAAAAATATTTGCGTTTTTATTGAATTCGAGTTTGGGACATGTGGTGAGCAGAAACTTATGCGTAGAAAGATGTTTGCGGGGGTTTTTTTTATTCCAGACGCCATTGTTTTTAGGCTCGATTCCACTACTAATATTGGCGACTACCTACGGTGGCGTTTTGAGCCAATTGGAAGTTCGTTACATCAACCAAGACGTCAAAAAAGGATCAAATCTGAAGTCAGTCTTCTATTGGAACTGCAAGGATTTGAAGTTCAGGGTATTTGTGAACCTCATATGCTATAAAGTTTTCTTCTGCGGCGCGTTTTTAAGCAAATTTTTGCTTGCACTGAAACAATTCTGCCTGCGGCGCTTTTTTTCTGTTATTTTCGCATATAAATCATGACATTGGTTTGCGAAAATATTCACCTGCGGTCTATTTTAAAAAATAGTCACCTACGGCGCACTATTATGAGGATTTTTACCTGCGCAAAATGCAAAAAATTCGGAAAGTTTAAATATCTATGTTTAAGTTATTTAACCCATAAGCACACAGGACTTTTTAGCATTGAAACTTTGATGCAGTAGTTTTACTGTTTGTAGGAACCAAAATATAAAAATCTTTCTTTGCTACGCGTTGCCTAATGAACAAGAGAAACTTTTAAATATCTTACAACCCTACTCTAAGCTGCTCAAGCAAGATAAATAAATGACAAGCTTCCAAAAAATGCGATTTTTACGTCACATATATAAAACAGAGGGTAGTGATGGGTTAAGAAAATGTCCAATCGAATGAAGGTGAGAAGGGGGGGGGGGCTGTATATAAAATATGTTACACATTCAGGGTGCAGTGAGATTCCGCGATGGTGTAAGGCTTTATTACGCCTGAGGCCCATTTTAGAAAATTTCAGTAGCGCCGTTAAATTAAAAAAAAAAGTTGTGCCTGAAAAATTCGCGTTATTCCCCCCAGTTTAATTTTTAATTAATTCAAAAATTAACCTGCCGGGCATAACGCGAATTTTTCAGGCACAAAATCGAGAAAAAGCGTGTCGAGGATGGGGGACGGAAAGAGTGGGTCCAAAAGAAGGAAAATTAGAGTGACTGTCCAAAGTTTTTCAAAGTTTTATTTTTCAGTTTTGGTTCAAAACGTGAATAGGATTTTTGGTTCTTGGTTTTGGTGTCGTAAAATTCAGAGTTTGGTTTTTTCAAAATTTGGCTCTGAATTAGGAGGTTCCGTAAAATTCGAACTTTTAGCTCTGGTGCCCTTTCAACCAGCACCATCCTGAGCTGTACTTCGGCATTAAGGCACTTGGCACACCGAATGCGAATTCGCACCGCATAGCGAAAAAGTTCAAACTTTTCAAGCCATCTTATATCGTATGTTATCTACATGAGCTCTAATTTTGCAGAGACTGCAATTTTGCGGAGACCGCATTGTTACGTAATACAAAAGTAGAGCTCATATATATGACATATGATATAAAATCGCGTGGTAAACTTGAAATTTTTCGCAATGCGGTGCGAATTCGTATTCGGTTTGCCAAGTGCCTAAAGGGTCTTCCCCCAAGCTCTGGCTGGAACTATAAAAAACGATACGATTGTTTCGAACTGTAAATTGAAAGTTGTTGTTGGTAAAAATCGCTAACAACAACATTGAAATTTACCATTCGTACCAATCGTACCGTGTTCGGTGATAGGGCCCCTAGTTTTTTGGTTCAATGGTTCAGTGGTTTTGTAGTTCGGTTCAAAAAATCGGATCGCATCTCCGTCCCCCAAGGCGAAAAATTCTAATGCTAATCGATTCAGAAAATTTCGCACCTACAATGTAACAATTCGTTTCTGTAAAAGATAATTATCACTTTCGGGTCCTTGGCCTCGCGGGTATCAATCAAACATGGTACACGCTTACAAATCAATTCTAACGATCGAATTGCGTTCTATAAATTGAAATAAAATGATCCCAGACTAATTAAATTGATTCAGCAAAATCCAGCACGATCCAGCCAGCAGTAAATTGAATTTTAATCAATGAATAAATCACTGTGAAAAACTGAAATCAAATAAAGCTAAACGAAAACAAAAAAAAAAACAACATTCCAGAGATGGGGAAATTAGAAATTCGAAAGAAAAAATAAGAAATTGGATCAATCATGAAATTGAACTTCTGCGGCGTAATATTCCCCAATTAGTCACTGTGACAGTCATTAAAATTTTTAATCTGACATGCCGATCATAATCAAATTTGATCCCGAATCCCGAATTGGGATCAGGCGCCAGACGAACTTCGAAACAAGGTTCAATGTTTGCTCGCAAATCACTTTTGGAGTGGTTTTTTTTCTTTCTTTTTTTAATCAGAAAATTCAATAAAGCGAAATGCGTCGCAGGAGAAATGCGTTTGCTTCCGGATATGCGAACAATCGATGGAATTACTAAAAGGTCATGGGAATCTAAATAAACGAAGGAGGTTAAATATTTACATATTTTTACTATGGGGAAATTTGAACCAGACCGTTGGTTAATTACTACTGCAAAGCTTTGATAATTTTTCCAATATTTTCCGGTTAAGAGAGTTGAATTCAATTCCATCCCATCGCTAATCCATTATCAGTGATGTTATTATACACTAATTTAAATCTGTGTAAATGTCACTTAACGTTCTATAGTGATAGGTCTAGAGAAATGCGCATAATTCCATATCAGAAACTGCTATTGACATTCAACACAGTTTAATTAGCATGTAGTAAACAATAAAATTGGGCTCATTATTAAATGCAAATTATATTCAAATAAGAGATTTTCAAATCCGACTTTAATTAATAACGATGTATGGCTGGTTGCGAGTATTTTTCAGTTCAACAATAAAATTTGAAAATTCGCAAAATAATGGCGAATTTTATTAGATTTTTGTGGAATTTATGTCATGTTTTTGTTTTGTTTTTATTGTTAGATTGTTTTAGTAGTAAAATGGAAAACAGTGAACTCATTTGTTTTATGAGGTTGAATTCTGTTAAATTATTTGTAAATAAATCAGTCTCAAGGGCGATTTAAATTATAGTATATTCCTATTTTCGCAAAATAATGGAAATTATACATAGTTCTGAAAATAACGATAGTTGACGGTAAAAATTTTTGGGCTAAATTTTAATCTTTTTGGTATTGTATACAGTTCCACGTCGAAAAAAGATCAAAATTTAATTTCGCGAAAGTTTTTTAATTTTTTTTTTTTTCAGAATCAGAAATATTTCGAAATTTCAATTTTTTTTTACCAAATCTGAAATATCTCGATAACGGT
The DNA here is from genome assembly GCA_964034945.1 of Chrysopilus asiliformis. Classification (NCBI taxonomy): domain Eukaryota; kingdom Metazoa; phylum Arthropoda; class Insecta; order Diptera; family Rhagionidae; genus Chrysopilus; species Chrysopilus asiliformis. The sequence continues at coordinate 54,107,623 of OZ035963.1, read as the reverse complement.
AAAAGATATCAATTTACAAAACAAGAATTTGAATATCTTTAATTCTTATTTACGTCGATTTTTTCGAAAACCCGTAATTTGCAAGCAATTCGCAAAAATCTATTATTTTGGATTTTAATAAAAATATCTCAATAACGATAAAAGATAGCGGATAACAGAAAAAGACAGAATTGTGCAAAATATTATTATCTTTAATTAATCTCTTATATTGAACCACCTAAACCCCATTTTTTTTAAAGATAATCGCAAAAAACCGAACTTTTTAAAATAAGAGTAAATCTCGATAACAGTATAGGATCCCAACTAGCATTTTTAGTGCTCGGCTCGTATTGGTTACTAGAGATGACTCAGGATGAGTGACAAAGAATGATTCCTTTGCGAGACAAGAACATATTTATGTTGTGTAAAAAACTCTGTAGTTCTACTAGGAGGTGTATGTCGAGTACCTAAATTAAAGGTTAGATTTTGTTGCTGTACGGTACTCAAGATATGCTTTTCGGAACGCTTTTACCACCTTTAAAAAGACGTCAGTTTGGTTACATTGTAGTATCCAAATGAAGTGGTTTGAGCGTTACGAAACCTGGTATTAAGGACTGTAAAGTCACCATGACTTTAGGGTGTTTTTAATGGGACTCTGTTTCTACTTTGGGGCCACTGCCACATGCCACATGTATCCACATTTCAAACAAGTGAAAATATTGCCGTTTAGTAGTATTACAGATTACAGTTTTAGTCAGTTTGACTAAAATGTGCCTTCAACCACATTTTGGTGACAATTTTAATAGACCAGGATCTGCAACTAAAAATGGTAATAGAAATACGCAGCTCTAGTGAAAGACAAAAATGTGGGAAATTTTGTTTAACTTTTGTCATACGTAGACTACTGAAAATGTGTAGATTCGGAATAAATCGCAAAAGACGAAATTGAGATTTAAAAAAAATCGCCATTGGGCTTCCGGTTAACGGATTATCTACAGGTTAACGAATTTCCACTATAAGTTAATAGGGTCATCACATTCCAAGACATCATCATCCTCGGCGCTACAGCTCTCGAAGAGCCTGGGCCTCCTCAATTGAGGTTTCATAACAATTTCTTCCCTGTTTCACATCTACAGTTTTTTCTACACGGATTCCGAACCATGGATGAATTACATTTGTAAGGTTTTTACTTTGCAACCTATCAACAGCAGAGGCCGTGATAGCAATCTAGACCGATGATGTCGTTAGCACCAAGCGGTAACTATCACTACTCATTTCGTAAAGCAAAGCAAGTTGAGTGGACTTAAATCACAGCGTGCGACAGTCGGGAATGGAACCACCGACCTCCGGAACACGGGCCAAGTACTTTACCACTTGGACTACGCTTTCTAGGACATGTCTGTAAAATTTCACGACTCTAGCTCCAATAGTTTTTGAGAATTCTTGTAGACATACCAGCAGACAGAAAGACATATTTGTAAAAATGATCCAATCGACACAAGAGTGCTCGGGAAATGTTTTTAAGTAAAATTAAGAGGTCAAGTTTTTACAAAATTTTATTATACTACGTATAAGAGGAAGAGGATATCGAGAAGAGTGAAATTTGCGTGACGTATTTTACGTACAAAGAGTTTACAAAATTCTTTTCGATTCGGTAAGGATCATAGACTTTAAAGGGTATTTTTAGAATTTTTCCTTGGAAAAATCACCAATGGTTAAATTGTTTGGACTCTGCGAAACTTGAGGTACGAGCGCGTAACTAAAAGATCATACGTGAGAGTTTTGCAATTTTTTTAATTTTTACTTTTTTATACGAAGTACGTTGTATGATAAAGTATTGTGATCTTAAACAATTTCGACCTTTTTATTTTGCCGAAAAAACATTTCCGGAGCACTCCCGTGTCGATTGCAGTCATATTACAAAATTGGCTTTCTGTTTATCAATCTGTGTACAAGATTTCGCAAAAACTACTTAAGCTAGAACCAATGAGTCTGGTCCTGGAATACTACGATCCTATCAACTTTTAGGGGAAATCCGTTATCAGAAGTGACCGAAATGGCAGCGTTTCAAAAATCACAAATTAGGTTTTGGCGATTTACTCCGAAGCTACGTGGTTTTCAGTAGCAAAAATTAACAAATGTTGAAGATAATAAAATTTCACCATACTTTCGTCTTTTCTTAAAAGCTGATATCTCAAATTGTCAGATATTTTTATATTTAAAGGCCTGTGTCCACATGGAAGTTTATTTGCAGAAGTCGCTTCTAGCAGAGACTTATGGAAGTTTTTCCCGTGGAAACACTAACTGCAAGTGAACTTTCAGAAGTTGTGACACCAGAAATCTCTTCTAGAAGCGACTTCTGCAAATAAACTTCCATGTGGACACAGGCCCTAATAATACGGAAATATAAAAAAGTGACAAAGTTCACGACTTACATAAAATCTCCCGATCACGAACACTTCTACTCCTTAGAATAGTTGCGATCTTCTGCTGATGTTGTTCGCTTTTATTAGCTTTTAAAGTTCCTTGATTGTCCTGTAAAATTGTCTCTTCAATGATTGTATCGTCTTCGGAATTGCACAATGTTGCTCGACATTTCGACAAATGAATTGTTTCTGATATATCTACAAATATAAAATCCGATAGAAAAACTATTATTTTAATTGAATATAATTAAATTACCATCATGAGGTAGAAACGTGTCCCACTGTGAGCTATCCCACGGCTCAGAAAAGACAGTCCCATCATCAGATTGGGCGCTGTCGATCCCATTCAAAAAGGATGTCGTATATGAGAAATTACCACCATTCCTTTCAACATTATCGTACGATGATATTCTACTTCCACCGTTATTATTATTATTGCTGGACGGTGGAAGGAGTCCACGATCTGGAGTGGCGTCAGTTGACTGCGAAGGTGTCGAACAGCGAACGAGTTCCGGAAGATTTAAATCCGGTAGGCGTTTTGCGATTATTTGATGAACCGTTAGTGGTTTACCTGATTTACTGTTCCCGTTAAGATTATTATTGACTTGACTAGTTCCATTGCTATTTTTCGATTGGATCCCATTCCACTGTTCCTCGGAGTCGTAGTCTCCGTAATCGTCGCCCGCATTCTCATTGTTGCCCATGAACTCCCAACTGCTGTCTAACGGCCAAGGATCCAGGCGACCTCGCAATCGCTTCTGCTGTTTCTTTTTCAATTCATCTAAGCTTCCGGCGATTTTCTCAATTTCAGCTGGGGCCAATACCGGGCAAATCGGTGCCCTTTGCAATCCGCCCTTCGGGGGCTCGGAGTGCCTGTGATTGGGGGGCAAGAGGACACTTCGCTGCGATCTTCGCAGGACATTCGCGGCTGTTATTCCATTGGCTGCAGCGGCTGCGGCTCGAAGGGCATCTGCGGGTTCTGCGTAGAATGGGCTCCCCTGTTTGCTTCGAGAAGTCACCGGCGTTTGAGTGGTTGGAGTTTCGCTTTCGGATTTTGAAGGCTCCTGGGTATCCAGGGGCAATATTAAACCGAGACGGTTCCTGGGCTGTCCTGCCGCTGTCATCTGTTGGGTGTCATTTGCGTTTGTCACTGGAATCACATTTCTGTTGGCATCTACTGGGCTTACTAAATCTAAGGGTTTGCTGCTTGCCACCAAATCTGTGCCTGGTGCTGGCTTTTGATGTAGCGGGGGGCTTGAATTTGAATTTGACGCAGGACTAATTGAGTTCGGAGGTGAAAGTATGTTACAACTTAATGAGGTTATGGTTGCTGCAAAGACAGGATGAAGTTAAATTAAAAAATTGCCTATCTAGTGGAAAAATTTGATTAAAATCTCTTCGGGGAGGGGCTACGTTGGATAGACCGATTTTTGTGGTGAAAAATTGTTTGAGTCAAAATCTTTTTAATGTAGAAAACCGCGGTCTATATAATGATGAAAAGCGCATTCAAAACTCTTCAGTGTTCCATAAGATAGCATTAAAGGGAAGAGGATATGGTAATTTTTTTAGTGATAAAAGCGTATCCCGAATACTCTTTATCCAACACAGAAAACCGCATCCAAATGTGTTTACCCGTTCAAAAATGAACAGGTGAGGGGTATTGGATAAGGGAGGAGGCGTCGGTACAAAATATGCTATCCATTGTTTTGGAAATCACTTCATTTGTGTTTCCATTCGTAAGTTTGGCGGGATGCAGAAATAAACATTCAGATAGATATACGATTGCCCTCCTTTCTTTCAATTTTGTTACACGTAAAGCTATTTATATGTTAAACTCACGTGTTTCTGGTAGAAGATCAGGTCTTTTGCCTTGAGCCCCTTCAGGTCTAAAACTCGACAGCGGAGTCGTTCCTCGAATTAATGGCGTGTTCATATTAACATCTTGAGTCCACAGATCCTCGTAGTCACTGATCTTATCGCCAAGTGCACTTCTACAGTAGACTTGGGGTGATTCCAGGATGTCAGACTCCTAAAAAAAAAATAAAAACGCCATTAGAACTGGTATTTTTTAACAAAATTCATCTGAATCCTCACCTGATAGTGTTTAGACTCCTTCCTGGCTTTATTCCTCCTCTGACGCCCACTCGAATTCTCTGTTAGATTCGGTGATAGAATCTTCTTTTGACTGGGATTCGAGTCTTTACTGCTTTGCGAGTGCCATCTAGTGGAGGATCCCTGAGACGAAAGTGTGTCCACCGTTGTTTTACACTCGCCTTCAGGAGACATGCGTTTGGCAAATGTCTGGAAAGTCGTGGTTTGATTGTTGGATCCTACAGGCGTCAATGCGGAAGCCGAGGGTGACGTCACCTCCACAAACTGTTGTGAGTTCTTATTGTCCACGCTGAAAGTAACGGTCGTAGTAACTGTGAAATTGTTCGCTGGAGCATGAGCTTGATCGCTGTTGATCAGTGGAGCAACGGGACTGACCGGCGTCAAAGGTTTCGACCATCTGACAGGTGGCGCTGGTGGTGTTCGCAATGGCGCTAAATTCAAAGTATTTGGCGGCGTGGGCCTTGGGGCCCTCACCATCTGATCATTACTACTGGTGAATTTCTCATTGGAAACTCGCGAGACTATTTGGTTAGTTGACTTAAAGGTGCTCAGCTTCGCTGTGGAGATACTTTGTCCCGCTGCCGGCAGCCGATTACTTGCGACTTCGACGGGTGACATGGTAAGAACGACACTATCGGCTGACTCGGGACTCATCAGCTGCTGATTGAGCCCTGTGCTGGTCGTGAAGCTGCTTAGACTAGAAGTGGTGTCGGAGGGGGTTCCTGCTTGGCTGAAGACCCCTCCTCCAAGAGGATTCGTCGGGCTGAACATTTTCATCTGCTGGAGGTGTTGTGGCAGGTGCGATTGCTGCTGGTTGTTGTTATGCGCTAGTTGCTGGTGCTGGCTGTTAGTTGAACTGAACACAGTCGTCCCAATGCCACTGGTATCGGTCAGTGAGTTGGGAGATTTGGCTTCAACTTGAGAGTCCAGCTTGGGATTTGCCATCGGATACCTCCAGAATTCCTGTCCCAGCAGTGCTAGCGAGGATAGCTGTTGGCGATTTTTAGCCTCGCGAAGAGCTCGCGGGAGTGTCAACTGAACGGGAAGTTCATCGCAGCACTGGGCATAGTGGGCTATCAGAGCTGGTATTGAGTCGAATTTAAATCGGGAACTCTCCAGACTGAGAATCCCATCGTTTGACTGGATGAGGTAGTGCTCGATGTACGGCCCGGTGTCAGGTGGTAGTCGCACTGAAACCGCCATCGTGTTGGGCTGACTTGACCCTCGGACGACGAAATTCTGCAAAAAAAAGAGACAAAGATATTGAAAACTCCATATTTATAATTCTGGATGATTCATAGTTAGTCCATGGCGATGGAGTTTTATTGATTCCCGGTTAAATGGTGCGTTAACAGTTTTTCTTGTGATGATGTATGCGATAACAGGGGATGAACAGGATGAACAGATAAAGGACCATTAAGGATGGTAGATTAAAGAAACCAGAATAGAGATATCCATACTGGAGTCTGAATAAAATTCAGAAACTGGGAAACTCTTGATACAACATTGCAGATTATCGCATTTTGGAGACCAGAGCGGTGACTTTTCCGCAAGGTTGAGTGAACAATTTCTAATAGGGATTCTTTTGTCTTTATTTGGGGACGATTTTACGGATAAGAAATGGTTATGGGTGTTTGAGAACGTTTACTGAATCGCTTTTCGTTGCGGAGTAATTTATATTCCCCTAATTTAAAATAGCAATAATGAAAAGATAATTTTTATCCTTTGTTGAACAGCATATTTAAATGGGATTTGAATTTACGTGATTTGCATGGTATATTTTTGAAAAATCGATTGATAAGACTGGTTTTTTTGGAATCACTCTGAGCTATTCGTAATATTTGTGATATTTTCAAAATATTACGCCGGAATCCGCAACATTTTCAACACATCAGTGCCTAACCTTAAAAACGGTCTTAAAATTTTTGGTTTTCAAAAAAAGGTCTTGAAATTTTCGAGCATTTAAAGAAATTTTTACAAGGGTGAGATTTGTTTAATTTAATTCATGGAAAAGAAAGGGGCCACGCAAAATTTGTAGCTGATTGAGATTTAAAAAAAAAACAGTTGTAGAGAACAAATAGCATAATTTCGCTAATACTATTTAATTTTTGTGTTTAAAATACCCTTTAAAAGGGAAGAGAATTACATTTATGTTTTAAAAACACCCATTTCTTAGACGGAAGTTCCTTTTACAACATCAAATTGGTCCCTATTTCACTAATGATGCACAACAAAGCTGTCTATACGTTAATTAAACGTAGAACTTCTTTTCTTCCTCGAAAACTTGAACAAATGCAATCCAATTTGCTGATTTTCCCATAAATTTTTAAGAAAATTGCAAAAAAGGAAACTGGAAACGAGGAAACTATCGACAAATATCTAAGCAATTCACGATAAAGTTGCCATTAAATGATAAAGGGAAATGTACCAAAAAAAAGCAAAACTACTAGCAGAATTCATTCATTTAACACAGAGGGAATAAAAAAAAACCAGGAATAAAAGGAAGTTTGCAAAAAAATAGAAGAAAAATCACAAGTTGAAATAAAATCAGCACTGGGAGAACAAAATCAAAGAACACCAAAAATTGTACGTGTTTTAACTGTAAAAATCAAGGAAAACTTTCGTTCCTGGAACACCTAAAATATCCCTGAACTGCTAGTTTTCCTCGTCTTTCAACAGCTTTCGAAATTTTCACAGTATATTTAAGTTGTGAATCTTGGGCTGCATACAATTGCCAAGGAGAGTGGAAAATTCGGCGGGAAAACTGTCTGGATGGCAAACGAATTCGAAAAAAGGGAGACAAAAATGCAAACTGCTATTGTTGCCAATAATACGAAGCGAATTAAAGTGGAGATTGATAAAAATACTCCGCCTATTGCATGCCTGCTAGTACATAAATTTCATTACTTCTCTTATTGGTTCAATTTTATTTCATTTCATTATAGTCGTCCACAAGATCCTTGCAATTTTCCTCCTTCTGGAGGAATCCTTTTGTGTGTAACAGACAAGAAACACGCTCGAAATACGTTTGATATTTAGAACACGGTAGGAAAAATTCCTATGAACAGGCAATGAGATTTTGTTTGATTTCGGGGAAAAAAGATACAAAGTTGCATTCCTTTTTATTCGATTTCCAAAAAGGAAAACGTTCTCAATTCGACTACTATGTATTTTTTATGTATGTTCACGCATAACTTTTTACTGGGTTGACCGATTTTGGTCATTCCAAAGAGAAATTTGTAGATAAAGTTCCTGGTTGTGTGCCGCCTCATGTTCTCTCCCCCGTGCCGCTATGCCTTCATTCGGCCTCCCTTGCTAGATTCTAGATTGCTTGAGATATCGAGTTGAAATTTTTGTGTTGTGTTAAGTACAAAGCCAGGAAGGCGATTTTATATATCGCCCCCCTTTTGACCCACCCCCTCTCCTGCTAGATTCTACGTCGTTAGAGATACTAAGTTGAATCTTTTTGTGTTATGTTCAGAGTAACTACAGACAGAGTTTGGAAATGCTCACTCATGAGTACTGCTCATGAGTAATTTATTCATCTCGTGAGAAGTAAGCCAAATGTTTAGTTAAAAACTCTTGCTCATGAGAATGAGCATTGGAAAACTCTATGAGTACTCATGATCATGAGTATTTGACAATTTTCTATTGTTTTGAACACATCAAAAATATTGTTAACTCCTTCAACCATTCAAAATGAAGGATGGAACGGGTACGGAATGTCTGAAAGGTGGAGGGAGTGTGGGAATGGGAAGGGTGTGAGTGTGAAGTGGGGAAGGGTGTGAATGTGAAGTGGGGAAGGGTGTGAATATTAAGTGGGGCACGGGGAGGTAAAAAGGTGCAGGGGGGGGGGGGGACTGGTGGTGCGGGACAAGCAAGTTCGTGAAGGTTATGGAAAAGAGTGGTGAGCGAGAGGCATTTTTCCTGCTCTTCCCTCCCTCCTCCTATCAAAAATTTTCCGAAAAAGTTGCCAGTGAACTTTGACTGATTTAGACGCGATTTTTGGCACTCGAAAGCTTTTATTGATTATCGACTAGCACAACAGTAATTAAAACGCTATTTTCATAATTCGAAATTTGATAATTCCAAAGACACTCATGTTGTCCTATATCTATAAAAAATTTCATGTTTGACTGACCCTAATTTTATTCGCCTTTTTTATTTTAGATGTCACACCAGCACGAAACACTAACAACAATTTGGAAGCTTCCAACTATTACTATACTGGGTGGTAAGTAGGTCGTGATTCTCAATTTCGAGCTTTGCTTTATGTGTTTTTCCAGTTCTGACCATTGAGTTTTTCTTAAAATCAATAACCCCAATCCCCTCTGTTGAAAATCCTTCCGTTTAAATTGTCCCGACCTTTTCAAAATACATCACAAAGCTTTTAAAATTAATTTTTATCAAAAATTAGTTTTCAAAAACTTTTTTTTGAACTCACAATGAATATGTTGTACTGCTTTGCTTATTTTAAGTTTTTTTTTGTGGACTGTAAATTTTCTTATAATGTCAGGTGTATGGCAATTCGGATAAATCTGGCGACTATGCTAGCGCACAAAGAAAACTGTGCACAACATGTCCGACAGAATTTGCAAACGGACTCTTTGCCGCGTATTTAAATTGGAAATTAATATAACTCAATTATTTGGTTTTCAGCATTCATTGCGAATCGTGCGTACGCGATATGACCATGACCAGCGGTACAATCAAAGCGATATGACCATGACCAGCGGTACAATAAAAAGGTATGTATAAGCGCACTTATCTTGAATTTCCCATAAACCAATTTTCCTAATTTTCTTCTGGCAGGATCAACATAACCTCAAAAATCGCCCACAAGTGGTATATCAAGTCTTCATTAAACGAACTCTTATCGACGCAAATTTTTGGTTTAAATAACGTTGAAAATCAAACACCAGAGCAAGTCGACAAACATCGGTGAGTCTTTAAAAAATATTTTATAAAAATCTTAAAGATTTGTCTTCACATTTCAAGAATTTTTATTTAAAGGATTTTCAAAAAAAATTGAAATTTCTTACATCAATCATTCGGTATCATTTTTCTCATTAACATATCATATGCAGTATTTACTATCTCTTAATTTCACCCACCAAATGGGGAGTGATTTTGTTGTTCAAATTAAACCATCTGCAATTCATCGATTGCATATTACAATTGTTTAAGTTTGATTAATCAATTACAAATGCTTAATTACAAAACCGTTGTTGTTCATAAGATTTCACAATCTGTTCGTATGTTTCGCTCCCCACATGAAAACTACCCCATTTGCTAATCATGCACACAATAAATGCTGTATTCTGTTGTGGAATGCAATTCGAGAAATTCACCCCTAAATGTGATTGGCATTGAATTGATTAGGAAACATGTTACACCGTTGGTCGTCGTATCACACTCCAGCGGATCAACCCTAAAATCAAAAAACCTCATCCCCTTTTGTTGAAAATCCCTGCGTTTAAATTGTCCGGACGCGACCTTTTCATCGAGTATAGACACTCGACTTACTGAAGAATCTACAAATGATGAAAATAATCAATGGAATTCTGCACAAACGGAGTAAAAACAAGCGGAAGTGAGGGCGAGATGGATCCAATGTTGGAACAAATCCAATGAATTATCTATTTTTCCCTATCCTAAATGCAGATCGAATTCCAGATCCCCCCTCCTCCCACAATGTTTAGATACGAGAGCTGCAAATGGATTCATTTTGACATTCTAATGAGGAATTGTTTGCTGATTTAATTGATTGTAATTCGTATCTGTGATTTACGTCGTATATCGAAACGTGGAATCGAAATCGAACCGAACCCCTACAGCAGTGTTTCTCAACCTTTTTTGATGGCGTAGCGAACTAGATCTTTCTTGTGCACCCCCTTATAGCATTGTATTCAAAATTTTGGCGAAAACTGTATTGTAAAAATATTCCTATTAAAAATTATAACATGATATTTGAAAATTACATTTATAAAAGACCAAAATGGAGCGTCTTGTGCCGCAGGCGAACATTTTTCTGCTCCGAATCGCAGGCAAACATTTTCTGCTGCAAATCGATTATAAAAAGCGCCTCTAGAAGGCGGTAATTGTATTAAAGGTTGCCTTAAAATAGAGCACCCCCAACTTTTAAACACATAAAGCTTGTCCCACAACGAAGCGCTATGCGGAGTGGCGCGGCCAGAGCGGCAGGGCGACAGTCGCAGTCATTTCCTGCGGATGCGGCGCATTGACAGTTAAATTTGTGTTCTCTTAACCAACAAAGCCGCAGGGAATTTCAAGATTTTTGTGCAGTGAATGTTTTGTTTTTTATTACATAAAAATTGACTCAAAATATTACATTCGTTACATTAATAGGTGGAATTGCATGTAAGCAACTGTTTGGAGATGGCAGACATAATGTACCAAGCTTCCCGAATTCATATTAATAATTCATTACTTGTGACATCTCTGTTATGTCACTGCTTCCAATCGCGTCTGAAAGTAGAAAGTAAACCTACTCAAAGGGGCGCGGCGCAGCGCGGCTCCCACGATTGTTCAGCGCGCAATTAGACACCAACTCATATAAACATGTAGGTTCTACTTAACTCTATCAGCGCGCCGCGCCGAGCCGCGTAGCGCGTTGTTGTGGGACACCCTTTAATCGTTCCCCAAAAAACGGTTATGAAGAATATAAATCTTTTATAATTCTCAAAAGAATTTGAGCTAACATAAGTACCAAACTAAGTGCCGTTTGCACCAACAAAACTTAGCAACTTATGTACAACTTAAAAAATTTAAGTTGAAGAATTTCTACGGTTTAATGCTACATTTACACGAATGACAAATTTGTCATTTTTTTCTTGTCATTATGTTAATTCCCGTGTAAATGGCATAATTTTTGTATTTTTTTCTGTCAGAAAATGTCAATCTCTCATAAAAGAATGAACTTGTCCATTCTTTTATGCCAGATTGTCATTCGTACAAACGCAATATTAGTTATGACAAAAGTTGAATACTAAAGTTGTCATAACTAATATTGCGTTTGCACGAATGACAATCTGGCATAAAAGAATGGACAAGTTCATTCTTTTATGAGAGATTGACATTTTCTGACAGAAAAAATTACAAAAATTATGCCATTTACACGGGAATTAACATAATGACAAGAAAAAAATGACAAATTTGTCATTCGTGTAAATGTAGCATAAGTAGGCTAACCATAACTTAATTTTTTAAAAATAATACGCGCAAACGGGCCTAAATACCACATATTAATAGAACTTTTAACGTATTAATAGAAATTCAAGATATTGTATCGTAACTGTTTTAAAATTTGGTAGCCGCCATTTTGTTTTTCAAACTTCGCGTAACCCCTGGAACCAGCCGATGTATCCCTAGGGTTAAATTTCTTTTATAGTTTCAGCCAGAGCTTAGGGGAAGACCCTTTAATGTCGAAGCACAGCTCAGGATGGTCGGAAGAACGAAAAGCTATTTCGGTTTATGTTCTCCTTGAACTTCGGCGGGTTATAGTCCGGGGGAACACATCGGATGGTAAGTCGTTCCAAAGTCTTGTTGTTCGCGGAATGAAAGAACTCGACTAAACTTTACTGTACGAAAATGGAGAAGTTCAAGGACGAGGTCGTATGCCCGTGCAGCTGCACATGTACGTCAGGTTGGGAATCAATGCCCCCATAGAGTTTATGGGTGAATTTTGTTCTCGCATTTAAATTCATGTATCCTTGTATTATCATTTTATGTGTACCGTAGATGAAGAAGGCGTGGAGAGGGATTACACTTCCAGTTGGTACAACGCTTGTAAAACGCTCTTGAATTCCTTTAATTAAGCGACTATTGTCACTGGACCCCCTTTGAATGCTGCTGCACAATCAACGAAATTTCGTCGATAACCGATTTTATAAACATATTTTTTTTCGCTTCAATTAAATGTTGGAGAAACACGTACACATTTTAGTGGTTTTTTGTGGATCATGTAACCCCATATTTACATTTTCAATTTCAGCCAAGTATACACTGTGGTTTTGTTTGATTGGAGTTGAATATTTTAGAGTTGAATTTAAATCAATCTTTGTTTAAATTTTGCTTTAGATTTTAGATTGGGATAACATTTTTTTTTGAAAAGAAAATTTTCAAATTTGACAAAAAAGTTTGAATGTGTCGAAAATTTTAAAATCCCAGTGTTTTTCTGAAACATAAACATTCGGTAGTGTGACAGGAGAAAAAAAAATTTCTTTTTTTTCACATCCAATGAGTTGCGTTGTGTACAGTTTATTAAACATTTCAACTTTAATATTTTGTTTAAGACATTCTTCAGTACTGTCCGGTCTATTCGAGTGGCTTTAAAAAACGCCTTTCTGCCCGTTAGTCGTTGTACAACACTCAGAAAAATGGAGGCTAATGGTTCAACCACAATTGGGGCGGCAAGCGGCAGCGGCGACGGCGGGCGGGATGACGCCGCCACACATACCGCCGAGCCAGCTACAATGATAGCGGCAGCGATACCAGGATAGCGGCATGCCTCTGTCAAAATTGAAACATCAAAACTTATTTAATTCGTCCGCTACTTCGCTCCATTTATTTTCCTTGATGTTATATCCTTATATTGAGGATGGGCCAAATCGTAGAGCACTGGATTTCCTTTTACGAACTCGATTAATTTCATCAAAACGTCAAAAATCTGCATAGAATGTGGCGCCGAATGTGGTGGTTTTCATAAAACATTTTGGGCGGCGGCGGCAAGTTTGACTTTGTTTCAAACTCGGCGGCGACGGAAAAAGTGCGCTGCCGTTGCCGCTGTATTGTAGCAGCTCTCGTTGCGCTACATTAGTGCAAAATAAATGCCGCCCGCCGCTGCCGCTTGCCGCCTTCACTGTGGTTGAACCATAACTCGACGACCACCTACATACGGCGTAATTGGCCTCGAGCAGGCGCGCGTTCGCCTGCACGTGGGCAAGTAAAACTGAGTTGACCTGTGGTCGGAGAAATTCTGAAATTAAGCCACCAGCAGGTGAAGTAGGGCATTGGGAGCTGCACGAGTTGACCTTAGATAGGTTAACTCTGACCGCTAGCTGGCTTACAGACACCTCTGTAAGGTCAGAGTTAACCTGACAAAAAGTTGACCTGGACATTTTTCTGAGTGTAATAAAATTTCCTACACTTCTGTCTTTAACTAGAACACGATGTCTAAAACTGGTATCGAAATATACCGTTATTCAGCATTTTGCGATTTGCTCGAAAACTAACGGGTTTTCAGTGGTTCATGGTATGAGCCTGTTCACATTGGTTGAAATAGTCCGCCTAATTATGACAGAAACTGGCAACATTTAGGCAAGGTGAGGAAGTGGGACTGTAATTAAAAAAATTCTCAGATACAAGTGTTAGAGTGTGGTAGGGTAGTAAGCAGGTCCAAACTACATAAACCACGAGTTCGCAATCCACATGCGAATTATAATCGATGAAAAACAAATTGCCTTGAATTACAATTTTCGCTGAATCCTATTTACATAGGAACCAGTCCGCCAACACTTAAGGTACGTCTCCACTTATACACTTTTTCAGTGGAAATGTAATGATTCACCAAGTGGAGACAAGTGTATCAATGTAAACTCGTAAATGTAGCTCTAAATGTAGAGTTTACATTGATATACTCGTCTCCCTTTAGTGAATCGTCACATTTCCACTGAAAAAGTGTATAAGTGGAGGCGTACCTTTAGGATACGTTCCAAATTTTTTGTAGGACTGAGCCCTCCGATTTCATTCCATAATATAGCATTGTTTCCCCCTCAGTATAGGAATGTCTCCAGTAAAAACTAGGAACGGGTGCTACTTTTGTTGGAATATCTCTATTTTCCTCTCAGCCTTATATTAGTAATGATTCCACGAAAACTAGGACTAGTTCCAATATTTATGGAAGCCATTGCTACAAAATGGTGTAAAGAGTCCGAAAATCGCTTTCCCATATTTTATAGGAACGTTTCCTATGCGGATTTTTTCCGTGTGCTTGCAAACTAATAGTTTTTCGAGAAAATATATTGGATAAAAATTAAAATACTAAAATTTTCTACTTTTTTGCCTCAATATTTTTTTTTTATTATCGAGATATTTGAGTGAAAAAAATCATATTTTTATTAAAGGTAATATTTTACTTGTCGAGTTATAGTGTAAATTGACAAAACCGTTGATTTTGTATACGAAAGTCATGTGGCGTTCAGATCAGATATTTTTTATTAATTTTCCACAATTTTTTTTATGTAAAAATATGATTTATCTCCACAATACAACACGCCGCTTTATTTTCCGAACTAATTTCCACATCCTATTGGTAACACATAGAGAGTTACACAATGGAATAAAAGCTATACATAATAAACTCAACACACATCCATAATTAGAAGGTAAAAACATACTTTATCCGTGACTTGATTAAAAAAAGATTTCCATAATTTTGTATTCCATGTGCGGGAGTTAATAACAAGCCGTCAACTAATTAACACAATAAAAATCCATCCCTATGGAAATTCTACCTTTTCTCCTGCCTTAATCCATTCAACATCAAAGTCTTTTATGATTAATATTCGGTAAAATAACGACGAGAAAACAAGCTCGGATTTTCAGCATCCCCAGTCCTCTCAATTTCTCGAATCCCGTTTGATTTGCAGGATATTTTAGAGAGTTCCGCCGGCCTAGAAAAACACTGAACCATACAATTTGCGCGTCATAAAGAATTACTAACAGCTGAAAATAGCGAAAAAAAACATAAAAATGGGTTAAAATGAATTTTGTCTACAGGAATGAAGTGAAATGGATAGCAACCAATTTAGTTCCAGGTAAAGTCGATGCTTTTATCCTGAATGCCCCATCTAGAAACTGAAGTCCTAGAGATGTCTAGTAAACAAAAACTGGCAAATTAGGCTGGACTGGACAAGTGGTAAATTAATGAAAGCTCTAGTTATCATGTGTGACGTGACCACAACCCCTATGGTACCCTCGTACCACTAATTTGGTCACTTACGGGTTCACATATGCGATATCCGGATACCATCCAATTAGGCAGCTTGGTTTCACACATGGTGCGCGTTTTAAGCTGGTTATTAGACCGTTACCCATTCAATCATCCCTTAAAATCCACAACGAATCCTCAATACATGCCAAGGATCCCTAAGTAACTCTAATTCCAGGCACCGATCAGGCTAATGAACTTCCCCCCTGCTATACAAGCAAGTTTTTTTCTTTTTCGGGGGGTGAATCTGGCTCAATTATTTTTACGTTAATATTTCATTAACACATCAAGTTCAATCTATGTTTTTGGGGTAGAAAACTCCACGAGCTTTTTGGTATAAAAACCGCAGAAGGGTTGCGAAAAAAAATCTATCCCGAAATTCTATGCCGCACTGAAAGATAATATTTTCGTTAGACATAGAATCCTGGGGGTTGGGGGTTGTTTATCATTAGAGTGGAAATAAATGATCGAAAAGTCACTTTAGGTAATCGACCTGCATGGGAATTCTGATGTGCCTGAAATTCGGCCATTTTTTCATGGAAAAACACCATCGAGAGAAAGAAAATTCACAAAATGAACTGTTTTTGTAGATTTTTCACAGCCATATTTTCTGCCTGTTTGGTTTATTGCTTTTGTTGGTTGTTGGAAAAGTTTAAAAGGAAAACTGCTGGAGAAAATCCGGATTCTGGTGCTCGTAAATCACATGAAATGGCAACCGAATAGGCTGTCGAACTATTGTTATATGCTGGGGATGATTCACTCATTCATCGGCAGAGTTTGAACGTTTATTGATTTTATTCTTGAATGTCTTTTTCTCAATGCGGATGATTCAGTTATTATGGGAGTGAAAGGATAATCCTCTCAGGGCACTGAATTGTGGCGATAACGAGTCCTCTACCACCATCGAAGATGGTTTCTAAAAGTTCCATTAAGAAGAGATTTTATGCACCTGAGATTAGAGGAAGGTTTACTCTATTGAAAAAACATTTGATTGACTTTGCTTCAGGTTTAATTAAATTTCGGGATCAAAATTTGAGATCTGATTTTACATGTAAGAAAAATACATATGAAAATCGTTTGAAAATTATCAAAGAAATATCATTTGTGATCAGCACAAAACTTTCCTCTGCAATATTTAGTTCCGACATCTCGAGAATCGTTAAAGATAAGTAAAATCTGTGTAAAGAATAATCTGTTTCTCTCTCTATCGGCGCTACAACCGGTTTCCGGCCTTGGTCTGCCGCAATGTCTCTTGCCAGAGGTCCCGGTCACGTGCCGATGTCCTTCAGTTTTGTATCCCAATTCTCTTCACGTCCTGGTCAACGCCGTCTTGCCATCTGAGGTTAGGTCTTCCTCGTCGTCTCGTTGTTAATAACCTACCACAGAAGACTTTCCGAGCCGGGTCACTTTTACTCATTCGAGTGACATGACCAGCCCACCGGAGTCTGTTGAGTCTTATGAGCTTGACTACGGGCACGTCAAAAAAGAAAAATCTAGAAAATTTTATTTCTTATCAATTTGGTTATATGCATTTTTTCATAAAAGTGCACTATTTTCGAGATTTTCAAATATCTGGAGAACCGTTAGGGAAAAAAAACCGGTAAAGCAAAAAATGTGGAAAATTTTATATCCTTTAAATTTTGTTACATCCATTTTCTTCAAAAAGCGCATAAGTTTCGAAAAAAATATGGAAAACGGTGTTTTTTCAAAAAAAATTGTATGGGAGGTTTCCGTTACGTTTTTAAAAGTCAACAGAAAACTACGATTTTTGTAAAAATAAAAAATTTCAAGTCTCTAGGTCAACGCGTTCTCGAGTTATTTAAGATATGAAGACGGACAGACCGACAGACAAATGCACAGACAATCCTCATAATTTAGCTTGAAACGGATTTCGTACTGACCAGAAAGTTTCTATCCTTCTCGACCAATGAGATCAAAGCTTTCAGCGATTGGGACATGAAAGCTTTGATCTCATTGGTCGAGGAAGCTCAATCGTAATCGCAATCGTTAAGCTCGATCCAGACTACACGATGTACGGGGTACGAGATACGAGGTTTTTGGTTTCCTCGTACATGGAACTGCATCCACACTGTACAGGGTTTTGCTCATTCGTGTACGCGGTTACCACGTACGAGGATAATCAAACAGCTTCTGATTTTACTCACTAGGTGAAACCATGTGCAAATTTCGCATCCAAACACTCGATGTTCGGGGTACGTGCCAACCTCGTACCCCGTACATCGTGTAGTCTGGATCGAGCTTTAGTCTGAATTAAAATTTAGACAGGTTTTACTGTATAAAGTTTCTCAACCCTTCTGATGTTGGAAGAAACATTCAGAGAGATAAGAACAATTTATAAATCTTAGTTTCATCACCCACTCCCTTTTCTGTAAATTTCTTTTTTATAGACAAAACATAAAAAATCTCTGAAATTTTATAAGAAATATATTTTTTTCACATTTTAAAAATCCAGTAATTGATAAAGCACGGATGTTACTCAAATTCCAGAAATTCTGAATAAAATTCAAATGAAAAACGGCCCATGGAGTATTTGAAATAATTCTCGACGGTTTTAACCATAAAAACATAACAGATAACCCGAAATTGCAATAATTTTCTATTCTAAACGGGAAATCCTTATCACCATCAGATAAAACTAACGAACAAAAAAAATTAATGCGTTTTGAACAATTTGGCCATTTCTACCCTTTCAAGTAAACGTGCAACATTCGCTTTAGTTAGTGAAACGCCTAAATTTATGCAGCAGACAGAAAAAATATAAAACAGTGTTTGACAAAATTAACCATAAATCCGCTAGATAATACCGGAGTGAGTAAACGGATGGACAGAATCGTTTTTTGATTTTATGCTTCATGATATTTATCCTGTGATGATTCGCAATGTCCTTTCGGTATTATTGCATTTGATCCGAAATTAGCTTATCTGGAATTTATGTATTTTGTGTTCAGTTTTCATGGCCGGATCTTTTGTTTCGCAATTTTTTTGGTGTTTTTGTTTGTAAATTAGGGAAAGAGAATGAAAAGCCTATCAGGGAAATCATCAAATTGTAGACTGATTTTTAATCGTTGGGGAATAAGTTGAATTTTGTTATCGTTATGATGTTTTGTTGTTGAACTTTCGACCGGATATTTAAATGTGAAGCAGTGCAGATAAAATGCAAATTACGGATTTGTTTTAATGTTGTATCAAAGATGAAAATTGGTGATAAACAAAGGCTTACGGTTTGGTATTTTCAATGTCGGGATTTGAAAATTGGATAAAAAAAAAACAAACGCAGTAGAATTTTGGAGGTTTTGCTTTAATTTTAGGTCCCGATTAGATATAAATCTCGCCTATTTTAATGGCAGACTTTCCCCGTAAATTTCTGTCCAAGACATCATAAATGGCCTGAAAAATCCTGCCTTCACCTCACATTTTTTTTGCAGGGCTCGATTTTTTCTTTTCTTTTTTGAAAACCCTTGGTTTAAAAATTGAGCCTGAAACAGGTACAATTTGTAATTAGACAGAACTCTAATGGAAGCTTGAGATATTTAGAGAATATTTGCAAATATTTCTTAAATCGACATTTAAAATATTTTTTTATACATGCGTCCGCCTGAGATCTGTTTCGCATAACACACTTGTAGATTGGGGAGAGATCAAAGCCTTCAGTTTCTGTTACAGCGCAAAACACAATTGGCCCGACACAACATTTACGACGACATTTCAGATTGTAAACTCATATCACCCTATGCTTCTGTGTACAATCAATCCGACCAACTTTGCCGTCGTAAAAAGTTGAATCGAATTTAACTTTTGTCAGTCAGCTCGCCGACTAAATTTCAGGGTTAATTCAAAATGAAATCTTATGGGGACGTCATAAAATCTAAATTTCGTCTCTCTAGAGGAAATTAAAGAAACTATTAAGGTCCCGGTCCACATAAAAGTAAATACGCGAGTAACTCTCAAAAACTCTCAAGAGTTACTCGCAGGAGGTTGCCCACTTGAGAGTTAATTTCGGCGATTTTTCTATCGCTACTAGCGAAATCGAGCTTCTAGTTTCTAGCGTTCTCGAGAGCTACTAACGAAATTCAAACGCTGTTCGTATCTGGCGACCTACTCTCCGAGAGTTCAGTGGAGGCCTGTCGACTAGAGAGTAGAATCACTTTTGACAGCTCGCAGAAATTAGCTCGCAGAAATTAGCTCGCGAGTTTCTGCGAGCGACTCTCAGAGACGTGTCCATTTGTGAGTAGCTGCTATCGAGAGGTTCTCGCCGGCATGTACTCTCATGTGGAGCGGCACCTTTAGGAAATATAGTTCGTATGCTGTGTTGCTTACATTCACATTCCTAATTTGTATGATAATGGGTAATAAAAGAATGTTATTTGTGGCTCACCGTCCGACTGTCAAAATCAAATGAAAAGCAAATGACGTTTAGAACAACAAAGTGTGCGGAATTGTATGTGAGGGACAACATTGTCGCCGTCAATGTTGTGTCGGGCCAATTGTATTCCGGCCTTAACTGAGAGCAAATCTTGTGTGTGTGGCGAAATATCTTATGATTTCGACGTAAGGTCAGATTTTTCAGCTAGTTGTAAAATATCTTAAGTTTTACTGGCACTTTTGTAAAATTTTGTAAAATAATTGTCAACATTTTCGTCTTCATAAAAGAATTTCTTGATATATAATGCATGACGACTGTAGAAAATTAAAAGTGTTTGTTATTCCGATACGAACTTAAAAGACAAAGGATATTTAAAATTACCGGAGCATCACAGTCCAACTGGTAATGTGTGTCGGAAATTTTAGTTGGCCTTAAGATCTTGGCATTTTAGTCCCTGGAATAATATGAAAACTGTATAAGATCTGGAGTTCGAACCCTGCAGATGGACTGAAAGTGTGTGTTAAACTTTCAGATGGCCTTAAAGTCTTGGCAGTTCAGTTCCTGTCCTACATGCCCAGCCTCATTCCAATACTGATAAGTATGTGGCCTGACTGAGTTTTCATCTTCAGTCCATGGCGTAAGGATCAAAATCTTAAGGAAAACTGTGAGTGGCCAGCATTACTTTTAAAATAAGCCCAAAGGAAGAACTTCAAAGGCGTCAAATCGCACTATCTTTGTGGCCAATTGACTTCGCCAACTGAATCACGAAGTGCGCGAAATGCATTTTCGTAATAGGTTTTAATAACTTTAACACATTGTTTGATTGCTAATCTTTCCATGATTGAAATTGCCAAGAACTGAACTTGTCAAACCTGAAAACAAAGGTCAAAAATCATTAGACGTTTAAGCTTCAATCACATTTAACATCAGTCCAAGCAATTGGAACACCCGATAGAATACTGTCGACAAAAACCAAATCGTATCAAAAAGTTAGACTGCTTTAAAATAATTTTGAAAATATTGTCGCTGTATTTATTAATATTATGGTATGGAGCAAACCATTCGCTTGGTCTACTTCTAACGCCGAGAAACGTTATTAATTATTTAGAATTAATTATCATATTTTGTTCTTTCCATCCTCTCATTTGTTTGACTGTCTCAACATACAAAGTAGCCAACAAATAAGCATTCACCAAAAACTTAAAGCCTATATGGTGGCTATGGGGTGCCCCCGCGATTTAGAATGCGATCAAACTTTTTAATTGAAGCCACACGAATGCCAACAGTTGGTATTTTAGCCAACGACACGCTCTGGTTTAATGAAACTGGAGTTAAATCTACATCTGAGCAATTTTCCAATGGTCCGCAGGGTCTCGGATGAAGTTTTTTGTCCGGCCAACAACCTTACATGATTCGAAGCAATGAGTAAATAGTAGAGAGCTGATCATGGGGGACTTATTTCGTTTATGATTGAATTATGCTCGTTCAACTGTTATGAAATTTGATCGTCCGTCATAGTTGATCGAGTGCCATCTGAGATTGTGCACAGATGGTGATTCCACATAGGATCGCAATGATGTGTGGGAGAGTGGAAGGTGAAAGAAAGTCGGACATATGAATAGGAAAAGGTGAAATAGCGACACATCAAAGTATCAGTTGAGTGAGCTTCCGGTATTTTTTGAGGAAAAATCACGAACTCGATCGGATGACAATTTACTAATGTTTTGTAGAGAATAAAAGAAAAACATTATAGCATGGTTTTGATAGAGTTTGAGGAAATGAAAAGCAGATTTCAATGGAATTGGAGCTATCTAGGGGAGATGAATAACTGAAAAATAGCGCTGGTTTTCGTATAGTTGCATAATTTTCCAAACTCTACAAGAAAAAGTGGTTTAATCACACGGTTTTGGTGTGAAATGAAGACACTATCAGTCAACTTTTTCCACGATAGAGCGATTTTTTGGTCGCTTTTGTGGTATATAATGCCGTATTACACAAAAAATTAATCGTAGGGCCCATATTTTAATAATCATCGACCTCTACCTCCACATGAGGACGATTTCGAAGACTCCACAATGACGAGGTCTATGAGAGATATCAGGACGTGCCCGTAGTTAAGCTCATAAAACTCAACAGACCCCGGTGGGCTGGTCATGTCACTCGAATGAGTTAACGTGACCGGTCTCGGAAAGTCTTCTGTGGTAGGTTATTAACAACAAGGCGACGAGGAAGACCCAACCTCAGATGGCAAGACGGCGTTGACCAGGACGCGAAAACAATTGGGATGCAAAACTGGAGGACATCGGCACGTGACCGGGACCTCTGGCGAGAGACATTGCGGCATGCCAAGACCGGAAACCGATTGTAGTGCCGAGAGAGAGAGAGAGACCTCTACCTCCTCCCATTGATGGTAAATGCTTGGCCTTCATTTGTTTTAGAATATACTATAATGCCTGCGAACGTGGTTGGTTGGCGGCCTGATCTTCAAGAACAGTGAAGTTTGCGGGTCAGTGGCAAAACTTCATGAATTGCGCTACAAATTGGTTCCTCATCCATCATATTATACAGATTTTGCTCCCTCCGACTATTATACCTACACGGCAAAAAATCCTGGAGTATTTTTCAATCCAAAAATTATATTGACGAAATCTTAATACATATTTTGGATTGGAATTTAATACATGCGAATTTTTGAAAATATTTTAGCCTTTTTTGCAGTCATATTTGAAAAGTTTTTTATTATGTATCGAACTTAAGTACTTTTAACATTAATGTCTACAATTTAATCAAAATTTTAGACTTTAATACTGAATTAAACCAAAAATAAATTTATAAAAATTTCCAATCCATATTATTGGATTAGAATTTTTCATTGGATTACATATAGGTCCAGCGTAATCCAGTTTTGATTGGAATTCACTCCAAGATTTTTTGCCGTGTACAAACTTGAAGAAATGACTCGATGGTAAGAGTTTGCGTCAAACGAGCAGCTCATCGCTGAAACAAAAGTTTTTTTTTGAGGGCTTCGAGAAATCTTATTATTCGGAGGGTGTCAAAAAATTCGAGCCTCGTTGGACAAAGTGTATCGTCCTAAAATGGGACGATGTTCAAAAATAAAATGAGTTTTGCCGAAAAAAGCGGTGTCTTTTTGCCTAGGCCGATTACTTTTCAGCCCGCCCTTGTAGCGTTCTGAGGGAGATTAATAACTGAAAAGTAGCGGCAACTTCCATACAATTGATCAAATTTGAAAAGGTATCCATTGATACCTAAACAGGTAACCAGATTATAAACTCTTTCAATTTTGCTGTTACAAATTTTTCATATTCCATCCCAAATTCATTCCCGGTACTACCATTAGAATCAATAGAACCCGGATTTCATCAATTTCACTTCCATTTCAAGCATACAAAATGCTTCCGATGAATCCCTTGATGTTCAAAAAATTCTCCAAAAAAGGAGTTTTCATCATAAAAACGCTTCAAAGGAAAATCTCTAAACAACAGCGAAAAAACTCGTCGATAAAAAGAGCCAAAAAAGGGATTCGTCGTGCGACAAGGGAGTGTCTGAAAGGATTAAAGGCGTTTTTATGCCCGTTTGCTTATGAATGATAAAAATAAAAATTCTATTATTGAAACTTAAACTTACCCCTTCCTCCTTCCCTTGTAGCAAATGTACAGCACCAGCACGCTGAATTCCCGGCAGGAACCAAACGGGATGAGTCCGTAAAAGCCGCTCAACTAATCCTAAATCACAGGGGGGACTGGTGGAGCCTTCCGATGATTCACTGGATGTTTCACCTTCGGCTAAAACGCCACCATCTGAACTTGAAACAAGGGAGGCACGTGACTGAAAAAAAACATCAACGAAAGAATTTGTTAAAAAAATATTTGAAAACCCCTTCATAACCCCATCAAAAAATTGGGGACACAAAAATTTAAAAAATTACGGAAAACAAAGAAAACCTTTATAACCAAATACCTACATAGGAAAGTAGGAAAAAAGCACCAGAGTCTGTTATAAAAGATTTTCCGACAGTTTTATTCTCGTATGAAGAAAAACCGACTTCCATTTGTTTTTTATCTCGTCGGGTGTAAAAAGTTGAAAAACATTTTTCCCCATGAAACGCCTTTTTTAAGTCACACGTTCGACTATTACAGGTTTGGGGTTGATGGTCACATCCCAGAATCTCTCGATGTGGCGTAAGTTTGCGAAAAACTTTTCCCAAACAACGCAAAAAATGTAACACGAGAAAAGTAATTTCATGTCAGACGCTGACATTTTTTGCAAAGAAAAAAAAATCCTTAGACCATTTTTCCGATTTTCCATCCTTAAAAACACATCCAACCAACCGCCGAGAATTCGCCGTATAAACGGAACGCATGGGTTGAATTTTTCTGCGGTACTATCAGCAAAATGTGTACCAATCGATTTTAGTTATATTCAGAGACGTTTACGATCGTCACAGATGTTAACAACATTTACAAAAGCGGTTTTTTGGGTAATTTTCCACAAGGTAAAATTGCGTGAAAATAAGCCAAAGCCCCAAAGTACAAAATTTTTATTGGTTTTCGGGGTTGACATTTTATAATGTTTTGTAAATTGCGGAAAATAAATTTATGGGTGATGAGGTTTGGGAATTTAAAAAAGTTGGAATTTAGGGAAAAATTCTGGGTGGTTAGGGAAAAATTCTGGTTTAAATATTAGTGTGGTGAAAAAAGCGAATATATTTAACTATTTATAGTGCCTACCAAATTTGAGCAAAAAATATTTCCTCTTGCAAACATCAGAGCAATAAAACGCCTTTTATACCCGGAAAATATTTTTCTCGAATTTTTTGAGGCTTGTTTTTAGTAGAAAAAATATTTCCGAGACCTTTTCCATCCGGGAAATATTTTTCTCGAATTTTAAAATGCTTGTTCTTAGTAGGAACAATATTTTCGTGACCTTTTCCACCCAAGAAATATTTTTCTCGAATTTTTAGAGGCTTGTTCTTAGTAGGAAAAATATTTCCGAGACCTTTCACACCCGTGAAATATTTTTCTCGAATTTTTAGAGGCTTGTTCTTAGTAGGAAAAATATTTCCGAGACCTTTTACACCCGTGAAATATTTTTCTCGAATTTTTAGAGGCTTGCTCTGAGTAGGAAAAATATTTCCGAGACCTTTTCCACCCGGGAGATATTTTTCTCGAATTTTTAAGGGTTTGCTCTGGGTAGGAAAAATATTTCCGAAGCCTTTTCCACCCGGGAAATATTTTTCTCGAATTTTTAGAGGCTTGTTCTTAGCAGGAAAAATATTTCCGAGACCTTTTCCACCCGGGAAATATTTTTCTCGAATTTTGATAGGGTTGATCTGAGTAGGAAAAATATTTCCGAGACCTTTTCCACCCAAGAAATATTTTTCTCGAATTTTTATAGGCTTGCTCTGACTAGAAAAAATATTTCCGAGACCTTTTCCACACGGGAAATATTTTTCTCGAATTTTTAGAGGCTTGTTCTTAGTAGGAAAAATATTTCCGAGACCTTTTACACCCGTGAAATATTTTTCTCGAATTTTTAGAGGCTTGTTTTTAGTAGGAAAAATATTTCCGAGACCTTTTCTATCCGGGAAATATTTTCCTCGAATTTTTAGAGGCTTGCTCTTAGTAGAAAAAATATTTCCGAGCCCTTTTCCACCCAAGAAATATTTTTCTCGAATTTTTATAGGCTTGCTCTGACTAGAAAAAATATTTCCGAGACCTTTTCCACACGGGAAATATTTTCCTCGAATTTTTAAAGGCTTGCTCTGAGTAGGAAAAATATTTCCGAAGCCTTTTCCACCCAAGAAATATTTTTCTCGAATTTTTAGAGGCTTGTTCTTAGTAGGAAAAACATTTCTGAGACCTTTTTTTACCCAAGAAATATTTTTCTCGAATTTTGAAAGGCTTGCTCTTAGTAGAAAAAATATTTCTTAACCCTTTTCCACCCGGGAAATATTTTTCTCGAATTTTAAAAGGCTTGTTCTTAGTACGAAAAATATTTTCGTGACCTCTTCCACCCGGGAAATATTTTTCCCGAATTTTTAGAGGCTTGTTCTGAATAGGAAAAATACTTCCAAGACCTTTTCCACCCGGGAAATATTTTTCTCGAATTTTTAGAGGCTTGTTTTTAGTAGGAAAAATATTTCCGAGACCTTTTCTATCCGGGAAATATTTTTCTCGAATCTTTAGAGGCTTGCTCTTAGTAGAAAAAATATTTACGAGACCTTTTCCACCCGGGAGATATTTTTCTCGAATTTTTAAAGGCTTGTTCTTAGTAGGAAAAATATTTCCAAGACATTTTCCACCCGGGAAATATTTTTCTCGAATTTTTAGAGGCTTGTTCTGAATAGGAAAAATACTTCCAAGACCTTTTCCACCCGGGAAATATTTTTCTCGAATTTTTAGAGGCTTGTTTTTAGTAGGAAAAATATTTCCGAGACCTTTTCTATCCGGGAAATATTTTTCTCGAATTTTGATAGGGTTGATCTGAGTAGGAAAAATATTTCCGAGACCTTTTCCACCCAAGAAATATTTTTCTCGAATTTTTATAGGCTTGCTCTGACTAGAAAAAATATTTCCGAGACCTTTTCCACACGGGAAATATTTTTCTCGAATTTTTAGAGGCTTGTTCTTAGTAGGAAAAATATTTCCGAGACCTTTTCCACCCAAGAAATATTTTTCTCGAATTTTTAGAGGCTTGTTCTTAGTAGGAAAAATATTTCCGAGACCTCTTACACCCGAGAAATATTTTTCTCAAATTTTTAGAGGCTTGTTCTTAGTAGGAAAAATATTTCCGAGACCTTTTTTACCCAAGAAATTTTTTTTTCGAATTTTTAGAGACTTGTTCTTAGTAGGAAAAATATTTCCGAGAACTTTTCCTCCTACGAAAATTTTTCAGGTGATTTAATAAAATTTCCATTGAAAAAGTGTGGAAAATATATTTTTATGTAGAAAAATCTTGTTTACGGGGAAAATTTATGTGAAAATGTGGGAAAAATTTAATTAGTACTAAATGTTACCATAGGTGATAAGGAAGATGGAATAAAGTATTTTGTTTGCTTTAACAAATTCTAAAAACTAGTAAAAAAATCCTTTTAGACAAAGGAAATACCATTAGAAAGTCGAAAAATACTTTTCAGTTAGAAACTTTCATAATAAAATCCAAAATACTTGATGCGAATAAAAAACGATTTGAAATTTCGCGCCCATGAAAGATTTCCAACAAAAAATCCAATCGCCACACTCCTACGCACCATGTCCAGCAAAAATATCCCAACCGCCTCCGCATAGAGGCGGTTTTCGCCACCCACCGTTGGAATGGCTGAGAGAGAGAACGCCCAGTGAGTCTGAGAAGGACGATTCTTCATTTTGTAAATCATTCAGCGACGCCATTGTCTAAAAAAATTATTTTAATCATTAGTGCGGTTTATCGACAAAACTTTTAGCTTAAATATTTCAAATAAACGCGAAAAATATCGGCAATTATTTTTATCTTATCGAATAGTATCGAAATGCCGAATTGACAATGAAATTCTCTTCGAACGGAATCATTCCAAACTCCGGTAGATCTTTCTATGAAAGTTAGCGGCGTCGCCGGAAGAAGCGATCACAATTTTTTCTTGATTCTTTTTTTTACCGGGAAATTTGATCAGTTTTTTTTTCGCGAGTGTGTGAGTGAATTACAAGAAATTACTTTTAGTGTTTTTTTTAGACGGATGGAATTATTTCCCTGTAGTAAGTGAAACCATCATTTATTTTTTGTTACTAATAGTAAGAATTATCGACTTCTTGGATGGAAAGTGATTTTCTTTTGCCGAAAAAAGGAAATCATCTACAACTTGACAAAATACTCCGATTTTTATCAATTTGCATTGATTTACATGACACTATTCCATGAAAAATTCTACGAATGTCTCTTAGAAAATTCTAGTTTTCTGGGAACACAATTTTTAGAGGCTATTTCTGAGCAGGAAAAATAGTTCCGCATCCTTGTTCATCCGGGAAATATTTTTCTCAAACTTTTAGTCGCTGGTTCTTAGTAGGAAAAATATTTTCGATACCTTTTCCACCCAGGAAATATTTTTCTCGAATTTTTAGAGGCTTGTTCTGAATAGGAAAAATATTTCCGAGACCATTTCCATCCGGGAAATATTTTTCTAGAATTTTTAGAGGCTTGTTCTGAATAGGAAAAATACTTCCAAGACCTTTTCCACCCGGGAAATATTTTCTCGAATTTTTAGAGGCTTGTTTTTAGTAGGAAAAATATTTCCGAGACCTTTTCTATCCGGGAAATATTTTTCTCGAATCTTTAGAGGCTTGCTCTTAGTAGAAAAAATATTTACGAGCCTTTTCCACCCGGGAGATATTTTTCTCGAATTTTTAAAGGCTTGTTCTTAGTAGAAAAAATATTTCCAAGACCTTTTCCACCCGGGAAATATTTTTCTCGCATTTTTAGAGGCTTGTTCTGAATAGGAAAAATACTTCCAAGACCTTTTCCACCCGGGAAATATTTTTCTCGAATTTTTAGAGGCTTGTTCTTAGTAGGAAAAATATTTCCGAGACCTTTTCCACACGGGAAATATTTTCCTCGAATTTTTAAAGGCTTGCTCTGAGTAGGAAAAATATTTCCGAAGCCTTTTCCACCCAAGAAATATTTTTCTCGAATTTTTAGAGGCTTGTTCTTAGTAGGAAAAATATTTCCGAGACCTTTTCTATCCGGGAAATATTTTTCTCGAATTTTGATAGGGTTGATCTGAGTAGGAAAAATATTTCCGAGACCTTTTCCACCCAAGAAATATTTTTCTCGAATTTTTATAGGCTTGCTCTGACTAGAAAAAATATTTCCGAGACCTTTTCCACACGGGAAATATTTTTCTCGAATTTTTAGAGGCTTGTTCTTAGTAGGAAAAATATTTCCGAGACCTTTTCCACACGGGAAATATTTTCCTCGAATTTTTAAAGGCTTGCTCTGAGTAGGAAAAATATTTCCGAAGCCTTTTCCACCCAAGAAATATTTTTCTCGAATTTCTAGAGGCTTGTTCTTAGTAGGAAAAATATTTCTGAGACCTTTTTTTTACCCAAGAAATATTTTTCTCGAATTTTGAAAGGCTTGATCTGAGTAGGAAAAAAAATTCCGAGACCTTTTCCATCCGGGAAATATTTTTCTCAAACTTTTAGTCGCTGGTTCTTAGTAGGAAAAATATTTCCGAGACCTTTTACACCCGTGAAATATTTTTCTCGAATTTTTAGAGGCTTGTTCTTAGTAGGAAAAATATTTCCGAGACCTTTTCCACCCAAGAAATATTTTTCTCGAATTTTTAGAGGCTTGTTCTTAGTAGGAAAAATATTTACGAGCCTTTTCCACCCGGGAGATATTTTTCTCGAATTTTTAAAGGCTTGTTCTTAGTAGAAAAAATATTTCCAAGACCTTTTCCACCCGGGAAATATTTTTCTCGAATTTTTAGAGGCTTGTTCTGAATAGGAAAAATACTTCCAAGACCTTTTCCACCCGGGAAATATTTTTCTCGAATTTTTAGAGGCTTGTTCTTAGTAGAAAAAATATTTCCGACACCTTTTCCACCCGGGAGATATTTTTCTCGAATTTTAATTTTAAAAGGCTTGTTCTTAGTAGGAAAAATATTTTCGTGACCTCTTCCACCCGGGAAATATTTTTCCCGAATTTTTAGAGGCTTGTTCTGAATAGGAAAAATACTTCCAAGACCTTTTCCACCCGGGAAATATTTTGTCGAATTTTTAGAGGCTTGTTTTTAGTAGGAAAAATATTTCCGAGACCTTTTCTATCCGGGAAATATTTTTCTCGAATCTTTAGAGGCTTGCTCTTAGTAGAAAAAATATTTACGAGCCTTTTCCACCCGGGAGATATTTTTCTCGAATTTTTAAAGGCTTGTTCTTAGTAGAAAAAATATTTCCAAGACCTTTTCCACCCGGGAAATATTTTTCTCGAATTTTTAGAGGCTTGTTCTGAATAGGAAAAATACTTCCAAGACCTTTTCCACCCGGGAAATATTTTTCTCGAATTTTTAGAGGCTTGTTCTTAGTAGGAAAAATATTTCCGAGACCTTTTCCACACGGAAAATATTTTCCTCGAATTTTTAAAGGCTTGCTCTGAGTAGGAAAAATATTTCCGAAGCCTTTTCCACCCAAGAAATATTTTTCTCGAATTTTTAGAGGCTTGTTCTTAGTAGGAAAAATATTTCCGAGACCTTTTCTATCCGGGAAATATTTTTCTCGAATTTTGATAGGGTTGATCTGAGTAGGAAAAATATTTCCGAGACCTTTTCCACCCAAGAAATATTTTTCTCGAATTTTTATAGGCTTGCTCTGACTAGAAAAAATATTTCCGAGACCTTTTCCACCCAAGAAATATTTTTCTCGAATTTTTAGAGGCTTGTTCTTAGTAGGAAAAATATTTCCGAGACCTTTTCCACACGGGAAATATTTTCCTCGAATTTTTAAAGGCTTGCTCTGAGTAGGAAAAATATTTCCGAAGCCTTTTCCACCCAAGAAATATTTTTCTCGAATTTTTAGAGGCTTGTTCTTAGTAGGAAAAATATTTCTGAGACCTTTTTTGTACCCAAGAAATATTTTTCTCGAATTTTGAAAGGCTTGATCTGAGTAGGAAAAAAAATTCCGAGACCTTTTCCATCCGGGAAATATTTTTCTCAAACTTTTAGTCGCTGGTTCTTAGTAGGAAAAATATTTCCGAGACCTTTTACACCCGTGAAATATTTTTCTCGAATTTTTAGAGGCTTGTTCTTAGTAGGAAAAATATTTCCGAGACCTTTTCCACCCAAGAAATATTTTTCTCGAATTTTTAGAGGCTTGTTCTTAGTAGGAAAAATATTTCCGAGACCTCTTACACCCGAGAAATATTTTTCTCAAATTTTTAGAGGCTTGTTCTTAGTAGGAAAAATATTTCCGAGACCTTTTTTACCCAAGAAATATTTTTTTCGAATTTTTAGAGACTTGTTCTTAGTAGGAAAAATATTTCCGAGAACTTTTCCTCCTACGAAAATTTTTCAGGTGATTTAATAAAATTTCCATTGAAAAAGTGTGGAAAATATATTTTTATGTAGAAAAATCTTGTTTACGGGGAAAATTTATGTGAAAATGTGGGAAAAATTTAATTAGTACTAAATGTTACCATAGGTGATAAGGAAGATGGAATAAAGTATTTTGTTTGCTTTAACAAATTCTAAAAACTAGTAAAAAAATCCTTTTAGACAAAGGAAATACCATTAGAAAGTCGAAAAATACTTTTCAGTTAGAAACTTTCATAATAAAATCCAAAATACTTGATGCGAATAAAAAACGATTTGAAATTTCGCGCCCATGAAAGATTTCCAACAAAAAATCCAATCGCCACACTCCTACGCACCATGTCCAGCAAAAATATCCCAACCGCCTCCGCATAGAGGCGGTTTTCGCCACCCACCGTTGGAATGGCTGAGAGAGAGAACGCCCAGTGAGTCTGAGAAGGACGATTCTTCATTTTGTAAATCATTCAGCGACGCCATTGTCTAAAAAAATTATTTTAATCATTAGTGCGGTTTATCGACAAAACTTTTAACTTAAATATTTCAAATAAACGCGAAAAATATCGGCAATTATTTTTATCTTATCGAATAGTATCGAAATGCCGAATTGACAATGAAATTCTCTTCGAACGGAATCATTCCAAACTCCGGTAGATCTTTCTATGAAAGTTAGCGGCGTCGCCGGAAGAAGCGATCACAATTTTTTCTTGATTCTTTTTTTTACCGGGAAATTTGATCAGTTTTTTTTTCGCGAGTGTGTGAGTGAATTACAAGAAATTACTTTTAGTGTTTTTTTAGACGGATGGAATTATTTCCCTGTAGTAAGTGAAACCATCATTTATTTTTTGTTACTAATAGTAAGAATTATCGACTTCTTGGATGGAAAGTGATTTTCTTTTGCCGAAAAAAGGAAATCATCTACAACTTGACAAAATACTCCGATTTTTATCAATTTGCATTGATTTACATGACACTATTCCATGAAAAATTCTACGAATGTCTCTTAGAAAATTCTAGTTTTCTGGGAACACAATTTTTAGAGGCTATTTCTGAGCAGGAAAAATAGTTCCGCATGCTTTTCTATCCGGAAAATCTTTTTTTCGTGTTTTTAGAGGCTTTTTCTTACAACGAAAAATATTTCCGAGACCTTTTCTATCCGGGAAATATTTTTTCCGAATTTTTAAAGGCTTGTTCTTAGTAGTAAAAATATTTCCGAGACCTTTTCTATGCGGGAAATATTTTTTCCGAATTTTTAAAGGCGTGTTCTTGGTAGGAAAAATATTTCCGAGACCTTTTCTAAGCGGGAAATATTTTTTCCGAATTTTTAAAGGCTTGTTTTTAGTAGGAAAAATATTTTCGAGACCTTTTCTATGTGGGAAATATTTTTTCCGAATTTTCAAAGACTTGTTCTTAGTAGGAAAAATATTTCTGAGACCTTTTCTATGCGGGAAATATTTTTTCCGAATTTTTAAAGGCTTGTTCTTAGTAGGAAAAATATTTCCGAGACCTTTTCTATGCGGGAAATATTTTTTCTGAATTTTTAAAGGCTTGTTCTTGGTAGGAAAAATATTTCCGAGACCTTTTCTATCCGGGAAATATTTTTTCCGAATTTTTAAAGGCTTGTTCTTAGTAGGAAAAATACTTCTGAGAACTTTTCTATCTGGGAAATATTTTTTCCGAATTTTTAAAGACTTGTTCTTGATAGGAAAAATATTTCCGAGACCTTTTCTATGCGGGAAATATTTTTTCCGAATTTTTAAAGGCTGGTTCTTAGTAGGAAAAATATTTTCGAGACCTTTTCTAGGCGGGAAATATTTTTTCCGAATTTTTAAAGGCTTGTTTTTAGTAGGAAAAATATTTTCGAGACCTTTTCTATGTGGGAAATATTTTTTCCGAATTTTTAAAGACTTGTTCTTAGTAGGAAAAATATTTCCGAGACCTTTTTTATCCGGGAAATATTTTTTCCGACTTTTTAAAGGCTTGTTGTTAGTAGGAAAAATATTTTCGAGACCTTTTCTATGTGGGAAATATTTTTTCCGAATTTTTAAAGACTTGTTCTTAGTAGGAAAAATATTTCCGAGACCTTTTTTATCCGGGAAATATTTTTTCCGACTTTTTAAAGGCTTGTTCTTAGTAGGAAAAATATTTCCGAGACCTTTTCTATGCGGGAAATATTTTTTCCGAATTTTTAAAGGCTTGTTCTTGGTAGGAAAAATATTTCCGAGACCTTTTCTGTGCGGGAAATATTTTTTCCGAATTTTTAAAGGCTTGTTCTTAATAGGAAAAATATTTCCGAGACGATTTCCATCCGGGAATTATTTTTCTCGAATTTTTAGAGGCTTGTTTTTAGTAGGAAAAATATTTCTGAGCCCTTTTCCACCCGGGAAATATTTTTCTCGAATTTTAAAAGGCTTGTTCTTAGTACGAAAAATATTTTCGTGACCTCTTCCACCCGGGAAATATTTTTCCCGAATTTTTAGAGGCTTGTTCTGAATAGGAAAAATACTTCCAAGACCTTTTCCACCCGGGAAATATTTTTCTCGAATTTTTAGAGGCTTGTTTTTAGTAGGAAAAATATTTCCGAGACCTTTTCTATCCGGGAAATATTTTTCTCGAATCTTTAGAGGCTTGCTCTTAGTAGAAAAAATATTTACGAGACCTTTTCCACCCGGGAAATATTTTTCTCGAATTTTTAAAGGCTTGTTCTTAGTAGGAAAAATATTTCCAAGACCTTTTCCACCCAGGAAATATTTTTCTCGAATTTTTAGAGGCTTGTTCTGAATAGGAAATTTATTCCCGAGACCATTTCCATCCGGGAAATATTTTTCTCGAATTTTTAAAGGCTTGTTCTTAGTAGGAAAAATATTTCCGAGACTTTTTCTTTTCGGGAAATATTTTTCTCAAATTTTTAGAGGCTTGTTCTTAATAGGAAAATTATTTCCGAGACCATTTCCATCCGGGAAATATTTTTCTCGATTTTCTAGAGGCTTGTTCTGAATAGGAAAAATATTTCCGAGACGATTTCCATCCGGGAAATATTTTT
The DNA here is from genome assembly GCA_964034945.1 of Chrysopilus asiliformis. Classification (NCBI taxonomy): domain Eukaryota; kingdom Metazoa; phylum Arthropoda; class Insecta; order Diptera; family Rhagionidae; genus Chrysopilus; species Chrysopilus asiliformis. The sequence continues at coordinate 54,073,594 of OZ035963.1, read as the reverse complement.
CTCGAATTTTTAAAGGCTTGTTCTTAGTAGGAAAAATATTTCCGAGACCATTTCCATCCGGGAAATATTTTTCTAGAATTTTTAAAGGCTTGTTCTTAGTAGGAAAAATATTTCCGAGACCATTTCCATCCGGGAAATATTTTTCTAGCATTTTTAAAGGCTTGTTCTTAGTAGGAAAAATATTTCCGAGACCTTTTCCACCCGGGAAATATTTTTCTCGAATTTTTAGAGGCCTGTTCTTAGTAGGAAAAATATTTCCGAGACCTTTTCCACCCGGGAAATATTTTTCTCGAATTTTTAGAGGCTTGTTCTGAATAGGAAAAATATTTCCGAGACCTTTTCCACCCGGGAAATATTTTTCTCGAATTTTTAGAGGCTTGTTCTGAATAGGAAAAATACTTCCAAGACCTTTTCCACCCGGGAAATATTTTTCTCGAATTTTTAGAGGCTTGTTTTTAGTAGTTGTTCTTAGTAGTAAAAATATTTCCGAGACCTTTTCTATGCGGGAAATATTTTTTCCGAATTTTTAAAGGCGTGTTCTTGGTAGGAAAAATATTTCCGAGACCTTTTCTATGCGGGAAATATTTTTTCCGAATTTTTAAAGGCTGGTTCTTAGTAGGAAAAATATTTTCGAGACCTTTTCTAAGCGGGAAATATTTTTTCCGAATTTTTAAAGGCTTGTTTTTAGTAGGAAAAATATTTTCGAGACCTTTTCTATGTGGGAAATATTTTTTCCGAATTTTTAAAGACTTGTTCTTAGTAGGAAAAATATTTCTGAGACCTTTTCTATGCGGGAAATATTTTTTCCGAATTTTTAAAGGCTTGTTCTTAGTAGGAAAAATATTTCCGAGACCTTTTCTATGCGGGAAATATTTTTTTCTGAATTTTTAAAGGCTTGTTCTTGGTAGGAAAAATATTTCCGAGACCTTTTCTATCCGGGAAATATTTTTTCCGAATTTTTAAAGGCTTGTTCTTAGTAGGAAAAATACTTCTGAGAACTTTTCTATCTGGGAAATATTTTTTCCGAATTTTTAAAGACTTGTTCTTGATAGGAAAAATATTTCCGAGACCTTTTCTATGCGGGAAATATTTTTTCCGAATTTTTAAAGGCTGGTTCTTAGTAGGAAAAATATTTTCGAGACCTTTTCTAGGCGGGAAATATTTTTTCCGAATTTTTAAAGGCTTGTTTTTAGTAGGAAAAATATTTTCGAGACCTTTTCTATGTGGGAAATATTTTTTCCGAATTTTTAAAGACTTGTTCTTAGTAGGAAAAATATTTCCGAGACCTTTTTTATCCGGGAAATATTTTTTCCGACTTTTTAAAGGCTTGTTGTTAGTAGGAAAAATATTTTCGAGACCTTTTCTATGTGGGAAATATTTTTTCCGAATTTTTAAAGACTTGTTCTTAGTAGGAAAAATATTTCCGAGACCTTTTTTATCCGGGAAATATTTTTTCCGACTTTTTAAAGGCTTGTTCTTAGTAGGAAAAATATTTCCGAGACCTTTTCTATGCGGGAAATATTTTTTCCGAATTTTTAAAGGCTTGTTCTTGGTAGGAAAAATATTTCCGAGACCTTTTCTGTGCGGGAAATATTTTTTCCGAATTTTTAAAGGCTTGTTCTTAATAGGAAAAATATTTCCGAGACGATTTCCATCCGGGAATTATTTTTCTCGAATTTTTAGAGGCTTGTTTTTAGTAGGAAAAATATTTCTGAGCCCTTTTCCACCCGGGAAATATTTTTCTCGAATTTTAAAAGGCTTGTTCTTAGTACGAAAAATATTTTCGTGACCTCTTCCACCCGGGAAATATTTTTCCCGAATTTTTAGAGGCTTGTTCTGAATAGGAAAAATACTTCCAAGACCTTTTCCACCCGGGAAATATTTTTCTCGAATTTTTAGAGGCTTGTTTTTAGTAGGAAAAATATTTCCGAGACCTTTTCTATCCGGGAAATATTTTTCTCGAATCTTTAGAGGCTTGCTCTTAGTAGAAAAAATATTTACGAGACCTTTTCCACCCGGGAAATATTTTTCTCGAATTTTTAAAGGCTTGTTCTTAGTAGGAAAAATATTTCCAAGACCTTTTCCACCCAGGAAATATTTTTCTCGAATTTTTAGAGGCTTGTTCTGAATAGGAAATTTATTCCCGAGACCATTTCCATCCGGGAAATATTTTTCTCGAATTTTTAAAGGCTTGTTCTTAGTAGGAAAAATATTTCCGAGACTTTTTCTTTTCGGGAAATATTTTTCTCAAATTTTTAGAGGCTTGTTCTTAATAGGAAAATTATTTCCGAGACCATTTCCATCCGGGAAATATTTTTCTCGATTTTCTAGAGGCTTGTTCTGAATAGGAAAAATATTTCCGAGACGATTTCCATCCGGGAAATATTTTTCTCGAATTTTTAAAGGCTTGTTCTTAGTAGGAAAAATATTTCCGAGACCATTTCCATCCGGGAAATATTTTTCTAGAATTTTTAAAGGCTTGTTCTTAGTAGGAAAAATATTTCCGAGACCATTTCCATCCGGGAAATATTTTTCTAGCATTTTTAAAGGCTTGTTCTTAGTAGGAAAAATATTTCCGAGACCTTTTCCACCCGGGAAATATTTTTCTCGAATTTTTAGAGGCCTGTTCTTAGTAGGAAAAATATTTCCGAGACCTTTTCCACCCGGGAAATATTTTTCTCGAATTTTTAGAGGCTTGTTCTGAATAGGAAAAATTTTTCCGAGACCTTTTCCACCCGGGAAATATTTTTCTCGAATTTTTAGAGGCTTGTTCTGAATAGGAAAAATACTTCCAAGACCTTTTCCACCCGGGAAATATTTTTCTCGAACTTTTAGTCGCTGGTTCTTAGTAGGAAAAATATTTCCGAGACCTTTTCTATCCGGGAAATATTTTCCTCGAATTTTTAGAGGCTTGCTCTTAGTAGAAAAAATATTTCCGAGCCCTTTTCCACCCAAGAGATATTTTTCTCGAATTTTTATAGGCTTGCTCTGACTAGAAAAAATATTTCCGAGACCTTTTCCACACGGGAAATATTTTTCTCGAATTTTTAGAGGCTTGCTCTTAGTAGAAAAAATATTTCCGAGCCCTTTTCCACCCAAGAGATATTTTTCTCGAATTTTTATAGGCTTGCTCTGACTAGAAAAAATATTTCCGAGACCTTTTCCACACGGGAAATATTTTTCTCGAATTTTTAGAGGCTTGTTCTTAGTAGGAAAAATATTTCCGAGACCTTTTCCACACGGGAAATATTTTCCTCGAATTTTTAAAGGCTTGCTCTGAGTAGGAAAAATATTTCCGAAGCCTTTTCCACCCAAGAAATATTTTTCTCGAATTTTTAGAGGCTTGTTCTTAGTAGGAAAAATATTTCTGAGACCTTTTTTTACCCAAGAAATATTTTTCTCGAATTTTGAAAGGCTTGCTCTTAGTAGAAAAAATATTTCTGAGCCCTTTTCCACCCGGGAAATATTTTTCTCGAATTTTAAAAGGCTTGTTCTTAGTACGAAAAATATTTTCGTGACCTCTTCCACCCGGGAAATATTTTTCCCGAATTTTTAGAGGCTTGTTCTGAATAGGAAAAATACTTCCAAGACCTTTTCCACCCGGGAAATATTTTCTCGAATTTTTAGAGGCTTGTTTTTAGTAGGAAAAATATTTCCGAGACCTTTTCTATCCGGGAAATATTTTTCTCGAATCTTTAGAGGCTTGCTCTTAGTAGAAAAAATATTTACGAGCCTTTTCCACCCGGGAGATATTTTTCTCGAATTTTTAAAGGCTTGTTCTTAGTAGAAAAAATATTTCCAAGACCTTTTCCACCCGGGAAATATTTTTCTCGAATTTTTAGAGGCTTGTTCTGAATAGGAAAAATACTTCCAAGACCTTTTCCACCCGGGAAAAATTTTTCTCGAATTTATAGAGGCTTGTTCTTAGTAGGAAAAATATTTCCGAGACCTTTTCCACACGGGAAATATTTTCCTCGAATTTTTAAAGGCTTGCTCTGAGTAGGAAAAATATTTCCGAAGCCTTTTCCACCCAAGAAATATTTTTCTCGAATTTTTAGAGGCTTGTTCTTAGTAGGAAAAATATTTCCGAGACCTTTTCTATCCGGGAAATATTTTTCTCGAATTTTGATAGGGTTGATCTGAGTAGGAAAAATATTTCCGAGACCTTTTCCACCCAAGAAATATTTTTCTCGAATTTTTATAGGCTTGCTCTGACTAGAAAAAATATTTCCGAGACCTTTTCCACACGGGAAATATTTTTCTCGAATTTTTAGAGGCTTGTTCTTAGTAGGAAAAATATTTCCGAGACCTTTTCCACACGGGAAATATTTTCCTCGAATTTTTAAAGGCTTGCTCTGAGTAGGAAAAATATTTCCGAAGCCTTTTCCACCCAAGAAATATTTTTCTCGAATTTTTAGAGGCTTGTTCTTAGTAGGAAAAATATTTCTGAGACCTTTTTTTTACCCAAGAAATATTTTTCTCGAATTTTGAAAGGCTTGATCTGAGTAGGAAAAAAAATTCCGAGACCTTTTCCATCCGGGAAATATTTTTCTCAAACTTTTAGTCGCTGGTTCTTAGTAGGAAAAATATTTCCGAGACCTTTTACACCCGTGAAATATTTTTCTCGAATTTTTAGAGGCTTGTTCTTAGTAGGAAAAATATTTCCGAGACCTTTTCCACCCAAGAAATATTTTTCTCGAATTTTTAGAGGCTTGTTCTTAGTAGGAAAAATATTTCCGAGACCTCTTACACCCGAGAAATATTTTTCTCAAATTTTTAGAGGCTTGTTCTTAGTAGGAAAAATATTTCCGAGACCTTTTTACCCAAGAAATATTTTTTTCGAATTTTTAGAGACTTGTTCTTAGTAGGAAAAATATCTCCGAGAACTTTTCCTCCTACGAAAATTTTTCAGGTGATTTAATAAAATTTCCATTGAAAAAGTGTGGAAAATATATTTTTATGTAGAAAAATCTTGTTTACGGGGAAAATTTATGTGAAAATGTGGGAAAAATTTAATTAGTACTAAATGTTACCATAGGTGATAAGGAAGATGGAATAAAGTATTTTGTTTGCTTTAACAAATTCTAAAAACTAGTAAAAAAATCCTTTTAGACAAAGGAAATACCATTAGAAAGTCGAAAAATACTTTTCAGTTAGAAACTTTCATAATAAAATCCAAAATACTTGATGCGAATAAAAAACGATTTGAAATTTCGCGCCCATGAAAGATTTCCAACAAAAAATCCAATCGCCACACTCCTACGCACCATGTCCAGCAAAAATATCCCAACCGCCTCCGCATAGAGGCGGTTTTCGCCACCCACCGTTGGAATGGCTGAGAGAGAGAACGCCCAGTGAGTCTGAGAAGGACGATTCTTCATTCTACAAATCATTCAGCGACGCCATTGTCTAAAAAAAATTATTTTAATCATTAGTGCGGTTTATCGACAAAACTTTTAGCTTAAATATTTCAAATAAACGCGAAAAATATCGGCAATTATTTTTATCTTATCGAATAGTATCGAAATGCCGAATTGACAATGAAATTCTCTTCGAACGGAATCATTCCAAACTCCGGTAGATCTTTCTATGAAAGTTAGCGGCGTCGCCGGAAGAAGCGATCACAATTTTTTCTTGATTCTTTTTTTTACCGGGAAATTTGATCAGTTTTTTTTTCGCGAGTGTGTGAGTGAATTACAAGAAATTACTTTTAGTGTTTTTTTTAGACGGATGGAATTATTTCCCTGTAGTAAGTGAAACCATCATTTATTTTTTGTTACTAATAGTAAGAATTATCGACTTCTTGGATGGAAAGTGATTTTCTTTTGCCGAAAAAAGGAAATCATCTACAACTTGACAAAATACTCCGATTTTTATCAATTTGCATTGATTTACATGACACTATTCCATGAAAAATTCTACGAATGTCTCTTAGAAAATTCTAGTTTTCTGGGAACACAATTTTTAGAGGCTATTTCTGAGCAGGAAAAATAGTTCCGCATCCTTGTTCATCCGGGAAATATTTTTCTCAAACTTAGTCGCTGGTTCTTAGTAGGAAAAATATTTTCGATACCTTTTCCACCCAGGAAATATTTTTCTCGAATTTTTAGAGGCTTGTTCTGAATAGGAAAAATATTTCCGAGACCATTTCCATCCGGGAAATATTTTTCTAGAATTTTTAACGGCTTGTTCTTAGTAGGAAAAATATTTCCGAGACCATTTCCATCCGGGAAATATTTTTCTAGAATTTTTAAAGGCTTGTTCTTAGTAGGAAAAATATTTCCGAGACCTTTTCCAACCGGGAAATATTTTTCTCGAATTTTTAGAGGCCTGTTCCTAGTAGGAAAAATATTTCTGAGCCCTTTTCCACCCGGGAAATATTTTTCTCGAATTTTCAAAGGCTTGTTCTTAGTACGAAAAATATTTTCGTGACCTCTTCCACCCGGGAAATATTTTTCCCGAATCTTTAGAGGCTTGCTCTTAGTAGAAAAAATATTTACGAGACCTTTTCCACCCGGGAAATATTTTTCTCGAATTTTTAAAGGCTTGTTCTTAGTAGGAAAAATATTTCCAAGACCTTTTCCACCCGGGAAATATTTTTCTCGAATTTTTAGAGGCTTGTTCTGAATAGGAAAAATACTTCCAAGACCTTTTCCACCCGGGAAATATTTTTCTCGAATTTTTAGAGGCTTGTTTTTAGTAGAAAAAATATTTCCGAGCCCTTTTCCACCCGGGAAATATTTTTCTCGAATTTTAATTTTAAAAGGCTTGTTCTTAGTAGGAAAAATATTTTCGTGACCTCTTCCACCCGGGAAATATTTTTCTCGAATTTTTAGAAGCTTGCTCTTAGTAGAAAAAATATTTGTGAGACCTTGTCCACCCGGGAGATATTTTTCTCGAATTTTTAGAGGCTTGTTTTTAGTAGGAAAAATATTTCCGAGACCTTTTCTATCCGGGAAATATTTTTCTCGAATTTTTAGAAGCTTGCTCTTAGTAGAAAAAATATTTCCGAGACCTTTTCCACCCGGGAAATATTTTTCTCGAATTTTAAAAGGCTTGTTCTTAGTAGGAAAAATATTTTCATGACCTCTTCCACCCGGGAAATATTTTTCCCGAATTTTTAGAGGCTTGTTCTGAATAGGAAAAATACTTCCAAGACCTTTTCCACTCGGGAAATATTTTTCTCGAATTTTTAGAGGCTTGTTTTTAGTAGGAAAAATATTTCCGAGACCTTTTCCACCCGGGAGATATTTTTCTCGAATTTTTAAAGGCTTGTTCTAAAATATTTCCAATATTTCCAAGACCTTTTCCACCCGGGAAATATTTTTCTTGAATTTTTAGAGGCTTGTTCTTAGTAGGAAAAATATTTCCGAGACCTTTTGCACCCGGGAGATATTTTTCTCGAATTTTTAAAGGCTTGTTCTTAGTAGGAAAAATAATTCCGAGGCCATTTCCATCCGGGAAATATTTTTCTAGAATTTTTAAAGGCTTGTTCTTAGTAGGAAAAATATTTCCGAGACCTTTTCCACCCGGGAAATATTTTTCTCGAATTTTTAGAGGCCTGTTCGTAGTAGGAAAAATATTTCCGAGACCTTTTCCACCCGGGAGATATTTTTCTCGAATTTTTAAAGGCTTGTTCTTAGTAGGAAAAATATTTCCGAGACCTTTTCCACCCGGGAAATATTTTTCTCGAATTTTAAAAGGCTTGTTCTTAGTAGGAAAAATATTTTCGTGACCTCTTCCACCCGGGAATTATTTTTCTCGAATTTTTAGAGGCTTGCTCTTAGTAGAAAAAATATTTGCGAGACCTTGTCCACCCGGGAGATATTTTTCTCGAATTTTTAGAGGCTTGTTTTTAGTAGGAAAAATATTTCCGAGACCTTTTCTATCCGGGAAATATTTTTCTCGAATTTTTAGAAGCTTGCTCTTAGTAGAAAAAATATTTCCGACACCTTTTCCACCCGGGAGATATTTTTCTCGAATTTTAATTTTAAAAGGCTTGTTCTTAGTAGGAAAAATATTTTCGTGACCTCTTCCACCCGGGAAATATTTTTCCCGAATTTTTAGAGGCTTGTTCTGAATAGGAAAAATACTTCCGAGACCTTTTCCACCCGGGAAATATTTTTCTCGAATTTTAAAAGGCTTGTTCTTAGTAGGAAAAATATTTCCGAGACCTTTTCCACCCGGGAAATATTTTTCTCGAATTTTTAGAGGCTTGTTTTTAGTAGGAAAAATATTTCCGAGACCTTTTCTATCCGGGAAATATTTTTCTCGAATTTTTAGAAGCTTGCTCTTAGTAGAAAAAATATTTGCGAGACCTTTTCCACCCGGGAGATATTTTTCTCGAATTTTTAAAGGCTTGTTCTTAGTAGGAAAAATATTTCCAAGACCTTTTCCACCCGGGAAATATTTTTCTCGAATTTTTAGAGGCTTGTTCTGAATAGGAAAAATACTTCCAAGACCTTTTCCACCCGGGAAATATTTTTCTCGAATTTTTAGAGGCTTGTTTTTAGTAGAAAAAATATTTCCGAGCCCTTTTCCACCCGGGAAATATTTTTCTCGAATTTTAATTTTAAAAGGCTTGTTCTTAGTAGGAAAAATATTTTCGTGACCTCTTCCACCCGGGAAATATTTTTCTCGAATTTTTAGAAGCTTGCTCTTAGTAGAAAAAATATTTGTGAGACCTTGTCCACCCGGGAGATATTTTTCTCGAATTTTTAGAGGCTTGTTTTTAGTAGGAAAAATATTTCCGAGACCTTTTCTATCCGGGAAATATTTTTCTCGAATTTTTAGAAGCTTGCTCTTAGTAGAAAAAATATTTCCGAGACCTTTTCCACCCGGGAAATATTTTTCTCGAATTTTAAAAGGCTTGTTCTTAGTAGGAAAAATATTTTCATGACCTCTTCCACCCGGGAAATATTTTTCCCGAATTTTTAGAGGCTTGTTCTGAATAGGAAAAATACTTCCAAGACCTTTTCCACTCGGGAAATATTTTTCTCGAATTTTTAGAGGCTTGTTTTTAGTAGGAAAAATATTTCCGAGACCTTTTCCACCCGGGAGATATTTTTCTCGAATTTTTAAAGGCTTGTTCTAAAATATTTCCAATATTTCCAAGACCTTTTCCACCCGGGAAATATTTTTCTTGAATTTTTAGAGGCTTGTTCTTAGTAGGAAAAATATTTCCGAGACCTTTTGCACCCGGGAGATATTTTTCTCGAATTTTTAAAGGCTTGTTCTTAGTAGGAAAAATAATTCCGAGGCCATTTCCATCTGGGAAATATTTTTCTAGAATTTTTAAAGGCTTGTTCTTAGTAGGAAAAATATTTCCGAGACCTTTTCCACCCGGGAAATATTTTTCTCGAATTTTTAGAGGCCTGTTCGTAGTAGGAAAAATATTTCCGAGACCTTTTCCACCCGGGAGATATTTTTCTCGAATTTTTAAAGGCTTGTTCTTAGTAGGAAAAATATTTCCGAGACCTTTTCCACCCGGGAAATATTTTTCTCGAATTTTAAAAGGCTTGTTCTTAGTAGGAAAAATATTTTCGTGACCTCTTCCACCCGGGAATTATTTTTCTCGAATTTTTAGAGGCTTGCTCTTAGTAGAAAAAATATTTGCGAGACCTTGTCCACCCGGGAGATATTTTTCTCGAATTTTTAGAGGCTTGTTTTTAGTAGGAAAAATATTTCCGAGACCTTTTCTATCCGGGAAATATTTTTCTCGAATTTTTAGAAGCTTGCTCTTAGTAGAAAAAATATTTCCGACACCTTTTCCACCCGGGAGATATTTTTCTCGAATTTTAATTTTAAAAGGCTTGTTCTTAGTAGGAAAAATATTTTCGTGACCTCTTCCACCCGGGAAATATTTTTCCCGAATTTTTAGAGGCTTGTTCTGAATAGGAAAAATACTTCCGAGACCTTTTCCACCCGGGAAATATTTTTCTCGAATTTTAAAAGGCTTGTTCTTAGTAGGAAAAATATTTCCGAGACCTTTTCCACCCGGGAAATATTTTTCTCGAATTTTTAGAGGCTTGTTTTTAGTAGGAAAAATATTTCCGAGACCTTTTCTATCCGGGAAATATTTTTCTCGAATTTTTAGAAGCTTGCTCTTAGTAGAAAAAATATTTGCGAGACCTTTTCCACCCGGGAGATATTTTTCTCGAATTTTTAAAGGCTTGTTCTTAGTAGGAAAAATGTTTCCGAGACCTTTTCTATGCGGGAAATATTTTTTCCGAATTTCTAAAGGCTTGTTTTTAGTAGGAAAAATATTTTCGAGACCTTTTCTATGTGGGAAATATTTTTTCCGAATTTTTAAAGACTTGTTCTTAGTAGGAAAAATATTTCTGAGACCTTTTCTATGCGGGAAATATTTTTTCCGAATTTTTAAAGGCTTGTTCTTAGTAGGAAAAATATTTCCGAGACCTTTTCTATGCGGGAAATATTTTTTCTGAATTTTTAAAGGCTTGTTCTTGGTAGGAAAAATATTTCCGAGACCTTTTCTATCCGGGAAATATTTTTTCCGAATTTTTAAAGGCTTGTTCTTAGTAGGAAAAATACTTCTGAGAACTTTTCTATCTGGGAAATATTTTTTCCGAATTTTTAAAGACTTGTTCTTGATAGGAAAAATATTTCCGAGACCTTTTCTATGCGGGAAATATTTTTTCCGAATTTTTAAAGGCTGGTTCTTAGTAGGAAAAATATTTTCGAGACCTTTTCTAGGCGGGAAATATTTTTTCCGAATTTTTAAAGGCTTGTTTTTAGTAGGAAAAATATTTTCGAGACCTTTTCTATGTGGGAAATATTTTTTCCGAATTTTTAAAGACTTGTTCTTAGTAGGAAAAATATTTCCGAGACCTTTTTTATCCGGGAAATATTTTTTCCGACTTTTTAAAGGCTTGTTGTTAGTAGGAAAAATATTTTCGAGACCTTTTCTATGTGGGAAATATTTTTTCCGAATTTTTAAAGACTTGTTCTTAGTAGGAAAAATATTTCCGAGACCTTTTTTATCCGGGAAATATTTTTTCCGACTTTTTAAAGGCTTGTTCTTAGTAGGAAAAATATTTCCGAGACCTTTTCTATGCGGGAAATATTTTTTCCGAATTTTTAAAGGCTTGTTCTTGGTAGGAAAAATATTTCCGAGACCTTTTCTGTGCGGGAAATATTTTTTCCGAATTTTTAAAGGCTTGTTCTTAATAGGAAAAATATTTCCGAGACGATTTCCATCCGGGAATTATTTTTCTCGAATTTTTAGAGGCTTGTTTTTAGTAGGAAAAATATTTCTGAGCCCTTTTCCACCCGGGAAATATTTTTTTCGAATTTTAAAAGGCTTGTTCTTAGTACGAAAAATATTTTCGTGACCTCTTCCACCCGGGAAATATTTTTCCCGAATTTTTAGAGGCTTGTTCTGAATAGGAAAAATACTTCCAAGACCTTTTCCACCCGGGAAATATTTTTCTCGAATTTTTAGAGGCTTGTTTTTAGTAGGAAAAATATTTCCGAGACCTTTTCTATCCGGGAAATATTTTTCTCGAATCTTTAGAGGCTTGCTCTTAGTAGAAAAAATATTTACGAGACCTTTTCCACCCGGGAAATATTTTTCTCGAATTTTTAAAGGCTTGTTCTTAGTAGGAAAAATATTTCCAAGACCTTTTCCACCCAGAAAATATTTTTCTCGAATTTTTAGAGGCTTGTTCTGAATAGGAAATTTATTCCCGAGACCATTTCCATCCGGGAAATATTTTTCTCGAATTTTTAAAGGCTTGTTCTTAGTAGGAAAAATATTTCCGAGACTTTTTCTTTTCGGGAAATATTTTTCTCAAATTTTTAGAGGCTTGTTCTTAATAGGAAAATTATTTCCGAGACCATTTCCATCCGGGAAATATTTTTCTCGATTTTCTAGAGGCTTGTTCTGAATAGGAAAAATATTTCCGAGACGATTTCCATCCGGGAAATATTTTTCTCGAATTTTTAAAGGCTTGTTCTTAGTAGGAAAAATATTTCCGAGACCATTTCCATCCGGGAAATATTTTTCTAGAATTTTTAAAGGCTTGTTCTTAGTAGGAAAAATATTTCCGAGACCATTTCCATCCGGGAAATATTTTTCTAGCATTTTTAAAGGCTTGTTCTTAGTAGGAAAAATATTTCCGAGACCTTTTCCACCCGGGAAATATTTTTCTCGAATTTTTAGAGGCCTGTTCTTAGTAGGAAAAATATTTCCGAGACCTTTTCCACCCGGGAAATATTTTTCTCGAATTTTTAGAGGCTTGTTCTGAATAGGAAAAATATTTCCGAGACCTTTTCCACCCGGGAAATATTTTTCTCGAATTTTTAAAGGCTTGTTCTGAATAGGAAAAATACTTCCAAGACCTTTTCCACCCGGGAAATATTTTTCTCGAATTTTTAGAGGCTTGTTTTTAGTAGGAAAAATATTTCCGAGACCTTTTCTATCCGGGAAATATTTTCCTCGAATTTTTAGAGGCTTGCTCTTAGTAGAAAAAATATTTCCGAGCCCTTTTCCACCCAAGAGATATTTTTCTCGAATTTTTATAGGCTTGCTCTGACTAGAAAAAATATTTCCGAGACCTTTTCCACACGGGAAATATTTTTCTCGAATTTTTAGAGGCTTGCTCTTAGTAGAAAAAATATTTCCGAGCCCTTTTCCACCCAAGAGATATTTTTCTCGAATTTTTATAGGCTTGCTCTGACTAGAAAAAATATTTCCGAGACCTTTTCCACACGGGAAATATTTTTCTCGAATTTTAAGAGGCTTGTTCTTAGTAGGAAAAATAATTCCGAGACCTTTTCCACACGGGAAATATTTTCCTCGAATTTTTAAAGGCTTGCTCTGAGTAGGAAAAATATTTCCGAAGCCTTTTCCACCCAAGAAATATTTTTCTCGAATTTTTAGAGGCTTGTTCTTAGTAGGAAAAATATTTCTGAGACCTTTTTTTACCCAAGAAATATTTTTCTCGAATTTTGAAAGGCTTGCTCTTAGTAGAAAAAATATTTCTGAGCCCTTTTCCACCCGGGAAATATTTTTCTCGAATTTTAAAAGGCTTGTTCTTAGTACGAAAAATATTTTCGTGACCTCTTCCACCCGGGAAATATTTTTCCCGAAGTTTTAGAGGCTTGTTCTGAATAGGAAAAATACTTCCAAGACCTTTTCCACCCGGGAAATATTTTCTCGAATTTTTAGAGGCTTGTTTTTAGTAGGAAAAATATTTCCGAGACCTTTTCTATCCGGGAAATATTTTTCTCGAATCTTTAGAGGCTTGCTCTTAGTAGAAAAAATATTTACGAGCCTTTTCGACCCGGGAGATATTTTTCTCGAATTTTTAAAGGCTTGTTCTTAGTAGAAAAAATATTTCCAAGACCTTTTCCACCCGGGAAATATTTTTCTCGAATTTTTAGAGGCTTGTTCTGAATAGGAAAAATACTTCCAAGACCTTTTCCACCCGGGAAATATTTTTCTCGAATTTTTAGAGGCTTGTTCTTAGTAGGAAAAATATTTCCGAGACCTTTTCCACACGGGAAATATTTTCCTCGAATTTTTAAAGGCTTGCTCTGAGTAGGAAAAATATTTCCGAAGCCTTTTCCACCCAAGAAATATTTTTCTCGAATTTTTAGAGGCTTGTTCTTAGTAGGAAAAATATTTCCGAGACCTTTTCTATCCGGGAAATATTTTTCTCGAATTTTGATAGGGTTGATCTGAGTAGGAAAAATATTTCCGAGACCTTTTCCACCCAAGAAATATTTTTCTCGAATTTTTATAGGCTTGCTCTGACTAGAAAAAATATTTCCGAGACCTTTTCCACACGGGAAATATTTTTCTCGAATTTTTAGAGGCTTGTTCTTAGTAGGAAAAATATTTCCGAGACCTTTTCCACACGGGAAATATTTTCCTCGAATTTTTAAAGGCTTGCTCTGAGTAGGAAAAATATTTCCGAGACCTTTTCCATCCGGGAAATATTTTTCTCAAACTTTTAGTCGCTGGTTCTTAGTAGGAAAAATATTTCCGAGACCTTTTACACCCGTGAAATATTTTTCTCGAATTTTTAGAGGCTTGTTCTTAGTAGGAAAAATATTTCCGAGACCTTTTCCACCCAAGAAATATTTTTCTCGAATTTTTAGAGGCTTGTTCTTAGTAGGAAAAATATTTCCGAGACCTCTTACACCCGAGAAATATTTTTCTCAAATTTTTAGAGGCTTGTTCTTAGTAGGAAAAATATTTCCGAGACCTTTTTTACCCAAGAAATATTTTTTTCGAATTTTTAGAGACTTGTTCTTAGTAGGAAAAATATTTCCGAGAACTTTTCCTCCTACGAAAATTTTTCAGGTGATTTAATAAAATTTCCATTGAAAAAGTGTGGAAAATATATTTTTATGTAGAAAAATCTTGTTTACGGGGAAAATTTATGTGAAAATGTGGGAAAAATTTAATTAGTACTAAATGTTACCATAGGTGATAAGGAAGATGGAATCAAGTATTTTGTTTGCTTTAACAAATTCTAAAAACTAGTAAAAAAATCCTTTTAGACAAAGGAAATACCATTAGAAAGTCGAAAAATACTTTTCAGTTAGAAACTTTCATAATAAAATCCAAAATACTTGATGCGAATAAAAAACGATTTGAAATTTCGCGCCCATGAAAGATTTCCAACAAAAAATCCAATCGCCACACTCCTACGCACCATGTCCAGCAAAAATATCCCAACCGCCTCCGCATAGAGGCGGTTTTCGCCACCCACCGTTGGAATGGCTGAGAGAGAGAACGCCCAGTGAGTCTGAGAAGGACGATTCTTCATTCTACAAATCATTCAGCGACGCCATTGTCTAAAAAAAATTATTTTAATCATTAGTGCGGTTTATCGACAAAACTTTTAGCTTAAATATTTCAAATAGACGCGAAAAATATCGGCAATTATTTTTATCTTATCGAATAGTATCGAAATGCCGAATTGACAATGAAATTCTCTTCGAACGGAATCATTCCAAACTCCGGTAGATCTTTCTATGAAAGTTAGCGGCGTCGCCGGAAGAAGCGATCACAATTTTTTCTTGATTCTTTTTTTTACCGGGAAATTTGATCAGTTTTTTTTTTCGCGAGTGTGTGAGTGAATTACAAGAAATTACTTTTAGTGTTTTTTTAGACGGATGGAATTATTTCCCTGTAGTAAGTGAAACCATCATTTATTTTTTGTTACTAATAGTAAGAATTATCGACTTCTTGGATGGAAAGTGATTTTCTTTTGCCGAAAAAAGGAAATCATCTACAACTTGACAAAATACTCCGATTTTTATCAATTTGCATTGATTTACATGACACTATTCCATGAAAAATTCTACGAATGTCTCTTAGAAAATTCTAGTTTTCTGGGAACACAATTTTTAGAGGCTATTTCTGAGCAGGAAAAATAGTTCCGCATCCTTGTTCATCCGGGAAATATTTTTCTCAAACTTTTAGTCGCTGGTTCTTAGTAGGAAAAATATTTTCGATACCTTTTCCACCCAGGAAATATTTTTCTCGAATTTTTAGAGGCTTGTTCTGAATAGGAAAAATATTTCCGAGACCATTTCCATCCGGGAAATATTTTTCTAGAATTTTTAACGGCTTGTTCTTAGTAGGAAAAATATTTCCGAGACCATTTCCATCCGGGAAATATTTTTCTAGAATTTTTAAAGGCTTGTTCTTAGTAGGAAAAATATTTCCGAGACCTTTTCCAACCGGGAAATATTTTTCTCGAATTTTTAGAGGCCTGTTCCTAGTAGGAAAAATATTTCTGAGCCCTTTTCCACCCGGGAAATATTTTTCTCGAATTTTCAAAGGCTTGTTCTTAGTACGAAAAATATTTTCGTGACCTCTTCCACCCGGGAAATATTTTTCCCGAATCTTTAGAGGCTTGCTCTTAGTAGAAAAAATATTTACGAGACCTTTTCCACCCGGGAAATATTTTTCTCGAATTTTTAAAGGCTTGTTCTTAGTAGGAAAAATATTTCCAAGACCTTTTCCACCCGGGAAATATTTTTCTCGAATTTTTAGAGGCTTGTTCTGAATAGGAAAAATACTTCCAAGACCTTTTCCACCCGGGAAATATTTTTCTCGAATTTTTAGAGGCTTGTTTTTAGTAGGAAAAATATTTCCGAGACCTTTTCTATCCGGGAAATATTTTCCTCGAGTTTTTAGAGGCTTGCTCTTAGTAGAAAAAATATTTCCGAGCCCTTTTCCACCCGGGAAATATTTTTCTCGAATTTTAATTTTAAAAGGCTTGTTCTTAGTAGGAAAAATATTTTCGTGACCTCTTCCACCCGGGAAATATTTTTCTCGAATTTTTAGAAGCTTGCTCTTAGTAGAAAAAATATTTGTGAGACCTTGTCCACCCGGGAGATATTTTTCTCGAATTTTTAGAGGCTTGTTTTTAGTAGGAAAAATATTTCCGAGACCTTTTCTATCCGGGAAATATTTTTCTCGAATTTTTAGAAGCTTGCTCTTAGTAGAAAAAATATTTCCGAGACCTTTTCCACCCGGGAAATATTTTTCTCGAATTTTAAAAAGCTTGTTCTTAGTAGGAAAAATATTTTCATGACCTCTTCCACCCGGGAAATATTTTTCCCGAATTTTTAGAGGCTTGTTCTGAATAGGAAAAATACTTCCAAGACCTTTTCCACTCGGGAAATATTTTTCTCGAATTTTTAGAGGCTTGTTTTTAGTAGGAAAAATATTTCCGAGACCTTTTCCACCCGGGAGATATTTTTCTCGAATTTTTAAAGGCTTGTTCTAAAATATTTCCAATATTTCCAAGACCTTTTCCACCCGGGAAATATTTTTCTTGAATTTTTAGAGGCTTGTTCTTAGTAGGAAAAATATTTCCGAGACCTTTTGCACCCGGGAGATATTTTTCTCGAATTTTTAAAGGCTTGTTC
The DNA here is from genome assembly GCA_964034945.1 of Chrysopilus asiliformis. Classification (NCBI taxonomy): domain Eukaryota; kingdom Metazoa; phylum Arthropoda; class Insecta; order Diptera; family Rhagionidae; genus Chrysopilus; species Chrysopilus asiliformis. The sequence continues at coordinate 54,056,677 of OZ035963.1, read as the reverse complement.
TTAGTAGGAAAAATAATTCCGAGGCCATTTCCATCCGGGAAATATTTTTCTAGAATTTTTAAAGGCTTGTTCTTAGTAGGAAAAATATTTCCGAGACCTTTTCCACCCGGGAAATATTTTTCTCGAATTTTTAGAGGCCTGTTCTTAGTAGGAAAAATATTTCCGAGACCTTTTCCACCCGGGAGATATTTTTCTCGAATTTTTAAAGGCTTGTTCTTAGTAGGAAAAATATTTCCGAGACCTTTTCCACCCGGGAAATATTTTTCTCGAATTTTAAAAGGCTTGTTCTTAGTAGGAAAAATATTTTCGTGACCTCTTCCACCCGGGAATTATTTTTCTCGAATTTTTAGAGGCTTGCTCTTAGTAGAAAAAATATTTGCGAGACCTTGTCCACCCGGGAGATATTTTTCTCGAATTTTTAGAGGCTTGTTTTTAGTAGGAAAAATATTTCCGAGACCTTTTCTATCCGGGAAATATTTTTCTCGAATTTTTAGAAGCTTGCTCTTAGTAGAAAAAATATTTCCGACACCTTTTCCACCCGGGAGATATTTTTCTCGAATTTTAATTTTAAAAGGCTTGTTCTTAGTAGGAAAAATATTTTCGTGACCTCTTCCACCCGGGAAATATTTTTCCCGAATTTTTAGAGGCTTGTTCTGAATAGGAAAAATACTTCCGAGACCTTTTCCACCCGGGAAATATTTTTCTCGAATTTTAAAAGGCTTGTTCTTAGTAGGAAAAATATTTCCGAGACCTTTTCCACCCGGGAAATATTTTTCTCGAATTTTTAGAGGCTTGTTTTTAGTAGGAAAAATATTTCCGAGACCTTTTCTATCCGGGAAATATTTTTCTCGAATTTTTAGAAGCTTGCTCTTAGTAGAAAAAACATTTGCGAGACCTTTTCCACCCGGGAGATATTTTTCTCGAATTTTTAAAGGCTTGTTCTTAGTAGGAAAAATGTTTCCGAGACCTTTTGCACCCGGGAGATATTTTTCTCGAATTTTTAAAGGCTTGTTCTTAGTAGGAAAAATATTTCCGAGACCTTTTCCACCCGGGAAATATTTTTCTCGAATTTTTAGAGGCTTGTTTTTAGTAGGAAAAATATTTCCGAGACCTTTTCTATCCGGGAAATATTTTTCTCGAATTTTTAGAGGCTTGCTCTTAGTAGAAAAAATATTTCCGAGACCTTTTCCACCCGGGAGATATTTTTCTCGAATATTTAGAGGCTTGTTTTTAGTAAGAAAAATATTTTCGATACCTTTTCCACCCAGGAAATATTTTTCTCGAATTTTTAGAGGCTTGTTCTGAATAGGAAAATTATTCCCGAGACCATTTCCATCCGGGAAATATTTTTCTCGAATTTTTAAAGGCTTGTTCTTAGTAGGAAAAATATTTCCGGGACCTTTTCTTTTCGGGAAATATTTTTCTCAAATTTTTAGAGGCTTGTTCTTAATAGGAAAATTATTTCCGAGACCATTTCCATCCGGGAAATATTTTTCTCAATTTTCTAGAGGCTTGTTCTGAATAGGAAAAATATTTCCGAGACGATTTCCATCCGGGAAATATTTTTCTCGAATTTTTAAAGGCTTGTTCTTAGTAGGAAAAATATTTCCGAGACCATTTCCATCCGGGAAATATTTTTCTAGAATTTTTAAAGGCTTGTTCTTAGTAGGAAAAATATTTCCGAGACCTTTTCCAACCGGGAAATATTTTTCTCGAATTTTTAGAGGCCTGTTCTTAGTAGGAAAAATATTTCTGAGCCCTTTTCCACCCGGGAAATATTTTTCTCGAATTTTTAGAGGCTTGTTTTTAGTAGGAAAAATATTTCCGAGACCTTTTCTATCCGGGAAATATTTTTCTCGAATCTTTAGAGGCTTGCTCTTAGTAGAAAAAATATTTACGAGACCTTTTCCACCCGGGAAATATTTTTCTCGAATTTTTAAAGGCTTGTTCTTAGTAGGAAAAATATTTCCAAGACCTTTTCCACCCGGGAAATATTTTTCTCGAATTTTTAAAGGCTTGCTCTGAGTAGGAAAAATATTTCCGAGACCTTTTCTATCCGGGAAATATTTTCCTCGAGTTTTTAGAGGCTTGCTCTTAGTAGAAAAAATATTTCCGAGCCCTTTTCCACCCGGGAAATATTTTTCTCGAATTTTTAGAGGCTTGTTCTGAATAGGAAAAATACTTCCAAGACCTTTTCCACCCGGGAAATATTTTTCTCGAATTTTCAGAGGCTTGTTTCTAGTAGGAAAAATATTTCCGAGACCTTTTCTATCCGGGAAATATTTTTCTCGAATTTTTAAAGGCTTGTTCTTAGTAGGAAAAATATTTCCGAGACCTTTTCCACCCGGGAGATATTTTTCTCGAATTTTTAAAGGCTTGTTTTTAGTAGGAAAAATATTTCCGAGACCTTTTCTATCCGGGAAATATTTTTCTCGAATTTTTAGAGGCTTGCTCTTAGTAGAAAAAATATTTTCGTGACCTCTTCCACCCGGGAAATATTTTTCTCGAATTTTTAGAGGCTTGTTTTTAATAGGAAAAATATTTCCGAGACCTTTTCCACCCGGGAAATATTTTTCTCGAATTTTAAAAGGCTTGTTCTTAGTAGGAAAAATATTTTCATGACCTCTTCCACCCGGGAAATATTTTTCTCGAATTTTTAAAGGCTTGTTCTTAGTAGAAAAAATATTTTCGTGACCTCTTCCACCCGGGAAATATTTTTCTCGAATTTTTAGAGGCTTGTTTTTAGTAGGAAAAATATTTCCGAGACCTTTTCCACCCGGGAAATATTTTTCTCGAATTTTAAAAGGCTTGTTCTTAGTAGGAAAAATATTTTCATGACCTCTTCCACCCGGGAAATATTTTTCCCGAATTTTTAGAGGCTTGTTCTGAATAGGAAAAATACTTCCAAGACCTTTTCCACCCGGGAAATATTTTTTTCGAATTTTTAGAGGCTTGTTTTTAGTAGGAAAAATATTTCCGAGACCTTTTCTATCCGAGAAATATTTTTCTCGAATTTTTAGAGGCTTGCTCTTAGTAGAAAAAATATTTCCGAGCCCTTTTCTACCCGGGAAATATTTTTCTCGAATTTTAAAAGGCTTGTTCTTAGTACGAAAAATATTTTCGTGACCTTTTCCACCCGGGAAATATTTTTCCCGAATTTTTAGAGGCTTGTTCTGAATAGGAAAAATACTTCCAAGACCTTTTCCACCCGGGAAATATTTTTCTCGAATTTTCAGAGGCTTGTTTCTAGTAGGAAAAATATTTCCGAGACCTTTTCTATCCGGGAAATATTTTTCTCGAATTTTTAGAGGCTTGTTTTTAGTAGGAAAAATATTTCCGAGACCTTTTCTATCCGAGAAATATTTTTCTCGAATTTTTAGAGGCTTGCTCTTAGTAGAAAAAATATTTCCGAGCCCTTTTCTACCCGGGAAATATTTTTCTCGAATTTTAAAAGGCTTGTTCTTAGTACGAAAAAATATTTTCGTGACCTCTTCCACCCGGGAAATATTTTTCTCGAATTTTTAGAGGCTTGTTTTTAATAGGAAAAATATTTCCGAGACCTTTTCCACCCGGGAAATATTTTTCTCGAATTTTAAAAGGCTTGTTCTTAGTAGGAAAAATATTTTCATGACCTCTTCCACCCGGGAAATATTTTTCTCGAATTTTTAAAGGCTTGTTCTTAGTAGAAAAAATATTTTCGTGACCTCTTCCACCCGGGAAATATTTTTCTCGAATTTTTAGAGGCTTGTTTTTAGTAGGAAAAATATTTCCGAGACCTTTTCCACCCGGGAAATATTTTTCTCGAATTTTAAAAGGCTTGTTCTTAGTAGGAAAAATATTTTCATGACCTCTTCCACCCGGGAAATATTTTTCCCGAATTTTTAGAGGCTTGTTCTGAATAGGAAAAATACTTCCAAGACCTTTTCCACCCGGGAAATATTTTTCTCGAATTTTTAGAGCCTTGTTTTTAGTAGGAAAAATATTTCCGAGACCTTTTCTATCCGGGAAATATTTTTCTCGAATTTTTAGAGGCTTGTTTTTAGTAGGAAAAATATTTCCGAGGCCTTTTCTATCCGGGGAATATTTTTCTCGAATTTTTAGAGGCTTGCTCTTAGTAGGAAAAATATTTTCATGACCATTTCCACCCGGGAAATATTTTTCCCGAATTTTTAGAGGCTTGTTCTGAATAGGAAAAATACTTCCACGACCTTTTCTACCCGGGAAATATTTTTCTCGAATTTTTAGAGGCTTGTTTTTAGTAGGAAAAATATTTCCGAGACCTTTTCTATCCGGGAAATATTTTTCTCGAATTTTTAGAGGCTTGCTCTTAGTAGAAAAAATATTTCCGACACCTTTTCTACCCGGGAAATATTTTTCTCGAATTTTAAAAGGCTTGTTCTTAGTACGAAAAATATTTTCGTGACCTCTTCCACCCGGGAAATATTTTTCCCGAATTTTTAGAGGCTTGTTCTGAATAGGAAAAATACTTCCAAGACCTTTTCCACCCGGGAAATATTTTTCTCGAATTTTCAGAGGCTTGTTTCTAGTAGGAAAAATATTTCCGAGGCCTTTTCTATCCGGGGAATATTTTTCTCGAATTTTTAGAGGCTTGTTCTTAGTAGAAAAAATACTTCCAAGACCTTTTCCACCCGGGAAATATTTTTCTCGAATTTTCAGAGGCTTGTTTCTAGTAGGAAAAATATTTCCGAGACCTTTTCTATCCGGGAAATATTTTTCTCGAATTTTTAGAGGCTTGTTTTTAGTAGGAAAAATATTTCCGAGACCTTTTCTATCCGAGAAATATTTTTCTCGAATTTTTAGAGGCTTGCTCTTAGTAGAAAAAATATTTCCGAGCCCTTTTCTACCCGGGAAATATTTTTCTCGAATTTTAAAAGGCTTGTTCTTAGTACGAAAAATATTTTCGTGACCTCTTCCACCCGGGAAATATTTTTCCCGAATTTTTAGAGGCTTGTTCTGAATAGGAAAAATACTTCCAAGACCTTTTCCACCCGGGAAATATTTTTCTCGAATTTTCAGAGGCTTGTTTCTAGTAGGAAAAATATTTCCGAGACCTTTTCTATCCGAGAAATATTTTTCTCGAATTTTTAGAGGCTTGCTCTTAGTAGAAAAAATATTTCCGAGCCCTTTTCTACCCGGGAAATATTTTTCTCGAATTTTAAAAGGCTTGTTCTTAGTACGAAAAATATTTTCGTGACCTCTTCCACTCGGGAAATATTTTTCCCGAATTTTTAGAGGCTTGTTCTGAATAGGAAAAATACTTCCAAGACCTTTTCCACCCGGGAAATATTTTTCTCGAATTTTCAGAGGCTTGTTTCTAGTAGGAAAAATATTTCCGAGACCTTTTCTATCCGGGAAATATTTTTCTCGAATTTTTAGAGGCTTGTTCTTAGTTGTAGTTGGAAAAATATTTGCGATACCTTTTCTATCCGGGAAATATTTTTATCGAATTTTTAGGAGAAGAAATTTCCACGTCCTGCAAATAAAGTCCAGCAGAAATATTTAATCCCCTTTTCTACCAAATTCTACCCATATCCTGATTGAAAAAAAAGATAAATCTGTATTGAAAACTTTCAAAGATAAATCTTTGTTGAGTGAATTGCGCCCATTTTTCCATTTGCCAGACAGAAATAAGTATCCTTTCCACAATATGAGCATAAGCTCCTTTAAAAGTTGTGCAACATAAAAAGTCATGCAATGAAAACAGCGGTTTTTCACTTTCAAGCATTTTTTTTTCTCAATTGAAAAATAAGGCAAGGATATTAAAGAGCCCCATCGAGCAGCCCCCCATTAAAGATTCACCACACGCTGACAAAGGACATTTCTTGCATGGCGATGAAGTGGAGACGAAAGTGCGACAAAGATGGATCTTGTTGCCCTTTGCATTGGCAAAAAATGACATCGGAAGCGGCAAGAGAATGGCATTTAAGCGGGAAGAGAATGCCATTTAAGATAACAAGAATAATCCCCCATGCAAGTCGCACTTTTTGCAGCCTTTGTCCCTTTGAAACGATGTCCTTGCAGAGTTTTCTTGTGACTGTCTGAAATTGCAGTGCATCGCATCGGGAAAATGAAAGCAAGAATTTTCCGAGGGACGAAGAGGAAATGAAATTTTAATGTAAAACCGATGCTCCTATTTTAAAATATGTATTACTCAGGGACTCGTAGTAATGCATAAACAAAACAGAAAGCGTCAGAGAAATATTCCGTGGATGATCCTTGAAGCTGTCACAATGTTTTGACGGTTTTGTGACTGAAATTTTAAGGGTGGTTCTAAGATTGTTTTTTTTAAGTTTGAGTGATGGGAAATGCACTGCACATTTTCAAGGCTTTTACTTTTCAATGAACTCTGGGCACTGAATAATTTTCAATCAAGGATCATCAGCTCTGAAAAAAAAAAACCGGAGTGACACGCCTAGCAATCTGTCAAAAGTGATGAAAAACGCTTGACATAAATCCTAACACGGGGCTATAGAAAAAAAAGTTAGGATAAAAAGGCAGGACGCGCATAGAATGGGGGGATTAAACTTTTTTATTACAATTTTCAATGTTGTTACGGTGCAACTCTCGACTTCGATGTTTTCGTTTTTATTTCAGAATTTTCATTTATTTTTCTAGTGACTCTCTTTTATGCTAAAATCCTGAAGTTTTCTGTTGTTTATGGGACTTAAAACAGGACGAAATGAAATGGTGGCATACATAAACACATTACTAGGAATCCTCTTGTCTCTATCGTTTAGCATAATGTGATCCATTTATACCCATATCAGATACAATAATCTCCCCAAACTCTTTCGAATTTCCCTTTCATCTCCCCGCCACCACCCCAAACGATTTTGTTCTAAGGATTTCTGTTAGCCTTTGATTCTCTTTATACAATCTTCAATTTCTATCCCTCGTACATGGCTTGTATTATTAAAAAGTTAAGCTCTCATGTTCTGTTTACAATTTTAGGGCAGGTAAATATGAATTGTAGTAAAAAGGAAAAACATCCCCCATCTCGAGTACTTTTCATAGAAACAGCACAACACAACTTCGTGTTATTTTGAGGGAAATTTTCTAATTTTACTTTTTAATCAGATGGAAATAGAAAGGATGTCGACCATGATGAAAGAAAAATTCAATGCAATTTTTGGCAAAAATAATAATAAAAAAAATCGTTTAACAGTGAAGCACTGAAGCAAAATTACCTTTTATGATAATTTTTTGTTACTTTTTTTTTGTAAAATAGTAACAAGCAGATATGGTGAAAAAAGATGGGACAAAAGGCATGCATAAAAGTGGACTATAATATTGAGTTAGTAAAGATTCGCTTTGATCTAATTTTTAACCGATTTTTGTATGATGGTCTCAAAACACTTTAAATATGTTAAAAATTTAATAAAATTTGAGGGAAAAATTCAATACGACTTCATGTGGAAGGACAAGAATTAGGATTGGGTCAGTGCCCAAAATCAATGGCCGAAAATAAAACGAAATTTAACGGGTCCAGATATCGACGCAGCCTCTGAAAGTTTGATTTGTAATTTTTTGGGAGTAAATTTGAAATTTTTGGCGGTTGAATCGAAATTTTTCGAGGTCGATTTGAAATTTTCGGGGGTCGATTTCGGTCGGAAATTTTTTTTTTTCGGAGCATTTTGTTGATGATGCGGCGCATTTAGCGGGAAAGCAAAAGGAGGAATGGTGGGGGGGGGGGGGTGGCTGAGGTTCAATAGGAAAAAAGTCAGGAAACGTATTTTAAACAGTCCTTAAGGGGAAAAAACAAAACAAAATTTAAGGTTCAACATTGGATTTTGATAAACCCAAAAAATGGAAATATGAAAGTCACTTTCGACTCCAATTCGAGACACTGTGCGGCGACACTCTTATTCGCTATTTTTTATGGGATTTAATACCGCCTTCACACCACCACAAAACTCCATTCTTTATAATCACGTTGTATTTCATGAGCAGCCCCGTTTCTGAAACTATTTTGCTTTCCGCAACAAAACTTTTTAATTAAAACGATAGTTTTATTAAAAATAATATTTTCACTTAGGGTTTTTTTTAATTTAAGATTTTAAACTTTTTAAAACTTTGGCAAATGTTTTTTATGTTCCAAATGTTTGTTTCATTTAAATTATGGCAATAAAATTAGAATTCTGTCCAAATTCAAATTACAACTACTCGAAGCTTTTAACCAAAACTTCTAAATAACATATGAGCTCTGATAGATATTTTCTATGCCAATCCTATAAAATATTTAAGCGGAAAACTACTCGAACTCCATGAAGTTTTCCGAATAATTCACTATAGAACGTCCAGGACATGCTGGCAACGTTGGGAAAAACTTCATAGTTGTGGTGAAAATTGGATCCATTGATCGATCTTAATTTTTTAAAGCTCTGTTTTTGTTTGCTTTAGATTGCCATTATTTCCTTGAGTTTCAATCATTCATTCGAAGAGAAATTCATATTTTTACAACAATTTTCCTCACTATATCTTCTTATTGGCTTGCTGTTCCAGGGATTTTACGGCTCAATCTTGGATTTTCCTTCGACGTTCATTCGATGTAAGACGAAGAATTTATGGTTGTTATCCAAAAGATGATGACTTTTTTCCTTGTCTGTATCGCACACACACAATTTTTCGTGCTTACTTCTTATTTTGCATAAAGTGAAACGAAGAACATACCTTTCTGCTCCCCAAGTATCGAAATGATGATGGTTCGTTTCCCTCAATTGAGAAAGAGATCCTGTCCCCGTACCCACACCTTTTGTGAAAATATTTCCACCAGGAAGAGTCATCATATCCAACATCCTGAAGGAATATCGTCTGAATTCAAGTTTGGTTACCCATTTTTTTTACAAATCGGAAATCATTGAGTTGGGGGGAGGAGGGTTAGGTTGAAAGTTGTGATGGAGTCTTTCAACATTTTCTTGGCGCATTTTACAAGCATCCTGTTGTCTAGGAAAACTGTGAAGTTCATGGGAAAACCCTCGGCCCTGCTCAGAAAACTGTATGGAAAATTGAAGGCAAGCGAAGGATTCTTTTAAAAATTACTTCCTTGGCTGAGTTTGATTTACTTTTCATTTTCTTTCAATTTGTATCAGATGACGCGTCTAGAAAGATCTTTCAACCCGTAATTGGCGGGGGTTCTTTTGAGTTATAAAATAGAGGGGAATCATTAAATATGGAAAAAACATTTTTCAAATGGTTGTGCATTTTTATACCCGTATGGTGAAACCAAAGGGTATATTAACTTTGCCTTACCGTTTGTAACGCCAAGATCCCATCATCGCACAAAAAAATGAATTACACCAGTGTGTTTAGAATGATGAAAAAAGTTGAATTTAGCATGTCCGTCCGTCCGTCCGTCTGTCCGTCCGTCCGTCCGTCCGTCTGTCCGTCTGTGGCGCGGATTGCGGGTGCACGGATTGAGCTAGAGACTTGAAATTTTGCGTGGATCCGTTTTTCGTAAAATGCGAGGCTAAGTTCGTTAATGGGTAAAAATGGACCATTAGGGGGGGTACCCCCCATACGAACGAAATCGTTTTTTGTGAATATCTCGAAAACGGTGCATCTTATCAAAAAAGTCCAAGAACAAAAGTTATTTAGGATATGATTCTACATAAAACTCTCATACATCAAAATCCGATTGGAATAAATTTAAAAAAATCTTATTGGAAACTTTGACTTCAAAGTGGAATTTTGGTACAACTGTTCGAATTTTGATACGAATATCACCATACGGGTCTCCAATGATTGCCAGATTGGCAATTATAGCTTTTGTTATGTTTTTATTTTCAAATGATGAAGTTGCTTTTAAAACTTTTCGAACAACTGCAAAAAGAAGAGGTCTTCCGTGGATTTTGATGTTATTTCGGTAGATTTCAACTTCGGTAGATTTGAACTTTGAGCAATTTTCCCTGGAGGTTTCCATGGCAAGAAAACTCATTTAAGTTGGTTGTGGTTTCCAATCAAAATGTCATTTTAACCGTGACTTCTGTATTTGCATCTGATTTTTTACGCGTCTTTAAACTTGGCTTTGAAATCGGCTTTTTATGAATACAAAATATAGCACATGACTTTCTTATACAAAGTTTCGTTCGTATCCCGACAAATAACATTTTAGCTCATATAATAATATAAATTTTTATTTTACAATATCTGAAATATCTCCATGAACACCCCTATTGATTTTTGACTGTAATTTAATTTAACAAAATCCGATAACGGATTGCGTTAAGAACATTTTTCGATAATTTTTATTAATTGGAAGCTTATTTTTAACAATTTTTCAAGATTTTTGCGGTAATAGGTCATAGTTTGGTAATGGGAACATTTACCGTACACAAAAAAAAATTTACAAAGTTTTTCCTTTTGAAATTGCGCTCATTGTCAAGTTCAAAAGATCTCACATGTCAATGTATTCCTAAATATTCTTCTCTACTCCTTTTTTTAAAAATACCTCCAACCAAGTACGACCATCCAGTGATATTTATGTCCTTCCTGTAGCGATTTGCCGCAGACAAAACCGACAGAAGGTTAAAAAAAGGGACCTCTGCTACCAAATCTATTACACTTCTGTATCGCATGAATGGGATTGTAGAGACTTTTCTCAGTGCTTCCCGGACAAAGTAAATGCCATTGTGGAAAGGTAAAACAGGAAGGACTAGAAAGCATGGCGGAGGAAGAAATGGAATGAAAGTGATACTGTGGCAACATGAGACCAAATTGTGCACAATTCTCATATGACTGTAGAGTGAAATCCTTTTGGATTATTCTTCGGTGAAATCCATCGTAGAGTACAGATGGGCAATCGAATAGATTAGGGGAATAAGGTGGGTGCAGATTTCTGTTCCTGACACAAAAAGCAATGAGACTGCAACAGTGGAAATTCAGGAAGGAAACTGCTCATCCCACCACCGGCGACGACTGGATGACGGGCGGGTGGGTGTAAAACTCTGCAGACGACCGACTGGTTTTCAAAGCAAGGAAAGCGACGATGCCACCTAAATCCTGCAGGAACCAGTCTGTAGTCGTGATACCAAAGCGAATATGAAGCGATATGGAGATGTGAAGGGGAATTAAAATTGAAAATCGATATTTGGCAGCTGTCGAAAGTAATAATCTCGTCCTTTTATTCGCAATCGGGTGAATCCCAGTCTCCGCTCTCTTTTGCCTTCATTCATTATTAAACATCATGGACGTCCATTTGATAGACAGGCGTCGACCGTGTTGATCTGGATACGAAATTTGAGTCTTTTCCGGGATAGTTTTGTGTTTGGCACTTCGGGATTTCGTGTAGAGAAGTTTGGAATCTCAAAGCTCCATGGCACCACCACCGCTAACCATTGTTTTCTACTTTAATTATGGTCGTAGCAGTTAAGGGTTGTAATGAATTCCTAAGTAGGCTTTAATTAACTGCGAAACAGTTAACTGTATATGAATATCCTAGCAAAAGGATAATAATCCATCCCGAATCGAGACTGTGTTGTACTTTGTCGCCCGTATTTATTAGACGGTCGGCGAAATGTTGAAATGCAATATTCTGGGATTAACAGCTTCAATGGGTCTAGGTTTTATTAATGCGATTGAAATACATTTGGCTGTGGATCGATGCAACTGGTTCAAATTATGTTTAATTGATTTATTTGCCAATTTAATTGATAATTAATTAAGGCTATGCGAATAAGAGATGTCTGCAAATCGATGGGGATTAGTCATCGGGTTGATGATATTTAATTATGGTTTGAAGTTTAAAGAGGAAATTTTGAAAATTTCACTTAAAAATGTTTATCTTTCTAGATTGGCGTTTTCCAGTATTTTTATTTTCTCGACACCACCTTTTTAGAAAATTCAGAGCTTTCAAAAAAAAATGTTTGCGCTTTTATCATGTGGCTTATGGCGTTTTCGACTGGCAGATTCAGAGCAGTCACTGCCGCAGTGTAGAGCAAGGTATAGATCTCGAGCACCTCTACTGGAGAATCTAGCATTTATTTAAAAACAAGAAGAAGCGTAAAACAAATTAAAATATATTTTTGGATTTTCTTGACACTGCCAAAATATATTTGTGACAAATCGAAATTCCTCTTCACTAGATGAGTGGATTCCTCTTTTTTTAATACAGGGGTGTCCAACCTTTTAGCTTTCCTGTGCCACATTGAAAGAAGACGAGTTATATTGGATAGAATCTAAAATGGACAATTATTTTCTCTCTCTCGGCACTACAACCGGTTTCCAGTCTTGGCCTGCCGCAATGTCTCTCGCCAGAGGTCCCGGTCACGTGCCGATGTCCTCCAGTATTGCGTCATAATTCTCTTCGCGTCCTGGTCTACGCCGTTTTGCCATTTGAGGTTGGGTCTTCCTTGTCGCCTTGTTGCAGAAGACTTTCCGAGCCGGGTCACTTTCACTCATTCGAGTGACATGACCAGCCTACCGGAGTCTGTTGAGTCTTATGGGCTTGACTACGGGCACGGCCTGATATCTCTCATATACCTCGTCATTGTAGAATCTCCGGAATCGTCCCCCCTCATGTATGGGGCCAAAGATCCTTCTGATTATCTTCCCTTCAAACGCGAACAAGAAGTCGCAAATATTTCTGCTTAGTACACAAGTCACAGAGGAATACGTGAGGACTGGCAGGATCAGGGTCCTGTACAGTTGCAGTTTGGTTATTATAGTTAAGTTTTTAGACCTGAAGAGTTTTGATAAGCGATAGTTTTTGTTGGCTTTAAGCAGCCGTGCGCGGATTGCTTCATTCAGGTTGTTGTCGGCAGCATGTTCGGGGACCTATTAAATCGTAATCTTAACGATTGGGATTTGCCTGTTTTTGTTAGTAGATAACATTAACAAGAACACACAAGTTCCGATAGTTACGAATACGATCGTATTCCATCATAGGGCCCCTGAAGATATTTTAATTCGACTTTTTCAAAAGATCAATCTTTTTAGAACCAGGCAGCAGGCCGAGTAAAATGTGAGTCGTCTGTCGAAAAGAATACCGGCGACAAGTTGACAAAAAATTGGGGAACCGAGAGAAACTAAGCCGGCACAAATAAGTCGACACCGAGAGATAGTAAATTGAGGATTGGTCCGCGAAGCGACCAAAGACGGAGCCACTAGTTTAAAAAAAATACATAAGAAAAGAATATAGTCATTTTTTTTACTAAAATTTCAAACATATTAAATTTTAACAAAAATATCAATTGTTTTAAAGCTTGTCCTCTAAAACAACCACAAAGCAAATACAAAGCACTATGCAATTCGTTTCGTGTGACAATTGAAGCTTTCTATGAAAATATTTACCTACTTGAAAACATTGCCCTTGGATAACTCTAATGATACACCCTTGCTCTGTAATTGCTGAAAAAACAACACTTACGGAACTAAAACGTTTGTTTATGATCCAATTATCGTCTCATCCTTATTTTTATGAGGATTTCTTTCCCAGGCACTAGCATAAAAAATCTTCCTACAGCTGCAATGATCAGAGTACGAAGAGAAAAGACGTAGTTCGTCGGGTGCCAAGAAAAATGTAAGTCCGCAAAGGATCTTTGAACCCACAGCAAAAGGAAAACACAAAAAAAGTCTACCATGGACAGACATGTCTGTGTTTAGTGTTTCAACAAAATGTTAGAATCAAAAGCTAATGAATAATATCACTCGTACAAGAGGAAAATACGAGGATTAAACTGGCTATAGACAACCCTTTTTTGATATTTGAGGTAATATCTCAGCCTGCGGCTATTAGTGTCAAGAGGTGCTTAGCTTCTTCCTCCCGGAAATTAAGGAAGTGCTACTTTTCGACAAGAACATAAACTTTAGCTTGGGATAATGCTTCTTAGTGTTTCCTCTTTTGGTTCATACAGAAGAATTGCCAAAGGTTTTTGGTAAATTTAGGAATGGTTTTAGAGGATATTCTATTCGTCTCCAAGTGGTGGTAAGCATGGAGAGAGTTCAAGTCTGATTAATAAACTTATAAACGTATTTTAAAGTCTTGTCGTGTATTCGCATTGAAAGATTAAAGTTTTATTACCCATTTTAGAAAAAATTAAAAAGGAAACCTAAAAATCTTCTCATCGATGCTTAAATAAATTTAGGTGTTTTTTAACTTTTTCTATCAGACGGCGATCCGGCGATATAAAGATTAAAGAGAAATCTAAAAATGTGAGATTTGTGGTTAGTGAGCTCTTCGAAGAAAAATAATAATAATAAAACATAAAGAAAAACTACAATTGCCAGGAGGGCAATCGTTAAATACTCTATATGAGGACAGACCGAATTTCGATCACAAAAATTTTTATTTGCATAAGAGAGGGAGTAGAACTGGTTGAATGGGATTTTGGTGTATGAAAGAGTTATGTAAAATCATATTCTAAACATATTTTAGATCTATAATTTTTTAAATCCGATGCAATTTTCGAGAAAGTTCCAAAAAACTATTTCATTTGTATGAGGGAGGGAGGAAGAAATGGTCCGATTTTCAAGCCTCTAGCTCAATTCTTTCGAATATTATGGTACGGACAGACAAACATACGGATAGCCGGACGCATTATATGCTCTCCAAAGAGTGATCTATACAATGGTATTAATCTCATGAAAATCCGTAGATAGCTTTTTGAGATATCTGTAGAAGGGGTTAGAGGGAAAAGGAATTCCAGCTGCTAACAACATCAACACCATCCCAAGCAATTAAATACATCTCTAGCTCAATTCTTTCGAATATTATGGTACGGACAGACAAACATACGGATAGCCGGACGCATTATATGCTCTCCAAAGAGTGATCTATACAATGGTATTAATCTCATGAAAATCCGTAGATAGCTTTTTGAGATATCTGTAGAAGGGGTTAGAGGGAAAAGGAATTCCAGCTGCTAACAACATCAACACCATCCCAAGCAATTAAATACATCTTGTTTAAATGTTCCCCGTTGAGGGATTCAAACGGTATACGAGAACATACTTCCCCGCTAGCGACAAACGAGCATATTTAATCTTCTTTTTTTGGTAAATCGCATAAGAAAATGTTTGTACTTTTAAACTGACTGTAGGTTTAGCAAGTGAAAGTGCTCGGCATGGCATAACTATGCGGACACTCGGCAGACAGTCCGGACGTCACAAACCATTGTTATGTGACTGAGTGAGATGTTAGTGATTTATCGCGGTTTAAATTGAATATCCAGGAACTCAATTTTTACAGAATTGATCGTAAGATTTACAATTTTCCAAAAAGATTATTGAAAATAAATCCGGCCATGGCATGACTATTAGACAGTCCAGACGTCACTAACCCTTGTTGTGCGACTGGGTGAGATGTTAGTGAGTTATCGCGGTTTAAATTGAATTCCTTGATGACCCCCGATAATCCACTATATCCAGGAACTCCATTTTTACAGAATTAATCGTAAGATTAACAATTTGCTAAAAAAATTTATTGATAATTGCACGAATTCCCGATCTGTATAATTCAACTGACAAAATAAAATTATTTCAAAATTAGTCATTATACCTACCATAATTGAAAAATCTTAAGCGTCAGAGACGAATAAAATTTTGTTTACCTTTCTTAGAAACAAATAAAAAGAATCATAAAAGTTCTTAATGAGATTTTTTTCCATTTCTGTCAAAGAAAGAGAGATCAAAGACCGACATTGTCCGCAGAGGCGTAAATCTTGGCAATGGAGTCTCAGATTTACAATCATAAAAAATAACGAAGGCCACTTGCTTGCAATTCGCGGTTTATTTTCTGATTTTAAATGGAAATCTTGAAAGGCTTCAAGTTAGGTACACTAAAAGAACAAGCAAAGAAATACGAAGAATTCTACAAAGGAAAGAAAACCAGGACCAAAAAAAAAACTTTTTTGTTTGCCCAAGGATATACCAAAGACTTATGATTAAAGTCCTTTTCTGTTGCCAAAAATTGTAACTTTATTTCTTTATTTTTCGAATTCGCTGGCGTTCTTTTAAATTTCAGGTTGGTCTTTCCTGTTTAAAAACGTTGGCCAGGAAAAAGAAAGGATTTTATTTAAGCAACGAGTGGAATTAATCCTTTTTACTCGTTTAATTGAGTTACAAAGGCAGAAAGGACTCGCCGCATTTTTCTTCCTTAATTCTTGGTCTGTTCCCCCTAAAGCAAACGACCGAAGTTTTATTAAGTCTGATTTATGTCGTCGGATTCAGTGCCGGGTGCGGTTTGATAAGATTTTTGGCATCGCGACAAATTTTTAAAATAGAATTTTTTGGGTTACCAGAAATTTAATGGCGTTTAAAGGGCTTTAATCGAAGGAAATAGTATTGAAATTAAATTTTGATTTTTAATTAATTTTAAATTGTCGAGGTTTTAGATCACAATTTAAACCTTCGAGGTTTTAAACTACTACCGTCGAGGTTTTACACAATTTAAAATGAGACGTCCCATAAAACAAGTCACACTTTTGGGGTTAGTGTGACGGTGGTTTTAGATCACATATAAAAAATTGCGAAAATCCGTGACGAGGAAGCGGAAGTCTTAAAACAGAATTTAAATTTTCCTGGACAACTCCCCTATCTAGAACCGTCTATAGTTATCATATACTAGCTTGCATACCCGTCGTTGCCGGGTTAAGTTTTTTCAAATTTTTTTTATGGTCTATGTTGGAGCTAAACTTCAGGCCAATCGGCTCGATAGTTTCCCCGCGAAAGGGTAGCATAGAGGAAGAGCTAAATTTCGAGATCACTTTACCTCCTCCCCTTACTCCCCACACCCATCGCGCTACTTTTCCGTATGCCTATGTTGGAACCAGAACTACCACAGACACTCGTGCCAAATTTCAAGTCAATCGGTTCAGCCGTTTTTGCGTGAAAGAGGAACAGACAGACAGACAGACACCAACTCATTTTTATATATTAGTATGATAGGTTATCTTCGTAATCTTTTTTCGGGGTTGTTTAAAAGAAGGTTTCCAGGTTCAATATCTAATTTTCAACTTAAAAACTTCTTATCTTAGGGATCAATATCTACCAAACTATGTTGATTACCACCCTATGGACCCAACTGGTGGTCTAAGTGCTTATGGGCTGAGTAGATCGGCTCCAATCATACAATCTATCACCCGATACACCCACCCACTGACGGCCAAAGCACGGCCTTCGCACATAATTAAGAACTAGGGGTGCCATAAAGCTTGAAATCCACAGTCCGGATCAAAGAATAATTTTTCTGGGTGCAGTGAATGCTCCAAGGTGGTTCGAGGACTGTTTTCAGCTCAATATTAGCTAAAAATGGGCTTCACGGGGGACTTAAAAAATATTGAAAACCACCTTGAAAAGTAGATTTTTTTTCTCACTTAAAATTTAAAGAGATTCTGGTCGTCTGGTTTAAAAGAAAAATTCTGGTTTAAAAGAAATAAATGAATCACTAAACGATGTTGGAATAAATGAACTCCAACAGACCAAGAGTACATTGTGCCCATTTTTCAGAGCAAAGGTTTTTTTTATGTTTATTTATGTAAATAATAGAATAATTTGAGATCCTGCCGCAGCAGCACAGAAATTTATTCTTCTCCGTAAAAAAAAATAACTCCTGAAAATGATGAGAACAATATTTTTTAACCATTTATTCTTTTTATTATCCACATGGCAACATAATTTTATTTCAGCCGTATCAGCCCGGAGGATTTTTTGATTTGGCAAACATGAAACCAAACACTGTTTTTTTTTGTTTTGCTTTCCAAGGATATTTATATATATTGGTGGGTTATGTAACCAAAGAATCGTGTGTAGGATACTTGAATATCCTTGCAAAAAGTATTTGTATCTTGTTATCATCCTCGCATATAAAGGCAGAGTACCAAAAGTATGACAAGATTATAATCCTTAGTAGAATAAGGATTTTTTCTAAATTTTCCGGTTATTGTCTTTTGGAAGGAGACAAAAAAAAAACTGGAGCTCAAAATATAGGCCTTTGGAAAAATGTGAAAATATCAAAGGAGCAAAATGTTGGGAAAAGCAAAATATAAATAGCTGTTCGAAAGACGAGTAATATCCTGTAATAGCTTCCTACACAGAAATGCGAAAAAAATCGCCTAAAAGTATGCAAAACTCGTGTGTAGCATACTTTGAGGCGCAACTATGGTGAGAACCAACAACAGACGCAGGACGAAAAGCAGTTTCATGACAAAAAAAATTTCCAGACTGAATCGTGTCGGATGCAAGAACTCTATTTCTTTTCACGTATGCAGCAAGAGCCTTACAGTAAAGTTGAAAATGGGTAAAAGGATTCTTTCAGTACCACCGAAGCAACAAAAAGGAGAGAATAGCATTGAATTGATTCAATAAATAAATTCAGATGGAGAATGGCAATGGCAGGATATAATACTCTCGTTTAGTCCTTTCTAGGTTCATTTTTCGTAGATTTTGTTACAGAGTTTTGAACAGTAAATCGTGTTTAGGGTAATTTCTGTGATTTTAAAGGGTCAGACAGACGTAATTTACTGTCGGCCATTCTTCAAGGTTATTTATGTGTGCAAAATTTATACTACAAAAAACACATTTTCATTCTTTATTTGGCTGTAAAAATTTCTTACTTAAAAACAATAAAGTATGGCTAGTTTCCCCTCACCTGACTTAATTCATCCCTTGATAGCTGCCGATGATTGGGCAGAAGTGCTTGAAGATCGTCCTCGATTAGGCCATCGCCACAGCAACCGCCGTCAGCGTCTAAAGAGTCAAATGAATCGATTCCAAGGCTGCCAGCCATCAGATTATTGCCCTCACCATCGCGGCTTTTTCCGCTAACTCCATTTGAAGCGCCACTACCCCGACTGCTGCATTTGTTACCATCGTTTCCATCACTGGCAGACGTGATTCCACTGAAGGGTAGACGTCGGGCTTTGGTTTGTTGTTGCTGTTGATGGGTGGTTGATGTTGTTTCGGAAGACCTAAAATGAAAAACAAAACCAACTTTTTATTAATTAACGGAAAAATTTACGCTGAAGGGGGAATTCTTAAAAGTTTTGGTTTTATTCGTCCCGAGAGCTATTTTTGTTCTCAAGTAATTTAAACTGAGCTTAAGGACAAAAATTCTGCATGTTCGGAATAGAAATTAATGTTTTTTAAAGGAAAAAAATAGACAAAAAAAAAATAAATTTCAAGAATAATCGCATTTTTTTAGTTTTAACCCTTTAACTGCAGGGTACAAAATATTAGATTTTCTACTATTGACATTTCTAATTGTAAAATTTTAAAGGTTTTTATACCCGTATGGTGAAACCAAAGGGTATATTAACTTTGCCTTACCGTTTGTAACGCCAAGATCCCGTCATCGCACACAAAAATGAATTACACCAGTGTGTTTAAAATGATAAAAAAAATTGAATTTTGCATGTCCGTCCGTCCGTCTGTCTGTCTGTCTGTCCGTCTGTCCGTCTGTCTGTGGCGCGGATTGCGGGCGCACGGATTGAGCTAGAGACTTGAAAGTTTGCACAGATTCGTTTTTCGTAAAATGTGAGGCTAAGTTCGTTAATGGGCAAAAATGGACCATTAGGGGGGGTACCCCCCATACGAACGAAAACGTTTTTTGCGAATATCTAAAAAACGGTACATCCTATCAAAAAAGTCTAAGAACAAAAGTTATTTAGAATATGATTCTACATAAAACTCCCATACATCAAAATCCGATTGGAATAAGTTTTAAAAAAATCTTATTGGAAAATTTGAATTCAAATGAAATTTTGATACGCCGTTCAATTAAATCACCATACGGGTTTTTAATAATTGCCAGATTGGCAATTATAGCTTTTGTTATGTTTTTTTATATAAAAACTTACGTACTTAAATAGGTAGCTTAATGGCATAGTCGAACCTCGATATCTCGAACCTGAACGGGTATTGAAAAAACTTCGACTTATCAAGGAATTCGAGACTATCAAGGTTCGACTTATCGAGTTGGGACTGAGTGTGAAAGTGCTCTGAAGAGCACATACTCTTTTGTTTATCAGGTTTCAACTTATTTACGTTCTGCATTAAAGAACCATGCCAGAAATAGCGTTCTTCGTACCCTGGGTTAACTTTTGAACCCGTGTAGTTTTCACTTTGGTACAGGACTTTTTGGAAAGGGCACAGTCTCTAGTTTCATCCATATGTGGCGTCAAGAGCCACCGGATTGCACGGGGATGGTGCCGGGTTAACGAACTTTCGCGGGATTTTTCACAGAAATCATGGCATAAATGGCAGTTGTGCCCACGAGAAAGTTCCTTAACCCCTCACCATCCCCCTGCAATCCGGTGGCTCTTGACGCCATATATGGATAAAACTAGAGACTGTGCCCTTTCCAAAAAGTATTTAACCAAAATGAAAACTACACTGATTCAAAAGTTAGTTTAGGGCCGTGGTTCCCAAAATTTTCAGTTGACGCCCCCCTTGAACACTTATCAAACAGCTGACGCCCCCCTTTTTTGAAAACCTGTCAAACCTACGTGGTTCTATTCTAATATTTTGAGTTAAAAATCCACACACACTTTCACTGTCCATTTCAATTATTTATTTCCCTAGTTTCTACAAAAAAAAACTGAAAAAATAGAAAATTAATGGGATGAGTGACACTGTTTTTCTTTCACTAAAATCTGAATATTAGGTCTGATGTTTGACAGAGCACACCGGAGATCGCTTTCCAGATTAAGTCTGCAACGCTGCTTTGTTTTTATTAGACAAGACGAGATCAATATCTTGAAATGTTAATTTCAAATTTCTTCACGACTACCGTCCGTAGCTTTACGCCCTTCAAGGGGGGCGCGGCTGAAATTGCTTCACGCCCCCTGGCCGTGGCCCCACGCCCCCCAGTTTGGGAACCGCGGGTTTAGGAGGGCAAAATCGTGCATCGTTCTTTGCGATTTTTAATTTTTGACAATAAGTACAAACTCAAAAATTTTAAAAATTGTAAAAATGCGGTTTACATTAAAAATTCTTGGATATTGTGAAACTATTCCGATAAATGAAATCTCAAAATTGCACACGGGAGAAAAATATGGTTATGAAAATTCGCCGGTGTAGATTTTAAAAAAAATGTAAATTCGCCGTAGAAACTAATGTCGGGTGAAGTATTTTTTGCTCGAAAAATCGAGGATCTTTTTAGTAATAGAAAAATAGAGGATTTTTAAGTTACACAGGAGGCAAAATGGACCACAAAGCCAAGAAATTGATGCTAAAGACTGTATCGAAAAGTATGGAAACAACTGCAATGACCCAATATTAGCATGCTGTTGCTTTTTAGTCAAATTTGTTTAGTCAAAAAAACGTCTGAGAGTTTGACAATTTAATTACCCTATCAAAAATCCCGATTTTAATTTTATTTTACGAAACGCGAGGTCTTTCTGTAGAGCAACGAAAAAGGATTGTGGACAAATGGCATTTCGAAAGGGGCATCAACATGAGGCAAGTGGCAAAACAGGAAGGTGTAAGTCTAAAAACAGTTTTTACTGCCATCAAGAAGTTTGGGGAGGAGCTGACATTCGAGGATAAGAAAAAAAGTGGGAGAAAACCAGGGCCTAGATGCGAAAAAATGGATCAAAAAATTTGTGCAGCAATTCGGCGTAATTGCAGTGTTTCGGTTAAAGATGTCGCAAAAAAATGTAAAACAAGTGCTGAAATGGTTTCGCTAGCCAAGAAGCACAACAATATGAAGACCTATCGGAAGCAACGACAACCGAAACTTACCGAAAAACAGGCAGGCTGCGTGAAACCGCGGCTTCGGAAATTGTTTGACACCATTTTAACCAAAAAAAACCAATGCATCATTATGGATGATGAAACGTACGTTAAAATGGATTATCGTACATTATCAGGACCTCAGTACTTTACGATTGCAAGAGGGGCGATATAGACGAAGCACAAAAGTCGATTCAGTTGGAAAAATTCGGAGCCTAAGTGATGGTATGGCAAGCAATTTGCAAATGTGGCCTGAAATCAGCTGCATTTTTCACAATGATGAACATGACGACTGATTTGTACGTCAAAGAGTGTCTAAAAAAACTGTTGCTGCCCATGATTCGAAGACACGAAGGATCTATATTGTTTTGGCCAGATTTGGCATCATGTCACTATGCAAAAAACACCATTGAGTGGATGTCAACAAATGGAGTCAATTTTGTGGCAATGAATCCACCAAATTGCCCAGGAATTCGTCCCATCGAAAAATTTTGGGCAATAATGAAGCGAAACCTTCGGAAAATGTGTCTGGAAACTAATGATATGGAGCAATTCAAAAAAGACTGGCAAAAAATCTCGAAAACTATTAAGAATAGTACTGTCCACAATGTAATGGATATATTAGGACAAAAGTGCGGCGAATCGTAAAAACATAAAAAATATTTTTGAAATGTTGTATATACATATAAAGAAATATGTACTTAATACCCAATTTCATAAAATTTTTCTTAAAAAAAAACTAAATTACGCCTTTTTAATCCCATATTTTTTGTTTCCATACTTTTCGATACAGTCTTTAGTGCGAATGAATAAGTAGTGGGCCTTCATAAATGAAATTTTAAGAAAAAATGGTCACAAATCAACTTTTTTAGTGGGAAGTATACAAAAAAAGCTGGGCAGCAATCATGTATTTTAACTCTTGACTTCGCCATATCAGCATCTTCAAATTTCCTGGAGTGACAGTCAGAATCACGTTTCGATTCATAGTGACGATTCCGCGAAATTTCAAGCTGCATATATGGCGAAATCAAGAGTTAAACGCTGCGTCGAAATCGAAAGACGGAGACGCGTCGGAATACATGATTGGTGCCCTGGGTCAAATATACGATTTTTTTTAAATGACGCAACTTTTTTCCAAAAGCCTATACAAATCCAATAAAACGAATAGGAACAGAAGGCATTTCCTTAATCTGTGCTGAATATCTTTTTTAAACAATTCCGAATATAACAAAAAATAAGATAAAAATTTGAAAAATGGAGACGATAAACAAAATGTGAAATACATCGACTAAATATCACGACTACTGAAAGAGAATAAAAAGAAATTTCATTTTTCGAAGTGAAAAAGGAATAAGAAATCGCATTCAAAAGCTATTTATGTGAATCACCATCATACCACAAAAACGAAACATTTGGCAGATCCTTTTTTTTCCTCTGGAAAGGATCAAAACCGAAATCTAAATTCACATTTGAAATCTCATACAATGGGCACTTTAAATCCACTTCCAGCGGAATAAAATGACTTTTCTGAGGAATAAAATCCGAATGTCGTAGGAAACTAGGATATGAATGTGAGGAGGTGAAAAACTGGGAGTCCTTTTTATCCGCAGAAAATTGTATACTCGCTGGCAATTGAAGTTTAGATGCTGTTCACATGAAACGCTGAATTTTAGTGGTTTGGTGGGGAGAAGAGGAAGAAATGGGATGCTTTTCCTTTTATTCCCGAATCGGCAAACATTCTCCCTTCACCCCGAACCCCAGTCCGTTTCCAGTTCACTGCTTCGTTGAAGAGCGATACAAATAAAGTTGAATGTCTCCAATTTTCCAGAGGCACAATTGAGTGTAGTCAAGGGCTAAAGTTAAATTACCCTAGAGCCGGAAATGTCTACACAAGCGCAAACAAAGTGACAGTATAGTTCGAATTTCATATCATCAAAATCTGTTTTTTTTTTCTGCTCAAAGATTTCCACACAAAGCACAACACAGCTGACTGTCTGAGGAAAAGCGGATGCCATAAAACCATAGAAAATGGTCACAATATTCGCCAGAAGTGTTCGGCGAGACGTGCGACATACCCAGAAATCCAATTTTCGGTTGAAAAATAAAAGATTTTTCACTTTTACTTCATGATGAAGGAAGAAAAAAAAAATATGGGGAAAATGTAAAGTTGGAAAATTGGATGACCTTGTGTGGGTGGTTGTTGGGTGGACGAAATATGACTCATAGTACGTGCGCACCACAAAACCGCCTCCTATGGGAAATTCCTTCGACTGCACCTACAATCTTGGTATTTTCCCTGCCCGCCTGGATGAAAAATCGAGGGTGTAGGAAAAGAAAATTCAGGAAAAACCAGGAATGGTAAACAGAAAAAATAAACTGATCCCAGTGACATCCTGTCCCGACGACAACAATAACAACAACGACCGACATTGTGCAGTCAGTTCATGTTTTTGTAGTAAATTTGATGGAAATCTCGCCGCATAAAAACGAAAATGATGAAGAAAAGCGTTGGAGAAAAATAAAACCCGTAAATACGATCTTTGTTGTGTAAAGTTTACTGACATCCATGAAAAAAAGGACCGCGCGGAGGCGCAGGAAGATATTTCGAAACTGAAAATGCAGAGCATGGCAAATCTTACGACGTGGCCGTGATCTTATCTTGTCTGAAGATGGAAGAGCCAGTAATCGCGTAAATTCGCAATTTAAATGTTTTAAAATGATTTATCTTAACTTTATGGACTCGTCTTATTCCCTGTAAATGGCGGCGTATTTTCGGAGATATTCAAAGCCAGTGTGCGTGCAGTAATTGAATTAAGCGAATATTGTAAAATAGGCAACTATAAAAAATTATTATCAGCACTTTAGATAGGAGTTATTCGAGACATATGTTATAGAATTATGGTTGAAATTGTTTGGGGGATAAATAGGGGTCAATATAGGATAGGATACACGACGACGCGGATGAGAACGGATGGTTGAAAAGGAACAACAATGAAACAACAAATTTTATAAAAACAAAAAATCACATAGACGAAAACAAATAATTGAATTGATGGGAAAAACAATAAATGCCAGCGTAGTCCAAGTGGTAAAGTACTTGACCCGTGTTTCGGAGGTCGGTGGTTCAATTCCCGACTGTGGCACGCTGTGATTAAAGTCCACTGAACTTGCTTTACGAAATGAGTAATGACAGTTACCGCTTAATGCTAACAACATCATCGGTCTATATTGCTATCACGACCTCTGCTGTTGATGAGTTGCAACGTAAAAACCTTACAAATGTTGTAATTCATCCATGGTTCGGAATCCGTGTAAAAAAATTGTAGGTGCGAAGCAGGGAGAAATTGTTATGAAACTTCAATTGAGGAGGCCCATTCTCTTCGAGAGCTGTAGCAACGAGGATGATGATGATGAATAAATGCGCCGCAGTTGAAATTTCTTAAACAGAGTGCGGCGCAATGATTTCAATCAAGAGTCACACAGTCTCACGCTCAATTTTTCGCGCTGTGAATTAACTGAATATTTTGCACTCTTCCCGTTCTTTAAATAAATGAGGCCGCAATTGTGAAAATATCAATAAATATCTGATACGAACAGCACATGATTTTCTTATACAAAATCTACGTTTCTGCACAATTTACCTGACAGATAAAATATTAGTTTACATAAAAATATGAATTTTTATTTTACAAAATCCGAAATATCTCGAAAACGGTAAAATATATAAATTAATGGTAAAAGGCAAAAATGTAGAGAATTTTAATTTCTTTAATTCTGCTTTTACCTGTTTTTTTTTCTTGAAAAACCGTTAGTTTGCAAGCAATTTGCAAAAATATATTTTTAAATTTTTTAATGATATAACGGTAAAAGATATCGGATAACCGTAAAAGACAAAATTATGGCAAACATTATTCTCTTCAATTCATCTCATACATTAAACCACCAAACACCCATTATTTTTCGAGATAATCGCAAAAAACTGATTTTTTTAAATAACAGTATATTCTTCGATAGCGGCTTGAGATACGGAGTTCTAGTAAAATACAAAGATGTAGAAAATTTTGTTGTCTCCAACTTTTGTTATACATAAGACTACTAAAAATCGCGTAGTTTCGGTATAAATATCAAAAAACAAAATTGCGATTTTCAAAAAGCCGCCATTTTGGTTACTTCCAGTTAACGGATCTCCACCAAAAGTTGACAGAATTGTCCCATTCTAGGACCAAACATGTCTGTAAAATTTCAAGTCTCTAGCTGTACAAATTTAAAAAAAAACTCTGGCCTATTTCACTGACTTTTAAATTTGTATTTACAAGCATTTTTCAAGCGTTTTTAAGCAAAACTTGTAAATTATTGGCTTATTTTGCTTTAGTACGAATTTGTAATTTGTAGTTTGATGAAATAGGTAACTGGTGTGAAATAAGACGCAACTTTACGATCTCTCGAGTTTTTGTGACCTTGTCGGGAACAATTTTTGGCAAGGATTTAGTAGAAACCGTATCTGAAATTTGGAATTTCATATAAAAAAGTTGTTTTTTAAACAAGTCAATCAATTTAATAGGATTTTCATCTTAGTGGGCTAAAAAAAGTTTTTTCGGGACTAAAAGGGGGCTATTGGTAAATATTTCAGTATTTTTTTTAGCTTGCTATAAAACACGTGAAGAAAAACACAGGAAAAGTTAATATACTTTTTGATTAAATCTCTCTGACTATTCTTAATGTCAGTAAATAAAAAAAAGAACTTTCCTTCTCGCATTGTAAGTTGTAATATGAAATGATTGATTCGGAAGAAATGATTCTTAAAAGATTGTCTTACTAAGCAAAGTCACTTTACTATCCCAATTGTTTGTCTAGTTGATGAATTACCTAAGTCATTTTCCATGTTCCAGACGTTTTCTTTTCATATATTTACTGTCTTTCCCCCAAATATTTTATTTATCATCTCACATTTATATTTCTCATGAAAAATACTGCAGAAAAGTTTCTGAAATCTTGTTGGGGAGCCAAAATTGGAATCAAGCTAATTTTGTGGTATTAAAAATCACATAAAAATAATGATATTTTATATATGCGGAAAATATTAAAAAAATTAGATTTGTACTTCATTTTTAGAAGAAAAAATGCTGGTTAAAATATCTCTGCTACTATGATGAGAATGGTCAAAAGAGCTTCAAAAGAGCTTTTATTGTTGTCTCTAAACTAGCTTGCATACCCGTCTTTGCCGGGTTAAGTTTTTCAATTTTTTTTTTTTACTGTCTATCTTGGAGCTAAACTTCAGTCCAATCGGCTCGGTAGTTTCCCCGCGAAAGGGTAACATAGAGGAAGAGCTAAGTTTCGAGATGACTTTACCCACTTCTCTTACTCCCCCCACCTCTCGGGCTACTTTTCCGTATGCCTATGTTGGAACCAGAACTACCACAGACACTCGTGCCAAATTTCAATTTAATCAGTTTAGCCGTTTTTGCGTGAAACACGAACAGACAGACAGACAGACACCAACTAATTTTTATATATTAGTATGATTAAATCATACATCTCAGAAAAAAGTGTATATTTTGACCTTTCTAACGCCCCGAATTGATGCAGAGAACGTCTAAATGGGCCATTAAACAGAAGTCATCGGCCGGCCGGCATGATTTTCTGTGTGCATCGACAGATAGCGTTGCTCGTTGTGGACTTTTGTAGCTAAAGATATTTCAAATTTCAAAAAAGTTTCAAAAGGCAGTAGCCGTTGGTGGTAAATTTTGAGTTTGGCTCAAAATGAGCGCCATTGACGTCGTCATCCTGTCAGTTTGAATTGCGCTCTGTTGATTGAAGAAAAGCGTCTTTTTTTGTAGGCCTTACACTTGTTGCGGATTCATTGGACGCGTTTAGTCCGATACTAAGTTGGTATAAATGCTTTCTATTTTAGCAATGCCAGCCAGCTTAGCAGAAGTTTTTTTTGCACTGGTAACCCTAGACGTTGTCATATTAACTTGTTTTTAAGTTAAATTTTAATTTTGAAATTACCATTTGGAACTGTGGATTTCATTTCTGCTTTTTCTAATCCTTTGTGCCCAAAAAATTGATAGTCCACGCAATCTAGACGTCTAGTTTAGTATTGCCAGATTGGCAGTGCCCATTGAAGCCGAAAGTGCAAACCTTTTCAAAATCCATTCGCGCGTTTAGGAAATAGATGGAGAGGGGATTCAAATAGAAGGGATGAGAATGATTTTACTAGGCGAAAATTCTTTTTTCCAAGAAGTCCGCAAAATAACATAAGATGGGTTTCACAATGAGCGTAACTTTAGTGGGCAAAAATTTCCCTTTAATGCAGTGCTCCGCAACCAGTGTGCCGCGGCACACTGGTGTGCCGGGAAATTGTATTAGGTGTGCCGCGGTAAACAATTCAAATAGCTATTTAATCATTCTTTCAGGATTTTTTTAAAATCTATATATATAAAATCGTTTAACCTGACAGAAAGACTGACTGACTCATCAACGCCCAGCCCAAACCCCGGAAGCTAGAGACTTGAAACTTTCACAGTATGTCCCAACCATCGCGTAGGCGCTAACTAAGGCGGGGTTTTCCGAAATTTTACCCCTAAGGGGTGAATGGGGGGTAAAGGGGGTTTGGGTGTTTTTAAACCGTGATTTTCGCCGTTAATCCTGCTCAAGAGGAGGCTGAGAAGTTTCACTCGGGGGTTTTCGGGGTCGCTGATCACGAACCCGGTGTTAGATTTTCGAAACTAGAAACGGAAGTTCCTGTAAGGATACCGCAAATATCCTTTTTCCCGGGGAAATTAGGGGGTTAGGGGGTTTCGGTGTCGCTGATCACGAATCTGGTGTTGAAATTTTAAAATTCGGAACGGGAGGTTCTGAAGGTATAACGATTTTTTCCAATAGTTTTTAAGCTATTTCTGGGTTTTTTGTGCAAAAAACTTTTTTAAAAAAACTTTAGCCCGGCAACGACGGGTATGCATGCAAGCTATTTTAAATATATTTTTAATTTTAAATACATTTTTTTCATATTTTCTTTTGTGGTGTGCCGCAGATTTCCAGAAAAAAAATTTGTGTGCCGCATGCAAATAAAGGTTGCGGAGCACTGCTTTAATGCGTGGCTAAATTTATCTTTAAGTTCGGTTTAAATCGGTCTAAAAATTACAACTCTTTGCTCACAATACTTACAAAATCTGGGTACCTATAGTTGTTAGAAAGATTGTAAAGAAATACTAGTCAGACTGATAGGACATTAAAAAATACAACACTACAAATTTTGAAAAACATTTGTAATATAATTAAGATCTTTAAATTATTTTTCAAAACTTCCCGAAAAGTTTTTAAAGTCGTAAATCTTTAAGTTCTTTAAACTTCAGTTAATCAATATTCAAAAAGCTTATTAATTTTAAATTCATAAAATTTCCTTACATTTTAATTGCTGACTAACTAAAATAATTGCTTACTAAAATAGAGTAGAACAGCCCTTGACACAATTTCACTAAAATGGAGAAATGATCAAAACGAGACCAACCCCATCTAGTCGCAATAAATTCGTTGCCGCGGAGACTTTAAACGCTGTTTGGTGAGGGTGGATTTTTCTCGCGACATTGCGATTCAACCCCTTTTTTATGAACCTAATTTATTTTTCAATTTTATTTTCTCAATTAATTAAAATCATCTCAACAGAAAATTCAATTCTAATCAAAACCAAAGCCTTACAAGGTTCTTTTATGGGGTTAGAAAAAAAGTATTTCTTCGTGGTGGGGAAAGTAAGTTCCTTTAACCCCCAAAATCTATTTTTTCTACCTTTCAGTTTCTCATTCATATCTTCCTGTTCCGTTTTCAATGAGTCGAGGTACAATACAAAGCCCAATTTAATCCCAAGGCAGACGGGGATTTGGCGGAAGGTCGACGAGGCCAAGTAACTTTGAGTCCTTCGGTAAACAGACATCAAGGATTATCGAGATATTTGAAGGGGATGAAGTAAAGAACGAAAGGATCAAGATATTTGTTCCCCAACATAATCAAATCCCATCGATTTTTACAACCACCAAAGCACGAGACCGGCATTTCAACCCCCGTTTCTGCCGTTAAACAGGAATCTTTTCGTCTGTTTGTTGTTGCTTTCAGCATGGAATTCTTTGTCACGTTAATTATTGACGGAAATTTCTGTTCAAATAAGAATTCTTTCGTTCCCCCAAAATTCTGCAATTTTTCCGGCTGTAATACGTTTTTGTGACCGGGTGGAAAACGTTCTGGCAGAACAAATATCAGCAAATGATGAACAAATTTGGACACAAATCTGAAATTCCAGAAATTTATTCTCGTAAAGGCTGGAAAATTGCCCAAAAACCGGCCATCAGGGTTGAACTGCTGTCGGCGGGACTTGTTGGCAACAAGTTCCAGATTTCCGGTACAATGTTATCAGATACTCTTTTTCGTCTGGATGGTTATGACTGATGATGTGATGTCTGCGGAGACGTCAAATTCAATCTTTGCAATATTTTCTTGGAAGACAAAACACAACGAGGGGAAAAAGTTCTGAAAATGATGACGATTTTTCACAGGAGTTTTTCCGGGTTTTTGGAAGTTGGAAAAATAAAAACGGGCAACGTATCACTTCTCACAGAAAAATCCCATAACATAACATTGGGATAAAATGTGAATTCTTCGACAACATCATAGAGGAAGGAAGGAACCATCGAATATTCGAAAATTTCTTGTAAAAATGAGGCAGCAAAAAGAATGAAAAAGTTTGACTTTTAGTGCGTGCAAAAGTATTTCTGAGCGTACCAAAAAACAACATGATAAGATTTGTGTAGATGCCAGAAAGTTGTGACAAGTTTTATAGGCATTCATTTTAACCTCTCTTTACCCTTCAATGTATTTTTTTTTTGATATAGCTCAACCACCCTTAAAAGATTTCCACTTGTGCTCATATTTCGTTGATCTCACTTTTTGATTGATATTGGGTCGTTAGCTTATAGCCCATTTCAAGTTCTTTATGAAAAAATTCTTTGGTGATATATCACTACCAGCATCACTACATCTTCCGCAGACGAATAAAAAAAATCCCATCAAACAGCACCACCACCACCACCATCAAACATAATGATTCCATAACAACAGCATAAATCCATAGTGTGTTTCTTCTTCACTCGGCCGGGGTTCTTAAAGATGAAGAATGAGTTTCATATCGAAAAGTTGTATTTGACGTTAATGATATGGAAATGTGATAAAGTTCGCCCCCATCGAAAATGATTGAACATCACCACATATTGATGTTTTTTGATCAGATGGGAGGCTTTTAGAAATTTTTGTTGAAGGCTACCAAGGAGATAAAAGACGTTATTACTTGTCTGTTGAATTTGAATGAGACGAGGATTGTGCACTAATCATTTGGAGAATATTAGATTTTCATTAGAACTTTTTTTTAATTCTATAAAAATTCGGATATTTTCGAGGGTTTTATGATCAAAATTCAACAGCCATCATAACTACTTCAGGATCCGAGTTGATTCGGGCAGGATTACGAGTAGAAAACCCTTGCCTCGAGTTAACTCGGGATAGGAATAGTATATTACGCAACAAGGGGCGAAAGTCAACGATTTCATAAGTGTGAAGTTAGCAGATATCACACGAGTGAAATCGTTGACTCGCTCCGAGTTGCGTATACAATTTTTTATAACAAATTCATTGAAAATATGACTTGAGATGCCATTTAAATGCGATTTTCGTATTGGAGAGTAACGCAAAAGGGGCTGAAGCCTGGACGGGTCCAGGGGCGAAGAAGTAAATTTTTAAAAGAAACAAAACAACTATATTCTATAAATTCGTTTTATTACTAAGAAATGTTGGTCAAAACAGATTTTAATTTTTAAATTTCTCTCCTCTGAAATAAAAATTCAACATACCAAAAAAGGGATAGCAAATGTTATCGTAACGTAACGAAATAAAATTTGAATTTCGTTACATAACGAAATGTATAACGTTACGATATTTTTTTTCGTTTGTCATTCCTGATTTATTTTTTTAATGATCTTCCCCTAAGCTCTGACTGAAACTATAAAAAAAATCCAATCAGAGATCCGGATTAACTCTCATACAATTTGTAGCCCAAGTTTTGTTGGAATGATGATCTGATTTGCTTTCTGAGTTAGTGGAAAATAAAAAATTTCTTTCGGTGCATATCTCAGGTTGCGTCTTTCATTTCACAGGTGTATGGACATTGGATACTATTTCCATCGCATTAGTGTCATTATCCAAAAATGGAAAAACCTTAGCGGCGAGAAAAAGAAGCCATTCTTTTGCGATTTTAAAAGTTATTGCCACAGCATACGAGTACATAGGCTAAAAACAAATTTAACCCCACAATTAACTCGCTTACGTTTTTTACATCTCTTAACCGGGTCATTAAACTAAATACAGGTTATAACGCGTAAATAACGTAACTAACCTTCGATTTGAGGCGTAATTAATGTATTTAATGTAAATAATTGGAAATTTAATGAGCACAGGATATTAAATGCTAGAACAAGATTTTGATAGAGAAATAAATGATGAAATTCGTTAAACGAAACTTGATTTGGGTGTTTTTATCGATTGGAACAATATACTTGTGGTAATAAGTAGCTTAAGGCGATTTTCAGGCAAAGCCAAACTGATCTGTGTGTAAATGCAAATACAGATCAGTTTGGCTTAGCCTCAAAATCGACTTAAGCTACTTTAACTTATTACCAGGGCTGTGGAGTCGGTGCCTCAACCTTCGACTCCGATTCCGGAAATTTTATAATGCCCGACTCCTGAAAGTGTAGAACAGGGGTGTCTAATTTTTTAGCTTTCCTGGGCCACATTGGGAGAAGACGGGTTATATTGGGCCACAAATAAAATATGCTAACCCTGAAGATAGCTGATTAGTAAAAAGCGTAAAATATTTACAAACTTAGTTAACAATTTTAAGTAATTTAAACTTAATTAATTCATAAAGTTTGTAAATATATCAGTTTTTGTTGGGCTACATTCAAACACGTCCTGGGCCACATGCGGGTTGGACAAGCCTGGTCTAGAAGGTCTAACTCCCACTCCG
The DNA here is from genome assembly GCA_964034945.1 of Chrysopilus asiliformis. Lineage (NCBI taxonomy): Eukaryota > Metazoa > Arthropoda > Insecta > Diptera > Rhagionidae > Chrysopilus > Chrysopilus asiliformis. The sequence continues at coordinate 54,023,925 of OZ035963.1, read as the reverse complement.
ACACCTTTGGTTTAAAAAAAATCATCCAAAGTCCTCAGAATCTAAATCAAACATTGTTTTCGGTTGCAAAACATTGAGGTTTGACCTACAGTGGAGGCACAATCAATTTTAGAGTGGCCATTGGAGGTAAAATAACCGGTTCGGAGTTGAAGTTGACAAATTGTTTCCGACTCCGACTCTTAAACTCTATTGTGGAAATTGGTCAACTCCGACTGCGATTTCAACTCCTAAAGCAGCAAATTTGTCCCGACTTCGACTCCAGAACTTTACTTCTTACCTCAGATATATGGAAATATATAAAAAAAAAACATAAAACAACATTATTTACAATACATAAATTCCATGCGATTAATTAAAATCCATTAATTACATGTAGTTCACTGTTTTTTCATAGTAGAAATGAGGAAAAACCTCCTTCATGGGATAAGGGAGGATCAGTGACAAAGCGTGGGAGACGCTTTTTATGGGAGGAGGGTGGTAGACTCAAAAAACAATCACTAAGGAGCTGTTCGTAAAATACGTTACTCATTTACTAGAGGGGGGATTGATGTGCGCTATTAAATAGCAGTATTAAATCCCACAAAAAAATCACAAAAACTCGTGACAAAAGGAAGAGTAGGGACAGAAATGAGAATAGCGTACAGAGTTTGAGAGCTAAGAGACTGTTTATAAAATAAATTTGTGCTAATTTTACGCTTTTCGGAGCCCCCAAAGATTTTAAAAACGATGGGATTCTCAAACATTACTTCTATGAGTAAATCTTTGAGTGTAAATTTGAGTCTTGTGGAAAAAAATTTCTAATTTTTGAGTGAAATATGTTTTCTTCTGCAGCGGTATTGTGATTGCCAAGTGAGAAAACTTTTGCGTGAGAAAACCGAATATGTGAGTTTTCTCATTATTTGGTAATGTGATCATAAATACGTGAGATTTTCACCGTGAAATTTCTCACCTACAAATCTCAAAAAATCCACCACCTATATTGGACGTTTTTTTTATAGTTCCAGCCAGAGCTTAGAGGAAGACCCTTTAAGGTGGAAACGAAAAGTAAATCACAATACCGAAGTGGAAACTAAATAGGCGACAAATTGCACGCGTGAATTTTTCAATCCCGTTTCGGATTGAAATCACAATACAGCTGCAAGTGAGAAGAAATTTTAATTTTTTTGTGAAATTTTTGAGTGAAATTGAAGAGAAACACTCGTGATTTTTTGCTCTGTTGAAAAAGGAAGTCTTATTTTTGAGTAATCTTTTGTTCTGTGGAAAAGTTGAAAAAACTACATGAATTGCCTTTTTGATTTATAAAATTAATCTCCTGTTCCCCTTTTAAATTAGAATCTAAACTTTCCCAAATAAATCTCGTTAGCGACAATTTCAAATAAAATTCTCAGCAATTATCCCAAAAATCAAAATTCCTTGAACCGGAAATGAGTATCTTGACTGCTAATTTCTTTGTAGAGCATTTGCCAAAAATCTCATTAAATTAACCCTCATTTCACGTAACCTGAGCTGAAAGCAAATCCACTTCAAGGATAACAACAAATAGAAGATCTGCGGTTTTAAATTGTAGAAAGGTTGATGCAACTTACCTTCAGTCTTGATATTGCTTTGCTTAAAATACCAGAAAGGATTCACCTGAATGCCCTTTTCCTCTCCTATTTAATTGCTTTAAGATTTAGCTTTCCCATTCTGCTCTAGGGATCACCAGGTTTCCATAGGGCTGGATTTAAGGGAAGAAGTATTGTGAATCAGAAAGAGTTCACTCTCAAAAAACGAAAGAATGTCGACCCCAAGTAGTGGTGGTTGGCTTATGTTACAAATGTGAGCAAGGAATTTTTGGGGATTATTGAATTTCCGAAAGACATCCTGAAGGACTGGTTTGCTTTGTTCGGTCATAAAACGGGATCTCTGAAGGAATAGAAGAGGGTGGTCGAATTATCGTAACGTGCACCACAATTAATTAGCAAGAATTCCGTACGTTTATTACTGTGGTTGCCCACGACTAAGGAAAACCTTCCAAAAGATGCTTGGGTATGTATTATTAAATGAAAAGAATTTTTGTACCTGACTAATTTCCCGCAATTCAATTGTGGAGAGTGGAGATTTCGGGAAGTTTTTCAAAGAAAGTTTGCTCAAAACCAAACAACCGATCAATCTCGATTTTCTTTGTTCTATCATTTCGCCGGTCAAAACAAAACAGCAGCATGGAACTGGCTATGCTTGACTACATAAATACATAAAAATAAATAAAAACCTATAAAACAGCCGAGCGTGTTTTTCGGTTGGCAAATGGAATAAATTCCGGTCGATTGCCTCATCGAATTCCACTTAAAAACGATCCAAAGAACTGAACTTTCCCCTTTTTAATGCTATTCGAGCGCAATTTTCCGCGGTAGACGAAGTCTCGACTTACAGAAATCACTTCCAGATCTTAGAGTTTTAAATATTAACTCCTCGAAGCGATGGTGATCCCGCGGGAAGATCATTAAGACTCGATCGTGATCACGGAAGTTTGGGAGCAAATCTAAGAAATTTTTTCAAGTTGATTTTTCCCGGCGATTATGATGAGGTGTTTTTCTTCTGTTTTTCGTTTATGATCTTCGTCGGTTACCAAATGGATGATGTCAACCTCAGCTACTTGACGAACTCTTCTACTTTTGTCTGAACGGAAATTCTTAATCTTGACGTTTTATTAGGGTCTAGGCCACGCACGCTAACATCCAGCATTTCCTCTTACAATTCAATTTTTTCACATGCATACTGACAGTCTGTGGGAATCGCATATTGACGATTTTCCGCAAGTTTTTTGTTAGCTTTTCTCATGTTGTATCATCACTAGAATATTCAGAATTTTTAGTTAAATTGCTTGTAAAGTATTAAGAAATTCAAGTTGGAAAAACAGAAAAACTTCGACGTGTTCAACACATGGTTTAATGACCAGACGATTGCGATTGAAATTTTTTGGTTAGGCGAATGACTCAATATTGGATGTCGAAATGAGTGTGTCGTAAAGGTGTTTCATTAAATTCGTAATCCATGTTTACAAAAAAAAACTACTTGTGTACAGAATTCAAATATTTTTTTCTCTAACGAGTTGAAAATCGAGCGTGCCGCCAGCCGTCGTCTTTACCTTGATTTGATAGCCGCGCCGATCATCGAATTGATGTAAACAAATTAAGAACTGCTCCTAAAATTCAATTGGGAAATGCCGGAAAATTAACGATCTTGTATCCATCGAATGGCCGATCAATTAATGATGATCACTTAATTAGTAAACACGTGAATTGCATGTTGTATAATTAGCTCTTTTGAAATTTTGATGGAGAAAATTTTGACAGTCGAACCTCAATTTTGAAGAAAGCTCTTATAATTAATTTCTTTTTTTTAGTTCTCATTTTCCAAAAAAGGTGGTTTTAAGAAACAAACATAACAAAAGCTATAATTGCCAATCTGGCAATTATTGTAAGCCCGTATGCTGATATTCGTATCAAAATTCGAACTGTTGTATCAAAATTCCACTTTGAAGTCAAACTTTTTAAACAGATTTTTTTAAATTTATTCCAATCGGATTTTGATGTATGGGAGTTTTATGTAGAATCATATCCTAAATAACTTTTGTTCTTGCACTTTTTTGATAAGATGCACCGTTTTTGAAATATTCGCAAAAAACGGTTTCGTTCGTATGGGGGGTATAATTGCCAATCTGGCAATAATGGTCCATTTTTGCCCATTAACGAACTCAGCCTTGCATTTTACGAAAAACGAATCTGTGTAAAATTTCAAGTCTCTAGCTCAATCCCTGCGCCCGCAATCCGCGCCACAGAAGGACGGACAGACGGACGGACGGACGAACGCACGGTCAGACGGAAGGACAGACACACGGACATGCAAAATTCAATTTTTTTTATCAATCTAAACACACTGGTTTAGTTCAATTTTGTGTGTGATGACGTGATCTTTGCATTACAAACGGTAAGGCAAATTTAATATACCCTTTGGTTTCACCATACGGGTATAAAAATCATTAACATTCGTGGACTCCCTTTTCATATAAAATACCATTTAATTTTCCCTGGAAAATGAATCTTCGAATTTTATTCCCCGGCATAAAAATTTCCTGATTTCCAATAAGTCTCTCCCGTTTGTTTTATCCACAAGTAATATTAAAATATATTGTAACATAAAAAATCAATCATATGATATGAACAATCCAGCAAATGCAAAGAAAATACCCGTAAGGCAAAATAATCAGGGTATTCACAGTCCTCTTTTAAATTGCGAGTAATTTTACCGCTCGGTAATTCAATCAAATTAAACAGATTTTTACCGAGACGGTAATTTGGTTCATGTAAAAATGAATTACCGGATTCGGTAATTGTAGACATGCCTTGAGTCGTGTTTTCCGGCCCGGTTATTCGGTATCAAGAATCAACCGCGAGTGGCGCTAGTATTGTTTTTAGTTGTCAAATTTTCTCGCTGGTTTTTTTTGTTAATCTCATCGGACTGCAAATTTTTTCAATTTTGATAGCCGTTGCCACAATAGAAATTCAAAAGAATACATCAAACATGGATTTAAAGGTATGTAACATATTTTACAATTAAATTCGCAGTTCATGATTTGGTCACGTATCCAATAAAAGCGCTGTTCTCAAATCTGTGCTGTGGGATGTTCACAGCAGAATATTTTCAGTTTTTTAATATTACCGAAAACACCGAATACCGAAAATTAAAAGAGGACTGTGAATACCCTGAATATGAAGGCCTTAGCATTATTTCTTCACTGAAGATCCCCATGGCGCGATAACCTTTAAGAAAACCCGCAGTATACAGCCGACATTAATTTCGCATTTACAGCGGTTTTATTTTATAGGAATTTTCATACAACGAGACGGCATTCACCGGCAACACCTCATAAACCTTTATGCGAAAAATCGAATACAGAAACCAAACCCATCCCGAATTCCAGCCAGCCAAGAGATACTCGACTGAGACTACAGTGGAGCCAATGAAGTCGCATTAGTGACGCATAGTCGCATTTTTCAAGAGTTTTTCTTACCCACTTTTATATCACAAGAGCATTCCATCGAACATAAAATCGTCATGTAATAAAAATCATAAAAATCTGAAACAGGAATCTCTCCAAAGTACTAAAATTGAAAAGGGAATTTGGGCAGCTGAGATTGAAAGCATTTGAACAACCCCTGGTTTTTTTTTACCAAAGTTCAACATAATAATGGATATAAAGTGTGAATGACGACAACTCCATTAGAACATCATTTTTTCAAAGGTAGTGATGGTCACTCTCGGTTGGTGTGTATGCGGATTAGCCGACTATGAGATATTATTTGAATCCTTTTGCAAATGGGATTTTATTTCCCAGGATAACAGGAAGAAATAAAATTTCTCCGTGTAAAAAGAGAAAAGTGCAGACAAAAAAATCTTGTTGTGAAATTTTTCCTATCCAAAGAAGCTTATAAAGAAGCTCTTAAGCGCAAATAGTGAACAACACGCTTTGTTTAATGGAATTTCCAGGCAAATGGACAAAGAACTCTAAAGAAATTTTTCTATTGAAAATCCTTTCTCTAACGTGTTTATAAATTTCCCTTTGAGTCTGCCGTCGATTGCATTTTCTTCCGTTTCATCAAATCGAATGAGTGGTTCGAAACTAATTATTACTTTATCCGTCCTTCGTGGCGGGGTTTTTCGAAAATGTTTCCTCGATCGATTTTCCTAGAAAGGGTGTACGAAGGGAATCCCATTAACAACATAATCGAACCGGAACATAAACCGATGATGTTAAGTGAAATCGGTAAAAAAAACTGAGACAATATTTGGCCGTCATTGTAAATCAGCTAATAAAATACTTTCCTGGGGTCCGATTTTTTCTTAATAAGTCCTCCCTCCCAACTTCTCCCACCTAAACACTCTTTTCACTGTTGTGTTTGATTATTGCCCTTAATTGCCTTCGAATTGAGTGATTTTTATTCCCCAGCATTCCCCAATTTTAATAGGCAATCAATGGAAACAGGACCGGGACACCGCCGTAAACGACAGATGAATGGAGGGATTTTCTGTTGAATTCCCTCCTGATTTTCAACTTGTTTTCATTAGGAACTCTCGTTATATTATAGTTATATAAGTTGCTACAGTTTTATTTCAAAAATTATTGCCCTTTTAACAATGGTTTCGGTTTATTGACAAATTTTATGAAGTCGTTTCGGTTTTTGGTTACGCGTCTGTTTACAAAGTGGAAGTTAGTATCGTTTGCTTGCCCTTTGATACTAACAAGTGTTAAATTGATATTTTCCACGATATGTCGTTTCAACAACCTATATTGAATTCATTGAGTTTTTCCATGGAAATTTCTTTTTTTAAAATATTTCTCTTTTTGAATTTATGTACAACGATTAATTTTACGGATTTAAAAACAGTAAATTTGTTGAAATTGGAAAATGTTGGAAAATTTGGTTAATTGGACCAAATTATTGATGTTTACTCTACTTTGTAACCGATCCAATGGCGTAACTAATGGGAGGCAGTTCCCAAACTGCAGGTTCTCTCCGAAAAACAATTTTCAAATTTTCCAGTATCCAGTCGCCTAACCAAAATTTTTGACGTCTTTAATTTTTGCGGCTCAAATTTTTCACGGGAATCCAAAAGTTGGTAAATGACTAAAATGAAGTGTGAAATTTTTACTAAAGGCTGGAATACAATTGGCCCGACACAACATTTACGGCGACATTTTAGATTTTAAACTCAAAGCACCTTATGCTTCTGTATGCAATCAATCCGGCCAATTTTGTCTTCGTAAAAAGTTGAATCGAATTTAACTTTTATCGGTCATCTTGCCGACGAAATTTCAGGGTTAATTCAAAATGAAATCTTATGGGGACGTCATAAAATCTAAATTTCGTCTCTCAAGAGGAAATTAAAGAAACTATTAAGGTGCCGGTCCACATGAAAGTAAATACGCGAGTAACTCTCAAAAACTCTCGAGAGTTACTTGCAGGAGGTTGTTCATTTGAGAGTTAATTTCGGCGATTTTTCTATCGCTACTAGCGAAATCGAGCTTCTAGTTTCTAGCGTTCTCGAGAGCTACTAGCGAAATTCAAACGCTGTTCGTAACTGGCGAGATACTCTCCGAGAGTTCAATGGAGGCTTGTCGACTAGAGAGTAGAATCACTTTTGACAGCCCGCAGAAATTAGCTCGCGAGTTTCTGCGAGCGACTCTCAGAGACGTGTCCATTTGTGAGTAGCTGCTATCAAGAGGTTCTCGCCGGCATTTATTCTCATGTGGAGCGGCACCTTAAAACGCTCAGATTAAATTCATAAACCAAAATTCCATTACATTATAAAAATAGACAGCGCCGAATTTTCAGGTCAACTTTTCGAAGAATTTTGTTTCTTATAACGACACGATTTTCAAGCAATTTTCATTAACACCATAATTTTTTAAGACCATATTTACATTTTCACATATGATATAACTTCTCCACCGCCAATTCGCGGAAAATTGATAAAATAGCTTACCGCAAGCCTGAAATTCAGACGTATATTCCACTAATCTGATCAGCAGTCGAAATGCAAAATTACTCACCTGAAAAAGAAAATATTAATTGTTAAATTTTTTATGATTTTGCGTGTAGATATTTTAGAAACAATTACTAGGAATTTAAAAAAGAAAACAAACAATTTCAGAGGATTTGAGCATAAGTTCTTCACATTTAATCGAGTGATGATTAATTTATGGCCCCGTTTTCAGAATTTTTTCCATAGTGAAAAATTGATAACATAAACAAGACTCATACTCCAAACGTACTTAAAAAAGGGTCCACCGATTAATCTTAAATCCCAAGAGCCATTTTACAGCTGCATTCCATCAGATTAGAATAAGTAACTTTGCGCTCGGTTGAAGCGATGGATGAATAATCGGTCGTAATGAAAGATTTTTTAGAGCTTAGACGTTGTTTGAGGGTACTTTTAATTCGTATCTGGGACGAGAGTAATATTCAATTTAATTGTTCAGCGATATTAGGAGAAACGGAAGAGTAGACGGGAATTTAGATTCATTCCTATATCAATCAGAATGCATTATTATGATGGTTGCAACATACTTTGATGTACTCATAAAATGATCATGCGATGAATCGACCATAAAACTGAAAGCACATCACAGAATTGGTCCCCACATGAGAGCAGAACAGTAGGGCAGTAAGATGGAAACTACATAAGGAGCGCACGATAGATAAATAGATTCAATGGAAGAATAATCCAGAATATTTATTCGACTGCAACGGATGGAATTTAACATAAGAAGCATACATATAACGACGATCTACTTCCATATTTCACGAAACAGTTTTATGCAATTTAACAGCTATATGACGTGTTTACAAAGTAAATTTATGCATTTCCCCTCATTGCTCTGCAGAATCCCCCAAAGCCATTTTCATGGCACGAAGATTTACATTTTTGCATCCGAGTTTATCTAGCCAGCAACATTATGAATCTAAGAACGCCCTCGTTTTATATTTGCTTTTTGCTTCAATGTCTTATTCTGTTAAGACTCCCGGTAGGATTGTTTACTTCAGCAACTTCCCATGGGAAGATTCGTATTTCCCGGAAAGTGGTCGCCAGTCACATGCAATTTCAATTATGAACCGCCTTTGAAAGACGTCCGAGGTCGAAGGTAAATGCATTTGATAAATTCCGCTGATGTTCCACAAGGCACTAGTTTCGGTCCCATACTGTTTGTTCTACGCCGAAATATTCCTTCGTCTTCGTCGTGCTGTCAATGTCACCAGTGTTGATACAAAGTGTCGATGACATTGATGTGAAACTTATTTTGCGGTGTAATGCTTAATGCTAATTGACATTTGTTGTCTGTCAAATAGCTTTAAGAGCATCAGAACATGGCGATGATGATGCTGTGATGGTTTGAAAAATGGCAAGGGATTTCCCTGCACTTAAAGATGACAAGGAGTTTCTATGGGGGGAAGTTTCAACCGTCGTCGTCGGTAGAAAGATGAAATAACAGACCTTCGAAGGAGAAACAGCGATGACGACAGAAGGAAAGTAATTTGTCAATGTCCCACCATCATCGTTAAATCAGCAATGAGGTTCCAAACGTAACTTTATCTTTTTGGCCCCCGTTTCGCTCTCCCCCCTCTTCAAGTTTCGCGTTAGTGTTTCTATACGAATTTGGCAAAAAGTTAACGATGTTACCTGTCACTGAAAAGGTCGCAATTAGCTTTTGCTTCGGCATTAGGATGTCGATTTGGAATAATCAAATCGTTTGTGTTCAAAAAGAAATCCATCGATGTGGAAAGATTTGACAGAGTAATCAATAAAAATTTAATAATAACCGTAATAAATTGTATTTAAATGTTGTTCAAAAATTTACATTAAAGCAATAAAAATGAAAATTCGTTTCTTCCATAATTGGAATCTCTTTTGAAAATCAACTTTTTTGTCAAAAAATTAATAATTTTTATATCAAAGCGACAAAAAAAAAATTCCAAATTTATTGGCTGAGGATCTAAAGCCTGGAGATTAGATTTTTGTCTGAAATATTGAAATCTCGACACTGTATACCCTCAGTTCTGTATACCCTTCGATTCCATATACTTGTTTGGTTTAATATCGGTATACGAAATTGAGGTTTCAATGTAGTTTTTTATACTCTTTATGATAAGACTTAGTATACCGTTCGTAACGCATCCAACCAATCGTTGGACCCAAAAATAAACTACACCAGGGTGTTCGGGATGTCGAAAGATTTCCGCATGTCCGTAAACACCATTACTTTCGCAAGGAATGACCTAAAGACTTGAAATTTTGTATAGTTTCTTGTAAATAGCTAGGCTAAGTCCATGAACGGCCAAAATTGAACCATCCCTTAGCTTTTCTTATGTTTTTGTTTTGATTTTTCGAACCCCGATTTTTTTACGTCTTGTCATTATAACTCTGACATGGTTTAGCCATAAGTTAAGAGTCCATTAAAATCTGTTTAAATTTTAGTTGCAACTAAAATCATGGCATGCAGTCGGAGGAAAAGTCCATTATAAAATAATACTCCACAAAAAGTTTCCATCAATTTAACGCCAATAGATTTTTCTTGTTCGCTTTCTGTTTATGTTTTTATTTGTTTATCTCTGTTCGGTCGGTAAGCTATGTAAGCATTCGAGGGAGAAAGAAAACTCCGCTCGAAGATTTGTGATGTGATGCCGTCAGATGACGGTCGCAAAAAGCTTGACGCAGCTAATTTTGATAATTTTTTTGTGCAATGGCAGCGTCAAAATTACGTTCCTGTGTCAAAATTACGTTCCTGTGTCATAATTGCGGCGTGGCAAACCACTGAAAAGTGTTCTCTACTATGGATGTCATTGATCATCCTATTAGCACAACGGCGATGTGCCCGCGACAAAAGTCGCTTATCACCGTGATTTGCATGGTATCGAAATATGTGAATAAAGACGACACGGCTGCTTAAAATGGTATTTGGGTTTGTTAAGGAAGAGCGTCTAAATTCGTCTGCCTGCCTTTGAAAGTTGAACAATGCAAGATGGGAACGCACTTCATATATCGCGTTATTACTTTCCAAAATTAGTTACTAAGTTCTTTTGAGCCCTGAAAACAAATCTGTTTTTCAAATTCGGATTTTACATTCACGCACCCCATAAGAAATCACATACAAATCCTTTGACCACCTTCTCTGTGTAACCAACCCTTTTTGTTATCTGATGCGAAAATGGGAGGAGCTGGAGGATGATAAGAGGATATTAAAAACAAAAAAACCGATACAAAATGCTGTCAAATTATCGGGTTTCCAACCACAGATGTTCACAAGAACTGATTTATATCCGCCAACAATAGCCGCTGATTAAAATATCTGTCTATAATAAAATTAGAAAAATAAAACCAAGAGATCAAGTTCAATCCAGACGATCGTAAACTGCTTGACATCAAACACAGAAAAAAGTATTTTAATAATCATACTAATCATCTCTAATGGTATAAATAACAATTTAAGCCAACTCTACCATCCAATCGACCACCCCAGTTGATCTTCGGAAAAGACAGAAATTTTTACAGCTGGTTTCATAAATTTCCACTAAGCGAAAACACATCCGGGAATCGCCTTTTCCCCCAAAAATTCTAATAATCTCTCAATTGATTTAAGATCTTCCAAGTGTAGAAGAATGTAAAACAAGTAAAATAAATATACGAATTTACCCTCAAATGCGTTTGACATTTTTCGTCGATCTGTAATTTCATCGATCAGGAAGTAATTTCCTTCACGCCGAAGTGATCGTCAGCGGGTCATCGACAAGTGTCAATTATTAAATATCCCTGTTTCGGTTTAAGTAGGGTGGAGACATGAAATTATGACCATTCATAAGTGGTTTTTGTTAGGTTAAAATAAATATTTCTTAAGTGTGAGGACAGTTTTTTGAGTGTTTTAACGTATATAAAAAATAAAAGCTTTTAAAACCCTCATACCACAACAATTAATTCTAAACGCATCGAAATTTTCTAAAATGTTACTGCCCAAATCATACACATCTGCTCTATTGACATGATTTTGGAGCTACAAAAAAGACAACCGCGCATGCGTAAATAATTAAGTTACATAAATAGCTGATATAAATTTGTCACACCTACTAAAGTGGTGATCCAACAGCTTATGCTGCGGAAATCTTTTAACATTTTCAAACATTCGACTTGCGTCAAAGTTCTTGTGTCGCGGCGCCTAAAAATAGACCCCGAAGTAAAGCCATTTCCCGCCTGTTTATTTAATTTTTCTGTTGAAAATACACCAGGAAATCCATAAAAATATCAAATCGTATTAGAGAAAATAATAAAATTGTGCCATCATACCATTTTGGGTTCTTGAATTGAACAATCTCTGCATAGCGTCGCCCGATGGGTCCCTCGTGTGGACTCAGCAACGCGTCACCGCACGGTTCACCACTCCCCGGACCGCTGCATTGCACTAGCGATTCGTTGACGATATTTTGGAACTTCTCTCGCAAGTAATAATCATCGCAAGACGATGAGTTGGAGAGACGGTTTTTGTCTGTGCTAGTGCCGCCATCTGTAGTGTTGCCATTCTCCAAATCCTGGTAGTCGTCCAGACCGACAACGTCTTCGGTCGTTGTCGTTGACTTTGATGATGAATTCGAGCTGTCAACACTGGCGATTGAGCTGCGATTGCTTGGATTTTTGTTCTTCACGTCCTCGTCGTTATCCTCAATATCGGCGTCTTCATTTCTAGGACTTTTGATCAACTGCGGGTCGTTGTCCTTACTATTGTCCGGAGATACGGGAGAGCTATCAGGATGGTGTGGAACGATTCTCAAAGACGTTCGCTTCCGTTGGAATTCGTCCTTGAGATCGATATTGTTCTTCAGCGTGTTTGAGGATTTTGACGTGACAATAATTCCAACTTCAGTTGGCGATTGTAGCGCTGAAGTCTCCTGAGCTGGTGTTGTCGACGTACTATCTAACTCCATATTGATTTGAAGTTTGCGTACTTTTTTACACTAACTTTTTGTTGAGATTTTTTATTAAGGTTCACTTTTGAGTTCACATAGCACTGTTTTATTACGTTTGTATATTTTTTAGAATACTCTGTGGAGATATTTTATCTGAAAATTCAACATTTTTTTTAACAATTTGTATCTTAAGTAATAGTCTCCGAATTTTTCGAATTTCTTGTGTGGATTTCTACTAGAATTCAATTTGATATCAAACTTAAATTTTAAAAAAATCTGACAAAACAGATTATAGAATTTTTATGTCAGACACGCTAAGCGCTTCTCCTCCGCATTTTAAAATAAAAAAAATAATAAAAAAAAAATTAAAACGGACTATTAGCCTTATGCTACATTTACACGAATGACAAATTTGTCATTTTTTTCTTGTCATTATGTTAATTCCCGTGTAAATGGCATAATTTTTGTAATTTTTTCTGTCAGAAAATGTCAATCTCTCATAAAAGAATGAACTTGTTCATTCTTTTATGCCAGATTGTCATTCGTGCAAACGCAATATTAGTTATGACAACTTTAGTATTCAACTTTTGTCATAACTAATATTGCGTTTGCACGAATGACAATCTGGCATAAAAGAATGGACAAGTTCATTCTTTTATGAGAGATTGACATTTTCTGACAAAAAAAATTACAAAAATTATGCCATTTACACGGGAATTAACATAATGACAAGAAAAAAATGACAAATTTGTCATTCGTGTAAATGTAGCATTACTCTGGCTACTGTCAGTGATCTGTGACCAATCAAAACTCGATCACAAAATCGATTCAAAACTTGTGACGTTTTTGTGACTAAGCAGTCATTTGGTATTCTTGACATTGGGTCACAAGAGAAGTACAAACAGTTCAAAAAGTCACTCGTTCTTGTAACCGAGTTGTGACTAGTCATCAATTGACCCCACACAATATTTACGGCGACAATTTAGATTTTAAACATATAGCACCCTAACTCATAGTGTCGGGCGAATTGTATTTTGCGCTTAAGGCTATAAAAACTAAACTTTTTTAAAAGCTTTTATTTAGCTTGCCTTCGTATCTGTCTGTTTGTCTGTCAGGGTCAAATCTTGCAATCTAATTTTGATCCACTTCCACACATTCGATTAACTTCCAATTTTTTCACAACTTCGCCCGTATAACGATAAGGGTAGGGCCTGTAAGGATAACATGCTTTCCCTTTTCCTAAAATTTTCAGGGAAAAAAACTCATCTTGGGTTTTTGGGGTCGCTCAATCCGATTCTGACATTAAGAAATCCCTAAGAATATCGGGAGGTCCTGTAAGGATACCGTCATTATCCTTTTTCTCAATTTTTTCGGAAAAAATCTCATCCAGGGGTTTTTGGGGTAAATTAAAAATTTACAATTCTTTTTTAAAAAAAAGCTTTTATGTAGAAAAAATACACAAAAAAAAGAAAAAAAAAATGATTTTTTGGGTGCTGTGTATCAGAAAGTAAAGCGAGATAAAATCACTAAAAAAAAACTATTTATCTCGCTTTTATCTCTGATACACAGCAGCAAAAAATTTTTTCCTTTTTAGTTCATTAAAAAAAAAACTTTTTTAAATTTTTTTTTTTTTACAAATATTTAATTTTTTACTTAAGCCTACTTCCCACATGCGTACTGCTTAGGCTTTGCGGTAACACAATTTTTTTTTCTTATCTCTTTTTCTTCTTATCCCCTTCTTCTTCGATCTTCTAAACCAGTGAACTGATTTGGATTCGGTTCTCACCGTCAGTAAGTCACTGCCCAAGAAAATTTTCTGTCCACTAAAATCGCCCCTTCCTCCGCTCCTTCTCTTATTCTTCGACGTTACAATCGGATTTCGGGTTTGACCTGTCGCCAAATGTCTCGGCCGCTTGTCCATTCTCATCAGTTTCCTATAAAATTTTATAGGAACCCTATTTTATCGAGAATTTTCATTTTTAAAAGCCAAATGTTTAACAGAAAATCGAGGATTGCAAGACCTCACAATGCAGAGAGTTTTGAGGTTTTCTGACTCACAAATATCGAATTATCTTGAAAAATATCTTTAAATTTCCAGTCTCTTAAAAATGTTCTTAACTCTGTCAAATAGAAAATAATTTTCAAGATTTTGAATTTTTAGAAGCCACGCACAAATTTTCCGCGAAGGAGGGGAGATCCCAAAATTTATAGTTAGGAAACGAATAGAAATACCTACAGAAATTTGACTTTCCACATAATTAAAAAAAAACAAGAATTTGGTTACCCATTCATCGTAGGACGGATTTAAAAGCAAGTATTCGCATAAAACATAATAAAATTTGCTTAACTGTCAGTTAATCTGATAGTGAAATTAAATCCAAACTGACAACAATGAGATTAAAACCAGCCTCACTTCTCTGGTTATTTTCTTGTGCGGTTTCTTGCTTTCACTTTTTAAACTTCGGCTGAAGACTTTGAGCATATCCACCACAGCATAAATGCTATGCTAGGACAAGGAAATTGAAATGTTACAAAACATAAAGATAATAACTATATGAGGACAGACGATTACAACAATAAGGAAAGTTGAGACGCCCATCATCAGAATTATGGCATCGTTGAGTGTCCATCATAAATTCAACGTCCATGTCCACCCTATTTTTTACGACGAATTGTAAAGTAAGAAGAAATTGAGGCTATGACACTCGGCTTTTAGTACTATTATTTTTTTTTTTTTGCTATGTTATTATTACGCAAATATTTCCCTCGCGGCCTTCGGTCTTAATGCTGCCAGCGAATGTGGAAAATGTTGCACAGATGAATGAGAGAATATTTGAAGCTGTGAAGGGAATTTTTGTAGTTTAGTTTTTTGTTTATTTTTTGTCGTTTCTGAAACGTTTTTTGAGAACTAAAAAAATCAAGAAAATTTTGGACAATTTTTAACATAAGTTTCAAAAAAAAAAGTTTGTAAAGCCTGTAAAAACTCAAAATCCATTAGATTTGTTTTGTTTCAAACCCCTGTAAAACTTAGATGGTGTGAAAGGGGGTGCTAAAAGTAAAAGAGGGTGATTTTAAGGGCCAGAGCTTCAGACGTCACGTCAAGAACAAAAAAAAATTCAGGGGAGCCGAACTTGAGTTAGTCGTATTTTTATTCTGACAGCGCGATGTATTTACTCAAGGACAAGTCACGTAGCTTCTGTTAATATTACACAAAACAAGTAGTGATTGTTCCTAGGAAGAGGGAATCAGAAGTGAGGAAAAGACAACCAGTTTACTTAATGTAACAACACAACATCGCCCCCAAGAAAAAAAAAATTGGTTACTTAAATAAAACACAAGAAAGGTACAATAATTCGCCAATAAGAAAACAGTTTGCGAGCAAAAACAAAACCGTAACAATTGGCAATCAGCGTGAGGGTAATTGAGGGGAGGTGAACGCAGTAAAGTAGAAATAGACAAAAGCGAAACTTGTTTTCCTCGACTTTTGCATGGTTTTTTAAGAAGATTGCGAGTACAAAATATTGGGGAAATCCATCTTGTACTCAAGTAACGAAGAATTCATCATCCATTTCAAACAACTTTCCGCCTCCACTACTTCTCAAACATCTTCTGTGATTCAAAGATCTGCCGTATTGGATTTCATTTGCGCAAACTGAAGTTTTTTTTTAAAGTCGGGCGAGGCAATGCCTTGGAATCGAAGAGGGATTTCTTTCATATATGGAGGAGTCCCCCAGGGGGCCACCTTGAATGGTTGACTGGATGCATGTTTCATGTTCCGGCGAAACATGTATGAGGCTTATTAGCATGCAATATGGTGAGTTAGCGAGCGAATGCAGGTGCCGGTTGGGCAAATTCAAAGATTCCGGGGGGAATCTATCGCGAATTTAAAACCAGAAACAAGAGTATTCCCTAAGACGGTTTTTTTACATACTAGCAGATATTCATACGATGGTGTGGTGTGCCATTGGGCTCAATCATGTGGCCCATGCTGTATTGTTGCGCTGAACTGATCTTAAAGAAAACAGCGGCATCGCTCGAGAATCCAGTGGCCATGAATCATTTTTCTTTTTCTCTCAGCTAAGCTAGGGAAATCGGAGGATGATGTTTCAGGTGATTATTCTTTATCTACAACTGAGATTCCCCCTCAGTGAAAAAGAATCAGAATGTGTTTTTTTTTTCTATACCATACGATTTGTTGTGTTTTTTTTCGAGTTCTGATAGACAGACAGGTGAGATGTTGAGAATACCGTTACGATTATTTCTCTACGATGGAAAATTATCTCGAGAAACATGAGCAATACATGAATAGATACAAGCGATAGATATCGTATATCTATAGATGGATATATTGTCTAAATAGAACCGATTTCTTGTTTTGTTGCGATAAAGAATTTTATTCGGAGTGTCAAAAGAGAGGAATCACTTTGGGGTTAGGACACATTGTCTCATGGTAATAAATATTCTGGAGGTGTGTTGAGATGTTTACGCAAATTAACCAATTTACAAACATTTTAATTTTCTGAGCGCTATGGAAGTTTCTTGAACTCGAGAATTGGCGGTGGAATTTTTCGTGGTTTAATTAAAATACTTAGAAATTAGAAATTTGAAAAGAACTAAAAGTTATGTAGTTTTAAAGAAAATTGAATGGCGCATTTCACTTAAAACATTTTATCTTGAGACATATTTTTACTTTCTTATACGTAGTATAAATTTCGACGTCTTAATTTTGCCTCAAAAACATTTCCCGACCACTTCTGAGTCGATTGGTGCATTATTACAAAGAAAAATTTCTGCCTGTCAGTCTGTTTGTCAGTCTGTCAGTCTATCACTCTGTCAGTCTGTTAGTCTGTCTGTCAGTCTGTCTGTCTGTCAATCTGTCTGTCTGTCAGTCTGTCTGTCTGTCAATCTGTCTGTCTGTCAGTACAAGATTTCCAAAAACTAAGAGGTAGAGCCATGGAATTTAACAGGCATGTTTGGTCCTGGAATGGGACAATCCTATCAACTTTTGGTGGAAATTCGTTTAGCGAAATTAACCAAAATGGCAGCTTCTGAGCAGGAAAAATATTTGCGAGACCTTTTCTTAGTGGCAGATATTTTTTTCGAATTTTTGGATACTAATTCTAAGCAGGAAAAATACTTGCGAGACCTTTTCTCAGCGAGAATTATTTTTTTCGAATTTTTAAACTCAATTTCTAAGCTGGAAAAATATTTCCGAGATCATTTCTTAGTGGCAGATATTTTTTTCGAATTTTTGGAGCCTAATTCTAAGCAGGAAAAATATTTCCGAGACCTTTTCTCAGCGAGAATTATTTTTTTCGAATTTTTAAACGCAATTTCTAAGCAGGAAAAATATTTCTGAGACCTTTTCTCAGCGAAAATTATTTTTTTCGAATTTTTCAACGCAATTTCTAAGCTGGAAAAATATTTCCGAGACCATTTCTCAGTGGCAGATATTTTTTACGAATTTTTGGAGGCTAATTCTAAGCTGGAAAAATATTTCCGACACCATTTCTCAGTGGCAGATATTTTTTACTAATTTTAGGAGGCTAATTCTAAGCTGGAAAAATATTTCCGAGACCATTTCTTAGTGGCAGATATTTTTTTCAAATTTTTCAACGCAATTTATAAGCTGGAAAAATATTTCCGAGACCATTTCTCGGTGGCAGATATTTTTTTCGAATTTTTAAACGCAATTTCTAAGCTGGAAAAATATTTGCGAGACCTTTTCTCAGCGAGAATTATTTTTTTCGAATTTTTAAACGCAATTTCTAAGCTGGAAAAATATTTGCGAGACCTTTTCTCAGCGAGAATTATTTTTTTTCGAATTTTTAAACGCAATTTCTAAGCTGGAAAAATATTTCCGACACCATTTCTCAGTGGCAGATATTTTTTTACGAATTTTTGGAGGCTAATTCTAAGCTGGAAAAATATTTGCAAGACCTTTTCTCAGCGAGAATTATTTTTTTCGAATTTTTAAACGCAATTTCTAAGCTGGAAAAATATTTCCGAGACCATTTCTCAGCCGCAGGTATTTTTTTCGAATTGTTGGAGGCTAATTCTAAGCAGGAAAAATATTTGCGAGACCAGTTCTCAGTGGCAGATATTTTTTTCGAATTTTTGGAGGATAATTCTAAGCAGGCAAAATATTTCCGAGACCTTTTCTCAGCGAGAATTATTTTTTTCGAATTTTTAAACGCAATTTCTAAGCTGGAAAAATATTTCCGAGACCATTTCTCAGCCGCAGGTATTTTTTTCGAATTGTTGGAGGCTAATTCTAAGCAGGAAAAATATTTGCGAGACCTTTTCTCAGCGAGAATTATTTTTTTCGAATTTTTAAACGCAATTTCTAAGCTGGAAAAATATTTCCGAGACCTTTTCTCAGCGAGAATTATTTTTTTCGAATTTTTAAACGCAATTTCTAAGCTGGAAAAATATTTCCGAGACCATTTCTCAGCCGCAGGTATTTTTTTCGAATTGTTGGAGGCTAATTCTAAGCAGGAAAAATATTTGCGAGACCTTTTCTCAGCGAGAATTATTTTTTTCGAATTTTTAAACGCAATTTCTAAGCTGGAAAAATATTTCCGAGACCATTTCTCAGCGGCAGGTATTTTTTTCGAATTGTTGGAGGCTAATTCTAAGCAGGAAAAATATTTGCGAGACCTTTTCTCAGCGAGAATTATTTTTTTCGAATTTTTAAACCCAATTTCTAAGCTGGAAAAATATTTCCGAGACCATTTCTCGGTGGCAGATATTTTTTTCGAATTTTTGGAGGATAATTCTAAGCAGGAAAAATATTTGCGAGACCTTTTCTTAGCGATAATTATTTTTTTCGAATCTTTAAACGCAATTTCTAAGCTGGAAAATATTTCCTAGACCATTTCTCGGTGGCAGATATTTTTTTCGAATTTTTGGAGGCTAATTCTAAGCAGGAAAAATATTTGCGAGACCTTTTCTCAGCGAGAATTATTTTTTTCGAATCTTTAAACGCAATTTATAAGCTGGAAAAATATTTCCGAGACCATTTCTCGGCGGCAGATATTTTTTTCGAATTTCTAAGCTGGAAAAAATATTTGCGAGACCATTTCACGCTGGCAGATATTTTTTTTCGAATTTTTGGAGGCTAATTCTAAGCAGGAAAAATATTTGCGAGACCTTTTCTTAGCGAGAATTATTTTTTTCGAATTTTTGGAAGCTAATTCTAAGCAGGAAAAATATTTCCGAGACCATTTCTCAGTGGCAGATATTTTTTTTCGAATTTTTGGAGGCTAATTCTAAGCAGGAAAAATATTTGCGAGACCTTTTCTCAGCGAGAATTATTTTTTTCGAATTTTTAAACCCAATTTCTAAGTTGGAAAAATATTTCTGAGACCTTTTCTCAGCGAAAATTATTTTGTGGCAGATATTTTTTACGAATTTTTGGAGGCTAATTCTAAGCTGGAAAAATATTTCCGACACCATTTCTCAGTGGCAGATATTTTTTACTAATTTTTGGAGGCTAATTCTAAGCTGGAAAAATATTTCCGAGACCATTTCTCACCGGCAGATATTTTTTTCGAATTTTTGGAGGCTAATTCTAAGCAAGAAAAATATTTGCGAGACCTTTTCTTAGCGAGAATTATTTTTTTCGAATTTTTGGAAGCTAATTCTAAGCAGGAAAAATATTTCCGAGACCATTTCTCAGTGGCAGATATTTTTTTCGAATTTTTGGAGGCTAATTCTAAGCAGGAAAAATATTTGCGAGACCTTTTCTTAGCGAGAATTATTTTTTTCGAATCTTTAAACGCAATTTCTAAGCTGGAAAATATTTCCAAGACCATTTCTCGGCGGCAGATATTTTTTTCGAATTTTTGGAGGCTAATTCTAAGCAGGAAAAATATTTGCGAGACCTTTTCTCAGCGAGAATTATTTTTTTCGAATTTTTAAACCCAATTTCTAAGCTGGAAAAATATTTCCGAGACCATTTCTCGGTGGCAGATATTTTTTTCGAATTTTTCGAGGCTAATTCTAAGCAGGAAAAATATTTGCGAGACCTTTTCTCAGCGAGAATTATTTTTTTCGGATTTTTAAACCCAATTTCTAAGCTTGAAAATATTTCCAAGACCATTTCTCGGCGGCAGATATTTTTTTCGAATTTTTCGAGGCTAATTCTAAGCAGGAAAAATATTTGCGAGACCTTTTCTCAGCGAGAATTATTTTTTTCGACTCTTTAAACGCAATTTCTAAGCTGGAAAATATTTCCAAAACCATTTCTCGGCGGCAGATATTTTTTTCGAATTTTTGGAGGCTAATTCTAAGCAGGAAAAATATTTCCGAGACCATTTCTCAGTGGCAGATATTTTTTACTAATTTTTGGAGGCTAATTCTAAGCTGGAAAAATATTTCCGAGACCATTTCTCACCGGCAGATATTTTTTTTCGAATTTTTGGAGGCTAATTCTAAGCAGGAAAAATATTTCCGAGACCATTTCTCAGCGGCAGATATTTTTTGCGAATTTATAAACGCAATTTCTAAGCTGGAAAAATATTTCCGAGACCATTTCTCGGTGGCAGATATTTTTTTCGAATTTTTGGAGGCTAATTCTAAGCAGGAAAAATATTTCCGAGACCTTTTCTCAGCGAGAATCATTTTTTTCGAATTTTTAAACGCAATTTCTAAGTTGGAAAAATATTTCCGACACCATTTTTCAGTGACAGGTATTTTTTTCGAATTTTTGGGGGCTAATTCTAAGCAGGAAAAATATTTGCGAGACCTTTTCTTAGCGAGAATTATTTTTTTCGAATTTTTGGAAGCTAATTCTAAGCAGGAAAAATATTTGCGAGACCATTTTTCAGTGACAGGTATTTTTTTCGAATTTTTGGGGGCTAATTCTAAGCAGGAAAAATATTTGCGAGACCTTTTCTCAGCGAGAATTATTTTTTTCGAATTTTTAAACGCAATTTCTAAGCTGGAAAAATATTTCCGAGACCATTTCTCAGCCGCAGGTATTTTTTTCGAATTGTTGGAGGCTAATTCTAAGCAGGAAAAATATTTGCGAGACCTTTTCTCAGCGAGAATTATTTTTTTCGAATTTTTAAACGCAATTTCTAAGCTGGAAAAATATTTCCGAGACCATTTCTCAGCGGCAGGTATTTTTTTCGAATTGTTGGAGGCTAATTCTAAGCAGGAAAAATATTTGCGAGACCTTTTCTCAGCGAGAATTATTTTTTTCGAATTTTTAAACCCAATTTCTAAGCTGGAAAAATATTTCCGAGACCATTTCTCGGTGGCAGATATTTTTTTCGAATTTTTGGAGGATAATTCTAAGCAGGAAAAATATTTGCGAGACCTTTTCTTAGCGAGAATTATTTTTTTCGAATCTTTAAACGCAATTTCTAAGCTGGAAAATATTTCCTAGACCATTTCTCGGTGGCAGATATTTTTTTCGAATTTTTGGAGGCTAATTCTAAGCAGGAAAAATATTTGCGAGACCTTTTCTCAGCGAGAATTATTTTTTTCGAATCTTTAAACGCAATTTCTAAGCTGGAAAAATATTTCCGAGACCATTTCTCGGCGGCAGATATTTTTTTCGAATTTCTAAGCTGGAAAAAATATTTGCGAGACCATTTCACGCTGGCAGATATTTTTTTCGAATTTTTGGAGGCTAATTCTAAGCAGGAAAAATATTTGCGAGACCTTTTCTCAGCGAGAATTATTTTTTTCGAATTTTTAAACCCAATTTCTAAGCTGGAAAAATATTTCCGAGACCATTTCTCGGTGGCAGATATTTTTTTCGAATTTTTGGAGGCTAATTCTAAGCAGGAAAAATATTTGCGAGACCTTTTCTCAGCGAGAATTATTTTTTTTCGAATCTTTAAACGCAATTTCTAAGCTGGAAAATATTTCCAAAACCATTTCTCGGCGGCAGATATTTTTTTCGAATTTTTGGAGGCTAATTTTAAGCAGGAAAAATATTTGCGAGACCTTTTCTCAGCGAGAATTATTTTTTTCGAATTTTTAAACGCAATTTCTAAGCTGGAAAAATATTTCCGAGACCATTTCTCGGTGGCAGATATTTTTTTCGAATTTTTGGAGGCTAATTCTAAGCAGGAAAAATATTTGCGAGACCTTTTCTTAGCGAGAATTATTTTTTTCGAATTTTTGGAAGCTAATTCTAAGCAGGAAAAATATTTCCGAGACAATTTCTCAGTGGCAGATATTTTTTTCGAATTTTTGAAGGATAATTCTAAGCAGGAAAAATATTTGCGAGACCTTTTCTTAGCGAGAATTATTTTTTTCGAATCTTTAAACGCAATTTCTAAGCTGGAAAATATTTCCAAGACCATTTCTCGGCGGCAGATATTTTTTTCGAATTTTTGGAGGCTAATTCTAAGCAGGAAAAATATTTGCGAGACCTTTTCTCAGCGAGAATTATTTTTTTCGAATTTTTAAACCCAATTTCTAAGCTGAAAAAATATTTCCGAGACCATTTCTCGGTGGCAGATATTTTTTTCGAATTTTTGGGGGCTAATTCTAAGCAGGAAAAATATTTTCGAGACCATATGGATTTTCCATAAACTCCAAATGGATTATTTGTAAACCCAAAAGACTACAAATTTAAACACCAAAGTTTAAAAAAGCACCCGATAGATTATTTTATTTATATGTTAGTGTTCGTCCAAATGGATAAAAATCGGAGCTGTCCTTTTTTGGAGAGGTTTGGAGACATTTTTGGAGTTAAATTCTCACCGAATTTTTCTGTGTGTAATTAAACCAATGTTAACTGATTTTAGGTATAAACCAATTTCTGAGTGAATAAATACAGTAATAAAAATAAATTTCACTGCATGATGTTAAACAACTTTCCTCAATAAAAAAACGAATTAAAAATGATCGTAAAATGAGAAGAAAATTGAAGAAAATTTTCAATTAACATCGCAGTAACATTTAATTCGAGTTGATTTCCTTTTGCTGAATTCACCAGAAAAGTCGCTTTTCCACTTCAACTTGAACCGTGGATGTAGCGTCGGTTGTTGATCGCCGGAATTGCACCAAACCGATCGTATTTACTTTGATGACGTTTGAAAAATCACCGCCTCAATTTACAACTGGGAAAATTATTTCAAGTGAAGTCAATCGTAATTAATTTCACATTTTCTCGATTAAAATTTCATATCTCTAATATTTATATGAAGACATACGGGATCTTCATAATTTTTCACAATGCATTCCTCTACAAGATTTGATCGATCGAGTGATCGTTAATTTTAGACGATGTCATTTCGATTAAACGGGGATCACTTCAATTAAAATTTCTACAATTTCTCTTCGTAATTGATTTTCCACTATTTGTTTTTCTTAGTTTAATTATCGGAATTATTGATTGAGATTTCGCACGATCGGTGATCTGTATTTTCAGAGAAAATTAGAAATTTGTTGTTACGCCACTGATAATTGAGCTGCTTTTAGATAAGAAAAATGATTTAAAAAAAAATTCTTAGCCGACATAAGTAAAACCACCATAAAATATAATCATGTCTTCTGGCCACCCCGTCGATTGATCAATTTGGAAGCTACATACTCTGAAGTGCTTCGCGTTTGTTGATTTTTTGGCAGCAAGTTTATTTGGAGCTTAATTTTTTTGCTCGACGTATAGTTTTGTTTTTTTCGTGTTGATTGTTGAATGAACCAAATTAAAAATTCTAATTTATGTTCTTATAGCATATGCTTGTTAAATAAATAAGAATCTTGTTAGTTTAATGCTTTCCAACGATTTGCAATGTTGGCGTAAATCAAATTGATGTGTGGGGAAACCAGTATATCTGATAAAGTGCTGTAAAAGAAACATATTTGAGCTAGGAGGTTTTTTTTAAAAACTTTATGATGCGGATCTATGAGTTGATATGATTCTGAGTCATTTTTGACCTAATTTGTATTTTTGATGTACTGAATTTCAATTGATTTTCGCATTTTGTGACATTTTGGTAAAAAACAACCGGTAAGATTCTCTGCAGTTCTTTAACAGTTTGGAAAATTAGAATTATGGAATTATTTTTTCTTAGTGCAAACTTTTGCCATTAAAATTATATTTAAGGTCTGTATTACATACGAATTCAAAGCAAAAATCTATCAAACACGAAAAAGCTTGTTCGTTGCTGCAATATAATTCGCATATCTGAATATATATCGCATGTCCGACCATCCTGAGCTGTGCTTCGGCACTATAGGGTGTTCCCCTAAGCTCTGGCTGAAACTATTAAAAAAAATCTAAAAGATTCACATATGACGGTTTTGAAATGAATACGATAAAATAAATGAACAGTTTCGACTTTGCCGTATAGGCAACATAAAGCACGTCTAAGATCGTCTAAGACACAGTTTGCCAACAGGTAGGTTGCGACCCCCTGAGTAATCAACAAACATTTTTAGCCGCTATGAAATTTAAAAAAAAATTTTTTGTTTACAGTTATATTTTACTCTGAATGTTCTGAAATTCACCTACGTCGCATTTTTCTAAAATATCTTTTCCGTACGTTTTCTTTTTTAAAACATAACAAAAGCTATAATTGCCAATCTGGCAATCATTGGAGACCCGTATGGTGATATTCGTATCAAAATTCGAACAGTTATACCAAAATTCCACTTTGAAGTCAAACTTTCCAATAAGATTTTTTAAAATTTATTCCAATCGTATTTTGATGTATGGGAGTTTTATGTAGAATCTTGGACTTTTTTGATAAGATGCACCGTTTTCGAGATATTCACAAAAACCGGTTTCGTTCGTATGGGGGGTACCCCCCCTAATGGACCATTTTTGCCCATTAACGAACTTAGCCTTGCATTTTACGAAAAACGTCTCTGTTCAAAATTTCAAGTCTCTAGCTCAATCCGTGCGCCCGCAATCCGCGCCACAGACAGACAGACGGACGGACAGACAGACAGACGGACGGACAGACAGACAGACGGACGGACATGCAAAAATTAAATATTTTTATCATTCTAAACACACTGGTGTAATTCATTTTTTGTGCGATGACGGGATCTTGGCGTTACAAACGGTAAGGCAAAGTTAATATACCCTTTGGTTTCACCATACGGGTATAAAAAAATTCTCCTGCGGCGCAATTTTTCTTATGTAGTTTTACCATAACCTCATAATCTATGGACTATAGGAGGTCGTCAATCCATTTTCGACTCTAAATTTCGGAAAATAGTTTCGTAAAGAAAAGAAAGGATTGGGAATTACTTCCAAAAAGTGGCAGCTTTAAGGGCGATGTTTCTCTGAGGGAAGTTTTTTTTTCTTTAGAGCATTATTACAAAAATGTCTCTCTGTCTGTCAGTCTGTGCAGATTTTTTATACGATGAGAGGAGAAAACTACACTAATGCTGAATCTGTTTCAGCCCTGGACCAAAAAAAACGGAGTTTCCAAAAAAACTCAAAAGCTAATAGGGCTAGAGCCATGAATTACAAGCGTGTTGGCATATTTTTTAGTTTTCAGTTTCAATACAATGTGTAACGAAATAATAACGCTCTGATGTAACGAAATGAAATTTTTTATTTGAATTTCGTTACATAACGAAATGTATAACGTTACGATTTTTTTTATTTCGTTTGCCATCCCGGGTTAAAAATCGTGACTGGAAATTTGTTTTGTCTCTAAATATTTCCAGATCCTGTCCGTTCTGGGTTTTATGCAGATTTTCAGTGTAACTCCGATATTCGGGACGGTAAACTTCAGTCTCGTCTGCACAAAGAAAGTAGCTTGATTTTTGTCTTCTTTAAAACCCACTTAATTTCCACAATTTTGTATTCTTTAAACACCACTTTTTTTCCACAAACGACTTAATTTTTAACAATAAAAATTTATGAGGAAAAAGTTTACCAATTTTCAGCTAAGTCACGATATTAAAACGCAACAGAACCAGAAATAAAAACGAAATTATTGACCGAATTGTTTTACATTTCAATGCGATTCAGGGACATTTTTTGATAAAAAATTGTGATAAGACTACGTCGTCGCATGCGGAAGAAGCCAGAAAAACATTCAGCACCAGCCCCTTGTTACAAATAAGTTCAATAATGGAACAAAAAAAAAAGAAAAATCGATACGATACCAACTTATTTACCAAAACTTCTCCATTCATTGCAACAAATTGAAAACTAAGTGAAGCTAAGCTCAGTTGGAAAAGACTTTTTGTACGATGAGGGGAGAAAACTACCCTAATGTTGAATCTGTTTTAGCCCTAGGCCAAAAAAACGGAGTTCCCAAAAAAAAAACCTGGAAACCAAGCAACTCTTCATTTAAATCTGAAAGGAAAAAATCCTTACGACGAAACCTGTCAGATGAATGAAACAACACAAAGTTCCCATGCGACAACGCACTTTTGTAACGCGACACGTGCTGCTGCAGAAAAGATGGTCACGGGAAAAAATCGAAATAATGCCGGTCTTGTGACTTAATTTTTTGCTACATGGTTTATTATCAATAAGAACAGTTGGATTAAGAAGCATCCCTTTTGACACATATCTGGCGAATCCTTTTTGCATGGCGCTAAAGGGGAAAAAAAATTCAAAAGGCATGTACGAAGCGAGGGTTTCTTCCCCTATCCTTCTGTTTCTTGCCACGATTATTGATAATTTACGCAACGTTCTATATCCGTTGGTCGGTTGGCTGGGAATACTAGTAGCAGAGTCACTGACCCTAATATCCTTTTTCAGGGATATTTCTAATATGAAACCGGGTAGTTTGTGTTCGATTTTGATGTAATGCGACGGACTACCCCTTAGGGGTTGCTTTTCATACATCCTGGCTGTCTGCCATAATGCCTTAATGGACATGTCGTCATCGTGAAGTGTGTTTTGTCATTGTCCATAACTTGAGTACGAAGCGAGTTCGATTTACTTTCGGGATTTTGGGTTTTCGGTAATAATAACAGGACGAAAGGAAAATTTGATTTCGATGGTCGAATTATTGACATGAGAGTGGACGTGCCTATGGGCGGCCAAGTGATTTATTTTGGGTTTACTTCCTGCTTGCATTTTGGGAACTGCGGGTAGGAATGGAACTTTAAGTAGGACGTCTAAGAACTCCAACTGAACTAAAGTTAACGTGATTGGTGACTTAATTACACATTCCCAGATTTTACTATGGTGTTTTTGGGACACTTGGAAAGTAGTAATTTACAGTAATGAGTTTAAATACTGTGACGTGATTGTTATTTTGGTAGGGAATTTGGAACTAACAATGATTGCAGAATTTAATGCGTATAACTGAAATAACAAGACATTTTCGAATCGGGAACAGTTCCAAGTTTACAGCGAATATTGACCCACGGAGGGGAGCGGAAAACTTTGGGTTTTGAGTTATTCTAGGTTCGATCCTCCGGTAGTGTGACGGCGGTACCAAACTCCATACGAAAATCGCGAAAAACTTTGACTGAGGGTGGAGGAGGTGTTCGAAAGGTCGAAAATTAGCGTGACGTATTTTATCGATAGTCGTTGTCCAAATTTCGGCCGTTCGAACCCTTTCCCCCCCTTAGTCAAGCTTTTTCGCGAAAAAGATTGACTGAAAGTGGGGGGGGGGGGGGGGGTTCGAAAGGTCGAAAATAAGAATGACGTATTTTATATATAGTCGCATTCCAAAATCTCGGTTATTTCAAGACAATAGTCTTCAAACGTTCGAAAAAATGCGATTTTTAGGCTGTTAAAAAATCCCTATAGATTTTCAGTCGCATATAGAAAACGTAGGGTAGTCTAAGGGTTTCAATTTTTAGGGCCCCAAAACAAAAATTCCGTTGGCAGTGGAATTCACTAATTCTACTTAATATTTTAGTGACGTAGCAAGAAATAGTGATGTCTGAAGCGGTTTTTGAAATTTAGCCGATTTTAAGATTTTTCCGGAAAATTTTAGCCGCTTTTAAGGTTTTCCTTAAAAATTTTGAAGACTTCTGAAAAAAGTGTTGTGGAAAATCACTTTTTTCAGATTTTCTGACATATACCGAAATTTATCTATTTGAGGCAGTTCACCACTTTTGCCCCCCTTTTTCCGATACTACTGTAGTTATTGGATAGCTCTGATGGCATCACCATATAAAACTGTAGGTGCAGCAGAAGAGAAAGAAGAATAATTTTCGGGAGGTCAGAGCTGGATTTTAAGCTATTACCCCACTAAAAAAATGATTAGGGCTTGCTTTTAGAGCCGTACCGAGAAAAAGGAAAGTGACGGCGACCCCAGGAACAGTCTTCAAGGAGCGCCCAAATCATCATTAATACAGATGTGAATTTTATCGGATCAACACTGAGAGAAAAGATAGTAAATTTAACTACTTTATAATGGTAAATCGTGACTATTACTAAAATAGTTTCTTTTTAATATATAAATAGTCAAAATCAACAATTTTTATAAGAAATTTTACTTCTTAGTAGTAAAATTTACTATTTTGTGTTTAAATTGACTATTTTTTCCATTCAAATTAACTATTTTGAAACGAAAATTAACTATTTTTTTAGTAATAGTCCCGATTTCCCATTATAAGGTAGTTAATTTTTGACGTCTTCACGCAGAGAAAAAAAATACTACACAGAAAAAAATAATTTTGTATTATTTACAAAATGGTTTTAACAAAAAAAAATTCGTAAATATTACTGAAGTTTTGTATATACTTCGTAATATTAACAAATATTTTTTCGTATAGTTACTAAAATTTGTTAATATTACGAAGTATATACAAAACTTCAGTAATATTTACGAATTTTTTTTGTTAAACCAATTATTTTTTTCTGTGTAGATTCACTATTTTTCTTCTCTGCGTGAAGACGTCGAAAATAAAAACTTTGAGTTATTCTCCGTTGCAGCTGTGCGATCTTCAAATCGGTGTTACCTTAAAACATGATAATTTTCGCCTGCGGCGCACAGAAGCTGCTGATATAAATATCCCAGCACCGCAGTTTTTTGTTGTAAGAATCAGAAGCAAAAATTACAACATTTCTTTTCTCAAAACTTCCAGATACAAAAAATTTATTGTAAGATACAAAAATATGTTGAAAAAACTAAAACCCTTTAGATGTCGCAATACTTCAAGCCCTCTTCCAGTAATTCTATGAAGTAAGAACAACATTGAACCGTCAACTCCCTAAAATAAGTCATACAGCAATACCAAATTAATTGACAAATCCCTCAAAACCCAATAATCGTCAAGGGCTCAGCAGTGGAACGAATTTTCCTTCATACTTATTATAACAAATGCACTGCAAATGCATTAATCGAAGGGTGAAACCCTCTGTCTATTTTTTTTTTTCTTCTTATCGACAAGTGATGCAGAAGCACAGACGACACTGACCTCGTTAAGACTACAGCGATTATGATGCTATCCCTAGTTTCTTCCAATGGGATAAACTTTTGGGAAAATTTAAAAAGAAGACTGTTAAATCCAAACAGCACGTGTCACTTGCGGTGGAGGCCGTCCGTGTGGTGTCAATTTCAAATATCAGGCGTAACGACCGGAAAAGGCCTTTTGAATTTTCTTTTAAAATCCACGACAATCGCGTCGACATGCACGATTAATTTGGGAATTTCTCCAAAGTTTTCTTGGAAATGAAATTCTTTTCCCAACTTTATTTAAATTTGCTACAAAATCAGTTTAATTTTTCGGTGCTTGTCATTGATTTGATAGCAACCTGTCGACTTAGAAAGAGTATCTTGCAGATACTTTTCTTATATGTGTAACTGGAAGTGACATCTAGTCAAATTAAACTTTTCCAAGTATTTATACGAGAGGGCAATTTAAGCTAGCAGCAGACGCGGGGACCGGGGAGAGAAGTCAAGACCGCTTTGATCGATTGCCAGAGTTTTGACTAAAATCCACTTGAAAAGGCACAGAATTTTCATGTGGGAACAGAGGCTGAGGTGCTCAACCAGCATTTGATGTTCGGCGAATAGACAGAAGTTGGTCCACAATGTCACTGACGAAATGTTATGGAGGTAAACCAAACTACCTGCTACACCTGACATATGCTGCCACATCGAAATACCTTTCGTGTGCATTTTGTGTGTCGTATCTATATTTGTAAAACCCAATGACTGGAAGTGGTTGTAACTCGATTTACGTTGTGTGGGATGATTTTAAGGTGGCTTAAATAAGACAAAATCCACCGAAATATAATTTTGACTTGTGAAAGATTTTAATTGCTGGCATCAGTGGGTCTCAGAGATAGAAAAATATGTCCGTTTCTAAGATAATCGTGAATGATTTTATGTCGTTTCCATTTAAGGAAGAACCTGAAAGATGAGCTGCATTATTATTAGTGCGCGTGTGGGCTTCATATTATTGAGGTCTTTATGATCTCTGCCGTAAATCAATTTGCCAGTAGACTTTCTTAATATTGGGAAATCGAAAATTTTGTAAATATTTGGTTCATTTATGTGATAATAAAATATGTATTTCGTAATTGGGATTAGGATTGCGTTGTTTATAGCTGAGGAAATTGAAAGTGTTTTTTTTAATATTTAAATATTTTCGAGACTAGGTTGAGATAAAAATGTTAAATTCTTCAAGTCAAAAAACTGGAGATATATTTGAAAAAAGGCGTAATGCAAATTATGAATTTTTTTGAGTTTTTATAGAGCTAATTTTTTTTAATTGTCCGTTCTTTTATCCAGTGGCGTAACAAGGGTCGGTACCACCTTTTTGGTTGCTTATATATTAAAATTTCTGGTTTCTAAAAGATTTCTCGGTGAAATTTTGAAGACCTTTTTTGTGATTTTCAACAACACTTTTGTGTAGTTTTCTGTCGTGGATGTAAATTTGCTGTCGCTGAAATGGAACGCCTCGATTTTTCTTGAATTTTTTAGGGGCCAGAAGAGTTTTTTTTACTACCAATTTTGTGGGGATAAAATTTCACCCTAAAAGTGTGACGTATTTTATGGACAGCTTCTTATGATCTTGTATAACATTTTGATGCAGAATTCAGAAAATTGCGGCTCAGAAAAATGAGTGATTTTCCGTAACAACAACACTTTGGAACGATTTATCATTCGATGTGTTCCCCCCGGACCAAAACCCGCAGAAGTTTAAGGAGAATATAAACTGACATTTCGACCATCATGAGCTGTGCTTCGGCATTAAAGGATTTTCCCCTAAGCTATGGCTGAAACTATAAAAAAAACTTGTTTCAAGCGTTTTGTTTCAAGTTAGAAGAAAAAATGGCATTCGCTATCTCTATTTCGCTCTGTCATTTATGTTGGTCGAAACAGAGACAGCGAATAGTACTTTTTCTTTTAATTTGAAACAGTCGCTTGAAAAAAGTTACGACGTTACGATACCACGCCTGACTTCTAAAATCGTTAAAAAAAATTATCGAATTTTTCCGAGTTCGAAAAGAAGCTTTAAACGCTTCGAATATGTTATTTTTTTATCCTACAACACGAAAAAAAAACATATGGGAACTTTTCCACCAAAATTGAATGCTCCAGTCCCATATTTATGCGAAAAAACGGCATAGTGATCAAATATGGGAGACATTCCTATAAAAAAATTGTAACTGTTCCCAAATTTGTTAGGATACATTCGAACAAAAAAATTGTCGTATTCTTTTTTTCAAATCTGACTACGTTTGGCAGATTACAAAATTGCTCGAAAACTGCTATTTTAGTGCAAGCATACCTTCGCCACTCGAACAAGTAACACTTTTTCGAGCGATCAAAATACTCCATTCGAACACATGTTCTCACGCCAGTCGAAAACGCCATTAGAGTGTGGTAGTAGGCAGGTCCAAACTATGTAAACCACGAATTCGCAACCACATGCGAATTATAATCGAAGGACAAAAATTGGCTTGAATTAACATATTCGCTGGATCCTATTTGCATAGGAATGAGTCCGCCAACACTTGGTTTGTTTGTAGAGGACGCTTACAAGGGAACCCCACGCACGTAGGCCTCAAATTGGCCCCATTGTACACCTCCGATGTCCCTCGTTTGAGCTCAAGTTCGGGTGTTCAGCCATCCCGACAGTGCTGTGTATTTCCGAATCGGCTCCCAGCCCTGAGTTCCTGCCTCATGGAGTTCCTCTAGAAAGGGATGGCCAAAGCATTTGACGTGAGTAGGGGTTAAGGCTGGACAGTGACACAAGAAATGCTCCATCGTTTCCTGCTCTTCCCCGCAACCCCTGCATTGTGGATTATCCACCAGCCTCATCCTGAAGGCGTGATCCTTAGGATTCGTTCCAAATTTTTTGTAGGACTGAGCCTTACATAATAATGGAATCACTTCTAAAAACAAAGGGAACGATTCCATTCCATAATAAAGCGATGTTTCCCCCTTAGTATAGGAATGTCTCCAGTAGAAACTAGGAACGGGTGCTATTTTTATTGGAATATGTCCATTCTTCTCTCAACCCGATATACTTATTAATGATTCCACGAAAACTGGGACTAGTTCCAATATTTATAGAAGCCTTTGCTACAAAATAGTGTAACGAGTCCTATAATCGCTTTCCCATATTTTATAGGAACGTTTCCTGTGCGGATTTTTTCCCGTGAATATATAAAATATCCTACGGTACCAAAATTAGGTGTTTTTCCAAATCACCAAGAATTTTTTGTGAATTTTCCAAAATATCAAAAAAAAAACTTCTTCTTGGGGTGCTATCGAACCTATCTAAATTTCCCTAACAATTTCCTCCCCAACTGGCGCATTAACATAGATTGCAACCCAATGTAAACATTTGTAAAGTTTTTGTGGTTAAAATTCAGTGTTACAAGATGCGGTGAACGCAGTCAAAAATATACGATCTAGTTTGTAGCTATCGCTACACATTTTTGTTGAGCAATTTAAACAGAGCGTTTTACTTAATTTCTAAGAACTATTAAATTCTAAAGAATCCACAAATAATGCAAATATTTCAGACAAACACTTTTTTTGTATGAATCATCATGTATTTGTTATGTTTTGAAAAACCAAAATAAATCTAAAATTATGTTTTTTACGTGCTATTTGAAAATTCAAAGGTAAATTCACCGAAGTTTTTTTGAACGTGTGTCTCCAAATGTAAAATTTCATCGTTTTCTCTGACGTTTTTTCGATGTCACCACTGCTTATTTTTAGGATTTGGCGCAAAAAAAAAAAATTTCATTCAACTGACGTGCGTATATTTTTTTTTATATTTTTACCGCACATCCATCGAGAGAACGATAAAATCTTAAATAACATTGAAAAATTGAAATATTGTAATTTACGACCAACAATTTAGATTTATTTACTATGAAGTTGTTCGATATTTAAAAAATCTTATTTAAAAAAAAAACTTCATCTCGAGACTGAGTTTCTAAAATTTTTAAAACGTCTTGAGTTCATTGTAAACATAAACTTTATTGTGATTTAAGAAATATCCAAGATTGAAGTCTTTAAAGTTATTGACTTGAAGAGAAAAAGGCCATCATGTTCCGGGAAATTAACTTTTCCAATTTCATTTCAGAGTTTTCTAATGGACTGAAAGTTGCTTTTGCATTTAGTCAAGTCATGGCGAAGGGCTAATAAACTAAGAGATAATCAAAGCCCGCATCCTTGTATAATTCTTCTCCATCCTCCCATAACACACATAGAAAATAATCCGCCATCATTATTTCGTTAATTTAGCAATGCAACATACATAGTTTTACTATAAGTATTTTCGTATTTCTCGTCAAATGAGTTCAAATTTCAGATAAAGATGTTATTGCCCTCATATCACAATTCTTATCTAAATCGCATTGAAATTACATAATTCGGCTGAAAATTAATTGGAAAACCAGAACAAGATCAAGATTCAAGGTATTTCGTGACCCATTTGAGATTTAAATCTCTCTACGCTCTGATTGCGCAATTTATGTTTAGACAATAAGCGTTCATTGAATGCCATTCACTCTTAGATTCTTATATGTTCGCTAGACGTCTTTAAGAAAATTTGTTCTTTTCAGACAAAATGCAGAATTAGTTCTTTAGAAAAAAACTGTGATGCGATTGTGATCTACTAACAGGCAACTGAATGAAAATAACGAAAAAGAAAAATTCCCTTAGATTGTTTCTCTATTTATAAACAAAATTCTAAAATTTTTCTACAGCATTTTCATGGCAATTTATTTCGGCGGCTTCGGTTGGGATTTTCGTCTGGACATTTTATTTTTTTTAATGAAAATTTGTTAATTGGGAAATATTCTATTGCAATTGCTTAACCCTCTAACCGGAATATTTCCGAGAAAAATTCACTAAAATATGACTTTCAACTTGCGACAGACCGTAACCAAGACAACGTACAGGGCTAAATTTTTTCCAGCATGTAAAGCGATAACTTACAAAAGTCAGTGTAAGACGTTCCGGCGATTTCCGGCGATTAAAATTGTCACCCGTTATAAACAAGCGAATTCCCTGAAGCCCGCCTTAAGGCGGGCATTCCGGTTAGAGGGTTAATCTAAATATGTGTGTCAATTTTAAAATCTCGGAAACGGTTCGTTGATCTGTGTGAAAAAAATGATATTGGGTGATGTGAATAAAAAAATAGCTTTTGCTAAAACTGATGTTTTTTAGCTAATGCAGACTGCATACAGACTGCATTAGATAAAAAACATTAGTTTTAGCAAAAGCTATTTTTTATTCACATCACCCATTATGACTAATTGACGTTTGAGAAACTAAAAAAAATACTCAAACCTCCAACAATTGTCCAAAACTTCTAAATATTAAAAAAAAAAAAACTTTTGAAAAGGAAAAAAAATGTCGCGTCCCGGAAAAAACTACAAAATCATCATCAATTTCTCAACCCTTTCCAAAAAAGAAAAAAAATCGAATTCAAAATGCATGTAGAATAAATCTGCTTGTCAACTGTTGAGAAACTCATTGAAAATACAAATATTGATAACCTTATCTAAACTGTATTCAGTCACCAGAAAAAAACACACTATAAAATATCCGAAAATGAATCCAAAATTTAAAAATAGTCTCGATCACTCGTAATTAATCAGTGAACGATCGACCGAATTTCAAATCGGGTTCTTCGAGTTTCTTGGCGTTTTTTTAAGCGATTACTTAACACACTTGGAGTTCATTCAAAAATATCTTAAACATATGCAACAAAGCATGAAAACATTCGAGAAGCCATCAACCGATTAATTGAAATTAAAGTTTTTGTGCAATAAGAAATACATATAAAAGAAATCTGTGAGGTTTGATTTAGATGGTCAACTGAATTGATATAATGAGGTTGATTGTCAAATAGGTGATACTGTCAACGGTTATATCCGCTAAAATTTCATACCCGCTAACTACGGTTGACGATCAACGTTTCGATGTGTTTTTGCTAATTTTGAAAAACATTGTCAATTGTCATCGTGGTGACAGTTAACCTTTTGCACTCCACACCAAAATTTCAATCACCTACCAGCAAGTCCACGCAAATTTTTAAAGAAAATTTTATAATTGCGTTTGCATAGATTGTATTACATGTCACCGTATAGGTGTCAGTGGAGTGCAAAAGATTATTGTTCAACTATTTTGTTGTTGAAGGTTTAGATTGACGTTGGCCCAATTTTTCCAACGGGTTGAGGGTTGATCGTGATCGTGGACGCTTTTTTGGTTCATCATGTGAATTCAGCATTCGATTTTAATGAAAAAATACCAAAAGATTGATAAAAAAATACGAGAAAATTGATCATCAATATATGTTTTGGTTGTTAACGGTTGACGACCTACGTTTCAACGTATTTTAATCGTTTACGATGATTTTGATGCCGTGGAATCATCAAAAGGTTAATGATTGACAGTCAACTCTATTTTGGTGGACCGTGTAAAAAAGACGTGAGTCTTAAAAAGAATTTCGTCTGTAAAAACGCAAGACCAACAAATTTGAAGAAATTATAGTAAGCGTTTCTTTACACGGTCCACCAAAATAGAGTTGACTATAGATTAGATTGTTATCACGGCCTCTGCTGTTGATGGGTTGCAACGTAAAAACCTTACAAATGTTGTAATTCATCCATGGTTCGCAATCCATGTAAAAACTGTAAGGGCGAAGCAGGGAAAAAATTGGGCGCGTACAGTGAACTGAGCCGCTCAGAAGTTTTTTGAGCAGCTCACTGGCTCAGTTACTGAATGCAACCGTTCTTTTTGAGCGGCTCAGCATCTTTACTGAGCGGCATAAAAGAATGGTCAGTTAGTGAGCGCTGCGAAACGTCAAAATAGTCGACATTTCTAGCGGTTGTCGTACCCCGCAGCGTGGAGTATTGAGTGGGACAACTGCAGTCTTCAGCAATTTCAGAAATTGGTCCAAGATTCAATGAATCAGCAGTGCAGATGCTGATTATTGAGCAAAAAATCTTATCTCGTTCCATTAGAACTCAAGATACTTTGACAGTTGATGGTTTGCGACCAGCATGCACTGAGCAGTGCGTTCAGTACATGCTGAGCGGCTCAGCTGAGCGCTTTTTTAAGAACTACTGAGCCGATCCAGAGCGGCTCAGTTCACCGAACGCGCCCATTATTATGAAACCTCAATTGAGGAGGCCCAGGCTCTTCGAGAGCTGTAGCGCCAATGATGATGAGGATGATAATAAATTGGATGATAGTCAACTTTTATTTCAGTTGACCGTGTGAATAAAGCTTTAAACTCATAAAGAATTTAACTTGTAAAAATGCGAAACCAACAAAACTGATGGAAAAAACGGTTCCCGTTGATCGATTGGTTTTCGGACCTCCACATCACCTTTAGGAGATTGAAAGTTTTTGGCGTAATCTGGTTGAACAACTTTTCTTCAGCGATAAAAAAAAACATCCTACCTAAAAGAAATTATAAGAAAAGCCCCAAAGAGTTGTGTAAGAAAAAGATCGCGATCGTGTTGTTTTCGCTGGATCAATGATTTGGGGATCGTTTTGAGTTTTTTGACCGCTGCGGGCAGTTTCATATGAGAGTGATTTACGAAACTCACTCAATTGTAAAAAAACAAAAACTGAAAACATAATAAATTTTATAATTAATAAACAAGAAGTTGAATATATGCTCCTCTCATAATACAAATTGCTAATTTTTTAAACATATTTCTACATTTTTTTTCGCATTGTGTATTTGCCACGCGAGGCAAAAAGTTTGATATCAAAATTTGTACCGAAACCCACACAACAAATGTCGGAAATGTTGGAAAAATCAAGGAAAAAAAAAATAAAATGTTTTTTTTTACTATTTTTTGTTACTCATATTGTGCGATAGACTCAAATAATTTTCCCTTTGTTGTCGTATGGCACGAGAAATATTTATTGCTTGTGTTTTGCTACTGGATTTGTTGATGTTGGCGATTCTTGATGGTCAAGAGCGTTTTCTGCATGACTTGAGGGATACTACGAGTATTTTACTTTTTGTTCAGTCGTTTTTCATATATCCAATCTAATTTCAATTCACTGTTTGGAATCACAATTTCTAACAATTTTTGAATGAATTCCTTCTGAATTATTATTTAGCACTATTCGCACAAAAAATTTTCGCCGGCGGGTATTTTTAGACACTGTGCCCTTAGAACGAGGGTAATTTAAAATGAATCACTATTAGCCCGTATTTGACTACAAAAACTGAATAGAATTCTATCAGATATGTTGAGTACTTCAAAGATTAAGACGATTCACGTTAAACGAACAAGCTTTCAGCGGATTTACAGCGAATTCCACAGTATTTTAGGTGACTTGCCATCAAAATGTGTACAATTCAATCGTTCAAGTCACACTTCTGAATAACGATACAAAAAAACAATCCAATTGACTGATTTTCACCCCTCTTTGCCACCGCGGTCAACCTATTTTAAATCGTGTTTTCGAGGAAAACAGAGAAAAACAGTTCCAAACACCACCACCACCGCCCGTCGCGCCTAAGTAATAACCACTTTTATAATGTCGTTCGTTACTGGCAAAAAAACTTCGTTACTCACTTAATTACGAATTACAAATTTATCGTTTAAACTACCGTGTGTGTGAGAGGGGTGAAGAAACTGAACGACCGATTATTATTGTGATTCGCCTGAATTCCACAGCCATATGAATAAATATTTATGAGCCGAGGGGAACCGGAACAGAATTTATGAAAAACGCCGACCGTAGCGTTTTTTTTAATAGTCCGCAACAATGACGACCGAACTACAGGCGCTCGAAAAGTGAACTGAATTTAGATGGGAAAAAACGAACCGACAAATGCTACTAAGAGCTTTGATGATGAATAAAACGGGTGCGGACTGTAGATGATTAGACCCTCTCACTATACACATGCTTCTATTGCGAGCATAAAACTCCAATACAATCTATGCTCGCTTATGTTGCATCCGCGAAAGCTTCACGGCCGGCGGAAAGGCAAATCCTATGTTAAGAAACCGGTCTTTCTGAAAAGATACAGCGCGCAGCATCCATGAGACCTGAATTCTCTCCGTATTTATTTTTCCATTGAGGAATTTTGGGTGCAAATCTGAGAGAAAAATTGCAATTCCAAAAATCGTGGAAATGTTGCGCAACTGAAAATGTATCTGAAACATGTATCTTGTAGATACATTTTTGTTAGGCACAAAATAATTGATTTTCTTTTTAAATTAAGCTGCAGTTTCTATAGTATTTTTTTTGAAAATTTAGCACTGTTTCTAGAGTTTCGTCAAAGTATAGAAAATCCAAGTAGTTTCAGTTCATCAAAAATCATTTGTCAAAATGACGTTGCACTAGTGCGGATGGAAGTGATTTCAGCAGGTGCGGTAGAGGAAAATCTATGCCCACTGGAGTGTGAAGCATGACAAGAGACAAGGGGTAATCGACTGGCTGTAGTGTTTCTCGTTCATACTGATAAAAAAAGTGTCGCTTCTCGTTCGCCCCCATGATGTCAAATTACTTGAATTGACTATACCTGGACCTCCTCAATTGAGGTTTTTAAGAGCCTGGACCTCCTCAATTGAGGTTTCATAACAATAGGCACGTTCAGTAGTTGTTAAAAAAGCGCTCAGCTGAGCCGCTCAGCATGCACTGAACGCACTGCTCAGTGCATGCAGATCGCAAACCATCAACTGTCAAAGTGCCTTGAGTTTTAATGGAACGAGATAAGATTTATCAGCTTTTGCGCTGCTAATTCATTGAATTTTGGACCAATTTCTGAAATTGCTGAAGACTGCAGTTGTACCACTCAATACTCCACACTGCGGGGTACGACACCCGCTAGAAATGTCGACTATTTTGACATTTCGCAGCGCTCACTGACTGAGCGCTCTTTTATGCTGCTCAGTAAAGATGCTGAGCCGCTCAAAAAGAACGATTGCATTTAGTAACTGAGCCAGTGAGCTGCTCAAAAAACTTCTGAGCGGCTCAGTTCACTGTACGCGCCGAATTTCTTCCCTGCTTCGCACCTACAGTTTTTACAGGGATTGGGAACCATGGATGAATTATAACATTTGTAAGGTTTTTACGTTGCAACCCATCAACAGCAGAGGCCGCAGAGGCAGCAATCTAGACGGATAATGAGTGGACTTGAAATCACAGTGTGCGACAGTCGGGAATTAAGCCACCGAACTTCGGAATCCGGGCTAAGTACTTTACCACTTGGACTACGCTGGACCTTTCACTATACTTTGGTTTCGTTTAAAAATAGAAAAGGGCTGTGAATAAAATACGCCAGTTGGCAGTAGTCTGTAAAAATACCGAATTACGACAAATTCCCCTTTTTTAAAAATCGAGATCGTAGGGCCGTTCCATAAAATACGTCACAATTTTAAGGGGAGGAGAGGGGGGGGGGTCTGCGGTAAGTGGTATTAAATTGCATACAAGAAATCGGGCAAAAGGTTGACCAGAAAGAGTGGGTGTTCGCCTAGCGTAAAATTAGCATGACGTATTTTTTAGTCCATTAAAGAAGAAATATTCAATTTAACTACAAAATAGTTAATTTTACTATCAAGCAGTTCAATTTCTTATTTTAATAATAGTCACGATTCCCCATCATAAAGTAGTTAGATTTACTATCTTTTCTCTCCGTCAGGGGGATATTCAAATTTTCCGCCCCTAAAAAAATTCCGTGAGAACAATTTTATGACTTTTTGTTTATTAAACATAACAAAAGCTATAATTGCCAATCTGGCAATCATTGGAGACCCGTATGGTGATATTCGTATCAAAATTCGAACAGTTGTACCAAAATTCCACTTTGAAGTCAAACTTTCCAATTAGATTTTTTCAAATTTATTCCAATCGGATTTTGATGTATGGGAGTTTTATGTAGAATCATATCCTAAATAACTTTTGTTCTTGCACTTTTTTGATAAGATGCACCTTTTTTGAGATATTCACAAAAAAACGTTTTCGTTCGTATGGGGGGTACCCCCCCTAATGGTCCGTTTTTGCCCATTAACGAACTTAGCCTCGCATTTTACGAAAAACGGATCTGCGCAAAATTTCAAGTCTCTAGCTCAATCCGTCCGCCCGCAATCCGTGCCACAGACAGACGGACAGACAGACAGACGGACAGACAGACAGACGGACGGACATGCAGAAATTAATTATTTTTATCATTCTAAACACACTGGTGTAATTCATTTTTGTGTGTGATGACGGGATCTTGGCGTTACAAACGGTAAGGCAAAGTTAATATACCCTTTGGTTTCACCATACGGGTATAAAAACGTCTCATCGTACCGAAATATGCATAACTTTAAAACTCCTTGTATTAATGAAATAATGATGTAAAAAAACTTACGGCTAGAAGCCAAAATATCTTAAGTCGATTTTCAGTCGAAGCCAAAGTAATTTGTCTGGAAATGCAAATACAGATTATTTTGGCTTCACCGGAAAATCGACTTAAGATGTTTTGGCCTTTTGCCACAGATATATTCAAGGTTTGTTTTTTTTATCAATTTTTTTTTTAAATATACAAAAATATCATAAAAAAAATCGCGGTCTTGAAATTAAAACAAAACTTACCCATTAAGAAATATTTTCAAAATTTTACGTACCTGAAATAGAAAAGAAAAAAAAATTTTTTTTGATTCAATACTTTTGAAGTTTTATTGAGCTAATTAAAAAAATAATTCCAAATAAACTTTGAGACTCTTCTCTAAAACTCTCCACCAAATAAAAATTTCCAATTGCAAGATTCAAATACAATTTCCAGAAATTAATTCCAGATCTTCCAGAATGCTCTGAACATTTCGATTCACCAGAGTATTTACGTCACAGGAGAGTAATATTTCCTACAGTGACATTCGTTCCGCTGCACTGGGCAAACAGAATAAAGTCTCGATTCTGGAAAAGCAAAGAATTTTCCAGAGCCGACAGACAAAGTGGCAGCAGCTTCCTCATACGCGTCCCAGAACATAGACACTGGCCGGGGGAGCAACAAGTCTACGATTTGCGATATTTTGGGGAAGTTAACTATCCGGGACCGGCTTGTGCTTTCTGGAAGAAGAATAGCCGGCGTTTTACTGAAGCAAAATCAAGGAAAATGTCTTAGTATTTGGGACTTTTCCAATTGTGCTAGCCGTCAGGAAAGACGATTTTTCGGGTCATATTCTGCTGGGATGGCCAATTGATTATTTCGCGGATTAATTGCTGGAGATTTTTCGTTATGGGCACAAAGGGATTAATTCCAGACTGTTAGGTCGTAACTAATTATTCTTCTAGCGAACGGTCATCTATTTGGGTAACTTTGGGGACGAAATTCAGTGATTAACCAGGATGAGTCCTTTGGGATAGCGGTAGGTCAGGCTCGGAATTTGGACACATGAAGAAATTAGATCGAATAAAACCAAGGGAGAATGCATTAACGCTGGAATTATAATAGCTGTTTACTATCAGGCGCACTAAGAGTTTCTTTGGGCGTGATGACCGAGGAAAGTGGAGATGGGACCCATAACGAAGCAGTATTTATGTCAACCGTGACGTTAGCGTATGACATGTCGAGACGACATACATCAACCCCTAATATCATAGTTGATATGAACGCAGCTGGCATAAATCAAATCAATAGAAATTTAAGAAAACACCCTCAAATATTAAATTTTTCGCAATTCACCACTTACTAAACCAGAAAATATTAAAAGCCATCTGTAAACAAAGTTGTAAAAGATACTTTGGAATGTCGGACAACTGCCATGGAATTTGGTTCAGATACAAAATTAGTCGAGGTACTATCATGGTGTGTCATACGCTGTAAAATTAAACTGCTCGTCTCGTGGGCAGAAATAAATTTCGGGATCTGGTGGGTAACAGATCTTTTCTAATCCCTGATTCTTCCAACCGGCGCTGGTGAGTGAAAAGCGAGTCTGGACAAAGTGCTAATCACTAAAGATTATCCGAGTCGGTCTGCTGGCTACACTGCAATTATTAACGTTTTCGCTACCAATGCGAGGTAAAAAATTGGCTACTGGTCCGACACATTTACGCGGTGAGTCACGTTCGCAGCGTCCACGTTGTTGTGTAGCGAATTGCGCATTTTGTGACTTTGCCAGATATAAAACGCTGGATTTTATCGGAATCGTAATATGTTTTCGCTATCATAGCGGCTATGGCACAGATTACATATTATGCAAATCGCTTCGGTGACGGAACTTGAGGTTGTACAATTTAAAACTAAAAAATTTATGCTTGCCGCCGGATAGCTGGAAGACGCAAAATGAAATATTTTTATGTGGAAAGCATAAGAAATATATAATATTCCAATTTCAAGCGTGTTTTCTGTTGAAACCTACTTGAAGTTATAAGAAAGTGTCGCTTTTTTAATTTTTTTTAAATTTTTAAGAATATAACTATGGTAGTATGTGGTTGGGATTCTCATGAACATCTACACTTCACTACAATTACATAAGGGGACACTAATTTTAGATTGTTCGATATTAGGATCATTTTTGGGTAATTTGGTATCCCTTATTCCGAATCCGAATTAGCTCTTGTTTTTGAGGTACAGAGGGTGGTCAATAAATTGGTTTATACATATATGGGTATTTATGAGTTTTCCGGTACACTCTGAAAAATAATGAAGCTGATACCTGCACACAGAAAAAAGTGATTAGTAAATTC
Organism: Chrysopilus asiliformis; assembly: GCA_964034945.1. Classification (NCBI taxonomy): domain Eukaryota; kingdom Metazoa; phylum Arthropoda; class Insecta; order Diptera; family Rhagionidae; genus Chrysopilus; species Chrysopilus asiliformis. The sequence continues at coordinate 53,980,409 of OZ035963.1, read as the reverse complement.
ACCTACAATTTAACCAGCTACAAAAAAAAATAGATGAGCTACCGACAAAAGTAGACAATAACTGAGTTTGATTAGATAAATTATCTACATTTTAGTAGATAACTGTCTACTTTTGTCGATAGTTCATCTATTTGCTGGCAGAAAATCAACGAAAATTGTAGGTGAATTTACTAATAACTTTTTTCTGTGTAGCGAGCAGGCGGAGTTATGCATTAAGTGACATTACATACTCGAATTTGTACCGGATTTCTGCTCAAAATACCTCTCAGATCAACCCCTGCAGTTCCTTACCCTCAAGTTTACTTGCTGCTGGTATAGTTTTTGAATTTCTCCCGCCACATGTTCACACAGTTTTACTTTTCCTAACGCAGGTGAACACCGTATGCAAGTCAACGACTTTTCTGAGTGTGTATTTCGAAAATCAAAGCTACATGATTCGGAATTAGTTTGTAACGCCAAAATCCCTTCATCACATGCAAAAATGAATTCCACCAGTGTGTTTAGAATTATAAAAAAAATGTCCGTCCGTCTGAGGCGCGGATTGCGGGCGCACGGATTGAGCTAGAGACTTGAAATTTTACGCATATTCGTAAAATGCAAGGCTAAATTCGTTAATGGGCAAAAATGGACTATTAGGTGGGTACCCCCCATACGAACGAAAACTTTTTTTGCGAATATCTCAAAAACGGTGCATCTTATCAAAAAAGTGCAAGAACAAAAGTTATTTAGGATATGATTCTACATAAAACTCCCACACATTAAAATCCGATTGGAATCAATTTAAAAAAATCGTATCGAAAAGTTTGATTTCAAAGTGGAATTTTGATACAACTGTTCGCCGTTCACTTAAACTTCGAACAATACCATATCACCATACGGGTTTTCAATAATTGCCAGATTGGCAATTACAGCTTTTGTTATGTTTATGACTTATAGAAAGTAAACGACAACGCCTGTCTGTTAGTTTCGAAAAAAAAATTAGAACGCACCAACTATAAAATATGATACACTTTTAGGAAGCTGAGGCTGAATTTATCAAAATTTCCGCACACCAGTGGGAAATTTGCAAAAATTGTGATTTAGGATTTGTCCTTGCGGTAGTGTGACGACACTGAAATAGCATTTTAAGCTTCTTTGTTCACATATTTCGTCACCATGCAAATCGCGGTGATAAGCGATGGGATGCGCACTAACGCCCATAGTTGGGAACACTTTTCAGTGGTTTGCTCAACTTTTAAAGTAACGATTAACCACACGTATTTTATGGATTGTTCTTTTGTTACTTTTTTCCAAATTTGAGACCATTCTAAAAAGAATTGCATCAAAATCCCAATTCTGGTTTTTTGCTCACCGCAAAAGGGGTTTGTCTGGAAGAAATTTCATCATTTTTGTCAGTTAATTTTAAATCAGATTCAAACAAAGCTGCAACTTGTTTTATTTAAAATTCCTCTCCACCTCGCCTCGCCAACCCCCTCCCCCCTCCTCCTCCCCACCACCCCAACCTCCCACACAAATGATTTTTTTTGTGATTTTCTTTAAAAAAAATTTGTATTTTTCTTAAACATTTTTTAATATTTTCTTAAAAACTTTTTGTGATTTTCTTAGCATGGACATCCTCATAATTTGGCCGGAATCGGATTTTAAACTAATCAGAAGGTTTCTATCTGCACCTGTTCTCGAGGCGGTCTGCATCATGAATACAACACTTTCTCTCAATAACCGGGGTAAGTAAAACTTAGAATTTAGCGAATCAAAATCGCAACATAATTTCAAAATTTTCTAAACCCATGTCAAATTATTTCACGATCGCAGCATAATTAATTTAACCGCGAAGTATATAAATTTATTAGTGGCCATGTTAACAATTATCTGAACTGGTTATAAATCGAGAAAATTGCTGGAAAATTGCATTTTTCCAGTCTGGGGCGTGTTACAATAAATCATGACCAACAACAAATTTCGTTCTCGGGTTTTGTTGACAATTAAATGAAAAAGTGGATTGAAAACTATGCAAATTTAAAGCTTTCCAGCAGAAGAGCCTTTAGTCATGCGTGCTGTGAATAATTTTATAGGTTTTTTCCACTTTTGCAACCATTTGTCGATAAAGTATTGTTTTGCCGTATGTGTTCATATAAATACGGTAAGACAGTTTCCAGTCCATGATTTACAATTCATTTTTATGTATTTAATAATGGTAGAAAACGTGAAACATTGCAATGGTTGTTGCGATCAGGTGGATTTGCCTTCGATACACTTTCCTATCAAAATAACCACCCGAATAGCATCTATCAAAACCTGGAATGTATTAATTGCGATTGCATTCGTGTATTTACGTATCGTCTTTTCTATCAATTCGATCCCTATTCCCTACTGTGCATTTTGTAATCATTCCTGTGCACGGTGTAACCGCTTAAATTATTGCAGCATATGTTTGCGATTCAGGTCGTAATTGTTTTCTGTGATAATTTATCGCCGGCGATTATAGTCGCAAAATGCTTTAAATACACTACACTCCTCAATTATGCACATTTAATTCTATATCTATTTATCTATCGTTACATCAGTTGCAGATAGAAATACATATGAAGCATAGTCTCCATACGGTTCTAATTTGCATTCAAAACTTATTCACATCCTTGCAATGTCGAAACTGAATCCGAATCTGAATCCGTAATCCCGCGAAGCAAATAAAGTTCCTGCGATAGACGCAGGTTTCGGGAAGGCGTTTTCAAAAAGGACTTAAGTGCTCTTCGAGGCAGTTTTATGCATAAAGTTTGTGTGCAAATGAAAAACGAATCAAAAAATCTTACACTTGGAAGGATTTTCCACTTAATTTATTTCAAAAGTTGTGGTAAAGTCTTGTAGAGCCATGCTTTATGAGAAATGAAATAATTAATGCAAAAAGATTTAAAATCAAAAGTTAAGAGTATTATTTTGATAGAAGATAATAGTTTTCGTGTTTATTTTTGTAGTTCTTTTTGTTGTATACTGTTCGGATTCTAAGGGTGGTACCAAACAGTCAAATTATTTAAAATATGGGAGAAATCCGGTAATACTACCACGAAACTGTGAAATTTTACCGTTATATGCAGCTTTTCTATTAGGTATTAAAATTGTCCAGCGTAGCCCAAGCGTAGTCCAAGTGGTAAAGTACTTGGCCTGTATTCCGGAGGTCGGTGGTTCAATTCCCGACTGTCGCACGTTGTGGTTTCAAGTCCACTCAACTTGCTTTTCGAAATGAGTAGTGATAGTTACCGCTTGATGCTAACGACATCATCGGTCTAGATTGCTATCACGGCCTCTGCTGTTGATGAGTTGCAACGTAAAAACCTTACAAATGTTGTAATTCATCCATGGTTCGCAATCCATGTAAAGCTGTAGGTGCGAAGCAGGGAAGAAATTGTTATGAAACCTCAATTGAGGAGGCCCAGGCTCTTCAAGACCTGGTGCGCCGAGGATGATTAAAATTGAAATTTCGAGTGCACAAAAAATTTGTTTCAGATATTGGAAACTTCAAATATTGGCAAATGACGCCCCTGTCGAAAGTCTGCCACCATTTAAACTACCAGCTTTTTTGGTGTATGGCACGTATCTGCAACTATATTATATACACTCAAAGGGGCAGATACGGGACATGCGGGGGAAAATGCTAGTCCATAAAATATGGCAAATTTTTTGTGTCTGTAGTGCTGGACTGGTTATATTTACAAGCTACCGGGCGTTCCCCGGTGGGCCTTTCTCGTCCACAGGCGTGTGGGAGACATAGTTGAAGTAGCCAGGGACGAGTTTACTGTAGGCTCGCTAGACTCGGTGACAAATTTTCAAAAAAATTAAGTGGCACTCGACTCCAAAAAAAATTGTGAGAAAGTGTGAATTGTGAGAAAGTGTGAATTGTAAGAAAGTGTGAATTGTGAGAAAAGGGGCCCAAAAACCATAAAATGAAAGCCCCTGAAATCTGGCTTCCAGCTTTTGAACCGGAGTAAATCATCCCATCCCTTTGGCAAAAACCATCCCTTTTCCCGTTGCTGCCCACCCCTCCCCTTCTCTCACCCCTACCACACTTTACTGGTCTCGGGAGTGTTGTATCCATATTTACATTGTTGTTTGTCAGGTAAATTTGCTTCAAAAACATCAGCTAGTGGCCCGTTCCTAGTTTCGAAGTCAGCGACCTCCGTCAGACGCAGCATTTATTGCAAATAACGGCTGACAAACTGCAAACAAAATGGGTCTTTGGGCTACATGCGATTAGTTAAAAATGTAAAAAAAATTATATGGAAACTCTTTAAATGCTATTCTCAAAATTGAATAAAATAAAAATCAATGCAATCCGACGTTATTTATAACAAGTCGAATTACGAAAAACAAAGGAAAAATCCAAAAACAGAACAACGTTAAGCCCTAATAGGATTAAACTTTAAAACAATTGCCGGATGGTAAAAATTTTCTACCTTCTTCCATGTCTCCTCCCTCCATCATTTTTATGCTTGTTTAGAACATTTTTCTAAAAACAAGTCTAGCAAAAAAGGAAAAACTAAAACTACCCGGAAAACTTCCAAAAGTCGTTGCAATTCTTGAAAACTTCCTCTGCATCTCCTTAAAACGTTCACGACAATTTCTCCAGTTTGTGGGAGTACATAAAGGATGTTGTTATTGTTTTTAAAATGCTGGGACAGCACGAAAGTCCTTTGGCCATACACACACACACACACACCCAAATAAAAAAAATAATAAAAAGAAAATTCACAAAACAAGAAAACGTTAAAACTTCTTGCTTGACTCTGGACGAAAAGTTTATGGCAAACAAAAGATGAGTAACAATAGATGCTAAATTCGTTTACAAATGGACAATTTGTTAGTGAAAAGTGTTTTTAAAGTTTCCCAAATGTGTGCAAAAGCTTTTACGGATGCGTTTTGTACACAAAAGTCGAGTTCATGTACGAGAGATGCGGTTAAGGGATGGTTTTACTGGACCCAATTGGGAATTCATTTGGCAAATCGTTGCAATGAATTTGGCAAAGGTACACAGGTGGCCAGATCAAGTTTTACTGCAGCATAAATACAAAATATTTACGAAACGAAGGTTTTGTTAACTTTGTTTTCTGTGTTTTTCAGTTTATATACGGAATACATGACTGCAATAGATATTAGTTTGTTGTTTCAAACAGTGGTTTCCATAGAATCATAAAATCAGAAGTGGGACATGAGCCAAAGAGAAGTGGGATTGCGGGTGGCATTAATCCGAAACTTGGATAGATTTTAAACTGTTTGAAAGTCAGGTGGTTTTTCTTTTAAGTTTGAAAAACGACTTTGAGTTTTTAAAATTTTTGTGTGAACTCAAGAGCGTTAGACAAAAAAATCATATAGTATAAAAAAATATCATATAGAGTATAAGAAACTTAAGTTAAAAAGTCAATAAAAAAACTAAAAGGAAAAACAATCGTACAAAAGTTTTGTTCGTTAAAAAAAATTGCCCAACAAAAACGACATTTTTTGAGTCAGTATCAAAGATATTGAATTTTATGATATTTTGAGGTCGCTGATTCTGAGTCGGACTTTGCTTCCGCCAGATTATTTCTGGAAATGCCAAAAAGACAATATTTTCGATACCAAAATAAGTTGCTTAAAAGATTTTTTTTTTCGGATCTCTAGAAATAAAGTGAATCTGGTCAAAACAAAGTTCGATATAGAATCTAAATATGATTAAAAATACTATAGAGCGGGAGCCGTAGAACAAAAAACAACAACGAACAGTTGACGGGACGAAATATGTTTGAATACCTGGATCTTGATCTAACTAAGAAAAAATTCTTCTACGGCGACCTTCCAAAGTGGTGCTAAATGAGCGACAGATCGCGTTTTATACCGCGGTTTCGTTGTTAAAAAAAACGAGGAGTTAACGGGACAAAATTTATTGCAGGATCTAGATCTTGATCCAACTAAGAAAAAAATGTTCTACGGCGACCTTGTCAGGTGGTGCTAAATGGGTGACAGATCGCGATAAATGACATACGTTTTAGTATTTTGGCAAGAGTTCAGTTTAGCGACAATGTCGCTACAGATTTTTGGTGTATAGGGAGGGATAGAGGGAGGCATCCCCTATCCAAAATGGGTATTTTTAGCCGTCGATCGCCCCCCTTGCCCCCTCCAGGGGTCCTCAAAGTTTGTATGAAACTTTTTTCTGGGGGTGGTGGGGGGGTGTGTGGTACCTCAAATGAAAGGTAATGAAGAGTAGGGGGAGTGCGGGAGACTTGAACCACTTTTTACTTGAAGGCCGCCAAAAATGTATGTGTGGATCAAAATTAAAAATTCGTGATATCATTATAAAACAACGTTATTTTCCTATAATTAAGGGGTATTGACATTTTAATAAGTTATTTTTTCCCCCTCCAAAACAGGTTTTTCTTAAAAATGGAATATGCTTCAAATCTCCCCCATAGGCGGGAGACATGATCCAATACATGGGGAGATATGATCTATGAGATATGACCTTCTAAAAATAAAATTATTGAACTTATTTTTAATCATTTATTATTGGAAACAAAGTGGAATTCATAAAAAATAAAAATGCAGATATTTGGTCAAATGATTTCCGGATTTCTCTTAAAAAATCCTCGAAGCCAGGCATTGCCGGCAGTGCCTTGTTTTGTCCATGATTCAGGTATTTTTTTGAAATTAGATTTAGCATATTCGTACGCGAGATCAAATGCAGCTTTTCTGGTCAAACCGTAATTCAATTTGCTACAAGTCAACAGATAATTGACTAAAATTTGTTCTTCATCTGTAGTAAAAATCTGCGAGTTTTTGTACTGACTCCCTTCAGCAACAAATTTGCCCAATTTGTTTTTATCACGGCAATACCTTCGTAAAGTAGTTCTATCTATGTTGTATTTAATTGCGGCTGCTCTAATAGATTTTCCATGGACCTCTGGTCAGATGAACCTCTGGTCAACTCTCCCACTTGAACCACTGGTCAACTCTCCCAACCCACCTTTTCTGTACTTTATAACTTTATTTTCAAAAAAATCAATTCACTAGGAACAAATCAATGTGGCAGTCTAAAACAAGAATAATAAACAATGATTTCCAACATAAAACAGTTCGTATATATCTTTTCATTATTTCTTAATTAAGCTTAGAAGATTTTTTTAACTTTTCACTTTAGAGTCCAAGAAACATGTAAAACATTTTGACAGCCGAGCCGAACCGACAATCGGCACATTAGCTAGTTGCGAAATAGTGCTACACAAAACACCTCTTACAGAAAAAAATTCATTCATTTAGGGCAAAATTTAAATGGATTTTCTCTGTGTGGTTCAAGTCTCCCGTATGGTCAAGTCTCCCGTACTCCCCCTACATTCCAAAAATATATAGCATGATGGGATTTCCCCCCTCACCCTTCGATTTATACCCCTTCGTCGGGTAAATATACCCCTTCGTGGGGTAAATCGAAGGGTGAGGGGGGAAATTCCATCATGCTATATATTTTTGGAATGTACTCTTCATTACCTTTCATTTGAGGTACCACATACCCCCCTATCACCCCCCAGAAAAAAGTTTCATACAAAGTTTGAAGACCCCTGGAGGGGGCAAGGGGGGCGATCGACGGCTAAATATACCCATTTTGGTTAGGGGATGCTTCCCTCTATCCCTCCCTATACACCAAAAATCTGTAGCGACATTGTCGCTAAACTGAACTCTTGCCAAAATACTAAAACGTATGTCATTTATCGCGATCTGTCACCCATTTAGCACCACCTGACAAGGTCGCCGTAGAACATTTTTTTCTTAGTTGGATCAAGATCTAGATCCTGCAATAAATTTTGTCCCGTTAACTCCTCGTTTTTTTTTAACAACGAAACCGCAGTATAAAACGCGATCTGTCGCTCATTTAGCACCACTTTGGAAGGTCGCCGTAGAAGAATTTTTTCTTAGTTAGATCAAGATCCAGGTATTCAAACATATTTCGTCCCGTCAACTGTTCGTTGTTGTTTTTTGTTCTACGGCTCCCGGGCTACTACCCCAATATTTTCAATTATTTTTTATGCAGGTGGTAGGTCTATGGGGTTATACTTGATGAACTTTTGTGGAAGATTTCTTAAAAAAATTATAAAACATAAATTTTAAAAAATAAATAAATACCGTTACGGTTTTCGTTACTGTAACGGAATTAAATTTCTATAACGTTATAACGTAATACACGGAAAGCCAACAACTACGCGGAAAGCCACACCTCACAACTACGCGGAAAGCCACACCTCACAACTACGCGGAAAGCCACACCTCACAACTACGCGGAAAAAAAATCCGCATAGGAATCGTTCCTATAAAATTATAGGACGCTTTACTCAATTTTTTAGCACAGGCTCCCAAAAATATTGGAACCAGTCCTAGTTTTCGCGGAATCATTACTACACGGAGAGAAAATATAGTAAATTTAACTACTATATAATAGGAAATCGTGTCTTTTACTAAAATAGTTAATTTCAAATGCAAAAATAGTCAAAATTTACAATTTTTATCTACAAAATTACCTATGGTATTTTGTAGTTACATTGAATACTTTTTCAATTGAAATTTACTATTTTATAATTGAAATTAACTATTTTAATGATAGACCCGAATTACCATTATAAAGTAGTTAGATTTATTATTATTTTTCTCTGCGTGTATGTAGAGAAGAATAACGTTTTCCAGCACAATTAGCACCCTTGCACTGGAGACATTCCTAAACTGAAGGAGATACAATGATATACAAGTATTATCGTATTATTTTTTTTAAAAACGAACTTGAAACGAATCCTAAGTGTTAGTTGGCAAATAGGATTGAGCGAATGTGCTAAATTAAGCCAAATTTATGCCTTCGATTTAGAAAAGCGCAGGTGGTTTGCGTACTCGTGGTTTATATATAGTAGTTTGGATCTTTCTAGTACCACACTCTAACTGCTGTGTCGGAGCGATTTTATAAATCAAGGGGCTTTTTATTGCTCAAGTGGCTTGATATCTCGAATATTTTCAAATCCCTCGAACGTCTCCATCTGTTTATATTCGATAACTTGGATTTTCGTCTGTCTCTCAGGATCCTATAAAAATGTATTCACTCCTATTCGGATAGGACTTGGTGCTATAATTATAGGAACGAGTCCTATTTCAAATGAGAATGTCGTTGATATAGGAGAGAGAGAGGAGAGAAATGAGATATAAGAGAGAGTCCAAAAATCAATGGAGATATTGCAAGATTTTATAGATTCATTCCTTTTATTTTAGGATTCAGCCAATTTCTAAAAGGAATATGTCTTTATTATTCGTCGTAATCAGTCTAATATATATATTAATATTTCCCATATAACACTTTGAAATCTTTGCCATAATTTTGGGAATGATAACACAAAACAAGAGAATTAAATTGTTTTTGGAATGTGTCTTGAAAAATTTGTTAACTGCCCCAATTTTTTTTCTAAGAATGATCGTCATATTTGGCCACTCTGCCATTTTTCCCCATAATAATGAAACTATTAAATAGAGCAGTGCTCCGCAACCTTTATGAAATAGAGGACACTGGGAATGAAAGCGTTAATAAAACATAAGAATTGATTACAAACAGGCACAATAAAAATTTGATTGCCGTAATTCGACCGAATATCCTTTAATTGGCTGTTAAATTTATTATCTTTTATCAGAGTTAATGGATTTTTAAAAACACTTTTGTAAATTGTTTGATCTGCAGCAGGTGTTTTAGTACCTGTAAGAAACCCATTACATCGAAAAGTAATAAAAAAAATTCTGGATTTTTCCTAAATACATTCTGCAAGAAGCCGCCCTTATAAATAGCTCGAGCGATTGAAATTCAGTCAGTTTAAAACCGTACCGTCGACAGATATTATTTCAAGAGAAAAATTTCATCAAAAACTTTTAAAAAAAATTAAAATATTTTCGAAAAAATATTAAAAACGTTAATATTAAAATGGATTCTGTCAAGTTTACCAAAAACAAAGTAAATTTATGCACTACTCCAGCGACACCGTCCACGTCTAAACAAAATTTGGGCGCGGAAAATAATTTTGTTAGAGTCACGGATAAGCCGAAGAAAACCGAGGAACACAGTAAAAAGGAGGAAGCACATTTTTATTATAGTTATATTAGCTTTTTATCTTTTATGTAAAGATTTTTATTGTAATTTTTTATAAATGGTAAGAGATTTTTAAGTTCTTAAAAAAACTATTCGTAATATTTTTGTTAAAAAAATTGTATTTCCATCAAACTTGATAATAAAAATGCTTAAAAAAGAGTGGCTTCTAATTTCAAGTTCCCAAAGATTTGAAATTTTTTCAAAAAACTTAAGCGCAGGCGCGCACTGCGATGGCAAGTATGTAGAATGGTGCGAAAATCGCGATTTAGGTTTTTGAAACGCGTATAAATCAGTATTTTAGTGCTGATTAAAGTAGATATAAATCCAAGGTAGTACTTCAAAATTTAAATTGCCATTTGGCATCATTCTACATATTTACTATTACTAAAATTTTTGTATTTTTTTTTTCTCGAATTTCGTTAAACATTATTGGAAATTCTTCATAATTCCTTCCACAATTTCTCAATTTTTGTACTCCACAAGACTTCGATAGTGACCAAAACAGCTGTAATTAATTACCCTTCCTAAAAACTTTCACACATCATAAAAAATCCATCAATCCAAGATAATCTACGACATTAGTCAGCATTTCCATTACGATAATCACACATTTAACACGAAAATGGTAAAATAGTGAAATTTTTCATAGTTTAAACATCTTTAGAAGACATTGCGTGTGTCGACTTTTTATCTAACATTGTTCCAAACTTTACATGGCACCGAAAATTTTTCTATTTTCAATAATAGATATGCAAAGAAGATAATGCGAGTTCTTAATTTTTTTCTTCCAATGTTTACTGTTTAATATGCATATCTCTTTGACTATCTACATTATGTTGAGCGCATAAATCATAAACAATGGCATCAAAATAATCCATTCAACATAAGTAGAGTCTGATGCGATTAAAACTGCCATCGCGTATGTGTGCCATCGTCATAACGTAATCGTGGTTATTGTTTCTGATGAAAATCATAAAAAAAAATGTTTTTGCAACGGCGGTATAGTAAAAGTTGACAGTATGTTTCCCGAAAAGGGAACGCACTTTCTTTCATTTTTCGTGTTTTGTTTTAAATCCGATTATGTGATTAATTTTACATAAACTTGAAAAATACGCAGTGGAAAAACAATACCCAATGCAGTCAACATAATATTTTTCGGAAGGACAATGTTTGCATGGGTGTGGTGTTTTTGAACCCACTGAAATGATTTTGTTCGTTTGGAGCTTTTTTGAAAATCAAATTTAATTTTTTTTAATGAAATTTAATCATTACTAGCTTAAAATAAGTTTTAAGAATACGAACTTTGTTTTATCCAAATTGATAAAAACCTGCGATCAGCTTAAATTTCATACTTTATTTTTTTACGATCTGTGGTTCCTCTCGAAGTAACCAAAAATGGTCACATGTCGGTTACAGGACGGTCACACAAGCTGGGCTGCAAAATATATGAGTTACAAATTGGTTGTTGCAACGTCACTACGACGTTGCTGCAACATTTAAGCAACCGTTTTTGCCCAGTTTTTTTGTGACTATAGTTGCAAAGTAACGGTTGCTCAACCGTATCCGCGAAATCTTTTCTGATGCAGGTTGCAAAGCAACTGTTGCACAACAGTTTCTGTAAAACTTTTATGTGACGAAATGTGACAAGGGGGGAGGGCAAGCAGATCATGTGTAACGTCAATGTAAACTTGTATTCCAAGTGAATATCAGGAAACCGTACAAGTATGATTACCTGGGTCCAAAGTTGACAATTTGTACTTCGATAGGACTGTTTGTAAGTGAATTATAAACGAGCATGATGACAACCACAACAAAGAAAAACAACCACAACTTTTCGACTAGTCACAAAGTGACTTGCAAAGGTTAATTTGTAACCAGTCACAATGCAACCAATTTGCAATCGGTTTTTAGGGATCAATCACAAAGTAACCGTTTTAGAGCGGTTTTGATCGGTAACCGATTTGAAACCGATTTTTTTATGACCGGTCACAATGCAACCGCCAGATTAACGTCAAATTTTGCGGGAAAAATCTCATCTTGGGGTTTTTTGGGTCGGCGAATCCGATTTTGCTATTAAAAAGTCTGTAATGATAACGCAAAGTCCTGTAAGGATAACGTGATTATCGTTTTGCTCTAATTTTCCGGAAAAATCTCATCTGGTGGTTTTCAGAGTCGCTGAATTCGATTCTGCAGTTAAGAAATCGATAAGAATAACGGAAGAGTTTGGAAAAATCTTAAGGTCAATGCCCCGCCACCTCCACCTTCAATGGTTTCGTCGACGACAATTTGAAGGTATTTTTTATTATTTTCGGACACGGGCCGAAACTTTGGCGCCCAAAATATGTCGCCCTCTACTCTCCACTCTGCTTAAAGTTTTTAATGAAAATAAAATATGAAAACCTACGTACAAGAGTGTAAAATTTCAGATTTTTTGTGAAAAAAAATAAATCAATAAAAAAGTTTTCTGCAATAAAAAGTTTTGTCTCGAACCATTCTAAGGCACACTTAGAAAGCAATGAATAACGACAGAAAAACGATCGATTTTATGATAAATAATTTCTCCCGTATTTCCATTTCGGATTCCATTAGACGCATTTTTGTTCCATTAGAATAAAAGCGGATCCTTATTGCTACAACAAAACCCCTTAAAAGCCATTCATTTTATAGAAATTCCATTCAATTTTTGAAAAACCCTTCCAGCCTTACTCCATCATAATCCGTTTAATTGAATCTGAAGAGTCTCGCCTGAAGCAACAGTGAATAACAAAACCGTAGCAAAAAAATATATATACATAAATATAGAAAAAAAAACCATTTTGCGAACTTGAAAATATGTCCCATGCCCCCTCATCCACAACAACGCTACATTAAGGACCTTCGCTTTTTGTTAAGGAACATTCTTAACCGTGCGTTGATATGATTTTTGCTGTGTCGCAAAATTCTATCTAGAAAAGCGGAAACGTTTACGGATTATAAAATGAGTTGGAGAATATTTTCATTTCGAGGTAATTGTCTGTGTGCGTCGCTCGCAGCCCCAATAATACAACTTTTTTCCTTTCTCCTTGGAGTTAATTTAAACGTAGAAAGCAAAATGGATTCAGATCCGGATCTGAATTTTAACTCCAAGAATTAAACTCGGTAGCAGAAACTCACAATTCCGATACGACTTCTGAATTCATGTTTAGACGGAATATGCAGCATAAATATCTTGCTCGGTTATGTTTACTGTCAGAAAAAGTAATTTGTCCCAAAGGAGTAGTAAGGATAATACAATATTTAATTATCCTGGAACAAACACAACAGTCTGATTGTTACCATTTTTTCCTCTTTCTTGTTTTAAGAAAAAAATTATGTGGAAAGAGGTTTGAGTCCTTTTTGCTCAGTGTTTTATTTCCATTGTTGATTGTTGGAAGTAAAAGTTTTGATAATTCGCTGGAGCGGGAAAAAACCGCTCTGACCTGGAATAGATGTTATCCAATGGGAATCGTAAAAAATATCCAGCCAGTCGTATCAGAGCTAATAATTTTGTAAGATTCTTAATCGGCGAATCGAGAAAATAAGAAAAAAACTTAGTGACAAAATAACAAACGTTTTTATATTTTCCATACACAACTCTAAAGTTCCGCGACGAAATTTCGTGCTCCACAAGATAACGCAGTGGCTGCCAACCCTTTTTTACTTGTTATCCCCATTTTAGAGATTTTAGACTTAGAAAAGTATCGGAGAGCCCCAGCATTGTTCGTCCCTAGTGGCAGGGCAATGAAAAGCTATGTATGAGCTTAAAGCTTCTTGTCCAAAGCTAATTTAATAGATTTTGGAAAAATGAACCGTTCTCGAGAAAATTGCGGAAATCAATTCCATATGTATAAAAGGGAGAGTGGGAGAAATAGTGGTGCGATTGAATCTTTATGTATGGTAGAGTTATTTAGGAGAGGTTCGATTTTTGTCATTTTCAGACAGAGCTTTAGCTTTTGACAAAAGCTTGTTCTGTTCCTCAATTGGTTGTGGAGTTTTCACAAATTTTTTTGTATTGAAAAATCAACATAATTATCAAATTTTTCATCACATGAGGTTTGAACATGTAAGAATGGTATCATCTGTGTTTTATTAAAACAACGTTTTATTTAAAAAATCTGCTTTTAATTTCAAAAAATCGTAGCGTACATTGCTGCCTCCTTTAATTTTTTTTTGGCGACTCCCTTAGGTTGGAAAACCCTGCGCTAATGATACAAATTTTCCATGACATTCCGCCAACGTTTTAGACGCCACAAGATCGCGTTTTATGTCCTCATAGTCAATTGGAACGCTTAGTCCATAAGTAAAAGCTGGAAAAACTTTATTTCTCGTCTTTATTTTCTTCTCAGTTATTATCTGTCGTGTCGCTTACAATGTCGCCCCATTTAACCATCAGCCAAATTTGAAGAGACACATTTTTCCCTCATCAGGAGCAGAGAGTGTAGAAAGAAAAGCAAATCCTTGAGGGCTTTCGGGGGTCTTAGATGGAAAATGGGATTTGGTAATTTTGCTAATTTTCTTTTTAAGTACTTTTCTGACAAATTACTTTATGTTTATTCGTCTTCTTACGTATTTTTTTTTTGTGCCTTTTGCCCTTCAAGTATAGGGAAAATGATTCAACGGATGTGATGTAAGCGAAACTAGAAGATGAAGAAAAAAAAATTTGTGAAATAATTTTCTGTGTTGACAGAATAAAATGTTTTTCGTGGAAATGGGAAAGAATTTATGAAGAGCAGAAAATTGTCTTACTGACTGACTGGCGGTTTATGATGCTTGTGTTGGATGTTGTTGTGATTTTTCCTTGGGAAAATTCGTCATAAGTCATCATAATGTGTCTTTGTTGAAGCAGTTATGTTGGAAAAGTTTCGAGTTTTCATTTTACGTTATGACGACAGAATGCTTATTCAGTGGAAATTACATGAAATGTATGAAAATTTTAATGTGGAATTAGAAAAATCGAGTTTTTCAAGTTACCAAATTTAAAATCTCGAGAAAAAAATGTCAAAAAAATGAGAAACTGTAAAAAACCTTCGTTTCTGGCCTGTTGATGATCAAAGCCTGTCCCAAGATCTCAGCTAAGATAATGGCGTAGTTAGAATTTTTGATCCCTTGCCTAGAAGAATTGTTGCCGGTCCCAAATTATCGGCCATTTTTATCAGACCAAACATTTTATCGGCTGGTAAGAAGGCGTTGAACAGGACGGGAGGATAATGGGATGTAAAATTGGACGACATTGGAACATGACAGGAGCCTCTGGCAAAGAGCGGAAAGCGTGGAAACCGATTATAGCGCCGAACAAGAAGAAGAAACATTTCAAGGACATTTTTAGGGATCTGATTTCTGACTACCCAGAAAAATTCGAGAGACGGGTGGTAGGGCAGGGTTGTCCTAAAAAGAAGAAGGCTCGGCAGCAGCGGGCCCTGATTTCAAAAGGCACCAAGATCACCACCTAAAATTTGTGTGAATTTGTTTAAGGGTTTAAAATCTCAGAGTTTTGGGTTTAAAATCTCAGGTTTTTGGGTTTAAAATCTGATATTGTTGGGTTTAAAATCTCAGATTTTTCGGTTTAAAATCTCTGATTTTTGGGTTTAAAATCTCAGATTTTTGGGTTTAAAATCTCAGATTTTTGGGTTTAAAATCTCAGATTTTTGAGTTTAAAATCTCAGATTTTTGGGTTTAAAATCTGATATTTTT
Source organism: Chrysopilus asiliformis (assembly GCA_964034945.1). Taxonomy (NCBI): domain Eukaryota; kingdom Metazoa; phylum Arthropoda; class Insecta; order Diptera; family Rhagionidae; genus Chrysopilus; species Chrysopilus asiliformis. Next base: position 53,964,574 of record OZ035963.1, on the reverse strand, counting down.
GGGTTTAAAATCTCAGATTTTTGGGTTTAAATCTCAGATTTTTGGGTTTAAAATCTCAGACCAGCAAGGCCTAAACAGTACGTGTTTTTTTGGCGATTTACCTACCCTACAAATAAAACTATTTTATTTCGGCTCCTTTTTGCATTTTATTCAATACATCTCAACTTGCATATATCTAAAAGGCAACGTCTGTCTTTCTGTCTGTATGTTCGGACTTGGCTCGAAAACCACTGCACCGATTTCAATGCCAATTTTTCCTATATGTTGGTTAGACCTCTGGTCAGGTTATAGGCTGTGTATTATTTTGCTACTGTTCCCCGTTTTTCCCCCACAGTTATTTATCCCAACCACAAACCTGTTTTTAAGCGGTTTAACAGAATAACGAGTAAACCACTGTACCGATTTAGCTGAAAATTAACACAGGGCTTCTATATACTCCGAAATTATTGTAACTTTGCGGTTGACAAACATTCTTCTCCCCTCTGACCCCCTATACTTTTATCTCCTAAACTACTGAATGGATTTTGATGCGGTTTTCAATATTGGCAAGGTCGTTTATCAGGGAAAATTTTTACCAGCTAAATCCGAATTCACTCCTTTACTGTAAACCCCCTCTATTTCTACCTTCTAAACTACTGAATAGATTTTGATGCGGTTTTCACGCGGCAAATTTTGATGCGGTAAATTGTTTATCAGGGAAAAAAATTTCCAAATTCATCCCTTTTCTGTAAACCCCCTCTCCTGCTATTTGCCAAACTACTAAATGGATTTCGATACAGATTTCTTCATTGCAGATGTCCTCCCTCAAGGAAAAACGTCGCTAACTAAAATCTCCTCACCCACCGTCACACTAACGCAAACCCCCTTCCCCTCCTCCTTAAATGGGTGACGTAGTTTATGAATAGTTTCTCAATGGCAATTTGCTTGTAAATAGTCTGAAAAGTTCAAAAAACCGCCGCACGGTGGTAGGAAATGGGTGGTGGTAAGAAGGAAGGAAAACGCTGGGTTAGTGGGTGGGCTTTCATTTAATATTACCTAACGAAATTTTTTGAATTTACTGGAATTATGACTCTTGTGTTAGATTTTTTTAAAGTCGGGAGCCCTCTTCCCCTCTGCATCCTCTGCCCTTACCTAACTACGCCGATGTTCCAAACCAGACAGTACAACTACAATCACGTGCTTTAAATAAATAGAGCCCCAAAAATGTTAAAATGGATAAATTTGATTTCAAATCGATAAGACTCAAGGTTCTCAACTTGCAAGAAAATGAATCTAAATTTGAACAAATTGTTAATTTTATATAATTTCCCATAAACGATTCACTTTTCCCAGAATTGTTTTTCAATCTTTAAAAAAAAATCGTAAAAAAATCAGCCAATCAAAAATTATTCGCAGCTCTGCTCAAGCTGTAATTGCGAAAAGCGAACTTGTTTGTCTAACAAAATACTCGCAAATTACGAATTTCATTTTCAGCAACGACGGACGAACAGTTGAACGAAATTAAAATTGGATTCGGATTGTTCGCATATAACAATTTTGAACGTCTTATCCAAGTAACCTTCACGGTCTTGGGTTTTTATCTAAAACTCACTAGACGTAAAGTTGAAAAGCGTTAAGAGATTTCTTGGAATTCAATGGGACCGCATGCACAATAGATGTTGATTTTTTTTCTCAAATTGCTGCACAACTTTATGAAAAAAAAGAATGCCTTCAAGAAAATGAAATTTGTGGATTTTGTGGGGGTTTTCGGGTGGCTAAAAAATGAAGTTTTTCGTGTCTTGGAAAGCGATTGAAATTGGTTACGATTTAATGGGATGTTGACTTCGAAACTTAATCCCATGTGGTAACTTTTGAAGACCACTTGAAAATCTCTCGAATTGTCAATTAGCCATGAGTCGAATAATTTCATAGAAATTGCCCGTATCTCAGTGGTAATCATCATCGAAATCGTAATCATCATCAGAAAAAATCATAATCGCTGACTTTCAGTTTCTGCGGGATTGAAGCGATTCAAGATGCCATCAAAAAATTCATCTAATAATCAACTTTGAAAGAGTTGATGAAATATTTTTTGGGTTCAATCTACGCGTTTTTTTTTTGTGACGCCTTTTACCCTCTCTGGTTACAGATCCACACTTTGATAGTTTTCATACGATTATGGCGTTTTTGTTGGAATTTTTGTACGACATCTTGGCACATTCCTTCCGCTTTTTGTTAACGAATTGTTTTGGCGTTTCTTTAGTTTGAGATCAATCAACTTAAGTCAAGTCTCGGCACGAAATATCACCTGGGGGCAAATGACTTTACCACCTTGAATTTTTAAGTCTTAGATGTGAAAATGGCGACAATAGTGTTTAGAATGATCAAGGTTTGATTTGAGTAAATTTCATGACAAAAGAATTTTTTTTTTCAGATAAGAATTGAACTAATTTTTAAATTACTTCATATTTTAATTAGGAGTTTACCATCAGTAGCGTAGATAGAAGGTTAATCACGGCGTATTTTTAGGGGGTGATAAATTTTCAAAATCACACAAATGTTGTAGGAATTCAGAAAAATGCCCTTAAATTATACGGAGAAATATTTTTGTGGTGAGGAATTCTGTGGTCACAAGGAAAAACCGCTTAAGTCGAAAAAGCGTGTTTTGAGTAATTTGGGTTTAAAGTTTTGATTATTTTTGTTTTGCAAGCAAAACTGACTTAGGTTATATGGTTTTTGCTCTGCCATTCCTCAGAGGGGTACAGCATGAAAACCAAACTTTGACAGAATATAGAACTGGATAAGGAGAATTCAAATATGCACTAACCTTTAAAAGAACATAACTCGACTTAAGCGGTTTTTCCTTGTGACCACAGAATTTTAATATCCAAAAATACTTTTTTTTTGTAGAGGGGTCTGCAGCAAGCAAGCAAGTAGAAGGCAGCTCCATTTTTTGGTCATTTTGCATTACGTTGAATTCGGCACAGAAAAAATCATTTATTCGACTACACTCGGAGAAAAATAAGAATAAATCTTACTACTTTATAATGGGAAATCGGGACTATCACTAAAATAGTTAATTTCTATTATAAAATAGTTAATTTCAATTGAAGAAATATTCAATTTAACTCCAAAATAGTAAATTTTACTACTAAGAAGTTATATTTCTTATACAAATTGTCGATTTTGACCATTTTTGTATGTGAAATTAACTATTTCTGTAATAGTCACGATTTCCTATTATAAAGTAGTTAAATTTACTATCTTTTCTCTCCGTGTAGTGTAAAAATGGTGCTGCTCCAATGACTAGAGACTAGGCCTACCTCCAAAGACTATGGAAAATATCTCAATTACTGACGCAACATTTTTAAAGCTTTTTTTTCCATTTCCTAAAAACTTGAAAAAAAATGAATCTGGCTCCTTCTTGCTGCATGCACCTCAATTGCCAGGGAGCAATCGAAAATGAAGGAGTGGGGTTTAAAAATTTGGGGACTTCAGTTTTTCAGCGTGAAGTTTTAAATTTGGGACCTTCGCAGAAAATTGTTGGACCCGTAAAAATTCGAAAACTTTCTGAGCTGGAAAATTTGATTTGCACCCCTCCCTCCCCACGACCGTCTTACAAAACCCTCGAAGGCTCAAAAATGGAATTATCGCTACTCGAATTATTTCTCCAAATTTGGCGCCAAATAGAAATTCGAAAATATTACGAATACTCAATGCACTTTCTATAGACCCAGTCGCATTTGAACTTTTTCCCGGAATTTCCGACTATCGTATTGGGAGTACAAATGGAAAATCGCCGTTTTTTTCAAAATTTGAAGCTTTTTTGTGGAAAAATGCTTACATATTTATTCTTCAAAATATTGCCCATCACTAGCCACACCTTTTTCCCATCTTTCTGGCAGCATACGGATTCTGCGACGAAAAAATTGCTCGTCTCTTCAGGCGATCCACAAATCGACCCAATTTCTGGTCTCTGTAAGAACGGAAGTGCCGCTCAGTTAGGCCATCATCGATCGGAACAGATGGTAGTCGGAAAGGGCGATGTCTGGAGAATACGGCGGGTGGGGTAGGACGTTCCAATTCAGTATTTCCAGGTAGATTTCAACGATATTAGCAACATGTGGTCGAGAGTTGTCGTGCTGCAAAATCACTTTGTCAATTGTGGCCGTTTTTCTTTCAATGCTCAAATTGTGGTCGTTTTTCCTTCAATGCACGAATTGTGGCCATTTTTCTTTCAATGCTCAAATTGTGGCCGTTTTTCCATCAATGTTTGGCTCAAACGCATTAGTTGTAAGCGGTAGCGAGCTCCTGTGATGGTTTCATCCGGTTGCAACAGCTCATAATTTTTCACCTGCCCGGGACGCTCCCAATCTTCCACCTCAAAATCATCACTATTGTAGCGTTGAAACCATTCGCGACCAGATCTTTCACTAATATAAGCCTCACCAAAAGTTTCTACAATCATTCGACGCGCCTCAGCTGCAGATTTTTTCCAATTGAAGGCAAAAAGCAAAACTTCCCGCAAATGACGCTATTTGGCTCAAATTTCGACATTTTACACGCACAAAAAAATATATGACGACGACAAAAATTCACAAATTTAATGATAAGAAGTGCTTACCAGATACCTAGCATATCATTTGACGTTTCTGATCTGACATTTTTGATCAGCATTTTAAGGCTAGCGCCATCTATTGGAAAACGGCGGTTTTCCATTTGTACGCTAAATAGAATAAGTTTACTTAAACGCAGTCTCAAGTGCTATGCTTTCGTCCATTGAAATTTTTAGTGGAGATCTCATTTCGAGAAAAAAAATTCTTGCTTTGGGCAAAAATCAAAGACATCGATGAAAACATCGCGGCGGAAATTTTTGAAGAAATACACGAAATTGAGCACAGCAAACGGAAAATTTCGTGTATGAAAAAAAAACATTATTATCAAACTTCCCGCTCTCCCCTATTTGCAAAAAAAAATCTTATCTAAACTTATCTGTTTTAAAAAGCTTGAAGTTTGCATACAACATGTCAACGATCTATGAAAGAATTTCTTTGTTTAACTTAGCAAAAAAAAAAAAAAAAAACTTTTTTTTACCTAACGTGGGTCTTTTTCGAATCGTTTTCACAAAGACTGGGGGGTATAGAAATTTAACACACGGTTTTCATAATTCGACAAGCAGTTAAAAAGCGAAAAACTCATTTGTTTGCTTTTTATTCGTGATAAAATGCTTTTAAGTTTTTTTTTGCTTCGGGTTTTTTTTTGTTTGCAAAAAAAAGCAAATCGGTCTGGAATTCAAAGACAGATTTTAATTGATAAATACGGCGATAAGCTCTTTGATTGACATTTCAACTGTTTGATAACGGTTAAAGATATTTCTTAGGCGAAATTGATTTTCTAGAGGTGTCTTGAATTAAAATATGTTGGAAGATTTGCGCTTTTCTTTTGATTGCAAATTCGTTTGAACAAAATTATATCAAACTCAAAATTCAACCTTAATCTAGTAAAATTACTTTGACATATATTTTACAGGTAGAATTATTTTTAGAACTATGAACAGAGTGTAGAAAAAAGCATATGATTTTTTTTTTTGCAAAATTTGGTGTTCCCACTAAAGCTGACGCAAGTGAATGGTTGTGATGCATGCGATAAAGGAAAATCCAAAAAAAACTGCATATATTAATACAAATCTTCATAGTCAAGAATGCTGGTCCACTCTTCAGTTTCTAATAAAAGAAAGGCCAACATCTCAAACGTTAGTGGAAAACTTGTGCAATTCTCCTGGAATGCGGTAGCACGCGTGCGAAATCCGTTACCGATGATCATTTCTAATTTCTGTTTGGTTTTACATCTGCCAATTGCATTTGGGTCATATGGAATGCACATTATTAAATTGTCATAGCGTTTCACGTCTGCTCTTCACTGCCCAGAAAAAAAAGTGTCATTGAACACTAGTTTAAATGCGATGTTTGGCACACAACACGAAGACCACATGCCATTTTAGCCCGTGCGCAATGTGACAATGTGTGAAAATTATTTTAAGACGCGTCCAACGGTTAAGGACTTTCCTTGGACGCCACCAGCGAGCGGCCAATCTGTTTTGGTTGGAGGATCGCCGATACGCCTCATAATTATGAATTTTAGAAGCACTGCAAAGTCACATCACTTGCTAAATGGCTTTTCGCGCACACATGTCGAACATTTAATGAGTAGAATTCCAAAGGGACCATTTAACTGAATTATGCGTGTGACGCCCAATCGGTTCGGGATTTTAGTTTAATGGAGTCGTTTTTGATTTTATGCGTTTCACATGGCCCAGCGAATATTTTATGGAGATATTATTTGCGTTGCTTGGCAAGCATGTCAATTGATAGTTCAACTTGTCTCTTACGAGTTTTTGAAGAAAAGAACAAGGAAAAACTAAAAGAGAAGCTAGAATTTCCTGGGGGCGTCGTAAAATATTCTATTGGAATGAAAAACCGGAATATTACCCAAATAGCATCGAAAAGCACGGGCACATGAGGTTTGTTCTTTGCGACTTAAAAATGCAGCAATTTACACAATCGGGTCTAAAGATTTAGATCTAAACAGTTAAAGTCCTCTAACTCAAATTGTCTGCTGCCATCAAAATCGTTTCAAGTTAGAGGAATTTCGAGTTAGAGAAATTGAAGCAATTTTTCAGACGTCTTTAAAACAAACTGAACGGAGCGCAAAAAAAAATTGAAGGGAGCGCAAAAATAGGTTGAAAAATTTGAGTTAGAGGAAAATTCGAATTCCAGGGATTTCGAGTTAGAGGACTTATGACTGTAATTAACATCTGCGTGCAAAAAGCATAAGAAATGACAAAAACGACACACTGACTAAAATGTGTCTGCAAAGCTACAACAGCTTTAATGAGAAATTGGTAATCGACAGGTCGTATTTGGGTCAAAATTCGCCTCATGAAAATCGTGCAGCGATAGAGCGACATTTGACGGTTGTTGCCTCGATACAGTGATTAGTTGTGGTAGTTCATCTATTTTTTTCTAGCTGGCTAAATAGTAGGAGAATTTTCTAATCACTTTTTTTCTGTGCGTATACAGTGTGTGTTTTTTTACTCTATATGATGTATCATAAAGGAGTATATTAGATTTAGTATACCGTTTGTAACGTATCGAAACAGTCATCGGACACAAAAATGAACTACATCACGGTGTTAGGAATGACAAAAGTTTTTGATTTCCGCAGGGTCCGTCCGTCTGTCTGTCCGTCCGTCTGTTTGTCTATTTGTCTGTCTGTCCGTTCGTCTGTCTGTCCGTCCTAGGCTAAGTTCTTGAACGCACAAAATTGGACTATTGCTTCCCCCCTCCCCCCTACAAGCGAAACAGTTTTTTTTACAATTTTCTCGAAAACGGTGAGTCATATTGAAAAATTTATAAAGGTAAAATTTGTTTAGAATAGGATTTTACATAACTCATCCATACACCAAAATCCAAATGGACCACTACTTCTCCCTTCTCCCACACTAATGGAACACTTTTTTCCTGTTTTCTCGAAAACTGTGCATCGTATCGAAAAATTTACAAAGACGAAATGTGTTTAGAATATGATTTCACGTAACTTATCCACACATCAAAACCCAATCGGACCACTCCTTTCTCCTCTCTTCTATACAAATGAATTTTTGTAAAATAAACATTTTATCTGCCCTCATAAAGAGTATTTGACTCTTTTTTTTGGGCCACATTCAAACACGTCCTGGGCCGCATGCTGCGGGCCGCGGGTTGGACATGTCTGGTTTAAACCATTCGCGTCCAAAAACGAAAACAGAGTCTTTAATAATTTCTTTACCTGTAACGCTTAGTAATCCAAAACATATTGACTGCTAATCCAATTTGGGATATTTGCACTGTATTTTTATTGTGATTTTCCACAATATAAACAAATGATTTTTTTTTTAAATAACAAAACAAGAAAATGCTTTACAAACTGATTCACTTATTTGCTTGAATCACAGCGCATAAAATAAAATATAGCAAAAAAAAAAAGAAAAATATGTTGAGAACAAAACAACAAAACGAAATTCCTCGATTTAATATGAATCCCGCATGATGATTAACATTAAAACACCGCAATCGGAATACAGTAGAAAAACGCAATTATAGCCCAGGTGTCCTCCGCGATCGTCATAATTGTATGCACGTATTTTAGCATAAAATCAACCGTCTAACCGATGACCAACTTCGCGAATGTTCAACCGAGCGATCATTGAAAGTGACTAAGCGATCGCGTTTGAATTTTTAGTGATCTTCGCGATCCACCTTAGAAGTTCTAGGTTTCCCGTGGAACAAGTTCACCGTTAGAGTCTTAGAATCTTCGAATTTTTCTTTTTAGATTTTGCAGCCAATTGATCTTGAAATGAAAAACACTGGCAGTGACCGAGCTAAAAAGCTGCGTTGATCATTCGAATTGATTCACAAAATTCCGCGCAATTTTTCGCGACGCGACCGTTTCTCATATCTGAACACTATCACGAAACGAAACTGACTGACGGATTAATCGCTAGCGGATGTTTTCCGTGGCGAATTCTTCGTCAGTCTTTGGCAGTTAAGATTTAGACCTCAAAAATAGGGGGAAACAGAGTGCAGCCACTAGCAAGTGAGTCGACAAATTACTTTTTTGCAGCTTTTGCAGCGATCGCGAATATTCCGCTCGGTAATTGCAATTAAAATTTCTTGATTTCTGCTTTTTAAACTGCTCAATTCTCCCCTGACTTCTTTAATTTTTTATTTTCATCAAATCTTGAGATTTTGCCAGAGCGTAGAAGTTTTTCCACTTGTATGCGCACCGCAATGCAATTCAAGTGGCCATCAGTGGTTCTCAAACGGTATTCGACGACATCAGTAGAGTTTCTTAATGAAAACTTAATTGAATGAAATATTGCGCCAGCATCCGACGGATATGCTATAAAAATTTAATGACCGTTCCCTAGTTTTTTTTCTCTCATTTTTTTCACTGAAAAAACAGAAAAAATACTTGGTGTGTTTTTTGCAGAGGGATTAATCCAAGGTCATGACTCGCCGGTCTCAAAATATAGCTAGCCGGCTAATTATTACAGGTAGCTCACCATACGTTAGTATTTGACTAGTATGACTATCTAAACTCATTAATAAAGGAAATAAGCCATTTTCAATCGTCATGCAATTAAGTTTTCGGCCCAAGTATGGAATAGAAGAAGGCATTAAGCGTCGTAATTTGATGGGAAGTTTTTAATTAACTAAAGGCGTTTTATTGCTTTTTATGGTAATATGAAGAATGTTTTCTTGAAGTTAAAACAAACCAAGGTGGTTTATGATCTTCAAAAAGATCAAATTCTTTGATATCTCAATCCCGCTTTGATTTTTTCAGGGTTGTACAAGTTTTCTAATTGTGCCAAATTGGCGAAATTTAGATAAATTTGTCAAAAATTGTTTAACAAATTTTTATTATGCATATACCAGGGATTGCAAACGAAAAAAAAAATTGTAACGTTATACTTTTCGTTATGCATCGAAATTCAAATTTTATTTCGTTACGTTATTTCGTTTTGTAACGATAAAAAATTATTTTGTGGAACTTTTCACAAAAAAATAATAATAATAATAAAAAATAAAGCAAAAATAAATAAATAATGAAAAAACGAAATCGTTCTTTTCGGTTTTCGTTACGTTTTTCGTTATTGTCTCTCTCTCTCTCTCGGCACTACAAACGGCTTCCGGTCTTGGCCTGCCGCAATGTCTCTCGCCAGAGGTCCTGGTCACGTGCCTATGTCCTCCAGTATTGCGTCATAATTCTCTTCGCGTCCTGGTCTACGCCGTCTTGCCATCTGAGGTTGGGTCTTCCTCGTTGCCTTGTTGTTAATAACCTATCGGAGAAGACTTTTCGAGCCGGGACACTTTCACTCATTCGAGTGACATTTCGTTATTGTAACGGAATTAAATTTCTATAACGTTATAACGTAATTTTGAGGATAAACCCGAAAAATCGTCATTTCGTTACGATAACGTTTCCCATCCCTGACATACAAATGTTGAAAAGTTTGTCAAAAAATGTTTGACAAATTTCTGGTTGTTTGGACAACATTTTTGACGAATTGGTCTGAAAAACAATCCTTCAAGTCTTTTCAGTAAACCTTTTTTAGGCCTATGTTATACACGGCAACTTTAAGCGGTGACTTTTCTTAAGTACAGGCGAGAGAAGTGAGGGGCCACCGCTTCCCTCACTTCTCTCGCCTATAGTTAAGAAAAGTCGCCGCTTAAAGTTGCCGTGTGTAACATAGGCCTTACAGTCATGAGTTGTGGTTCACAAAACAAGTTTTTGAAAAAAACGGGATTTGAAAAAAAAATGTTCAAAAAAATCTATCATTATAATGGCAAGACATGGGCAAAGGAGAAGTTCAAGTTTAGTCAAGACCTTGGGTATAAGATTTTCCAACGATGATTTTGCACACCTGTTTTGTAATCTTGTCTAATACTTTTGTGTACTATTCTGTCTTGAGCTGAAATTTGGTGCGTCCTTAAAACTTATCGCCGACCGCTAACATAAATCGCCATTATTTACCTTCAACCCCGTTGCCCTTTACCACCCTACTGATTTCATGTCAATGAAATTCTTCAAACAACAACAAACAAAAATCGGTCACGACTTTTTCTTCAACTGCATAATTTAATAATACTTTAAGCTAGCGATCAACCGTCAAATTCAGTTGAAAACACGCAAAGCCTCTAAATTAGAACTGCATAAATTGAGCATAATTGTAACATGCACCTTTTAAAAATTATTAGAACCGGAAAAATCGCTCTCGATGCGTGCAGTCGAGGTTGTGATATATTACGTTTTTAGACGAAAAGTACTCATGCTTTTCTTCAATTTTTTTTTAAACTTGGTCTGGATAAAATTTGTAAGAAGTAAGAAGAATTTTCAAACCTAAAGAAAAATTAAAGCAAAAGACGTAACCAAATAAACATGGTGAGATCAACCTGGGCTCCAAAATGAAAACTTTTTATGACGTAACTAGAAATAATTGTGCTAAATTAAAGCACTTTAGACAACAGTGTTGGCGAATAAATTGAAAAAATAATCCAAAAGAAAACATTATTTTCTCCGAAATGAAAAATTCTATCCACTTGCGGTTGATTTATAATGTATGAATCTACCTAAGGAAAATCAGCAAAAAAAAATTGGGTATGCGACCCTAAAAGATAAGTTTAAAAAAAATAATTCTTCGGAGTGTTTTAAAAAAGGGGTACCAAAAATTATCTCAAAATATTCTTATTTAGGGGTGACAATACGTCCCAAAATGGCCGGGACAGTCCTGGATTTAGACACGTTGGGCCGGCGAACTATTACTTTCTGATCATCAAATTATATTCGGAGTTTTATATGTAAAAATTAACAAATTTTACACAATTTTCCACTGTCGGCTCAAATTTGACCAGATTTTTCGTCGGCTCAAATTTGACCAGATTTTTTGTCGGCTCAAAAGTAATTGACGAGAATTCGTTTTTCTTTTGATGGTTTTCGAGATTTTGATGGTTTTTGAGGTTTCAAACAACAATATAAACCCAAAAAATGGAAATATGAAAGTCACTTTCGATCTATTTTGTCCGCCTAGACTGCAATTCGAGACACTATGCGGCGTCCCAGAAACTAAACTTTTGTCTTGAATTATGCAAATATTGAATATACCCACAAATCTTCCACTGCCGCGCAGCTGCCTCAAAAATTACTGACTCTAGCGCATTTTTCTTAAAAAAAAAAAAAGTTTTCCTGCGACACATTTCATCAAATAATTTTCAATAGTGGGATGTTTGTTTTGAAAGTTTATTTTTGTTATATTTTGAAAACGTAAAACAACCATAAAATAAAGTCTTTCAATAAGGACATAACAATTTTGTATTTTAATAAAAACGCGCCCTAAAACTTTTTTATGATCTGGCAATGCTAAAACGTCAGTCAAGGTTTACATTTTTATCATGGTGAAGTTCACGAACGAGCAATGCCACACAGCTGGTCAAACAATTGATCTATTGAAGGAGAAGTTCGGTAATCGTGTAATCTCGAGAAATGGTCCGGTCGAATGGCCACCTCGCTCATGCGATTTAACCCGTTGGATTTCTTTTTTTTAGGGGGTTATGTTAAGTCGTTGGTTTATGCCAACAAGCCAACAATGTTGAGGAGCTCAGGAACAATATCGAACGCGAAATTGCTAACGTTCCGGCCGATATGTGTGGAAGAGTGGTGGAAAATTGGCTCCAAAGAATCAATCAGTGCAATGCTCGCGGTGGCCATATGAACGACATCGAATTTCATACTTAAATGTAACATGTCCACTACACCTGGAATAAATTTCAGCCCGATATCTCAATTATAGATAAAATTTCAGCCCGATATCTCAATTATTCTGTGTTTTATTTTTTTTTTTTTGGGACAAGACCTGATTTGACTGGTGCGCCATTGTAAGAATTTTGACACAATTTTCCAAATCTAATTTTTGTTCAAATTTTCCTTGAGGATGTTTGTTAGTAACCGTTGAAATTAGTTTTTTTTTTATAAAATCGGGTTACCTTTTTGTAATTCGGTAAGCAAAATAATCCATTTTGCTAATCTATATATATAAAATCGTTTAACATGATTGATTGACTGACTCATCAAAGCCCACCCAGCCCAAACTCCTGAAGCTAGAAACTTGAAACTTTCACAGTATGTCCCAACCATCACGTAGGCGCTCACCCAAGCGGGGTTTTCCGAAATTTTACCGCTAAAGGGGTAAAGGGGGTTTGGGTGTTTTTTAACCGTGATTTTCGCCATGAATCCGGCTCAAAAGGAGGCTAAAAAGTTTCACTCGGGGATTTTCAGGGTCGCTGATCACGAATCCGATGTTAGAATTTCAAAATAAAATCGAAGGTCTTGTAAGGATAACGCAAATATCGTTTTTCCCTTTTTTTTCGGCAAAATCTGCATTAAGGGGTTTTCGGGGTCGCTGATCACGAATCTGGCGTTAGACTAAATCGTAACGGAGAGTCCTGCAAGGATAAGATTTTTCTCAAAAGTTTTTAAGTTCTTTCCGGTTTCTTCGTATTCTAAAACTTATACAAAAAACTTAACGCGGCAACGATGGGTATGCAAGCTAGTAACAAACATAAATTTGTAGTTTTAATCGAAATGTTCCAGAAAAAATATGAATTTTACTGTTAAAATTCTAACTAATTTTATCTGTTGGTTTTTTTTACGAAATCGCCAAAGATTCCCGCGAAAATGAAAACTAATTCCCCAATAATTTTTATGAGGGTAGAATTTGCTATAAAAGTCGAAAGACTTTAATGATGTATTAAAACGAGCCTAAATAAAAAATGATTATCTAAAAATAGCAGAAGCTTCTCCCGGTTAAATAAAAATTTATGGTAAGTTTCGGAGAGTTCCATCGACCCATTAAAAAATGAAAAGCCATCCATTCATAAAACAAATGACAGCCAACAGAAAAATTCTCTATGCTTTCATGGGAGGAATTTTTTTAAAAACATTTTTCGTTTTATAAAATATTCCACGTTAGTTGCAAAGCGTTGGCGAAAAATGTTCATTTTTGAGCTGTTTTTCGCAAAGATTTTAGGGAAATTGAAAATGCAGATCAGAGAGTATTCCCATCATTTTCAATGTTGAGAGGGTGCTTTCGTTTCTATTCTATGCTGCAAATGGGGAAAACAGGACGTCTCGTCTACCCCCAGAAGACATCTGACTGCCACACTTTGGTTTGTTATTATTCACACTCGTTCAACATTTAAACATACAAGAAAGGATCCAAAGCGGATCATCGTAATGAAATAGGAAGATGGTGAAATGTTGTCTCGTATTTTCATGAATATCCTGGATCCCTAAATGCGCGGCGACGCTTTCGTCTGCATCCTGTCCCTTCTTCAGCAAGACACACTTTCAAATGAAAAAAATAAAATAAAACCCATAGCTATGCAAAGAAAAAGCAAAAACGAAAGGAAATTCGGCTCGACTCACCCCCAGAACATCGTTGTGTCGTTTACATATCCTGCGGGATAAATTTTAAATGCACGAAAGAAAGATTTAAACCGCTTTCGACATTATTTACTATAAAGTTTATTGCTTAAACATTTTATGGTCTTTATTGCAGCTTTGGCTGACTTCATCTCCTCGGGGTGAAATACTACTTTAGTCCTTTTGAGCCGCAGGGATAAAATGCGTATGCGAGTGAAATTTCTTCACTAAATCGCGCCAATTCGCAAGGAGGAGAATTAAGAATCTTTGATGTATTTCTTTAGTGTTAGCTCCTGGTGCGGTACGATTCCTCCTCACAAGTGTGCGGTCGCAGTGATCGTCCTGCTCAAATGATTTACTTAATCGCCTGAATTTATGCATTCGATACGGGTTACAAGGTTTGCATAATTCATTTAGCGAATTTCGAGCACTTCTTTTCACTCACCAACGCTAAAAGGGTTGAAGCTACTAAAATGATGGTTTTAGCTAAATTTTCGGAAATGGCTTCATGCCATTTGCCAGATGAGATTCTGTTTATGTGGCAGACATACAGTTTTATTCGACAGCAAGTTGATCTATGAAAATATCTTTGGAAAACATACAAAGTTATGGTGGATGGTATGGGATTAAAGATTTCGCCTGGTAATATGCTAATTTTTTTTACAATTAGGGTGAGGACTGTTGCTGATGTTAACGATGTTTATAATGTGATTAAGAATTAAATTTTCATATCATTATTAAGCATTTAACGAGGCATTAAAAGAGTTTTTTTTTGCTTCGAAATTGGCAAAATTTTAAAGTATTGACTGAAATTTTTTTTCATTTTATTATGAAAAATATCGACTTTTTTGTGGGCTTCCACGCTTTTGCCAAATAACTGTCAGGGTTGCCAAGTTAAGCGCCGTTTTGCTCATTTATTCGTCATAAAATATGCACGATATCGTAAATCGAAATTTCAAGCCAGATAAATGGAAAAAATGTAATTCAATTGACAAAAATGCGTGGCTGCACTCAGAAAAATTTCGTTCATCTATAAAAAAAACTTCATTACTTTTAAGACGTGCTCTTTTTCATTAAAACTAGGAAAAACTCCATTAAACACAAGAAAAATCATTTGGTTTATGAAAAATTTGATTTAAGAAATTTCATCGTTCATTTTAAGGAAAAGTATTTCATAATTTTTAGGATGGTTTCAAAAATCCTTTAATATTTAAAGGATTATAGCTCTCGAAGGCTTGGACCTCCCCAATTGAAGTTTCATAACAATTTCTTCCCTGTTCCGCACCTACAGTTTTTACATGGATTGCGAACCATGGGTGAATTACAACATTTGTTGGGTTTTTTTTTACGTTGCAACCCATTAACAGCAGAAGTCGTGATTGCAATCTAGACCAGTGTTCAAAACACTCCCATTTCTAGTCTTTCGTTCTGCTCCCAAGGAGGAAGTGAAATCAATGGAAGATAAAAATCACTCTCTAGAGCAGTGGTTTCCAAACTTTATTTTACCACGGCTCCCTTAAAAATATTTGAACCGTTATGTTTGCTACGGGGTAAGGGTAGCATCAGCAGCATAGTAGTTAGTATGTACCTATATGTTACGTATTGTATTAGCTGCACTTTTTTTTGTCAATACTGGCTAATATTCGCGCCTCCCCTTAGACTAGTCCACGCCTCTCTATGGCGGCGCGCCTCCCAGTTTGGAAAACGCTGCTCTAGAGAACGGTCAATGTGGCAAACAGAGAGAGTCTGTAGCAATTCTTGGTTCATCCCGCTCTCTCTCACATTGGTTTGTGGCAAAACCCTGAGGTAAGCGTTTTATGTACACTGGTGCGAATAATTTTTCATACAACATCATCGCTTGAGGCAAAAGTTATATTTGAAACAGTAAAACCTATTTTTTGCAAATCTGAGTATGAGGGTTTATTTATGTAATGTTCAAATATATAAAAGCGAAAAACAAAATTTATAATTCACAATTTATAACTGTAATATAACAAACGATGTGCATTTCGTAACTACATAAAATTTTACCGTTAAAATTTCAATTCTCTCAACCCAACCGAAGTTTATAGAGAAGTCAGCTGCATTTGTATGAAAAATTTTTCTCACTGATTTTCTCTCGTGAATTATACTTTTTGTGATATTACAGTTATAAATTGTGAATTATAATTTTTTTTTTTCGCTTTTATATATTTGAACATTACATAAATAAACCCTCATACTCAGATTTGCAAAAAAAATAGGTTTTACTGTTTCAAATATAACTTTTGCCTCAAGCGATGATGTTGTATGAAAAATTATTCGCACCAGTGTAAGTATATTTTTCTATGCTCTTACGAACAGTACCGCCAAGCTCCAAATTTCTCTGGTTAGAGAACGATCGCACTTGGAAATAATTTTCGTTCCCGAGAATGAGAATCGGAAACCGCGGCAAACGTTCTTGCCGTTGAGAGCGAAACTTTAAAGAGCGAAAAGAACAAAATAATAAAAAAAAAGTTTTAAACACTGCGTTCTAATTATTCGTTTTTACCTCTAAACCCCGAACACGTCACCGTGTAGAATCGTCTGGGCAGCAATAAATTTTATTACCTGAGCTTAGCTAGTTAAGGAAATTGGGGGTTTTCCCAGCAATTAACATTTGTTTTACTAATTGATCATAAATCCTAAATTGATTTATTTAAAAAAAAATGCATACAAGGCATGCACTTTCGTCCTGATATTCAGTTTCGATTTCAACTTGAGAGTAACAGGTGAAAGTTAAAAAAAAGTTATAACCATGTCTGAAGTACAAGAGTGTTCAATATCGGAAAATTGGAGCGACGATGTAGATTTGGATTCATCCAATTTCTATTATTTGTTGGACAGTCTTTTTGAATTCGAACTTCCGGGATCAGATGAAAACAACAATGAAAACGATCACAACAATCCGGAAATATTATTGAATGGAGTTTATTTGGTGGAAATTGATATCCAAATCGCAGAACTTGAGGGAGCAGTTGCCAGGTATGCCCAAGAAATAGGCCAAGATATCAACCAAGTTCTGGGAGAGCAAGGTCCAATAGAAGCTGGAGAATTTGTCGACGAAGAGATGGATGGAGATGATTATTTTCGTTTACTGGAAAATGAGGATTTTTTCAATGAATCCTGGGATGAAGGATATTTTTCTGATTATGACGATTCGACAGACGAGGAAACCGAAAGTTCATCAGACTATGAAGAAGAAATGGACGAAGGCGTTGATATGAATTTCATTGAACACCATTGCTATTATCGACGATTTATTGAATGATCTCTTGGTATAAAAATGTTATCGACAATCCGTATTAAATATTTCATAAAAAATTACTGGAAAAATATTTTAAAAATTGCTCTAAAAATAAAATATGGCTTTAAAAAGTCTCTTGTTTTTCTTTTTAACTTTAAAAATTACATTAATTATCAAGAAATCCCTAAAATCTGAAATTTAAAAAACTCAATTCTTAAATATCTCCCATTGAGCCAGAGTAGACAATCTAAATAATTTCAGTTCCATTTATCAATGTTAGTGTGAAAGAGAAGTGACAATTTATCTCTCTTTTCATCCCAAATTTTCTAATTAGAAATTTTTTAAGTTATCTTCAAAATTTCGGTCTTACGAATTTCGGATCAGGACATTTTTGATGCCTTAGAGAAAAAAAATATTAATCACATCAGATATTTTGTATGGGGTTTAGTACCATATCCTTCCCATAAAGATAATTTTATTGGAAGGAAGTACCATATATAAAATATCTGATGTGATTAACACAAAACTTTCCTCTGCAATATTTACCTTCGGGCAAAATCGGTAAAAAATAATATTTTTTCGAATATATCAAGAACCGTTTAAGATACGTAAAAACCGTTAATAGCATTTTTAAAAATTCGAATTTTTAAAATACGTTGACAACCGTTAGAAATACGTAAAAACCGTTAAAGCAACAAATATAGAAAATTTTATTGCCTTTGAATTTGGTAACATGTAATTTTTCGGAGAATTTTCAAAAAAATTGTACGGAAGATACCGGTTATAGCTAACGTTACTTTTCCAAAAGTTGTTACAAAACTACGATTTTCGCAAAGAAAATTTTTTCAAGTCGGTAGCTCATCGTTTTTGTACGTCCATGGTGAACCAGGAGTGGTATTCCTTACCTTGTTTCAAACGTTTGTTTCAAGTTAGAAGAAAAAGTAGTATTCCCTGTCTCTGTTTCGACCCAAAATAAATGACAGGACGAAACAGAGAAAGCGAATACTACTTTTTCTTCTAACTCGAAACAAACGCTTGAAACAAGGTAAGGAATACCACTCTAGCTTCTCGCTCTCTCGCGCACAAGCTTTCCGGCGAGATTTACGCTGGCACTTATAACCAGCGTGATTCTAGTCTGCCTGTACTGCAGAAACGATGGCACGTCAACAACTGTCAAC
The DNA here is from genome assembly GCA_964034945.1 of Chrysopilus asiliformis. Taxonomy (NCBI): domain Eukaryota; kingdom Metazoa; phylum Arthropoda; class Insecta; order Diptera; family Rhagionidae; genus Chrysopilus; species Chrysopilus asiliformis. The sequence continues at coordinate 53,946,133 of OZ035963.1, read as the reverse complement.
ACAGGCTTGTAGCTGGTTACCGGCGCGGCGTTAACCAGAATTAAAAAATGATTCCGGTAAAAGTTGGTAAACGCCGGGTGATTCTTATGAAACCGAGAAATCGGTTCACTATGGACTATAGTGAACCGGTTTCTCGCTTTCATAAGAATCAGCCGGCGTTTACCAGCTTTAACCGGCGACTGGAAAGTGATAAAGCGAGAAGCTGGTTTTATGACCACTATGGACGTACCCTTATATAAGACAGAGAGACCGACAGACAGATGCTCGGACATTCACATAATTTTGCCTGGAACGGATTTTGTACTGATCAGAAACTTTCTTACTGGCCTTTGTCTCGAGTCGAATTCCGTCATGAATACAATACTTTTAGGAAAGTAAAAATCGCGAAAAGTTTCAAAGTAGAAAATTAGCGTAACATATTTTCTTCACAGCCGCTAGAAAAATCTATAAATACCTACAAAAAAGGTGTGAAGTGAATGAAAATATTTTACTCCCTTCAAAATTTAAAAAAAGTCTTCGAAAATTAAAAAAACAAATCAATTTTGAAAAATTGGGAGTAATTTCTTCCAATCCATTGCCTTATGATGATGACTCACTTAATACGATGCCATCTTATTGAATTTAATTGATATTAATATCAATTGCAGAGTATAAAAACCGGCATCGTCAATGGACATAAAATTTTGTGGAATTCCACAATTAAGCAATTATCTACCCTCATATCCATAAACATAGACATTACATTTCCAGTGTATGCGTCTCTATGCACAGTTTATGTATGAGCTTGAAATTTTAGTACACTTCCTTGAGATCCTAACTAACCAGTAGAGTAGAAGAAATCCACCCTTATGTCGATGGTTGGTGGTGGCAGCCTTTTTTAAACGCTTAACCCCAGTTATGAATGCATCGTTGAGAAGTAATTTAACCGCAATCGAGGTCGTCCTCGATGGACATGGAGTGCCATTAGGAGTCCAACATCAATGAATAAATTCGCATAAAGAATCAATCGAATGCGAATTCACCCCATCGGCGATTAAGTCCTCCATTAACCGTCATCCCTGCCGTGAGGGTTTCATATGAGGTCATAATCGCCATATCGCTGGAAAAGCCAAATGAGTATCGCAGAAGAAAACCCTAGAGGGAAAATATTGTAGTATAAGCAGACTGTGTACAGCAGGTTTCAAGTGTTTCTTTCTGCTGGATTAAATACATAAACCGTATTGCGAAGAATGATGCCAGATCCGGATGGTAGTTCGGTTGCTCGAAAGTTTTGTTTGATATCCGTGGGGGTTCAGTTTTACTTACAACTTGAACAGGAATATTCATTTCTGGAAAGTCCCAGGCAGCAACAAAAAAAAAAAATTGTTAGCAACAGAAATATGGTATGTGACGACTGGGAATTTTGCACATGTGTTTAATAATTCCACCCAGGGCATCTCTGCGCTTAGTTATGTCTACTAGAGCAATGCAAATGGGTAGAAATTTTTACTCATATTGAAAGTAATAAATTAACTGTGCTGAGGGTTGCTTAAATGCATTTTCTCTCCCATAAATGGAAATTGTTCTGATATTCATTTTTCGGCATTCCTATGTTAATATTGCTTTAACGGGTTTTACAGACAATTTAATAATCGGATATCACCGAAAAATTGTTTTTCTTTTTTTTTTTTTTTTGTACAAGAAAATTTAGAAATGGTTGCAACATCTGCATATGAAAATATTGAAATTTTTTCTTGCGAGTCTCCAGCAGAAAAATCCAGATGAAAATTGTTTTTATAAAAAATCCGCACGGAAAGAAATAATTTTTAATGCGGTCATCATATTATAATTAGTGCAAACATTTTTTGTTTGAAATAAATGAGAAATTAGTGATCGACGGTTCCTCTTTGGGTCAATAATCGCTTCATGAAAATCCTGCAGCGATTGAGCGGCATTTGACAGTTGTAGGGTCGATACAGTGATTAGCTGTGGAACCTGAATGTCAGTTTGACTTTGAAGAAGCGTGTATTGGGAACAGAGTCGACACGGTTACCACTAGAGCTACCTCAAAGCCCCCGCTTTACAAACTAAAGAAAAAAGTTGATGCCTTCAGCCGCCATATTCCCCATTCACATTTAATTCTAACGATTCCGCTTCGAGAATTAAATTTCTTATTCCAGGCTAATAACTAAAGGAAATTGCATAAAAAATGGATAAGATACATTTTTGAAACAGCACAATTTTATTGGCATCGAAATCTCATTGCAAAAGCTTTTTTTTAGAAATCTGCAGTTTTGAAAATCCCAAAAAACACTGATTTCATACAAGAAATCATGACAGAGTAGGAGGGGACACCAAAAAATACAAAAAATTTGTGATATACATATTTTATAAACAGACTTTCTGTCAAAAACTTTCCGTCAGAAATATAGAAAAAAATTTGAAAATTGTGTTTAAAAAACCTTAAAATCACACACGAGTTTAGAAAATAAAACAAAACTTCTGTCATTTGTAAAAAAAAGTCAATTCCCTCAATTGAACGAAAATGCAATGAAGGGTTTTCCAAACTCACAGTTAAATCCCATCAAATTTTCTTCGACGAATACAATAACCCAAAAATCCGTAGGAGGAGTCCTTATGTCTCCCTTTTATAATATCTTAAATGGCCAATTTACATCATTCATCAGACAATCACATTCCCAAGTCATAACAATTTTTCTTTTCATTTCATAATTTTTTTTTCACCATTCAAGTCACCCTTCTTGTATTCGAGGACTGGTTTTTTTCGCCTTTTTTGAAAAATTGCCTCAAATTACCATTATGCTCTATTTTTATCCCTTCGTCATCAAATTTCGCCATCATTCCGAACGAGCAAATCTTAGAAGACTGTTCTGGAAGTGAAAAAAGGGGTGGTCGGGAAGATTTTTCAAGATTTCAGATCACATCTTATATAACTTCAACAGTCAACAATTGTCCGAAAAAAATACACGAAGCAGGGAACCTTAAAGACTACAGACAGCGTAAGAAGCCCGCCGCCCAAACCCATTCGGATCCACTTAATTTAACACAAAATCCTTTCATTTCGTTATGATTATAGCCAAAGAAAAATATGAATCCTTCGTTAGATTGAGAAAAATGCCATAAATACAGAAGAAAAAAAAATAAGAATATAACGAACGAAAATGAAAATTACCCCCTTTTGGACGTCAAAGGGATATTCCGTCTTGGAAGTGGCACAAGACTCGTGTGTCCTTTATTGGAAAGAGTAGCCCATTATGATTGCAATTTAAGTTCTTATTGGTGTCGGCAATGTTGCTATTATTATGATTTTTATGAATCTCAGCGACGAAATTGAACGCAATGAATTCACTGCAAATGTCCTTTTTCTGCATGCTCCGCTGTGAGTGCGGATTGAAGGGGGAGGGGGCTTCAATTTCCACACAGAGATTCGAAAGTAGCCATTTTTACCATTTAGTTGGATTAAATTGACCAAAGGGCCGACGAGCCTTCAAAACAGGACCAAAGACACTCACGTATCCTTGGCAGTGTGCAGTAAGGAGAACCAAAATTAGAGCATAAGCTAAGTCCGGTCATGGTCTCGTTTGGGTAATTGGATGAAATCAAGGGAAATTGGAAAAGTTTTCCTGACATTTACTTCTTAAATGTTGTACGAAATCAGCCTAGGAGAAGTTTAGTTTCCTGCTGTGTGAATTGAGAAGTGAATTGAGATCTCTTTCTTTCGTCCCTTTGAAATGTTTCAATTACCTAATTGATTTTTTCTATAGGCTCGGATCCATTTCAAATATTTACAAGATTATCCTTTTCGATACGATTAATTATGACTATGCGTCTGACTTTCGTAATTGAAGTGATCTAGGGAAAGTTTGGGAAAAACCTGACTATTTTTATCCCACTGGAATTTTATTATTCACAAATTTGTGAAAAAAAACGGGATTTTCTGGATTGCTTTTTACGGAAATACCGCTTTAACTACATTAAAAGCTTGTGCGGAAAATTAATTCATATTTCCTTCATATTGTGGGTTTTTTAAAAATTAATTTCCCATTTGCCTTTCATCCACAAATGTTTTTCATGCCCCCTACAATATTTTGCAGATAATAAACGCACCACTAACTGCGTAAAATGGGCACATATGCGGTAACAATTTTACGATTGCATTTATTGCATGAATGTAAAACAAAATAAAGCTCACAAGGGTAGATTTTCATATTAAGTGTGTGTTTAATTTTAAAGTGGTTTGTAAAATTCTATAATATAAAGGGTAGACATATTGGCTATTAAAATAGCTGTTATCGTTGTAAAATAGTATTATTTGTTAAAGTTTTGCAGCAAACCGTGAACGAGCTTTTTCGCGGCTGTATTAAAATCGAAAAGATGCCAAAATTTTCACTCATATTTTTTCAATTTATCCGATTTTTCTTTTTGGAAGCCACACGGAAAAAATCCGCATAGGAAACGTTCCTATAAAATATGGGAAAGCGATTAAAGGACTCGTTACATCATTTTTATAGCAAAGGCTTCCATAAATATTGGAACTAGTCCTATTTTTCGTGGAGTCATTACTATGTAGGGCTGAGAGAAGAATAGACTTATTCCAACAAAAGTAGCACCCGTTCCTAGTTTTTACTGGAGACATTCCTATACTGAGGGGGAAACAATGCTTTATTATGGAATGGAATCGTTCCATTTGTTTTTAGAAGTGACTCCAATATTATGTAGGACTCAGTCCTACAAAAAAATCGCAACGAATCCTAAGTGTTGTCGGACTCATTCCTATTCAAATAAAATTCAGCGAATATGCCAAATACCATAAACTACTCACTCACGCAGTATCTCCCGAACCCCTACACCAATTGCTATGAAATTTTGCACACAAATTTGTCTTACCTCATAGGTGCTCGATAAGACGGTTTGTAATATCCTTTTCCCCATTTTTTCCGAAAAGCTGGCATTTCGGGGTTTTCGGATCCTTTTTCCCCATCTTTCTTCGAAAAACTGGCATTTCGGGATTTTCGGATCCTTTTATCCCATTTTTTCTCCGAAAAACTGGGGTTTTCGTTGCATCGTCTGTTAGAAACCTGGTTGGCAATCAAGTTGATCGTCTATGGCTCCCTTAACTTAATATAAAATGTTAGATTTTTTTTCAAAACAAGCCAAGCAAATTCGAACCTTGAAACGATTGGGTTTAACCTTCCGCTGGTAACACACTTCTGATGCCTTTGATAGGCAACATGGGTTGACGGAGCACCCCAGATGATCTTTGAATAGATATCTGTTTTTTTTAATGCCCATTTTCTTATTTTTATTTTATTTATTTATTTACATTTTTATTTATTTTGAACTGTTTTAAAGGAAAATTAAAAATTTATCAATCCTTGAAGCAGTTTTTACACACGGATTGGGGTGACGCGTCACCCCTGTTATCAACCACAGGTTGAAGCACCATTCAAGCTCACCATATGAAACTAAAAATGTTTCTTTCTATCATTTGAAAGATTTGTGATTGTGACCAGAAAAAATTAGAAATGTTTGAATATTGACACATGTGTTAAAATATGTATAATTATTATTTAATTAGATATTCTTAATTGCCCCTAACCCTAACACGTCCCTCCTAACAAGTCATAGCCTGGAAAAGCCAGCACACCAATAAATTTTATTACCTGCTGACTTTTGAACTATTTTAGTGCCCGAAATAAAAATTTAGGATTTTCCCAACCAATTACATCTCACCTTATCATTGAGCCTGCTTTTTAAACTGATTTATCCTGCATACATAAAAGGACTGAACCTACGTATTGATATTCAGTCATACTTTAAACTTGAAGGCAACCGGTGAAAAGCCCAAAAAAAAAATAATCGTGTACAAAAAATGTTTTCATTACCGATAATTATTATTTCAAATTATTGCGACGACGTAAATGTGCCTGATCTTTACTATTACTTCGATTCCCCGTTGGAACCTTCGGATCCAGGGGACTCGGGAATGTTTTTGGATGGGCCTTCTTTCGTAGAGGTTGATATGGAGGTCGCAGAAAGGGAAGCAGTGGTCGTAATATATGCTCCAGACTTGGATGAAGACGCAGATAGGGAAGGATATTTTCATTTAATGGAAAATCAGGATTTTTTGAATGAATCCTGGGATGAAGGATACTTTTCTGATTATGGCGATATGACAGATGAGGAGACCGAAAGCTCGTCAGACTATGAAGACGAAATCGACGAAGGCTTGGAGGTGAATTTCTTTCACAACTGCTATTATCGACGATTTAATGGGTGAACAATTTGTTGGACAATTACCGAAGATGAACAGTGGAAATTTCGCTAATAATTGAATGAAAAATATTGTAATAATTGCGTTTCAAAAAAAATTCTAGATTTTCATAATTTCTGTGTTTTTTTATATCTAATTTTCAAGAAATAAATTTTGATGGTATTTTCGGCATTAAAATTTGAGTAAGAATCTCTAATGGTTTCCCAAAAACTTTAAATTTAAAGAGTTGATTCCAAAAATTACCTTTTTCAATAAAATAAATTTTAAAATAATATTAAATTTGATTAAAATTATTTTTTTTAATTAGCGCATTTGCATTTTATTGTAATACAAAAATGCATTTAAAAAAATAATGCGGTTGCATTAAATTTTAATAAAAAAAAGTATTAAAATCAATAACTTTTTTGTATTAAGTTTTAATAAAAAAAAGATTAAAAAATGAATAATAATAATCTTTCGCGAGATTGAATTTTAATCTTTCTTCGGTGTGGATCTGTATACAATACCAAAAAGATTAAAATTGAGCTCAAAAATTTTTACCGTGTACTAGGGCTGTTAACAACCGTCATTTTATGGAACCGGTACTCGTCTGGCTACAAACCGAGAACCGGAGTACCCGGTTTCGAGACCGGTGCATCATTGCGCACTGTGGGGTTAATGTGCTGTTAAACATGATTTAAAGTTGGATCATTTTTTGAAACATATTTCAAAAAAAGTGTTATTTGCAATTTTCAAAAAAACAGAACTCGGTTCTTGGACGCGGAACCGGGTGGTACCCGGGTTTTTGCGGGACCGGTTTCTGTTAATTTTCGGAACTGGGTGTCCAGTTCTTATCAACAGCCCTATTATCTACTACATAAAATTGAAAATCTGTATGTATGTACGTGTGTCTGTATGCCACGACTTGGCTCGAAAACCACTCAACCGATTTTGATGTGGTTTTTTGCTAAATATAGACTAGACATCTGGGAAAACTGAAGGGTATTTGCAGTTTCGTTTCTCTAATCCCTTTTTACGCCCCAGGACTTTCTACTGAAATCAGTTTTTAGACTCAGAACCGGGTACCCGGAATATACGGTTCTCCATTTTGGAACATTTGAAGGCATTAAAGCTAAACGGCTAGCGCGGTGTGGCTAAAAATTTACACTGTAATTTTTTTCGAGGTGTCTGGTGCTATTAGAGATTTTTTTGGTTTAAAATTTATGTTTTTAAAAGTCAAATTGTTAAAAATAACCTGATTTTTTATATATTTCTGTGTCGAACTTGTTGCTAATATTCGAAAATTGCTTTTTATGGAAATAAAACAGTATAAAATTCATGCAATTTTAAAAATGTCAGGAAAAACTTAGGTGTCCGGCATTGGGGGATAATTCTTATGGTTCAACCACAGTGAAGGCGGCAAGCGGCAGCGGCGGGTGGCATTTTTTTGCACTAACGTAGCGCAACGAGAACGGCAGCGCACTTTTTCCGTCGCCGCCGAGTTTGAAACAAAGTCAAACTTGCCGCCGCCGCCCAAAATGTTTTATGAAAACCACCACATTCAAAGCTGATTTACAATGAAGCAGCAACGCCAACAGCAACGTCACGGAGAAAATGTTTTGATTGGTCGAGAATCGACTCTTTGACGTCAGATTTTCAGAGAGATATTTTGCTGCCGATTCATTTTTAATCCTAAATTTGAGCAGCAACGTTGATAGCTAGTTTTTGTTGGTTATGTATATATGTGATTGACATTTTAGGAACGAATTTGGTGGCGAATTTTGTGTTTAAAATGAAGTTTAAGATTGTTAATTAATAAAAATTTAATTTTGGTAATCATGAAAGAAAGATTAATCCCCAATAAACTTCTAACAATTCGGGAACGTCAATTTTTGTCGTTGCTGTTGCTGCTTCATTGTAATTCATCCGACAGCATTTCTCTTTTTGCCGTCGCTCTTTACGTCGACGTTGCTGCTTCATTGTAAATCAGCCTTCAGCGCCACATTCTATGCAGATTTTTGACGTTTTGATTTCGGAAAAATTAAAAGAGGTCGTAAAAGAAAATCCAATGCTCTACGATTTGGCCCATCCTCAATACAAAAGGACAGAAATAAAGGAAAATAAATGGAGCAAAGTAGCGGACGAATTAAATAAGTTTTGACGTTTCAATTTTGACAGAAGCATATGCCGACGGTGCCGCTATCATTGTAGCTGGCTCGGCGGTATGTGTGGCAGCGCCATGCCGCCCGCCGTCGCCGCTTGCCGCCTTCATTGTGGTTGAACCACAAAAAAAAAGAAAAAAAAACTTTGCGTTAATTTTTCTTTGTTGATTCGGTGCCTTATATATTTAACTAAAAATCCACAGAAAAACAGGGTAGAAAAATCAACGCAAAAAAATGCAAAAACATTAAGTATCCGGTACTACGAGAATTCACCTTATTCTATTTTTTCCAAACAAATCGAAAAACTGTTTGCGATTTTCTTGAAAACCGTGCGTCAAATCGAAAAAAAATATTTGAAAAAACGTTTTTAAAATATAATTCTAGCATAATTGTTTATACATTGAAATACTTTTGAAAAATAAGATTTTTCTCATTTTCAAACGTTTTTTTATCATTCGAACAACGCCGGGCACTGCAAGATAGTAAGTTATAACCCAAACGACTTTTTGAATTTCTCTGAAGATGTGAAAAATAACTCATAAAAATTTCCCAATTTCAGAACCAATTCTCCCTAACAATAATATCGAAATTTGTTCCATCAATCGCACCGAATATTATTTTCCGGGCAAAAGATTAGAAATAAGTGAGTCACATTTCGATATTTTAGATAAACCTGTGCTATACGCATAACCCCTTTTTAATACATTTCCAGGGGCTAAAAGTGGAAAACTTTGCTACCGATTGGAGTAGGTATTCATAAAACTTTGTTTTCCCTCTTGAAAAACCTGAATTTTCCAAACTTTTTTTTTTTAGCTCGGGGCAAATTCTTCGATGAGCCGGGAAATAAAAATTCATAAATCGATTTTTCAGTTCGTTTTTCTCGAATTATCTGTAGAAGAGTTCCTTTCTGCACAGTAAATTTCAAAATACTTTTAGACAGTGGGGGTGGTATCAGGTAGGAGTTTCTGCTGTCGCGGGTTGAAAAACTTCACCCCACAGAATTCATAGAATTGGAGAATGAATCACAAGCCAACCATCGAGAATTCCCATCCCGCAAATAAATTGGTCCGAGAATAGTATAAATTTCTGATCCCTAATTTATTTATTATGATCCCGGGGTTCCCGGCGAATTATGGGTCATGTTCGCACGGCATAAAAGCATTGCCCGATAGATAACCAAGGGAAAAAAACTCAAGACAAAAATTCGGCACGAAGAAATACAGGAAAAAAGGCATCATCCGGAATACTTGAAGATATCGATGGGCATGGGGAGGATGATTGGAAAATTCTGGGACTATGAGGACGTCTTGAAAATGGGCGTTCTCGAAAAGAGCGAATAAAAGTTTCCTTCTTAAAAAGACATACCTCGTAGGCATAGATTTCAAGAAGCAACCATGAAATAAGTTGAGGCTTTTTTCGGTGCCTTTTCCTGTGCTGTTGGGGAGGACGACGACATTTAAATTAATTTATTTACGGAAAATTTTTATCCAAAGAGCCAATTTAGGAGTTACGTGCGCGTATTTCAAGGATTAAGTGGATGTAATTTGTACTTAGGGCGTCGTAATTTCTTCGGTTTTGTACGGGGGATGATAATAGGTGGAAAATTTTCTATTCAGCGGTAGTCGAAGTGTATGTAAAAGGGATGAAATTTTATGTGGTTTCTTTTTGTTCTAGAAAAATAAACTTCTAATTTTTCTATTTAATTAAAAGTTTTTCAAAAGATCAAATTGAGTGAAAAATATGAGTTTTTTCTGCTCTCAAGACTACCTTTTGCCTTGTTTCCATAGAGGAACCCTTGCTCTTGGTGAGTCATTTTGTCAGTGAAAACATATGAAATTTTTACCGCGGATTTTTTTTTCGAATTTTTTCGACATCAATTGGCATTGAATTTTAAGAATTTAAATGTTTCTACGTGCGAAATGTTTCGCTAAAGGTAAAACTTCAGCGTTTCAGTGGAAACGAGGCCCTATAGCTTCCGAATTACTATTAAGAAGATGCCAATATCTTGATAAGCAACGACATCTAGTCCAATAAAAAAATTGTATGAAGTTTTTCATAGATATTACTAATTATTTTCATGGGTGGTTATAGCAGAATGCAAACCAATATTCAATTTAGCTTTTGACAGGACAAACATACGATTTAACCTATTTTGGAACCTCAAGTGTTATTGGACCTTCTGCCCCTCCCCCACCCTGCCCCTCCGCACACTCCCGTCAATTTTCTGTTGCGGGAAATATGAATGGTCCAAAGCGATAAAATACGGTTGGAAGAGGGAAAATTTGGGTGGCAGAGAAAAAGTTTGGGTGCCAGAAGGAAAGTTTGGCTCTCACAAAAATACGAAAACCGGCTGTTTTTTTTAGTATGTAAAATCAACAACTTGACGATCAAGTTTTAACTGGGTATTTTTTTATACCAAATGTTGATCGTTAACCGTTGACAACGAAAACTACACGGCAAAAAATCCTGGAGTATTTTTCAATCCAAAAATTATAATAACAAAATCTTACTACAATTTTGGATTAAAATTCAATACATGCGAATTATTGGAATTTTTTGTCATTTTTGCCATCATATTTTAACCATTTTTAATTGAATATTGAACTTAAATACTTAAAATAAAAGCTCATTGATTGTGAGGAATGTTTTCTGTTTTTTAACCGACTTCCAAAAAGGAAAAGGTTCTCAATTCCACCTGAATATTTTTTTTTTTTTTTTTTTTAATGTATGTTCACGCCTAACTTTTTACTGGGTGGACCGATTTTGGTCATCCCAAAGAGAAAGTTGTAGAGAAAGTTCCTGGTTGGGCCCTGGTTCATTCATGGGCAAAAATGGACCATTAGGGGGGGTACCCCCCATACAAACGAAAACGTTTTTTCCGAATTTCTCAAAAACGGTGCATATTATCAAAAAAGTCCAAGAACAAAAGTTATTTAGAATATGATTCTACATAAAACTCCCATACATCAAAATCCGATTGGAATAAATTTTAAAAAATCTGATTGGAAAGTTCGACTTCAAAGTGTAATTTTGGTACAAATGCTCAAATTAAGATACCAATATCACCATACAGGTTTTCAATAATTGCCAGATTGGCAATTATAGCTTTTGTTATGTTTTTACGTTGTGTTCAGTACAACACAAGGAAGGTTCTTTTATATATTTCCCCCGTGTTAACCTACCCCTTCAAACCCCTCCCTGCTTGGGATATCGAGTAAAATTCTTTGTATTGTGTTCAGTACAATATCTGGAAGATTCTTTTATATATTTCTCATCTGCGGACTTATCCCCTCAAACCCTTTGTAATTTTACCTATATTAAAAATTGAAACTAAAAACGTTCGAAATAAAAAAAAAATTTCTGAAAAAAATAAAACCGACTTTTAAAAAAAAACTGAAAAGAGAAAAAAGCACTAAAAAGAAAAAAATAATTTAAAACTATGTCCATTAATAGCGTATTTAAAATTCGGCTTTTTTGGAGTGGCGTTAAATTTGCAACTAAAATAAATTACATACTTTCTAACCCTTAAGGCTAATCGTTTACATACTTTCTAACCCTTAAGGCTAACTAAGAACTAAGATCGACTCCAAAAATTTTGTTGTCAAACAGATTAACTATAGACACGGCTCTTAGAAGCACCAAAACTAAGTTCTTTTATGTCCCAAATTGGATTCCCTATTTTTAAGCAATCGCTATAAAAAAGCCCACTGTCTCATATGTTACTATTTTTTGTAGAAATCTATCCTATTTTTTGTCTCCATGTACAAATTGATTTTGTGCGAAACTTGACAATAGAAATTTTACAACGATTTTATTTAGTGTAAATTTAACGCCACTCCAAAAAAGCCGAATTTTAAATACGCTATTAATGGACATAGTTTTAAATTATTTTTTTCTTTTTAGTGCTTTTTTCTCTTTTCAGTTTTTTTTTTAAAAGTCGGTTTTATTTTTTTCAGAAAATTTTTTTTTTTTAATTTTATCCTCTAAAGATAATAAGATTTTGTATTGTTCACGTGATTTTTTAATAAAATATTTTAAAAATAAAAACAATTTTGTCCTTGAAGTTTACTCGGAACCCTTAAACGTTATATTTCCTGATTTAAAAAGGATAAAAAAATCGGAAATTTCTTCCAGCAAACAAAAACATTTTACATCAAAACATCTTTAAAAACATAAGAAAAGCTACAATTGGCAGGGGCCAATCGTCAAATACTCTTTATGAGGGCAGACAAAATGTTTATTTTACAAAAATTCATTTGTATAGGAGAGAGGGGAATGGAATGGTCCGATTGGATTTTGATGTGTGGATAAGTGAAGTGAAATCATATTCTAAAAACATTTCGTCTTTATAAATTTTTCGATACGATGCACAATTTTCGAGAAAACAAGAAAAAAGTATTTCATTTGTATGGGAGAGGGTCCTACTGGATTTTGGTGTATGAATGAGTTATGTAAAATCCTATTCTAAACGAATTTTACCTTTATAAATTTTTCAATATTACTCACCGTTTCCGAGAAAATTGCAAAAAAACTGTTCCGTTTGTATGAGAGAGGGGGGAAGAAATGGTCCAATTTTGTCCGTTCAAAAACTTAGAATAGCCATTTACGAGAAACGCAACCGTACAAAATTTCAAGTCTCTAGCTCAATCCTTTCGAAAGTTATGGTGTTCACGGACAGACAGGCAGACAAAATCCTTTCGTTTTTCCGACCATCCTGAACTGTGCTCAAAAGGTCTTCCCCTAAGCTCTGGCTTAAACTACAATAGAAAAAAAACAGACAGACAGACAGACGAACGAACAGACAGACAGATGGACGAACAGACAGACAGATGGACGAACATACGGACAGACAGACACATGGACGAACAGACAATCAAAATCTTTTGTCATCCCTAACACCCTGGTGTAGTTCATGTTTGGCTCCGATGATTGGTTCGATGCGTTACTAACGATACACTAAATATAATATACTCCTATATGATATATCATATAGAGCAGTGCTCCGCAACCAGTGTGCCGCGGCACACTGGTGTCCCGGGAAATGACATTAGGTGTGCCGCGGTAAACATTTCAAATAGCTATTTAATAATTCTTTCAGGATTTTTTTTTTTAATTTTTTCATTATAAATACTTTATACACAAATTTTTTTATATTTTCTTTTGTGGTGTGCCTCGGATTTCCAGAAAAAAAAATTGGTGTGCCGTATGCAAATAAAGGTTGCGGAGCACTGATATAGAGTATAAAAATATCAAGTTTAACAAAACGAAATTTCTTTCTAAAATACCTTTTGAATGACTGTAATAAATATGCTAGTAGGATATTTACAAAAATAGTTTCATATTTATAGAGTATCCATTTCGGTTCCCAACCCTTGTTGTTTTTGCAAATGAAATTCCCCTGATAACAAGCACAGTTTCAGATGGAAAAACTTTTAGTCATTGTCCTTTATGCAAATATCCCTGCCAGAAATGGGACATTGAACTATGAATGGAGTCCTTTTTTCCCTTTCTACAACTCCCGGAAATTCTCTTCCTGTTTCAATGATAATCTTATGCGGTGTTGACTCATAAAATATGATTGTCTGACTATCCAAAAGTCCATTCAACCACCAGTCGGATGCTGGTTTTCCCCGCCCATCCCTCGCCTCTTCTTAAATCCTTGACGATCGTGTATCCGTAATACCCCTAAAAGTAGGCCTACAGATCTCAAAGTTATCTTAAATAGACGGTACAGGACTTTTATTCATTGACGCTCTTTTGCAGAATGAAGGAAATAAAAGGAATAAAAATATGCTTTTGTAAGCCATGCGGAAGGATAGCATATTTTCGGTCTTGTGTTTATGAGTGTGTTTACCATTTTCATATTTTTTTCCCTGGCGACTCCCACCGTCTTTGGCTTGGCGGCCGTTTGTGATTTCTTATGCCCAAATGGAGATTAAGAATTTCTTTTTTTGTCGCCCTGTGATTTTATTTTACATCTTCATTTTTTTCGTTCTTGGCAAAAGGGACATTGAAGGGAGTTATCTATTCTTTGCATGACATCAAATTTTTCATAAATATTCTTACTCTGGATTGTGGATATTGTAGCAAGTTTTCCTCCGATTTTTCTGTACAGCGATTTTTGTGCAAAAGGTGATAATTTTCCCGTGATCTTTCCCGTGATAAATGAAATGGGAAGTTTTTCAAATTTCAATTCAGAAAGTCACAAGACTGGGAAATTTTATCTCGAAAACAAAAAAAAAATTGGTTTTGGGAACCCGGTTGCCCTGTAGTTTTTTGTGGTGGCCCTTTTCTGTTGACCTCCCTTGCTATCTCTTCCCAAACACGCTGTTTGTTGGCTTTTGTGTTGGGGGTTAGACGGCGGTGCAAAACAGAGAAGTTCTTCTCCACTAAATTTATGAGAAGCAGCCGTTGTTCTGCCGTTGGCCTAGCAACCTAAACATTAACAATTTTAACATTAATTTGTGACATTTTTTCGCGAATCAATCAACACACAAAAATTGAAATTCATTGAATTTAATTCAAGTTCAAATTCAATTTATTGCGGCTTATATTTACACAAAATGGTTTTTTTACAGATGAAGTTTTGATTTTATTTTATAACGATGGAGGAGACACATCTAATATGACAGGAATTCGCGTATTACAAATTTCAACACACAAAACAAAACTCAGCCACCCTCGAAAAATCTCGGTGCGTCAGTGACAGTTCAAAGTGAAGAGCACACCTAGTGTGACCATATACAAATTTCGAGGGAAATTTCCAGTCGACTTTCCAATAAAATCTCACCAATACAGGTGCATGCAAACAAGCATACATTGACAGGAATTTGTGTCTTTATTGTTATCACGGCTTTTATCACTTATCACCTTTTGCACAAAAATCGCTGTACTGATATCATGAGAAAATGTTGACTTCGATAAGGGGTAGAAAAAGCAGCAGACCGTATTGTATAAAAGAATGTTTTAAAAAATCAAAGGAAATTTTAGTTCAGATTGGAAAAAAATTCTTGTAAATTTCATAAAGTCTGGATGACCGACGTATGCCCTGAGGCGATTTTTGTATTAAAAGTTTTAAATTCGTGGAATTTTTATGCACTAGCCATAAATATTTACTGTAATTTGATATTACTTTGTTTGTAAAGGGTGTTTCAATAACGACGCTCGAAGTTTGTTGGGTTATAGCGGCCATGTTGTTAAAGCATCATCTGTCAAATTTGTTGTGAATTGTTTAGTAGTGTATCATGGAAGGTTAGTTATACACCATGGAAGGTTATAGCGTTGAACAACTTGTGAAAATCATCAAATTCTGTTCGAGCATTGATTCGCCAAAAAAAAATCATCTTTAGCGACGAGGCTCTTTTTTGGATGAATGGATATGTGAACAAGCAAAATTGTCGGATTTGGGGCGATACCAATCCACACAAGATACACCAGCACTAAATGCATCCCGAGAAAGTCACTGTTTTGTGTGGATTTTAGTCTGGCGGAATCATTGGTCCGAACTTCTTCCAAAACGAAACTGGCATTGCCATAACCGTCAACGGCGAGCGCTACAGATCGATGATAAGTAACTTCTTGTGACCTAAACTGGATGATATGGATACCGACAACATGTGGTTCCAACAGGACGGCGCTACATGCCGCATGCCACAATGGACATTCTGCACGAGCGATTAGACGGCATGGTTATCTCGCGCAGCGA
This sequence comes from Chrysopilus asiliformis, assembly GCA_964034945.1. Classification (NCBI taxonomy): domain Eukaryota; kingdom Metazoa; phylum Arthropoda; class Insecta; order Diptera; family Rhagionidae; genus Chrysopilus; species Chrysopilus asiliformis. The sequence goes on along the minus strand of OZ035963.1, from coordinate 53,930,013 downwards.
CGGTGTGAACTGGCCACCGAGTCGTGCGATTTAACGCCTTTAGACTTCTTCTTTTGGGGCTATCTTAAATCGCAGGTCTATGCGAATAAACCGCATACTTGATGTCCTCAAAGCCAACATAACGAATGAAATACAGCAAATTGAGACATTTTTATGCGACAAAGTCATCGAAAATCGGACCTCCCGAATACGTGCCACCAAGCAAAGCCTCGGCGGATATTGAACGACGTTATATTCCATACTTAATGCCATAAAATATTCTTTTATACAAAAAAAAACTGAGTGGATTTCTCACACACACAACTTGTTTTATTCACATTTAAAAATCGAGCGTCTTTATTGAAAGACCCTTTAGTACAGGTTTGTTAAAAATTCCACTTTGAAGTCATACTCTTCAATAAGATTTTTTAAAATTTATTCCAATCGGATTTTTATGTATGGGAGTCTTATGTAGAATCATATCCTAAATAACTTTTGTTCTTGCACTTTTTTGATAAGATGTACCGTTTTTGAGATATTCGCAAAAATCATTTTCGTTCGTATGGGGGGTAACCCCCCCTCCCCCCTAATGGTCCACTTTTGCCCATTAAGGCCTTGCATTTTACGAAAAACGAATCTGCGTAAAATTTCAAGTCTCTAGCTCAATCCGTGCGCCCGCAATCCGCGCCACAGGCGGACAGACATGCAAAATTTTGGTTTCACCATACGGGTATAAAAAAAGTCAAGAGGGAAGAGGTGATTTTATTCTAGAAGCTAGAAAACAATCTGAATTTTCTTTCAGATTCAAGCGAAAACGGTTAAACCGATTAAGGATTTTCTATACTAAATCACTTGTCAATTAAATCAAATTCTCAGAATTTCTTTGAAAAAATCTGTTTAATGAGTTCTAAAACTAAATTCTGTCCATTTAATTTTCTCATTTCAAGGATTTTTATTCAGTTTTCCAGTATGATAAAAAAAGTACAAACACTTTGTTGCATTAACGACATTTATATATGAAAAGTTGGAAAATTATCACACAAAAATAACAGCGCGGAAACTCTTCAAGTTCTTCAAAAAATGTCACTTTTCATTCAAATTTTCCTCTCGACGGCAAGCAAGATAAGGCTTTGAAAAAATTATTCAAGTTCCGAAAATATCACATTATTCTCAAAGAAAAATTTAATTAAAGCCTGAAGGAAAACTTTTTCAATCTTCTCCCAGACTCGGACGAATTTTCAGATTCACGTCTGTTGGAAAACGTATGAATGAGTGTTTTTGTATCTATTCCCTTGTCGCATTTTAATTATTTTACGACAGTCCCAGGAAGTCATTTTCGGGTAGGGAAATAGAAATGCCTTAGGAGAAACCGGAATCCTTCCCCAATTTTCTGGCGACAGGAAAAATATTTTTTTCACATTTTCGAACAATCGTAAAATAGAAAAAAAATAAGAATTGCAATTTGTGTGTCCAGGACTCCCACCAAAAAGAAACTTTCTTAATGTTTGGAATTTTTCGGTGGTTTTTACTACTTCTTTTAATATTTGAGTTGTGTGGCGCAGTGAACGTAATTTTCCGGGGCGACAATTACGTTTCCAGAATAACAATAGCCGCTAAAACCCCATGACGCCAATTGGAGAACGAGACAAGACCACCGTCTGTCTGTAGCGATCCATAGGAAATTTTTCTTCAATTTTTCCTCATATTCAACATCCCTGATTGTCATTATCCTATTTTTCCGATATTAATTCTGATAGCATTCAGTAAATAATGTCAATCGAATCTCGTTTCAACAGAGAATAAAAACTTTTCTAATTCGCTCTGTGCGTTTTATTATTTTCCCATTTTCCGAGTCTTTAAAACTGGAATTTTCCGGTCATTAATTAAAAGAAATAAAATGCGTTTCGTTCAATTAAAATTAAATCAATTTCCACTCTAGCAATTTCTATTTACGGCCATTAATTGTTGTACATTATTTGTTATTTACTGACCAAAATGCATTTTAATGCGTGCTTAAAATTTTTCTCTTTTATTCTTAATTGAATTGAAATTGCTCTCATTAAGCGGGTTTTAAATTTCCAGCACATATTGATTTTATAAAACAGAAAAACAAAAATTTTCTATAGCGAGTGAAACTTTTGTAAACATTATTGTGGGTAAATTACTTTCGTTCGTTAATTGTTTAAAAGTGGATTATATTGGAAGGGTAAATTTCAATAATTTCTACGAAAAAAGGGGTTTTAGATTTACGATAAATTCCATTTTTTTAGAGGCAATTAATTAACCTGCATTTTCCTTGTTTTTCATATTATAAGCGCATGGTCGAAATTATTCAAAACAATGCAACTCTAGGGGTGAGAGAAGATGCGGTAAAAATTTCCATAATCTTAAACCAGGTCTTATACAGGGTGTCCCATTTAAAAGTTCAGATTTAAAAATTAATAAAAAAAACCAACGGCTTTATATTTTCCCAAATCGTTTTTTTATTTGAAAGCTCAATCCTTCCGGTTATTTTTGGAATATGATTTTATTTATGTAAATGTGAGCCGCGGCTGGCCTTGGCGTACTCCATTTGGTCGGTCCAATTTCTGAACACATTTTGGATTGTGTGCGGCTCTATTTCGGCAATGGCTGCTTCAATATTGGCCTTCAAATTGTTAATTGTTTGAGGATTGTCCGCATAACATTTGTCCTTCACGGCCTCCGCACTTCGGCTATTGTTAGGCCCACTGTGTGGCACGGAGCACCGTCTTGTTGGAACCAAAGGTCGCTCACATCAATATTTTCAAGATAAGGCCACAAAAAATGCGAATCGATGTTCTCGGCCACCCCGGCGATATTTTCGGTCGAACGAACAGGACGAACACGGGTACGCGTTGGTTTGTCAATTAACAAGCCCGTTTCACGCACTTTATGTACAAACTTCTTAATACCGTTGGCTGAGAGCGCCGACTTTCCACCAGACGGTATTTCTTGCGATTTCGGACCAATTGTCTTTATTGTGGAAATGAATTTCCAACATTTCCCACTTTTGCTGAAGCGTTAAACGACTCATTTCGTCAACCAGAAATATTATACTGAATTTCTGTCAAAGAAAGAATGACATTAGTGTTGCCAGAGCCAAAATAACCGGTATATGAAATCTGAACCGATAGATGGGACACCCTGTATATTCAGTCTCATATACAAAGTTCTTAAATTTAAATGCGCCGCGCGCAAAAACTCCTAAAAAAATAAATGCACCGCAGAAAGAACGATGCACGATTTTGCCCCTAAACTAACTTTTGAATCAGTGAAGTTTTCACTTTGGTTGAGGACTTTTTGGAAAAGGCACAGTCTCTAGTTTCATCCATATATGGCTTCAAGAGCCACCGAATTGCAGGGGGATGGTGAGGAGTTAACGAACTTTCTCCTGGGCACAACTTCCATTTATGCCATGATTTCTGTGAAAAATTTCTTGAGTGGTTCTTTAAGAAAATGCAATGTTGTCAACCTACGCACCCACTCCCCATTCTCCCCCTCCCCACCTCCCGCTCTCTCCTCCCCACCCCCCGCTCTCTCCTCCCCACCCCCACTCTCCCACAAACTTAAGTAATAAACTATTAAGTTGTTCCTACACAGTAAAAACAATCGAAGGATTTAGTCAAAACAACACCATTTTTTTTCAAATTTTCATGAAACGTTTATGAATTTTTTGCATTTGATACCAAATGTTTATAAAAACATGCGAGTTGATACAAATTCGGTTTCTACAGACAAAAAACAAATTTTTTTATAGAAAATATAAAAAGTCCTGAAAAAAATTAAGTTTTCTTGGTGCAAACGGTGCTAATTAGGTTAGCCACAATTTTTTTTTTGAGAATACCACGCACAAGCGGGTCTCTTCCATAGGAATTAACTCTCTAATATTCTATTTATGGGTTAATTTACCAACCCTATGTTTTATTAACTGCTTTAATATCATATTTAAGTTTTCACATTGAATCCCAATTAATTTCCCATCAAATTTGTTCCCAACTTCCCACTGGCTTAGCAACATAAAAAATTGCTCCAATGTTCAAACTTTTTCCATATGAAACTTTTTAATCTATCGAAATGGAATTCCCCAAAATAATATCAACCCAAACCCGACTCAACCCGACCTCCATATAATGATCACGTCCTTTATCAGTTTTCCAACTCAATTAAACCGTCAACAAACTTGTTCCAAACTTGGTCCCCGACTATCATCGAGAGAAAACTATTTAACCAAAAGAGGCGAAAGGATTTCTCCAAAGAAGTTAATAAGGATGGAAAAACTCCCACACGCAGAGCTGCTTAAGGGACAAACCCAATTCCGTTTTAAGGGAAAGTTTTGAAAGACATTTCGCTTGATTGGAAAATCGCCAACACATGCAAAAATTCTAATCTCTCCGGATATTCTTATTTGATTTTCTGAAATTGCTCTAATCCTCAATGCCCGTGGATATATTTTGTTTGATTTTGGTTGAAATCCCCAAACACTTTCCCAAAAATGGTCAATCGACTAATTAAAACGAACATTTGATTAAAGCCTTTGAGGCGTAAAAAAGGACATCCGGACAGTAATGTGGCGTATGTCAGTCAAAACTTATTTCTTACACATGGATATTATTGCCGATTTATTTGGGATTGAGGGGCAGGAAGAGAATCTAGAGTGTCATCCCTAAAGGCAAACATTGTCTGGATTTATGTATAACTTGTGATCAAACAGGACGTGTGAGTTGGAATTCAATTTCCTACTTCCTGATATCAATGGACAGCAAGGGGTTTCTCGCTTCAAAAAAAAAGGACTCGAAACGGGAATAATTTGAGGTATAGTAAATGAATTTTCCCTATACTTACTTGGCAGCAAAGCTAATTGATCCCGACAGGATTCATTCAGTCGATTCGATTAAGAAAATTACTTCTTGTTTAATACAATGTTGGCTATTTCTGGTCTAGTAATATCCCGATTAAGGATGAAAATAAGGTAGACGAAAGTGTCTTATAAAACGCTTATTTTACTGCAATTATTGTTCTTTTTTTTTAGTGTGTTATAAAGCGCCTATTTTACTGCAATTATTGCTTTTTTTTTTAGTGATACGGAAGTATGCAATTTCAGAATTTGATTAAGGATTTTTCAATCGTTTTGATGCGTTTTTTCTGAAAGACAATTGCGTCGCTTGCAAATAATGTCATTTAGATTGGAATCGGGATTCTTATTTCATCCAATAATCCTTGAAATCCGTCGTGAATTTCCTTCAGAAAACTCTTCAAACTGGATTTATTTGTGCAAGAAATTCAGTCGTTTTACAAAAATTCAAAGCAAGCAAGAAAAATCCTCTCTGATGATGAAAGTTTTCCCCAACTACTTCTCAAATTTCCCTAACATCCTACAGGATCCAGTCCTGAATCCTAAATACCGAAAAAAAACTCACTCCTGTAAACCGAAAGCACTTAATGTTTTATTAACATTTTCCGCCAACGGAATAAACTAAGAGCAGTTTCGAGTACATCGTCTGATGCATAAATTCAACCTTTTTTTTCGTAAAATAAAAAAAAATTGAGAAAAACTCAAAAAACAACTCACATACACGCTGGGAGTGGGAGAGTGGCGTTTGTTTAAGATTTATGATAAAATTCCATGATGGTGTTAAGAGCACCTGTGTCATCTTTCCGAGGGTGGAAAAATGCACATCGAGGATGAAAAACGTCGCGTCGCAGAGTTTAAAAAAGTTTAACTTTGTGCTCTTAGCATCCTAAATATGGATATAAACTTGGATCAAAAACTTACTCTCAGTTTAAATTTAGAAAGTAAAGAAATTAAGGGAAATTTTCCAAAAAATGTCTGATTTTTGCAAAATTTTCATCAGATATTGCATCTGGGAAATGTTACTGTTTGGCACGGAAAACTTATTTCAGAAGTTTAGGCTAAGCTAACTGACTCACAAGTCGTAGCCTCGTCCTATTGACGGGCAATGTTGTGTAGATACAGTCAAATGGTCAGGGCTGAATTCTGGATTATAAATACTTTAGCCTAAAATTATCCTTTTTACCCCTCGGCTCCTATCTCTTGACCCGTTAAAACAAAGAACCATGCAATTTTCGATGATTTTTATGCCCCCGGCTTAACTTTTGAACCAGTTGGGGTTTTACTTTCGTTCTACCTGCTTTGGAAAGGTATTTTGCTCTGATACTGTCTCTGATCTTGTCTCTTATCGGGCTGAAACTTGGACTGTAGGGGTTTTGGGTGACGAGAAATCGAAATCCGTTGTCCATTTTAAGCTAGCACAATTTTTTGAGGCGACCCTAGGCGCCCTGGCCAAACGGTGAGAGCTATCGAAAAACGGACAACGGAATCGATTTAAGCCATTTTCTGTGCCTTGACGTTCACATAACCTCATGCCTATTTATATCGAAGCAGCTTTTGTGTAGGTACAGACAAATAATTAGGGTTCGATTTTTGGTTATACTTTAGCCTGAAAATACCCTTCTTACCCCTCGGCTGCTATTACTTGAACCGTTAAAGCAATTTTGATCCAGTTGTCGCTATTAAGCAATCAGCCCCCAAGAGAAAATTTACGACCACCAAAAAAACTTCTCCTCTCCTGTGAACCCCATACTCTGCTATTTTTAATAGGTTAAAAATGCTTGGTTTAATTTAATATTCGAGAGAAAGAAAAACAAAATGAAATGTCCATTAACCCATCATGAAAAATTCCAGCAGATTTTCTTTTCGAAATCAATCTAAATTTTTATAAGTAAAAAACAAGATATTTCTTAAAATTACAATATATTTCTACAAACAATTTCATACAGTTTTTAACAAAATTCTCATCGCACGTGGTCATTATTTTTATAAAAGTAATTCATTTCGAAAATGCTGTCATTGAGTTCATCTTCTTGGTCATCTTCTGGTGACATTTCATCGTCACAGTCGTATCCTCCATCCAAGGATTTATTTGAATCCGTCAGTGATACGGAGAACTTTTCATTTTTGCAATCTTCTTCTTCGGCATATTCACCATCATTAAACAGTGATATGTCCTTGATTTCTTCTTTTTCGATGTATCTTCCAAACAAGGATCTCTTGCAATTTGGTCCATGCGTCCATGATGGGAAGGACTCTTCTTCCTTGACTTCTTCAATTTCTCCTTTCTCGATGTATCCTACATCCAAGTGTGTATGCAAATCGAGCCCTTGTATCAGTGATATGAAGGGTTCTTCTTCGTTGGCCACCATATCGTGTTCTAACGTTATTTCTTCAGCGTATACTTCGGCGCCGATTTCTGGGACATCCATTGCAAATTCTAGCCTGTCTTCTTGGTCATCCATTTCAACAACCTTGTAGTCTTCTTCGAGATCATAGAAATTGCCATCAGATTCGTCGAATTCTTCCAACTCCGTTGCATATTCTATAATACTATGTCTATTCACTCCCAATAAATAGTTGTTGTTCTCATCTGGTTCTGGAATTTCGACTTCGATGTGATGTACCTCCAATGAGGGATTTGTAATTCCTTCCAAAAATAGTATAAACGGATATTCTATTGAATTATCGGAGAACCGATAAAGATTCAAAAGATCTCCATCGTCGTAGAGATTTGTAACAGTATATGTCGAATTCATTTTTTCAGAATAATATTTTTTTCTTAATTTTCCACCTGTGACTTTCAAGTTGAAATTAAAACTGATTGTCAGGCCATCGATCTGGTCCTTTTTATGTGTTCCTCATTACAGGATAAATCAATTACAATTCCAGGTTTAATTCGAAGATGTTTAACGATTAGTTGGGAAAATCCCAAAATTTCTTCTAACAATTTAGCAATAAAAATAGTTGAAGTAAGAAAAAGGGCTTCTCGCGCCGGCGTTCCCCACTATCACGTGTTAGGACTTAAGGGTAATTAAGGATAATTAGAATGTAATTAACGCATGTTTATTACTTCAAGTTTATTGCCTTGACTTGACCTGCAGAAAAACCGAATTTACCGAATTTACCGAAAAACAGCCCACAATTGTCTCAAAGGGCAATAAAAAAAAATAACTTATTCTGTACAGTTAAAAATAATTACAATATTCTAGGCCAATTTCGAATGCTATGTAAAAATATATCACGAATATAAATTTACATACCAAGTGTAAAGTTACAATTCGAAGTGTAAATCGAATAAATTGTGCAAGATTTTGTATAAGAAAGTCATGTGCTGTTCACATCAGAAATTTTCTTCATTCCTTCTTAAAAGGCCATATAAACAAAAAAAATAGAAAAATTAAAATATTTTTCAAATGCCTCGCAAAAAGAGAGTGCGTCAATTGACAACACCGCATATTTTTAAATTTCTGCGGTGCATTTATTTTTTAAGGAGTTTTTGCGCGCGGCGCATTTATTCTTATTACTTTTCACTTGCAGAACAGAACGTACTTTTCCCCTAATATTCCTAATTTTAAATGTCATTGGTCTCAAAATTTCAACTTCAGGTCCATCCTGCTCAAACTTTCAATGTAATTTCATTCTCCAGATCGCGAATAACTCCATTACTAGAGGGCAGGGCGAACCTAAAGGGCTCCTAAAATTTGGTCTCCAAATAAGGGGTCCCCAAATTTTTATACGTTAAAAAAGAGTTCTTAAATTTCCGACTAGCGATTTTTTAGAAGCCGACAAACTTTTTTTTTCGCAAGGAGTGGGTTAAAATTTGTAGGTACGACGCTACTGGATGGCAAATTTTGCTCTTGCCGAAGAGAAGAACGAAGTTAAAGCTCTATGCTTATTTTGGACTTTTCTAAGCCCCCACTGCCCCCCTCCACCTCCAACGTTTCCCACCACCCGCCACCCTATCGCCATACTTTTTGGGGATTTTTTTTGTGTGGAGTTTAGTATCGGCGTCACACCTCAATAGCGATCATATTTTCAAAACTGCAAGAGACATCGCAGTGCCTAAGCTTTCTGGGACTCTGCAAAAAAAAATTTTCACACCAATCGACGTTCTCAGCATCTACAAGACCTAGATTCGCCCAAGACTTGAGTATAATTCGCAAATTTGGGCTGGAGCACCAAAAACTGTCCAACAACTGCTGGACCGAATTCAAAAACGTGCGATCCGACTGATTGAAGACAAGTATGTGACAAATTTCTGAGCATCGTCGCTCAGTTGGGGTACTCAGCGTATTCTGTAGATATTTCCATGGGAAATGTTCCACTGAAATTTCCCAACTTATTCCTCCACGGTATATTTTCCCTAGACTATCTCATGTGGCTGCACGCGCGCACGACTTCTTCCTTGAACCTCCCCGTTTTCGTACAGTAAAGTTTAGGAGTTTCTTCAGTCCGCGAACAACAAGACTTTGGAACGACTTACCATCCAATGTGTTCCCCCCGGACTATAACCCGCAGAAGTTCAACGAGAACATAAGTCGACATCTTCTTTCGTTTTTCCGACAATCCTGAGCTGTGCTTCGGCATTACAGGGTCTTCTCCTAAGCTCTGGCTGAAGCTATAAAAAAATAGGTCCCTCTCTCCCCCTATCACTGTGACGCATTAGAGGCCCTATCTGATAAATCATTCAAAATTAGAGTGAAACAACCAACAAATATTTTTTTGTGCGAACAATTCGAATTTTTACACTTTTTGCATTTATTAGACAAACACCATAATTTCACGCCCGACATCAATGTCAAGTCAATAAAAAAAATTTCCAGACAATAAGACTATTCCCTTTAATACGAACAACACTCGAACTACCGACTTTTCTTTTCTCTATCAAACTTTAAAAAATATCCTTTTTTCCTCGATTGCGATCAAACCCTTTCGATTTCTAGACAATTTCACCGAGAATTCCTCTCCTTTTACCCCCCCCACACACATACACAACAATATACAATATTTTTTTTCGACATTTTCTTTTGTTTGCTATGCACCATGATAGTATCGTCAGGTGAAATTCTAGTCATGTTTAACGATAAAATGTGTTGTATCATTCCACTAGACTTGTTGATTTTTCCATTTCCATTCTTGCCATTTTGGTCAACGGATTATGCCGAATGTCGCCCTCACCCCCCTTGTCCTGGATTTTTCCACAAATTCGTACCCGAAAAAACATCCTGTCGAATTTTCAGCCCCCCCAAAAATTTGATAAAAATTCACCATGCAAACCCTTATCACAATACTACGATATTTAGATACATCGAATCGGTTTGATTTTGTATTTTTTGCGAAATTTTCTGTGTGCACATATCGATCCTGATCTGAATCCTGAGAAGGGAATGAATTTTCGAACCAGAGGATAAATAGAGAGTAGAATTTTTATCATCGTCCTTTTAGAAGTTTTCGGTGGGAACGACGAGGTGAGGTTTTAGGAAAAGAATGGTGAGTTACTGATGCGGTTGATTCGGTATAGAATGAAATATTTTTTTTCGGTATTTCGGCAACACTTTGCCAGATAAAGTGATTTAGCAGGAGAATGAAAAAAGGGACAATATTTTGATACCTAGTTCGACTCGACTTACTGGTCGACAGACGATTCAAAAACGACATAAAAAGGGGTGAGTTTTTTTGTGTATATTCCTGTCACCGTTCCGTGCAGACCAATGGAAAAGTTTATTAAACACTAAATTCACCTTATGTTGGTTTAACAATCAGCAACTCAAAATAACTCCAAAATATCACCCCTTTTCCTTGCTTTTACTTAAACAAATTATTAAAAGATCGTTCCTTACTTACCATAATAAATTCCGTTCACTCGAGGTTATCGTATCACTGAAATGATAACAAGAAAATTCAATTATTAGCGAATTTTGAAAATGTAACTAAGGATACAAGACCAAGGATACACAGAAATATTTGTTAGATTAGAAAGTTTTCCAGGGAAACCATTTTCCCCGGCCATGGTTCAGTTGTTAAATGAGATACAAACGAGTGAATCCTATGAGAACTTCTGTAATTTCGTACTTTCCAAAGAGAAACTACACAAAACTTTCCCTGAAACTTTGATTTCAATCACATTTCTCTTAAACGTATTTACATTTAGTCTGATTTGCTTAGGGGCATTAAGACGAATTCTGTATGTATGAAATTTTATTGAAGTTTGTTGGAAATGTCGGTGGATTTTTTATTTATTTATTTAGTCATACAGAGTAATCTTATAGACAATTATTCTAACAAAAAATATTTAAGTCTGTTGTAGTGGAATGTTTTTTAATAAATCCATGCTGAACCTCGCTTAAAATGTTCTTTCAGTATCGGTAAATAAGATTAGTTACTGCACACTCAGAAAACTTCAGAATAGCATCTATAATTCTCTATATTATCTCTTTTGCTTGATTTATGCAGAGGAATCACATATGAACTCTTCCACAAATCAGGAAAAATGTAAAAAAATAAAATAGAAGGCGAATCTAGACAAGTTTATATCCTTTAAATTTTGTCTCATTTTAATCGCAGAAGACAAATTATTCCGTACACTTTTAAATAAATTTATTATTTAAATTTTGTTTTGCTTTTCCAACTTCCCCCACCAGTCGGTCAAGTCTTCGTCCGTATCCGCTTAACATGGCCTTCGACGTCGTCCTAAAGATGAGTCAAAATCCTACAAAAAGCCCCACAATTATCAGGATATGGTGTTAAGGTGCCGCTCCACATGAGAGTAAATACGCGAGTAACTCTCAAAAACTCTCGAGAGTTAATCGCAGGAGGTTGTCGATTTGAGAGTTAATTTCGGCGATTTTTCTCTTTTCAAGGCCAATATCTTGATTTTTTTGACATCTTGCTTTGGCGAGTTCTCGAGAGCTATTAGCGAAATTCAAACGCCGTTCGTATCTGGCGAGCAACTTCCCGAGAGTTCAGTGGATGCGTGTCGACTAGAGAGTAGAATCACTTTTGACAGCTCGCAGAAACTAGCTCCCGAGTTTTTGCGAGTTTCTGCGAGCGACTCTCACAGACGTGGCCATTTGCGAATAGCTGCTATCGAGAGGTTCTCGCCGGCATTTACTCTCATGTGGAGCGGCACCTTTAGGGCTATTTATAATTTTAGAGTTTTCAGATCCTTCATCATCCCTAATTTTAGAGTTTTCGGACCCTCCATCATCCCTAATTTTAGAGTTTTTGGATCTTCCATCATCCCTAATTTTAGATCCCTATTTTTTCGGATCCTCCATCATCCCTAATTTTAGAGTTTTTGGATCTTCCATCATCCCTAATTTTCGAGTTTTCGAATCCTCCATCCCTAATTTTAGAGTTTTCGAACCCTTCATCATCCCTTATCACACTTTATCGCGTTTTTTTTAGCACCTCGCCGTCATACTACCGCAGAACCACATGCAGTTTGAGTGTTTTGGGGGTAATGGACAAATCATTAATATTTATTTTAAAAAATTGTGTAATTTAAAAAAAAATAGTATTTAGTCATGCATGAACTTAGGCACGTACAACGTTAAAAAATAACAATTGTGATGAACACAAAACTTTTCTCTGCAATATTTAGTTTCGGAAAAAAATATGTAAAAAATAATTAATATCTTTTTAAATATCTTGAGAACCATTAGAGATACAAAAAGAACATTAAAGCAAAAATCTAGACAAGTTTATATCCTTTAAATTTTGTCTCATTCTTTTTCAAAAAGCGCATAGGTTTCGAGAAATTTTCAAAAGCAGTGTAATATTTTTTAAAAAAATGGATGGGAGATACCCGTTAAAGTGACTTTTCCAAAAGTTGATAAAAAAAACTACGATTTTTATGAAAGGTTTTTACAAAAAATTTCAAGTCGCTAGTTCAACGCGTTCTCGAATTATTTAAGATACGTAAAACGGACAGATCGACAGACAGATACAAAGACATCCTCATAATTGTGCCTGAAATGGATCTCATACTGATCAGAAAAGTTTTATCTGCCTCCGTTCTCGAGTCGGTCTCCGTCATGAATACAATATTTTCCCTCTATAGAAGAGGAAAGTAAAAATACTACCATATTTAGGCATGCACAAACTTTTGTTCCGGATTATTTGGTTTGGTTAACAAATTTTCAACTTCTGTACAATTTGTTGAAGAATTTGAACCTTCAGCGTGTTTTTCTTTAAAAAAATTTCCCCTGCGGCGCATCTAATAATAATAATAGATCGATTGCGATCAAAACTTCCATGCGGCAAGAAACAAAACCTCACATTTTTGGGTTTTTTTTTTGAAAATTCTAGGGAAGGGAAACAAAATAATTTACAAAAAAAACTATTTTACTGATTTATTTCAATTTTTTCTTAAATTTCGTTCTTAAAAATCTCTTTTTTTGCGAGACATTTGAAAAATATCTTTCTTTTTTTTTTTTGTTTGTATGCCCGATATATTTTTACAGCATTCGAATTTGGCTTAGAATATTGTAATTATTTTTAACTGTACAGAATTAATTATTCTTTTTTATTGCCCTTTGAAACAATGATGGGTTGATTTTAGGTCAAATCAATTTTTCTGCAGGTCAAGTCAATGCAATAAACTTGAAGTAATAAACATGCGGTAATTACATTCTAATTATCCTTAATTACCTTAAGTCCTAACACGTGATAGTGGGGAACGCCGGCGCGAGAAGCCCTTTTTCTTACTTCAACTATTTTTATTGCTAAATTGTTAGAAGAAATTTTGGGATGTTCCCAAATAATCGTTTAACATCTTCGAATTAAACCTGGAATTGTAATTGATTTATCCTGTAATGAGGAACATATAAAAAGGACCAGATCGACAGCCTGACAATCAGTTTTAATTTCAACTTGAAAGTGACAGGTGGAAAATTAAGAAAACAATATTATTCTGAAAAAATGAATTCGACATACACTGTTACAAATCTCTACGACGATGGAGATCTTTTGAATCTTTATCGGTTCGCCGATAATTCAATAGAATATCCGTTTGTACTATTTTTGGAAGGAATTACAAATCCCTCATTGGAGGTACATCACATCGAAGTCGAAATTCCAGAACCAGATGAGAACAATAACTATCTATTGGGAGTGAATAGACATAGTATTATAGAATATGCAACGGAGTTGGAAGAATTGGACGAAACTGGTGTCAATTTCTATGATCTCGAAGAAGACTACAAGAATGTTGAAATGGATGACCAAGAAGACAGGCCAGAATTTGCAATGGATGTCCCAGAAATCGGCGCCGAAGTATACGCTGAAGAAATAACGTTAGAACACGATATGGTGGCCAACGAAGAAGAACCCTTCATATCACTGATACAAGGACTCGATTTGCATAGACACTTGGATGTAGGATACATCGAGAAAGGAGAAATTGAAGAAGTCAAGGAAGAAGAGCCCTTCCCATCACGGACGCATGGACCAAATTGCAAGAGATCCTTGTTTGGAAGATACATCGACAAAGAAGAAATCAAGGACATATCACTGTTTAATGATGGTGAATATGCCGAAGAAGAAGATTGCAAAAATGAAAAGTTCTCCGTATCACTGACGGATTCAAATAAATCCTTGGATGGAGGATACGACTGTGACGATGAAATGTCACCAGAAGATGACCAAGAAGATGAACTGAATGACAGCATTTTCGAAATGAATTACTTTTATAAAAATGATGACCACGTGCGATGAGAATTTTGTTAAAAACTGTATGAAATTGTTTGTAGAAATATATTGTAATTTTAGGAAATATCTTGTTTTTTACTTATAAAAATTTAGATTGATTTCGAGGAGAAAACAATCTGCCGGAATATTTTTCGATGGGTTCTAAATTTATTTTTCTTTCTCTCGAAGATTTAATTAAACCAAGCATTTTTAACCTATTAAAAATAGCAGATGAGGGGGTTCACAGGAGAGGAGAAGTTTTTTTGGTGGTCGTAAATTTTCTCTTGGGGGCTGATTGCTTAATAGCGACAACTGGCTCCAAATTGCTTTAACGGTTCAAGTAATAGCAGCCGAGGGGTAAGAAGGGTATTTTCAGGCTAAAGTAGAACCAAAAATTCAACCCTAATTATTTGTCTGTACCTACACAAAAACTTTACTTCGATTTATACAGGCATGAGGTCATGTGAACGCCAATGTACAGAAAACGGCTTAAATCGATTAGCAATTCAGTTTATAGCAAAGACATCTTGAAAAAAAAAAAAATATTTTCGTACAAATAGCATCTAATTGATATTTACTGAGCCTCTGTTTCGCCTTTTATTGTTGCACACGTCACAGAGGAGTGAAATTTTGTTCACAAACCGAAACAGTGCTCGAAAACTGAAAGTCTGTTCATAAGAGGCATTTTGGGTTCAAAAGACGTTAAAAGAACGACTCGTTCTAAGATGTTCAGATTAAAAAGTTCATAAGCCGACACATTTTTTGCCACCAAAGAATGTTCATAAACATAAGGGTCTATAAAGAACGATGCACGATTTTGCCCCCAAACTAACTTTTGAATCAGTGAAGTTTTCACTTTGGTTGAGTACTTTTTGGAAAGGGCACAGTTTCTAGTTTCATCCATATATGGCTTCAAAAGCCACCGAATTGCGGGGGGATGGTGGGGGGTTAACGAACTCTCTCGTGATTTCTGCAATGATTTCTGTGAAAAATCACAAGACAGTTCGTTAACCCCTCCCCCTGCAATTCGGCGGCTCTTGAAGCCATATATGGATGAAACTAGAGACTGTGCCCTTTCCAAAAAGTACTCAACCAAAGTGAAAACTACACAGGTTCAAAAGTTAACCCAGGGGCACGAAAAACGCTATTTCCTGCATGGTTCTTTAAGCATTCTTGGACTAAAAAGAGGTTCTTTAAATGAATTGCTCATAAAACGAGGCCTTTTTGAGCTACGAAATAGGTTTATAAACCGAATTATCGACCAATCTAAGCATTTTTGGTTTTAAAAAAAATCTTGAATCGAATCGAAGTATTTTTGTCGCTTAAAAGATGTTTGTACAACAAACTAAGGTAGTAAACCGAAGCATTTTTTTGGGTTGAAAATATGTTTATAATTTTTGTTTTGACTCATTCAAAAACACAAGCATTATTGGACTTAAAAAGGTTCATAAACCGAGCGGTCACGAAATCGTGCCATCATCGGGGAATCTAATGAGGCTTTTAGATCACATTCCTAAAAAAAACCCAAGCATTCGTGAACTCGAAAAAGGTTCACCGAAGGATTTACGGGCCGAGTCATTGTTCGGTTAGAAGGAAATTTATAAAATTCGTCAATAAACCGAATAATTCTGGGATTTCAAAGAGGTGCATAAACCAAAGCTTCCAAAAACGTGATTTCGTAATCGAAAGAGGTTCATAGACAGAATAATTCATCAACTGAGATAGTTTTGAGCTACGAGGAGGTTCATAGACCCAATTGTTCATAAACTGAATCATTTTTAAACTCCAAATAGTTTCAATGGGCGATTGGTCGAAAAACAGAGAAAATGGTGGGCTCACCCATAACCATATTAGTTCTTTACTTATTTAATAAAAAGGTCCATAAACCATATTAGTTCTTTCCTTATCTAACAAAAAGTATAATTTTTGGAGTTCTGGTATTTTTTTCCCAATTTAATTTAAAAAATAAAGTCTACATACAGAGTTTAACCTTTAAAGTGATAATGTCTCTTCACAAAACCATATCAAATAACTTTAAATGAGTTTAAGTGCGAACATTAATAAATTTGAAACCAATTATTTTATGATAAAACTATTTTTGCTCTGAAAATTAATATCTCCAGACGGCAGAAGTTCCAAAGCTATCATCGTTTTAAATTCAGTAGCAATTTTCTCTTCGAGACGAACTAAAAATCAGATTTTCTTCGTGCAAAGAAACCAAAGTTCATGCTTTTCTTACTGCAAATTGCAAGAAGATAATTTTTTTCTTTAGTTTATACTTAGTTTCTGGTTGAATAAGTTTTTTATTTTCCAAAAGTTGAAATTTTTTAATTAAATTCTACAATGAACTCTGAAGCTTCCACTTAAGTGACTCTCCATTTCATTTTATAAATTTTTCTTCTCAACAAAAGTGCAAAAAAGAAATGAATATCGTCTCATTCGTTCAGCTCGCCTCAAGCAGCCACGATTGTTCTTTTTTAAAAAAAAAAAGAAAAACTTGTTAACCCTTGACCCTTACGGTCACTTAAAAAGGGCGATGCGATTTTCTACATATTCACGTTTCCACGATTTTTCTGACATGCCGCTGTACCTCTGTTTGTGGTAGCGACTGTTCTGTTTGCCAACCGTCTGCTGTTCGCCTAAATATCTGCAACTCCAGTCTAGTTTCAGGCGGAGACATTTTCTATGGACATACTAATATTTATACGGAGGCCATACAGAATTCCTGTAATTAAAACCAACTTCTGGTTGTTTGCTTTTCAGTTGGTGGCATTTTCCGCAGTGAACCGACCTGAACGGGTTGGGAAATTCTATCCTGACTAGCCACAAAAAAAAATCAAAAACAAGATGAGAAACAAAAAAATCGTTAACGTTCTAGGATAGTTTGGATAAAAAATTCAGTGGACGCACACCATTGGCGGTACATTCTGAATACATTTCAAAAATTTTAGGGGGAAAAGTTTGCACATACTCGTATTTGATATTATATTTCACGGAAAAAATCGAACATTCATAGCATAGTGGGTAAAATTTAATTGGCATGAAATTCAAATTTTTATAGACAATTAGAGATTTGTGAAAGTTTGAGAAATTGGATTTTAGTTGATTTCATTGTTGGTAAAAATTAATCTTTATTAACACGAAAAGTTTAAAGCGCAAAATACAATCGGCCCGACACAACATTTACGGCGACAATTTAGATTTTAAACTCACAGCACTCTATGCTTCTGTGTACAATCAATCCGACCTAATTGGTCGTCGTAAAAAGTTGAATCGAATTGAACTTTTGTCGGTCAGCTCGCCGACAAAATTTAATGGTTGAGGCAAAATGGAATCTTATGGGAACGTCATAAAATCTAAACTTCGTCAGTCAAGGGGAAATTCAAGCAAATATTAGGAAATATAGTTCGTATGCTGTGTTGCTTACATTCACATTCCTAATTTGTATGATAATTGGTAACAAAAGAATATTATGTGGCTCACCGTCCGACTGTCAAAATCAAATGAAAAGCAAATGACGTTTAGAACAACAAAGTGTGCGCAATTGTATATGGAGGGCGACATTAGTTGTGTTTTTTTTAATGTTCTGAACCCGATCAGAACAAGCTTTCCATACAAAATCCTGCACCAGCTTTTCAGCTCGAACAGCGTTTGGAACAAAGGGAAATTTTATACGGTAATGTACGGTAATGAAATGCTGCTAACTTCAACGTAATAATTCTGACATTTGATTTTCAATTGAAGAATTTCTGTTGGAATTTATACATGGGAGATAGCGAATCGTGAGTAAAATATAAAATTAAAAATACTTTTTTATAAGATTTTGATTTAAAGTGTACGCCGCATATGGCAGCATAATGAGACTAGAGCACTGCTGGATTGCTACTCTCGCCGCCCGGAAAGAAGAATTTGAAAATTCAAGAAGAAAGAAATTTGCCTTCCAGAATATGTTCGAAGATTTGACATCTTTAAATATTTTAGCAAGAACTACTGTTGGGGCGCTCGAAAACTTTTTTGCGTGTATAAATCTGCAAAGGACAACAAGTCAAGAACGGTCGCAGCGCCAGCGGTTTATCCATTCTGTGACAGGCTTATTTACATGTACATTCATTTTTGTCAGTACAAAATAAAACCAAAATAATCAAAACTGTGTTTTTTTTTTTAAATTTATGTATCTCGAATGACAATTTCGATAAACGCAACGTAAAACAAAACGAATTAACTTCGCACTTTTTAAAGTTTCGGATTTAAATTAATTATTTTCATGTCATAATTTGAAAAAATTCAACAGTAACGGCCTACTGATGTAACAAACGTGAAGTTAGTTCCGATTGAACTTGATGAAATTTCCCTCTTACTCTGGATCGTTTTTTTAATGTTCTCTGTTCTAGAACATTAAAAAAAACACAACTATTGTGGTCGTAATCTGCCGCCGTAAATGTTGTGTCGGGCCAATTGTATTCCGGCGTTATTTTACAAAAGTCGGATCGATCCGATACTACTTTAGGACAGTTTATTTTTACTAAACCGTGAGGTAGAACATTTTAATGAAACTAATATATGTTTGTTTGTCTGTCTGTTTGACCATGTTCAGATTGGTTGAAATAGTCCGCCTAATTCTGACAGAAACTGGCAACATTAAGGCAAGGTGAGGAAGTGGGGCTGACCTTGCCTAAATGTTGAAAGTTTCTGTCAGAATTAGGCGGACTATTTCAACCAATGTGAACAGGCTCTTTGAGATTACAAAACTCTCAAGACCAATTTTTACGCGATTTTTTCCAAATTAATGATCAGCGTTGCCAGGAGCAGGTTTTTAGCTATGTTGAAATTTCAAAATTAACGCAATAAAAAGGATAACGAAAATATCCTTTTTCTCGTTTTTCCCGGGAAAAAATCGCCATAAGGTGGTTTCTGGGGTCGTTGATCGCGATTCCGGTGTTGGAATTTCAAAATTCGAAACGGAAGGTCCTGTAAGGATAACGAAAATATCATTTTTCTCGTTTTTCCCGGGAAAAAATCGCCATAAGGTGGTTTCCGGGGTCGTTGATCGCGAATCCGATGTTAGATTTTTAAAATTCTAAACGGAAGGTCCTGTAAGGATAACGCAAATGTTCCTTTTTCCAATTTTTCTTGCTTATCACAAATCGGGTGTTGGAATTTCAAAATGCGAAACAGAAGGTCCTGTAAGGATAACGTTTTTTCCCAAAACTTTTCAAGTTATTTATGGTTTTTTGGCATTCTAAAATTTATAAAAAAAAACTTTAAGCTTGCAACGAAGGGTCTGCTAGTACTTAATAAAAGCGTTTAATTTCCCCGATAAATGAGATTTAATTCAATTGCTAAAAGAATTTTTGAAAACCAAACGATTTTATTGTTATGTACATTTAAATTCGTCAAAATTTCACAAATGAATTTATTATTTCAAACAGAATTAATTTCAATGGCAATTTGGAAATGAAAATTGCTAAATTTCCAAATTCATATCCTCGTTGATAAACAAATTTACATTTATGTACATAAGTTGATTAATTAATTATAACGAGGCTAAAACATGGGCTGCACCACATATGCCTCATTTGAAATTAGCTTCAATATCATTATTCTAGAGCTCCTCTCCCCTCATATTTCGGGTGGTGTTTTGAATGATATCCTTCACCCCTTCTGTTGAAATTGTAGATTCTATGATAAACCATACGGGAAAACCGAACAGGCAATGCTCATCATTGAAAAGTGTCATTTAAATCATATCATTTTCGATGTTTGCATAAATTTTCTCCAACGTTAATTAGCTTCGGAGTGAAACTAACAAACGAACGGGGAAAGCGAGGGCAATAACAAAAGCGAGATATGATTCTGTTTTTGAATTAATCTCGTTTTCCTGCCCGTTGCAAGCCCTTTAGATAAGGTCAACTTCATCCTTTTTAGATTTCCATCTATCCTCCGAGTTCGTGCCAGGATGGATAGTTTTTTTTTGTTTTGGGAAAAGTTTTTGAATTTTCACTTCAAGTGACTTTGAAAGTGTTGTGTTCTGCTGTTTACCAGAAGTGTCCTTTTATCCTTTACAAGATATGACTCATCTCTCCAACAAAACGGACATCTTGAAATGCCATTCGAGACATAAATGATACTTGAGTTTTGTACAAAAGGGATGAAGTTTTGAAAATGACTAATATTAGAAGCCATATAATATCCCTATGTCGACATAGCTTAACCGAATTGTGTCCTTTGTGTTACGCCACAATGCAAGGAGGCCTCGTTTAGACGAGACAGTCAAGATCTGCTGCCATTTAAACTCCTTTAAGAAATTAATCCATTAATTATGTTTTATGCATGGGGACCACTCATCAAGAAACAACCCAGACTCTCATGTGAATTTAGTCATTCTGTTGTGTTGCGTTGGAGATGAAAAAGCGTCGAAAATTGATCCTGATTTCTGTCTTCCCCTGGCCCCGCTTCTTCATAAGGTTGGATTATCGTTACACATATGAGGGTGGACATGAAAAATTTAGACTAGGGTTTGAGGGCGGGGAATGGGAGAATATTTTACAGCGGAAATTGCATGAAGAAAGGGATGATGACTCTCAACGAGAATTCTGATGATGATTATCCTGACGATGATGGAGATAATTTTATTGTAATGATGATGACGGCGATAATGATTATTAGGGAAATGAAATTACTTTTGGGATCATTTTGTAACATTTTACTACAACGTACTAACAAAGGTGGGATTTTTTTTCAGCAAAATAAAATTAATTTGAAAATGCCGGTTTAAAAGGTTATTAAACAATTTTTTGTTATAAAAATTATGTAGTTTTGTAAGGAAAAAAAATGACGATAGTTTAAAATTATTTGATGCAAAAATTTTTAGGACATTTCCAACTCATCATCATAATTTAGGACGTAAAAATCGGGGGTCTGGTCTAGGCCTGCTTTACACACGGTTAAAATTATTGGACTAATGCTGGGTTTACACGAATGACAGATAATGACAATCTGTCATAAAATAATGGACAAGTTCATTCTTTTATGAGAGATTATCATTTTTCTGACAGAAATAATGACAAAAATGATACTATTTACACGATAATGACAATTTATGACAAAAAAAAATGACAAATTTGTCATTTGTGTAAACGCAGTATTACTTTTAATCCCATTTCTAGAATTCGACATTTTTTAATACTTTTTTCTATTAAATTTCAATCCTGTCAAATGAGAATTCGATATTTCATTTGAAAGGATTGAAATTTAATAGAAAAAGTATTAAAAAATGTCGAATTCCCTCCTCCTGGGCCTCCTCAATTGAGGTTTCATAAAAATTTCTTCGCACCTACAGTTTTTGCATGGATTGCGAATCATGGAT
This sequence comes from Chrysopilus asiliformis, assembly GCA_964034945.1. Taxonomy (NCBI): domain Eukaryota; kingdom Metazoa; phylum Arthropoda; class Insecta; order Diptera; family Rhagionidae; genus Chrysopilus; species Chrysopilus asiliformis. The sequence goes on along the minus strand of OZ035963.1, from coordinate 53,908,105 downwards.
GAATTTGTAAGGTTTTTGTATGAATTTGTAACATAAATTTGTATGAATTTGTAGCATTTGTAAGGTTTTTTTTACGTTGCAACTAGGGATGTCAAAAAAAACCGATGAAGCCGGTTACCCGGTGTTTTTGCTTCGGTTAACAGTTTTTTTTTGCACGATTTTACCCGGTGTTTTTTTAAAGCCAAAAAACGGTTCAAAACAACCGATCATTATTTTGTACGGAAAAATAGTTTTAAATCGATTTTCGTGCAACTGGTATGTTAGAAGAAACATTTCTTTTTAGGCACTCTGGACCAAATTTAATATTATATTGTGCCATTTATGGCCTCCTTAATGGATTATATGGCACTTCACGTCTTTTGTTTGTATTATAGTGTATTTGTTGTGTCTAAAGCAGGCCACACACTAGACACGATTCACGACAATCTTATGACTCTTCAATCCTCAAGGAAAGACAACACGAAAAAGATTGTATCGTGAAGTCCCCACACACATTCATTCCCATCAGATTTTAGCTAATTTTCGGTCATCCTACATCGAGAGAGCGCACACACTACCGCCCAACAAGAACCCAACAAGATTGTCGTGAATCGCGACGAGTTCAGGCGGCCGTGGAACGATACAATCTTCGCGTTCAAGCTTTGCTTGTACTCTTTCATTGCCCACAGACTGTGAGGATACACGACAACTAAAGTTTGTATCCTCATGGTGTATCCTCTTAGTGTGTGGGCCGCATAAGACCTAACCTATCCAATTTGAATAAAACGGTTTTTCGGTGTTTTTAATAACCGGTTTTTTGGACCCGGTTTAACCCGAAGTCTTAAAAACCGGTTTAACCGGAAACCGGTATTTTTCAAAAATTTGACATCCCTAGTAGCAACCTATCAACAGCAAAAGTTAATACAAAAAGCATTAAAAATGTACCCATTTAATGCTGTTGGCATTAAATGTAATACTTTTTTTATTACAATCTACCAAACTCTGAGAAAGTATTGAAAAATAATACAAGTTTCATTAAAAATGTAGTAGATTATTCCAGAGGATTGAAATTTATTCGAAAAGTATTAAAAAATGTCGAATTCCAGAAATGGAATTAAAAATAAAGTCCAATAATTTTAACCGTGTGGGATAAAATGATACTAAAGGGATGCCATACCAACTGAAAGGGTTCAAGGATTCCTTTTTATACTAAAGCTCAAATCTTTATTTTATTCAAAACTTACTAATAAACAATACCAAAACAAAATTTCCTTGCAAAAGAGCAACAACAAAAATTCTCAATAATAAAATTCGCAAAAGCCTCATTTATTTTGACATAAACCTTGTTCAAACACAATTCCCCGCTGTTAAACATCCAATTTAGATGTTTCACAACACGACCCTGGAAAAAATCTGCTAATTCAGCTAAAGAACTGTCAATTACTGTGTGTAATCTTAAGATCAGTCGAGTGTACGGAACACGATTCACATAATAATTGCATAAGTATCGAAACTAACAATTTCTGCGGCATAACAAGTTACCAGTGAACTCCAATCAGAGGTGACTGGGCACATGTCATCAATGTTTAAAGGTCCGTAGCGGTCCGTCAAAAAAATCCTCAATCATTGAATTTGATTTGCGTTGGCTTGACAAGCATTTACCGCCTGTCACTCAATTTAACACGGCGAATGTTGTCCGTTGATTGTCGTCTCTCGTTTGAGGTGTTGTTTATGGAAAAGTCTTTGGATTCCATCTTTCAAAGCACCACAAGATCGAGCGTATCGATCGGCAAGATATCAAATAACCAGAATCGACAATCAATAAAGCCAATCAATTTGTAATTATTATTAGTAGATTCAATATTTACGTAAATATAGTGAAAAAAAACCAATAAAAAAATCCCAGGCTACGTTATAAGAGTTTTATGCAGATTTTTGCATTGCTGGAAAAATTGTTAACCCTCTTATTCCGAAGGAAACTTTTTATTTCTATTCACCATCCAGACAAATTCTGATAACTAATAACTAATCAGTTATCAAAATTTGTCTGGATAGTGAATAGAAATAAAAAGTTTTTAAAATGCGCCGCAGGTGGTTTTTTGAAAGAAAAATGAGCCAAATAGAATTTAAGGAAAATGCGCCGCAAGTTTCCTCAAAAATGTGCCACATGTACCAATCTTTCGAAAAAGTGCCTCTCGTGAAAATTTCGGAGTTAAATCAAAACTGCCCGATTTTGACAAAACAGCTCAACTTTTTGCCCTTTTCGTTTGATTCAGCGAACGTCAAATGGGATCAAAATGCCACCTCAAAAAAGCTTCACCCTAGGAGGTCAAAAGCTTGTTTATCTAGAACCTAAACTGGTCACCCAGTCGCGTATTAAGGCCTAGTAGCGCCCCCCAAGTCGCAGAACAGGAAGAAAAATGGTCGTCACGCGTTAAATTTTCACCAATTTCTTGACGTTATGATCGCAAACTTGGGGTGGAAATGATAACTCACCGCCATAAGCCTTTGCCCAGGGGTTTTGAAGACATTTTAGTCATGATGCAGACTTGATTGTAATTGTTGTGAGTTGCCACAATGTTTTTGCTGGTTTTGGGTTCCCAAGTCGCAAAACAGGAAGAAAAACGGTCGTCACGTGTGAAATTTTTACTAATTTCTTAATTTTATAGTCGCAAACTTGGGGTTGCTAAGTCGCAAAAGAGGACGTAAAGTGATCGTCACTTGTCAAATTCACACCAATTTCCTGATTTTATAGTCGCTAACTCCACTTTACGATCTTTTGTATAATTTGCGTTATCAACAGAATTTTGGTTGCAGTAAAATCGTGTCGCCCGGTGTTACCTTCTCTCCCCTGTCATGTTACGCTGCTGGATATGGCCTTCTCCTACAGATAGGTGCCGTCCCCAAACATGCTTTCCCGGAAAAAAAATACTGTGAAACCGCTACAAAACCGGATTCACACGAAACCATGACATTTATTCGGCTTAAGCCAAATTTAGACTAACGATTGCGATTACTATTGAAGCTTCTCGACCAATGAGATCAAAGCTTTCAACGATAGGGATATGAAAGCTTTAATCTCATTGGTCGAGGAAACTCAATCGTAATCATACATATTTAATACTTTTTTCTATTTTCTCGAAAACGGTGAGTCGTATTGAAAAATTTGTAAAGATAAAATCTGTTTAGAACATGATTTTACATAACCTTTCCATACATTAAAATCCAATCAGACCACTGCTTTTCCCCTGTCCTATACAAATGGATTTTTTTTTAAATAAACGTTTTGTCTGTTATCATATAGAGTATTTGACGATTAGCCTCTGGCAATGGTAGCTTTTCTTATATTTCAACTTTCTTTTACATGAGTAAGTTTCATCAAGATCGGACCGTGTGGACAGGCATGTAGAATGGTGCTAAAGTGGCAATTTTAGTGTTTAAAATCCATACAAACCAATATTGCTTATTTACTACTAGCTATTTTCTACTGAAATCTACTTCGATGCACGCTGAAATACTAGTTTAAAAGTGTTTTAAAAACTCAAATTACCACTTCGATAGTATTATTTCTGCTTGCCAACGCAGTGCGCGCCTGTACTGAGAGTTAAACCTGGCGATATTTACTTGTAAGTGCAAATTATATACTCCTCTGCGTTGATGGGTTAATCAAAATCTATCCGCGATGGAACAACTTGTTACTACAATCACTGTTGATAAGTTGCTTGCGCAAACCTATCAACCGTACCTGATTTAATTAAACCAGAAAGCAGCGAAAAGGTGCAATCCTAAGATAGAGACGACGATCGAAGAAGTGTCGAATCACAGAAATAATCAACGTGATCATGTGGCTATGATTCGCGAGCGATATCTGCGTGGTTTTTGTTTTCATTGCGGTTGTGATTTGAGCCTAAGACTCGATCACAGAGTAGAGAGTCTGGCAATACTGTCAGCGAGCAAGCGAGTTAAATAAGGAAATCTTTTAGTTTATTATGGTTTAGTAATTAGTTGAATTTATTGACCGATCAGGTAAGCTGGATTCATATCAGATCCGAATCATTCGCGTTCATCGAATTGCGATTTGCGCTGTGGCACGTAAATTTATTACAACGCGTGACGGTTGCAGTTCATTAGATTGGCTATCAACTGCAATCCGTGAATGGTAAGGTATGTTAATTTTATTTATTTATTTTATATCAGATTAATGTGTTTACAGTTGCATTAATCAATAAAATATTTTATTGATATAAGTTTTCACATCGTTTTAAACTGGTTGAAGTTGCTCTCAATTTCAATCCTTGATTGACATAAATATGTTGAAACGGGTTGATCATACTTTTATGATTATATTCAATTTAATGTAATTAAAATAGACAACGTTATCCTAATTGTCATAAATTTGAATTAATTAAATTTTATTCAAATATCATAATTCAGGGGAAATCGATATTTTTTATATTCCATTTTTGAACTGTTGGTGAAAGGAAAAAAAGGAAAGGGTTGATGAATGGAGAGAGAGAGAGAGAGGATAACGTAATTTATAGGTTCGCTATTAAAAAACCTTTAGTAGTTCTTCAACTCACGTTGTTGCTCGGTCTAGGGCCCTGCCAAGGCAAAGCGGCACTCAGGGCAAAACTCATATTTGACACCCCCCCCCTACCAGGGGAAAGAAGTTTGTCTCAATTGTCGTTTGTGATTATCTACGGAATGCAACAAAAATTGCGCCGCAGCCAAAATTTCAATTAAAAAAACTATGCATAAAGGCAGAAATTATTTTAAAAAATGCGCCGCAAGTTAAATAGTTTTTTTTAAGTGCTTATAGGTAGAAATTATTGCGCCACAGGCGTAAATTTTTAATGCCCAAGATCAAATATGCTCTTAAGTTATGTTTCCTCTCCCATCGTCTTTTTCCCCGGACGGTGTACTCTAATTAAGGGCGTCCGGGAGTATTTTCGTTCTTTTTTTAATTGAGCAAAATGCAGCCCCAGAAGAGGAGCAAAATGAAGCCCCAGAAGGGGAGCAAAATGAAGCCCCAGAAGGGGAGCAAAATGCAGCCTTAGAATGTCTGGTGGAAAGAGGTCGGGAAAGCAACCTTATGTAAAGCTCGATCCAGACTACACGATGTACGGGGTACGAGGTTGGCACGTACCCCGAACATCGAGTGTTTGGATGGGAAATTTGCACATGGTTTCACCTAGTGAGTAAAATCAGAAGCTGTTTGATTATCCTCGTACGTGGTAACCGCGTACACGAATGAGCAAAACCCTGTGCAGTGTGGATGCAGTTCCATGTACGAGGAAACCAAAAACCTCGTATCTCGTACCCCGTACATCGTGTAGTCTGGATCGAGCTTTAAATTGACCTAACGGTTACTAGGAAGCGTATCTTCATATTTTGTCCTTTGTGGGTTCGAAGTTAACACAAAGAACTTCCAAATGCCTGAAAATGTCGCCTTAGGTGCCGCACCTCCCTCAATGGGCGCTTTCCTACTAACCGATTAGCTTGCTAATGTAAATTTACCAAATTATGGTAGAAAATTCTGATCATATTGCACGTTACTGTTTGAATTTCTTGTACTAAAATTCATATCCGGCTAGTGGCGATTTTTGAGCCCCGTGGCTACACACAGAGAAAAAAAAATAGTAAATTTAACTACTTTATAATGGGGAATCGGGACTATAGCCAAAATAATTAATTTCAATTACAAAAATTGTCAATTTAACCCCAAAATAGTAATTTTTACTATTAAGTAATTAAATTATGAAGAATATCCGATTTTAATTATTTCTGTAAATGAAGTTCACAATTTTATTAATAGTCACGATTCTTCATTATAAAATAGTAAGATTTATGGTTCAACCACAATTGGGGCGGCAGCGGCGGGCGGCATTTTTTTTGCACTTACGTAGCGCAAGTAGAGCTGCTACAATACAGCGGCAACGGCAGCGCACTTTTTCCGTCGCCGCCGAGTTTGAATCCAAGTCAAACTTGCCGCCGCCGCCCAAAATGTTTTATGAAAACCACCACATTCGGCGCTACATTCTATGCCGATTTTTCTTCGTTGTTTTGTGACAACCACCACATTCGGCGCCACATTCTATGCAGTTTTTTTGACATTTTGATTTCGCAAGATGCCGACAACGGAGAAAAAATTAATCGAGTTCGTGAAAGGAAATCCAATGCTCTACGATTTGGCCCATCCTCAATATAAAAGGATAGACATCAAGGAAAATAAATGGAGTGAAGTAGCGGACGAATTAAATAAGTTTTGATGTTTCAATTTTTACATAAGCATATGCCGACGGTGCCGCTATCATTGTAGCTGGCTCGGCGCTATGTGTGGCGGCGCCATGCCGCCCGCCGTCGCCGTTGCCGCTTGCCGCCCCAATTGTGGTTGAACCATTACTATTTTTTCTCTGTGTGTCGGCACGGTGCTAGTCCAGTCTGGTAGGGATTTTGCCTAGGGCACATATGTTTCAAACCTTTTCTACTGCGGCGCATTTCTCTTCGTTGTTGCTCACTCGCTCTAATTTATGGAATGTGCACCAAAAATTAAGTTACCTTTTGCTCTTAACACGTTGAGCGTCACGTGCCCACGGGTGGTCATTCTTTGAATTACCCAGTAGACCGCGTGCTTACGAGCGTGTATTCCTTGGGCGACATTCTGGGAGCAACATTTTTTTTAATTTTTTTTTATTGATTTATTGCAAGTACTTCCAATTCCAAGTGAAATAGGTTTACATCCTGGAACCAAACTTAATATTTCTCAATGCTAAATATATGTAAAAGTTTCCCACTATTGGCCACGATGTCTCGAAATGAAAATGTAGTGTTCCACCACACCATCGACATCCAATAATGACCACTGGTGGTCACTTGGTTCTCTGTTGGAAAATTAAAATGTTCACCGGTGGGCACGTGGCGCTCAACGTGTTAAATCTGCAGGGTTTGAATTCATTTTTAATTATATTGAAAGAAGGAGAGCGCAGAATCAGAGCTTTAGTAAAAGAGAGTAATTTCATTTTTGCACCTGATATTTTTTCTAGACCTTAAAAAACGCACAAAATTTGTTCCTGTTGCCGTCCATTTCTCAAGAAAAAAAAACGCTTTTATTTGAAAAAGTAGAGCAATCCCAAAAAGAATACAATGAACTTTCAAAACGTCCTGTAGATATCCTAAAAATCCCACAGGAAATAATTTAGTCCAGCTTTAATACAATACAATGCGGCGTTTAGCCCGATAACCGAAAAACCACCCTCGACCCCAATTCAACCGACCTCATAAAATACTGTCCCCCACTATTTTCTCATTCGTTGTTGGTCCTTCTAATCTATTATTAACAAGGTAATACGTAAAATATGGCCAAGAGTCCACCACCACGACTTTACCAAAAGAGTGATAGGACAAATGAAATTCCACAAACCCACATCGATTTCTGTTTTGAATTGGGACATCAGGATGTAAAATACATGAATTATCCACGGGGTAGCTGTTCTACTTTCAATTCAATTCAATTCGATTCAACTCAACTCAAGGAAAATAAAATAAATTCTTCCTGCCAAGCATAGAAACCGCATTTCTTTCGGCATTTCTTCGTTTTGACACAATTTCTATGCCTCAGGTATACCACATACTCAGGAAAATTTAATTTCACTTTTGTGGAATGGAAAGGGCAAACAATTTTATTGAGTTGAATATGAAAAGATGACATTTTAAATGGATTTAGACTCCTCGGGGTGGTGGAAAATATGCAATTGTATTCATTATTCCCTTTCGGCTTTTATTTTGCAATTCGTGCTGTACAAAAACGGCACGATGTGCGTGTCAGAAATTTAAAATTTCCATCTGAATCTTCGGTAAATGCGAGTTTTACCCACGCTTCCTGGAAAATGGACTAACGAAAAACTTCTATGTGGTCCCCAACGAATCCCTTTTCTTCCTATCATGAATTTCCATACCGAAGAAAAGGATCGACAATGAAAAAAAGGGGAAAATTACCAGCCCCAGGAAGTCTCGCATAAATAAATAAATTATATGACATTAGGATGACACTAAATTGTATAAATGCAGCCATTAAACGAATTTTGGTCTAACTCAGATATTTAAATGGGAAATTCTTCCATTGCCTAATGGTGGACCCTTTTTCGCCCATTATTATACCGAGAAGGAAAAATATTTACTCGAAATTACGGGAAAAACCTGTGGGTCGTCGGATCAAAAGGAGAAACATTGAGGATCTCTTAATGGTTTGATTTTTTTCAAACTGCGACATTTTAGGAATTTTTATTTCAATTTTGAGGGTAAAGTGATAAAACTAAATTGGCTGTCGTTTATTTTCGATATTTATCCACACATTTTTGACATAAGTCAGAGAGAGATATTTTAGTTGAATATTTTAGTCAACTTTAATGTTGACAGTAAAAATTTTAAGGGTTCTCTAAAGAAGGATTTGCTTATTTTTGGCTGAAAAAATTAACAATTTTGAATATTTTTTATAAAAAAAATATAATGCAATTGTTTAAATGTTTCAAATCTCTAGAATCTTGTAAACCCCTTACGTTTGCCACCAATTTTTGTGATCCATATATATAAAATCGTTTAACCTGACTGACTGACTCATCAAGGCCCACACTCAGAAAAATGGAGGCTAACTCGACGACCTACATACGGCGTAATTGGCCTCGGGCAGGCGCGCGTTCGCCTGCATGTGGGCAAGTAAAACTGAGTTGACCTGTGGTCGGAGAAATTCTGAAATTAAGCCACCAGCAGGTGAAGTAGGGCATTGGGAGCTGCACGAGTTGACCTTAGATAGGTTAACTCTGACCGCTAGCTGGCTTACAGACACCTCTGTAAGGTCAGAGTTAACCTGACAAAAAGTTGTCCTGGACATTTTTCTGAGTGCAGCCCAAACCCCTGAAGCTAGAAACTTGAAACTTTTACAGTATGTCCCAACCATCACTAAGGCGGGATTTTCCGAAATTTTGCCCTTAAGGGGGTGAACGGGTGGTAAAGGGGGTGTGGGTGTTTTTAAACCGTAATTTTCGCTATGAATCCTTTTTCGGGGTCGCTGATTACGAATCCGGTATCAGATTTTCGAAATTAGAAACGGAAGGTCCTGTAAGGATAACGCAAATATCCTTTTCCCCATTGTAAACGCGGGGTAAAGGGGATTTGGGTGTTAGCAAGCTAGTATATCATATAGAAGTATATTAGATTTAGTATACCGTGTGTAAGGCATCGAACCAATCATCGGACACCAAAATGAAGTACTTTTTTTGCTTGTAATTCGTCCGTTAACTCGATTTAGCGATAATTAAAAATTTCCTGAAGCCTGGTCGCCACTAGTCTTTAATTTATTCGCTCCGTAACACAATGTCTCTGTAATTTTTTGTATAAAACAATTGCAGAGTTTTAAAAAAAAAATACCCAAAAAATATTCAAACATTCGGGAAAAACCCATAACGATGTCCTTTTTTTACAACGGTAATAAAGACTTACGCCGCATTCTGTTTTTGAAATCCAAACAATGTTGTTTCACCAATTTGCGTTATCCGCCTAGTAATCCCTTAATCGCCTGTTAGTATGCAACAAGCATCGGTGTCAAATTGGAACACCTACCCTTAATATCTTTTTTATTCCACCCACTTTTTCTTTTCCTGTTCCGTCCTTTCAGGGATCTTTAGTTCAAACACCATTGAGGCTGTTGTTAATATGGAGGAGACTCGAGCATTTCTGGATTAAGGACACTTGTAAAACCTGTCACAGGGACCACCACTTCTCCCAATTGTAACACGAAACAAGCAACGCTCCCCACTCATCCCATCCATTCAGGATAAATCTCTCCTTTTATCCATGGTCCATTCTTTTCCTTTTTGCTGGCTAATTATTTGTCCCGACGGGAAATTTATGATCGCCCGAATGTTTTAAATGGGAAAACGAATCCCACAAATTCAAAATAGTGGAGGAAAATAGCAGCCCCACTAAGAGTCTGGATGGCGAAGGGATTTCACTAAATAATCCTCAAGTACGAACAACTTTCGGTTCATTGCCTCAAAGGTGAGGGATGCGGAGTGCGTCATATATAGTGATAAAACATTTATTTAATAAACCACAAATAAATCATTTCTATTGGTAGTGAAACAATGGCACTGGAAAAGCCAACACTATACCGATATCAAACTATAGACCTTCATTCTGCTGGCAACAATGCGAAGACTTTTTGGGGAGAAACTCCACGGGAGTGAGTTTTTGGAATGTTCCAGGAATAGAAGGACTCATGTTTTATGACACAATCCTATGGTGTGTAGAACTGGTGGAGCTTAAATAATTGCCAGCAGTAAATCAAACTTTTTTGGAGATTTCTTTTAAGGAAATGTTTTACTCCCCTGGATTGCTAAATTCCAGACAAGCAGTGATACTCATGTCCTTCGATGTTGTCGCTTTCTGGATCAAATAATTTCCACCACCAAAGAAAAAAAAGTGGGAGGGGGTCTGAATTCGATCCCGACATTTTACACACTGCGATAGCATAAGTTTTTTGCAGCGGAAACATGAAGCGTACCTGGACTCTGGTACAACTAGAAGAGCCAGAAAATCGCATGTGGTTCGTTTAGGGATCGTTTTTGTTGGTTTTTCCAGATGATTTTCAGTGGTCCAGGGTATATTTATGGCATGTTACAGCCACAGCATGCAACTGATGAAAGAAAGAAATGTGGGGGTCGTCGGATCACATGAAACCGAAGTACAGGAAAAAGTTGTAATTAAAACACTTTCCTAAAATGTTATTTACTTTAGCCCCGCCACTCGATGAGTCTTAAAGGAGATATACGGAAGTAAAAATTGTTTTTATAAAGGTTTAATGGTATTTTTAGCTACTCTTTTTATTTTTTTTAAGCCAAAAAGTGTTTTTATCAAGATAAAATGTAGCTATTATTCTATCACATGTAGTTATTACTATAAGAAAGTAATGAAGATTTGGAAAAAAGTTCCAACTAAACCATGCACCGATTTCGACGCACCCTTCATGAATAAAGAATGTTTTGAAGAAAATCAGAAAAGTTTTTTTTTAATGAAAATTGTAATTAAATATCGTTTACGGATGGATTTAGAGTAAAACCTCGGTATCGTAAACTGAGAAAAATCAGTGCTGTTCACACTATAAGTAGGGTTGTTAGTATTTTCCACACCCCAAAAAACCCACTGGGTTTGTTTTTTAAAAAAGCCCACCCAAAAAATTGCACTAAAACACCATTGAAAAACCCACAATAGAACCTAAAAATTCTGGTTCACAACAAGTCTTCTCCCCTTTAATCCCCTCTTCTGCTATCTCCTATACTACCGAATGGATTTTGATGCGGTTTTGACTATTGGGCAGGTCATTCATCAGGAAAAAAGTTTTCCAACTAAATCCAAATTCACCCCGTTCCGTAAACCCCCTCTCCTTCTATTTTCTAAACTACCGAATGAATTTCGATGCAGTTTTCACTATTGGACACGTTGTTCATCTGGAAAAAAAGTTTTCCAAATAAATTCAGTCGGTTACTGTAAACCGACTGAATGGATTTCGATACAGGTTTCTTCACAGATGTCCTCCTCAAGGAAAAATGTCGCTAACTAAAATCTTCTTGCTTCTCACTCTTAAAACCCCTCACCAGCAATTCAAAAAAGAATTTCGATCCGGTTTTCACGGTTATGGAGGTCAGCCCCGAAGGAAATTTTTCGCCAACTTAAATCTTCCCCCACCCCACCCCTTGAACGACTCTCCTACTATCTCCTAAACTCCTGAATTCATTTTGATGCGGTTTTCTTCATTAGAATTGTCATCCCGGTGAGGTTGAAAGCCAAATAGGGGCGGGGATGAATCACGGTGGGGTTCGGGCGGAGCCTTTAGTCTAAAAAAAAAAGTCGAAATACCCGATATATTTCAGATCATTGATGTTGACATTTATTTATTGTTTCTGGAAAGTCTTGCATCTATCTTCCACTATCTTCCAAGTCTTGGATTGTGCCGAATTTTTAGTATTGTTCGGCTTCGTGACAGAAAAAAGCTAAGGAACTTGGCATACCGGATGCGTTGCTTTGCTGCCGCTTCTTATTTTTTAAAGAACGATCAGAAAATTTAGACTTTTTCTTCGAGAACAAAAGGTTTATGTGTGCACAAGAAATTTCCGTATGCAAATAAAAACGTTTTGTAGAAGGAAAAAAAATTAATTTGTCTTGTCGTTTTTTAAAAATAAGTTGTGCATTCGGTATATCAAGTCCCTAAGCCAGATTAAATCCTTGGTTCGTGGCTTATGCCAACAATAACCCGAAACAGTAGGCTGCAACTTAAAAATGGTGTGACATTTTCGATTTTTTAGGAAAAGCGGTGTTGCCAGACCTAAATCTATTATTCAAATCTAAACATTACAAATCGAAATTGAAATCTAAACGCTACAAATCGCTTAAACTCCTCCAACCTACTGTATACAATGGTCGATAAGGCTATGTACTGTCGCGCCAAGTCTTCGTTGCAGTGGGGTATGGGGAGTATTCAGTGTGTGAATGGATTGTATGAATGGTTGAGTGAATGATGTCTTGGGCATTAGAGGCAATTTGCCTAAGCTCGTGGCATAAAAATAAAATAAAAAAACGAAAATATCGCAATAACATGATATTTAGTAAAATATCAGCCGATATCTATGTATGTTATTTTCGGGCTTACATTTGGACTTTTTTTCGAAGAAAATATTTAAAACATCAATATAGATATTTATCGAAAATATCTCTGCGTCTATCCTGGACTTTTTTATTTTGAATGTGCTTTTACATAACTTGTTCATACATCATAAATCAAACGGAATAATTTAAAATCTACCACTTTATTGCCCAATTCGAATTAGAACTTCTACCCAAATTATTTTGTATTTCAAGTTTCCCAATAGATTATTTGACAATTAAGTACCTCTTGGTTAGTAATTGTAACTTTTTTACTTGTATTTTCCCACAATTGTCTCGAATTTCACCAAATATAGAACATACCTCACTCATCTAATCCAATTTAATTTCAAATGAACTACTCGTGTCTCATTCAAAATATCAAATTTATTTATCGATGCACCTGACAGACGGTAAATCCAAAAGGAAGCCATCTAAAATATATTATATTGACTGTGACTTCATTTCTAAATTTGAATTTATATTGGCATCATCTACTATCCAATTGTAGCCTCAAATATCATCACAAATCGAGAAACAAAACCAAAGTAGTTTCAAGTTTGAGGTCACGAACGAAACAACATAATAATTTTCCAACTTATGCTCCTTATCATTAGCTATTCATTGAGTTTTTCATATCTCTATCATAACATCCAAGGCAATTCGTAATTTATGATCGAAAACATTATCAAATATCGTTACATTGTAAATATGCTGGAAATTTATGCTATTCAGACACTCGATGAACCGTAAAATCCGTAGAAACTGATATTGGAATGCGTGGGTAATCGATGCACGTCTAACTTAAATAGAGGTAAAACGTTTTTTGGTGTTTTTTTTCCTAACACCTGAATTAATAGAAGCGGAACCACTTGTCAAGCTAATAATTTTGATCGTCTAACAAGATTTTGTGGACCAAAAATTCAGTAAAGTTGTTTTGGATTTCTAAACAGATGTTCAATGGTTGTTATTTGGAAAAGTGGTTTAAATTCAAGATTAAGTAGATGTAATCGACAACCCTCTTAAGATCGATTTTGAGGTGATAAAAATATTGTCATAAAGAAGAAAGAAAAACCAAATCTTCGATGATTTACCTTAATTACTTTAAGCAGTGGTTTCCAATCATTTTAAAGAGGTCGCAATGTATATTAGATTTTTTTTAAACTTGAAAAGTGAAGGATCAAGTAAAAAACTAATGAAGTTCCAATTTTTTAAAAGAAGAAACTTCAACTTGAAAGATTTTTTAACAAAAATAAAATTATGTTGTGCTTCAAAGGGTGAAAGTTTTCGGCTGCGGTGCATTTCTCTGATAAAATTTGTTTTTTTAAACCTTTTGCATTTATAGAATTTGTTTTTTTTTAAAGCGACGGATCCATCTTATGAGGGTTCTCTAGATATACTGTGAAAAATCCCATTAACGGACACCAGGTCCGTAGCCAGGATTTCGTTTCGGTGGAGGGCTTGGTTCTAGAACTCTCAGAACCAAATTTTTTTTTGGGTGAAGGACTTCAGCCCCAAGCCTACCCCCTGGCAGTAAATATTTTTTTTTTCAAATTTTTAAAAGTTTGTTCTTCGTGGGAAAAATATTTCCGAGACCTTTTCCATACAGTAAATATTTTTTTCGAATTTTCAAAGGCCTGTTCTTAGTAGGAAAAATATTTCCGAGATCTTTTCCATACAGTAAATATTTTTTTCGAATTTTAGAAGCTTGTTCTTCGTGGGAAAAATATTTCCGAGACCTTTTTAATCCGGGAAATATTTTTTTGGAATTTTTAGAAGCTTGTTCTTCGTGGAAAAAATATGGCCGAGACCTTTTCGATTCGGAAAATATTTTTTTGGAATTTTTAAAGGCCTGTACTTAGTAGGAAAAATATTTCCGAGACCTTTTCCATACAGTAAATAATTTTTTCGAATTTTAGAAGCTTTTTCTTCGTGGAAAAAATATGGCCGAGACCTTTTCGATTCGGGAAATATTTTTTTAGAATTTTTAAAGGCCTGTTCTTAGTGGGAAAAATATTTCCGAGACCTTTTCCATACAGTAAATATTTTTTTGGAATTTTTAAAGGCCTGTTCTTAGTAGGAAAAATATTTCCGAGACATTTTCCATCCGGGAAATATTTTTTTTCGAATTTTAGAAGATTGTTCTTCGTGGGAAAAATATTTCCGAAATCTTTTCGATCCGGGAAATATTTTTTTAGAATTTTTAAAGGCCTGTTCTTAGTGGGAAAAATATTTCCGAGACCTTTTCCATACAGTAAATATTTTTTTGGAATTTTTAGAAGCTTTTTCTTCGTGGGAAAAATATTTCCGATACCTTTTTGATCCGGGAAATATTTTTTTAGAATTTTTAGAAGCTTGTTCTTCGTGGAAAAAATATGGCCGATACCTTTTCGATTCGGAAAATATTTTTTTGGAATTTTAAAAGGCCTGTACTTAGTAGGAAAAATATTTGCGAGACCTTTTCCATACAGCAAATAATTTTTTCGAATTTTAGAAGCTTGTTCTTCGTGGAAAAAATATGGCCGAGACCTTTTCGATCCGGGAAATATTTTTTTAGAATTTTTAAAGGCCTGTTCTTAGTGGGAAAAATATTTCCGAGACCTTTTCCATACAGTAAATATTTTTTTGGAATTTTTAAAGGCCTGTTCTTAGTAGGAAAAATATTTCCGAGACATTTTCCATCTGGGAAATATTTTTTTCGAATTTTAGAAGATTGTTCTTCGTGGAAAAAATATGGCCGAGACCTTTTCGATTCGGAAAATATTTTTTTGGAATTTTTAAAGGCCTGTACTTAGTAGGAAAAATATTTCCGAGACCTTTTCCATACAGTAAATATTTTTTTCGAATTTTTAGAAGCTTTTTCTTCGTGGGAAAAATATTTCCGAGACCTGTTCCATCCGGTAAATATTTTTTTCGAATTTTTAGAAGCCTGTTCTTAGTGGGAAAAATATTTCCGAGACCTTTTCCATACAGTAAATATTTTTTTGGAATTTTTAAAGGCCTGTTCTTAGTAGGAAAAATATGTCCGAGACCTTTTCCATCCGGTAAATATTTTTTTCGAATTTTTAAGTTTGTTCTTCGTGGGAAAAATATTTCTGAGAACTTTTCGATCCGGGAAATATTTTTTTCGAATTTTTAGAAGCTTGTTCTTCGTGGGAAAAATATGTCCGAGACCTTTTCCATACAGTAAATATTTTTTTGGAATTTTTAAAGGCCTGTTCTTAGTAGAAAAAATACGTCCGAGACCTTTTCCATCCGGGAAATATTTTTTTCGCATTTTTAAAGGCCTGTACTTAGTAGGAAAAATATTTCCGAGACCTTTTCGATCCGGTAAATATTTTTTTCGAATTTTTAGAAACTTGTTCTTCGTGGAAAAAATATGGCCGAGACCTTTTCGATCCGGGAAATATTTTTTTAGAATTTTTAAAGTCCTGTTCTTAGTGGGAAAAATATTTCCGAGACCTTTTCCATACAGTAAATATTTTTTTCGAATTTTTAGAAGTTTGTTCTTCGTGGGAAAAATATTTCCGAGACCTTTTCGATCCGGGAAATATTTTTTTAGAATTTTTAGAAGCTTGTTCTTCGTGGAAAAAATATGGCCGAGACCTTTTCGATCCGGGAAATATTTTTTTAGAATTTTTAAAGTCCTGTTCTTAGTGGGAAAAATATTTCCGAGACCTTTTCCATACAGTAAATATTTTTTTCGAATTTTTAGAAGTTTGTTCTTCGTAGAAAAAATATTTCCGAGACCTTGCCGATCCGGGAAATATTTTTTTAGAATTTTTAGAAGCTTGTTCTTCGTGGAAAAAATATGGCCGAGACCTTTTCGATTCGGAAAATATTTTTTTGGAATTTTTAAAGGCCTGTTCTTCGTGGAAAAAATATTCCCGAGACCTTTTCAATCCGGGAAATATTTTTTTAGAATTTTTAGAAGCTTGTTCTTCGTGGAAAATATGGCCGAGACCTTTTCGATTCGGAAAATATTTTTTTGGAATTTTTAAAGGCCTGTACTTAGTAGGAAAAATATTTGCGAGACCTTTTCCATACAGCAAATAATTTTTTCGAATTTTAGAAGCTTGTTCTTCGTGGAAAAAATATGGCCGAGACCTTTTCGATCCGGGAAATATTTTTTTAGAATTTTTAAAGGCCTGTTCTTAGTGGGAAAAATATTTCCGAGACCTTTTCCATACAGTAAATATTTTTTTGGAATTTTTAAAGGCCTGTTCTTAGTAGGAAAAATATTTCCGAGACATTTTCCATCCGGGAAATATTTTTTTCGAATTTTAGAAGATTGTTCTTCGTGGAAAAAATATGGCCGAGACCTTTTCGATTCGGAAAATATTTTTTTGGAATTTTTAAAGGCCTGTACTTAGTAGGAAAAATATTTCCGAGACCTTTTCCATACAGTAAATATTTTTTTCGAATTTTTAGAAGCTTTTTCTTCGTGGGAAAAATATTTCCGAGACCTGTTCCATCCGGTAAATATTTTTTTCGAATTTTTAGAAGCTTTTTCTTCGTGGGAAAAATATTTCTGAGACCTTTTCGATCCGGTAAATATTTTTTTCGAATTTTTAGAAACTTGTTCTTCGTGGAAAAAATATGGCCGAGACCTTTTCGATCCGGGAAATATTTTTTTAGAATTTTTAAAGTCCTGTTCTTAGTGGGAAAAATATTTCCGAGACCTTTTCCATACAGTAAATATTTTTTTCGAATTTTTAGAAGTTTGTTCTTCGTGGGAAAAATATTTCCGAGACCTTTTCGATCCGGGAAATATTTTTTTAGAATTTTTAGAAGCTTGTTCTTCGTGGAAAAAATATGGCCGAGACCTTTTCGATCCGGGAAATATTTTTTTAGAATTTTTAAAGTCCTGTTCTTAGTGGGAAAAATATTTCCGAGACCTTTTCCATACAGTAAATATTTTTTTCGAATTTTTAGAAGTTTGTTCTTCGTAGAAAAAATATTTCCGAGACCTTGCCGATCCGGGAAATATTTTTTTAGAATTTTTAGAAGCTTGTTCTTCGTGGAAAAAATATGGCCGAGACCTTTTCGATTCGGAAAATATTTTTTTGGAATTTTTAAAGGCCTGTTCTTCGTGGAAAAAATATTCCCGAGACCTTTTCAATCCGGGAAATATTTTTTTAGAATTTTTAGAAGCTTGTTCTTCGTGGAAAATATGGCCGAGACCTTTTCGATTCGGAAAATATTTTTTTGGAATTTTTAAAGGCCTGTACTTAGTAGGAAAAATATTTGCGAGACCTTTTCCATACAGCAAATAATTTTTTCGAATTTTAGAAGCTTGTTCTTCGTGGAAAAAATATGGCCGAGACCTTTTCGATCCGGGAAATATTTTTTTAGAATTTTTAAAGGCCTGTTCTTAGTGGGAAAAATATTTCCGAGACCTTTTCCATACAGTAAATATTTTTTTGGAATTTTTAAAGGCCTGTTCTTAGTAGGAAAAATATTTCCGAGACATTTTCCATCCGGGAAATATTTTTTTCGAATTTTAGAAGATTGTTCTTCGTGGAAAAAATATGGCCGAGACCTTTTCGATTCGGAAAATATTTTTTTGGAATTTTTAAAGGCCTGTACTTAGTAGGAAAAATATTTCCGAGACCTTTTCCATACAGTAAATATTTTTTTCGAATTTTTAGAAGCTTTTTCTTCGTGGGAAAAATATTTCCGAGACCTGTTCCATCCGGTAAATATTTTTTTCGAATTTTTAGAAGCTTTTTCTTCGTGGGAAAAATATTTCTGAGAACTTTTCGATCCGGGAAATATTTTTTTCGAATTTTTAGAAGCTTGTTCTTCGTGGTAAAAATATGTCCGAGACCTTTTCCATACAGTAAATATTTTTTTGAAATTTTTAAAGGCCTGTTCTTAGTAGAAAAAATACGTCCGAGACCTTTTCCATCCGGGAAATATTTTTTTTCGCATTTTTAAAGGCCTGTACTTAGTAGGAAAAATATTTCCGAGACCTTTCGCATACAGTAAATATTTTTTTCGAATTTTTAGAAGTTTGTTCTTCGTGAGAAAAATATTTCCGAGACCTTTTCGATCCGGTAAATATTTTTTTCGAATTTTTAGAAGCTTGTTCTTCGTGGAAAAAATATGGCCGAGACCTTTTCGATCCGGGAAATATTTTTTTAGAATTTTTAAAGGCCTGTTCTTAGTGGGAAAAATATTTCCGAGACCTTTTCCATACAGTAAATATTTTTTTCGAATTTTTAGAAGTTTGTTCTTCGTGGGAAAAATATTTCCGAGACCTTTTCGATCCGGTAAATATTTTTTTAGAATTTTTAAAGGCCTGTTCTTCGTAGAAAAAATATTTCCGAGACCTTGTCGATCCGGGAAATATTTTTTTAGAATTTTTAGAAGCTTGTTCTTCGTGGAAAAAATATGGCCGAGACCTTTTCGATTCGGAAAATATTTTTTTGGAATTTTTAAAGGCCTGTTCTTCGTGGAAAAAATATTCCCGAGACCTTTTCAATCCGGGAAATATTTTTTTAGAATTTTTAGAAGCTTGTTCTTCGTGGAAAATATGGCCGAGACCTTTTCGATTCGGAAAATATTTTTTTGGAATTTTTAAAGGCCTGTACTTAGTAGGAAAAATATTTCCGAGACCTTTTCCATCCGGGAAATATTTTTTTCGCATTTTTAAAGACCTGTACTTAGTAGAAAAAATACGTCCGAGACCTTTTCCATACAGTAAATATTTTTTTCGAATTTTTAGAAGTTTGTTCTTCGTGGGAAAAATATTTCCGAGACCTTTTCGATCCGGGAAATATTTTTTTAGAATTTTTAGAAGCTTGTTCTTCGTGGAAAAAATATGGCCGAGACCTTTTCGATCCGGGAAATATTTTTTTCGAATTTTTAGAAGCTTATTCTTCGTGAAAAAAAATATGGCCGAGACCTTTTCGATTCGGAAAATATTTTTTTGGAATTTTTAAAGGCCTGTTCTTAGTAGGAAAAATATTTCCGAGACCTTTTCCATCCGGTAAATATTTTTTTCGAATTTTTAGAAGCTTGTTCTTCGTGGAAAAAATATGGCCGAGACCTTTTCGATCCGGGAAATATTTTTTTAGAATTTTTAAAGGCCTGTTCTTAGTGGGAAAAATATTTCCGAGACCTTTTCCATACAGTAAATATTTTTTTGGAATTTTTAGAAGTTTGTTCTTCGTGGGAAAAATATTTCCGAGACCTTTTCGATCCGGTAAATATTTTTTTAGAATTTTTAAAGGCCTGTTCTTCGTAGAAAAAATATTTCCGAGACCTTGTCGATCCGGGAAATATTTTTTTAGAATTTTTAGAAGCTTGTTCTTCGTGGAAAAAATATGGCCGAGACCTTTTCGATTCGGAAAATATTTTTTTGGAATTTTTAAAGGCCTGTTCTTCGTGGAAAAAATATTCCCGAGACCTTTTCAATCCGGGAAATATTTTTTTAGAATTTTTAGAAGCTTGTTCTTCGTGGAAAATATGGCCGAGACCTTTTCGATTCGGAAAATATTTTTTTGGAATTTTTAAAGGCCTGTACTTAGTAGGAAAAATATTTCCGAGACCTTTTCCATCCGGGAAATATTTTTTTCGCATTTTTAAAGACCTGTACTTAGTAGAAAAAATACGTCCGAGACCTTTTCCATACAGTAAATATTTTTTTCGAATTTTTAGAAGTTTGTTCTTCGTGGGAAAAATATTTCCGAGACCTTTTCGATCCGGGAAATATTTTTTTAGAATTTTTAGAAGCTTGTTCTTCGTGGAAAAAATATGGCCGAGACCTTTTCGATCCGGGAAATATTTTTTTAGAATTTTTAGAAGCTTGTTCTTCGTGGAAAAAATATGGCCGAGACCTTTTCGATTCGGAAAATATTTTTTTGGAATTTTTAAAGGCCTGTTCTTCGTGGAAAAAATATTCCCGAGACCTTTTCAATCCGGGAAATATTTTTTTAGAATTTTTAGAAGCTTGTTCTTCGTGGAAAATATGGCCGAGACCTTTTCGATTCGGAAAATATTTTTTTGGAATTTTTAAAGGCCTGTACTTAGTAGGAAAAATATTTCCGAGACCTTTTCCATCCGGGAAATATTTTTTTCGCATTTTTAAAGACCTGTACTTAGTAGAAAAAATACGTCCGAGACCTTTTCCATACAGTAAATATTTTTTTCGAATTTTTAGAAGTTTGTTCTTCGTGGGAAAAATATTTCCGAGACCTTTTCGATCCGGGAAATATTTTTTTAGAATTTTTAGAAGCTTGTTCTTCGTGGAAAAAATATGGCCGAGACCTTTTCGATCCGGGAAATATTTTTTTCGAATTTTTAGAAGCTTATTCTTCGTGAAAGAAAATATGGCCGAGACCTTTTCGATTCGGAAAATATTTTTTTGGAATTTTTAAAGGTCTGTTCTTAGTAGGAAAAATATTTCCGAGACCTTTTCCATCCGGTAAATATTTTTTTCGAATTTTTAGAAGCTTGTTCTTCGTGGAAAAAATATGGCCGAGACCTTTTCGATCCGGGAAATATTTTTTTAGAATTTTTAAAGGCCTGTTCTTAGTGGGAAAAATATTTCCGAGACCTTTTCCATACAGTAAATATTTTTTTGGAATTTTTAAAGGCCTGTTCTTAGTAGGAAAAATACGTTCGAGACCTTTTCCATCCGGGAAATATTTTCTTCGCATTTTTAAAGGCCTGTACTTAGTAGGAAAAATATTTCCGAGAGCTTTTCCATACAGGAAATATTTTTTTCGAATTTTTAGAAGCTTGTTCTTCGTGGGAAAAATATGTCCGAGACCTTTTCCATCCGGGAAATATTTTTTTAGAATTTTTAAAGGCCTGTTCTTAATCGGAAAAATATTTCCGAGACCTTATCCATACAATAAATATTTTTTCCAAATTTTTAAAAGCTTGTTCTTAGTGGGAAAAATATTTCCGAGAACTTTTCGATTCGGGAAATATTTTTTTCGAATTTTTAGAAGCTTGTTCTTCATGGGAAAAATATGTCCAAGACCTTGGCCATCCGGTAAATATTTTTTTCGAATTTTTAGAAGCCTGTTCTTAGTGGGAAAAATATTTCCGAGGCCTTTTCCATACAGTAAATATTTTTTTGGAATTTTTAAAGGCCTGTTCTTAGTAGGAAAAATATTTCCGAGACCTTTTCCATCCGGTAAATATTTTTTTCGAATTTTTAGAAGCCTGTTCTTAGTGGGAAAAATATTTCCGAGACTTTTCCATACAGTAAATATTTTTTTGGAATTTTTAAAGGCCTGTACTTAGTAGGAAAAATATTTCCGAGACCTTTTCCATACAGTAAATATTTTTTTCGAATTTTTAGAAGCTTGTTCTTCGTGGGAAAAATATGTCCGAGACCTTTTCCATACAGTAAATATTTTTTTGGAATTTTTAAAGGCCTGTTCTTAGTAGAAAAAATACGTCCGAGACCTTTTCCATCCGGGAAATATTTTTTTCGCATTTTTAAAGGCCTGTACTTAGTAGGAAAAATATTTCCGAGACCTTTCGCATACAGTAAATATTTTTTTCGAATTTTTAGAAGTTTGTTCTTCGTGGGAAAAATATTTCCGAGACCTTTTCGATCCGGTAAATATTTTTTTCGAATTTTTAGAAACTTGTTCTTCGTGGAAAAAATATGGCCGAGACCTTTTCGATCCGGGAAATATTTTTTTAGAATTTTTAAAGTCCTGTTCTTAGTGGGAAAAATATTTCCGAGACCTTTTCCATACAGTAAATATTTTTTTCGAATTTTTAGAAGTTTGTTCTTCGTGGGAAAAATATTTCCGAGACCTTTTCGATCCGGTAAATATTTTTTTAGAATTTTTAAAGGCCTGTTCTTCGTAGAAAAAATATTTCCGAGACCTTGCCGATCCGGGAAATATTTTTTTAGAATTTTTAGAAGCTTGTTCTTCGTGGAAAAAATATGGCCGAGACCTTTTCGATTCGGAAAATATTTTTTTGGAATTTTTAAAGGCCTGTTCTTCGTGGAAAAAATATTCCCGAGACCTTTTCAATCCGGGAAATATTTTTTTAGAATTTTTAGAAGCTTGTTCTTCGTGGAAAATATGGCCGAGACCTTTTCGATTCGGAAAATATTTTTTTGGAATTTTTAAAGGCCTGTACTTAGTAGGAAAAATATTTGCGAGACCTTTTCCATACAGCAAATAATTTTTTCGAATTTTAGAAGCTTGTTCTTCGTGGAAAAAATATGGCCGAGACCTTTTCGATCCGGGAAATATTTTTTTAGAATTTTTAAAGGCCTGTTCTTAGTGGGAAAAATATTTCCGAGACCTTTTCCATACAGTAAATATTTTTTTGGAATTTTTAAAGGCCTGTTCTTAGTAGGAAAAATATTTCCGAGACATTTTCCATCCGGGAAATATTTTTTTCGAATTTTAGAAGATTGTTCTTCGTGGAAAAAATATGGCCGAGACCTTTTCGATTCGGAAAATATTTTTTTGGAATTTTTAAAGGCCTGTACTTAGTAGGAAAAATATTTCCGAGACCTTTTCCATACAGTAAATATTTTTTTCGAATTTTTAGAAGCTTTTTCTTCGTGGGAAAAATATTTCCGAGACCTGTTCCATCCGGTAAATATTTTTTTCGAATTTTTAGAAGCTTTTTCTTCGTGGGAAAAATATTTCTGAGAACTTTTCGATCCGGGAAATATTTTTTTCGAATTTTTAGAAGCTTGTTCTTCGTGGTAAAAATATGTCCGAGACCTTTTCCATACAGTAAATATTTTTTTGAAATTTTTAAAGGCCTGTTCTTAGTAGAAAAAATATTTCCGAGACCTTTTCCATCCGGGAAATATTTTTTTTCGCATTTTTAAAGGCCTGTACTTAGTAGGAAAAATATTTCCGAGACCTTTCGCATACAGTAAATATTTTTTTCGAATTTTTAGAAGTTTGTTCTTCGTGAGAAAAATATTTCCGAGACCTTTTCGATCCGGTAAATATTTTTTTCGAATTTTTAGAAGCTTGTTCTTCGTGGAAAAAATATGGCCGAGACCTTTTCGATCCGGGAAATATTTTTTTAGAATTTTTAAAGGCCTGTTCTTAGTGGGAAAAATATTTCCGAGACCTTTTCCATACAGTAAATATTTTTTTCGAATTTTTAGAAGTTTGTTCTTCGTGGGAAAAATATTTCCGAGACCTTTTCGATCCGGTAAATATTTTTTTAGAATTTTTAAAGGCCTGTTCTTCGTAGAAAAAATATTTCCGAGACCTTGTCGATCCGGGAAATATTTTTTTAGAATTTTTAGAAGCTTGTTCTTCGTGGAAAAAATATGGCCGAGACCTTTTCGATTCGGAAAATATTTTTTTGGAATTTTTAAAGGCCTGTTCTTCGTGGAAAAAATATTCCCGAGACCTTTTCAATCCGGGAAATATTTTTTTAGAATTTTTAGAAGCTTGTTCTTCGTGGAAAATATGGCCGAGACCTTTTCGATTCGGAAAATATTTTTTTGGAATTTTTAAAGGCCTGTACTTAGTAGGAAAAATATTTCCGAGACCTTTTCCATCCGGGAAATATTTTTTTCGCATTTTTAAAGACCTGTACTTAGTAGAAAAAATACGTCCGAGACCTTTTCCATACAGTAAATATTTTTTTCGAATTTTTAGAAGTTTGTTCTTCGTGGGAAAAATATTTCCGAGACCTTTTCGATCCGGGAAATATTTTTTTAGAATTTTTAAAAGCTTGTTCTTCGTGGAAAAAATATGGCCGAGACCTTTTCGATCCGGGAAATATTTTTTTCGAATTTTTAGAAGCTTATTCTTCGTGAAAAAAAATATGGCCGAGACCTTTTCGATTCGGAAAATATTTTTTTGGAATTTTTAAAGGCCTGTTCTTAGTGGGAAAAATATTTCCGAGACCTTTTCCATACAGTAAATATTTTTTTGGAATTTTTAAAGGCCTGTTCTTAGTAGGAAAAATATTTCCGAGACCTTTTCCATCCGGTAAATATTTTTTTCGAATTTTTAGAAGCTTGTTCTTCGTGGAAAAAATATGGCCGAGACCTTTTCGATCCGGGAAATATTTTTTTAGAATTTTTAAAGGCCTGTTCTTAGTGGGAAAAATATTTCCGAGACCTTTTCCATACAGTAAATATTTTTTTGGAATTTTTAAAGGCCTGTTCTTAGTAGGAAAAATACGTTCGAGACCTTTTCCATCCGGGAAATATTTTCTTCGCATTTTTAAAGGCCTGTACTTAGTAGGAAAAATATTTCCGAGAGCTTTTCCATACAGGAAATATTTTTTTCGAATTTTTAGAAGCTTGTTCTTCGTGGGAAAAATATGTCCGAGACCTTTTCCATCCGGGAAATATTTTTTTAGAATTTTTAAAGGCCTGTTCTTAATCGGAAAAATATTTCCGAGACCTTATCCATACAATAAATATTTTTTCCAAATTTTTAAAAGCTTGTTCTTAGTGGGAAAAATATTTCCGAGAACTTTTCGATTCGGGAAATATTTTTTTCGAATTTTTAGAAGCTTGTTCTTCATGGGAAAAATATGTCCAAGACCTTGGCCATCCGGTAAATATTTTTTTCGAATTTTTAGAAGCCTGTTCTTAGTGGGAAAAATATTTCCGAGGCCTTTTCCATACAGTAAATATTTTTTTGGAATTTTTAAAGGCCTGTTCTTAGTAGGAAAAATATTTCCGAGACCTTTTCCATCCGGTAAATATTTTTTTCGAATTTTTAGAAGCCTGTTCTTAGTGGGAAAAATATTTCCGAGACTTTTCCATACAGTAAATATTTTTTTGGAATTTTTAAAGGCCTGTACTTAGTAGGAAAAATATTTCCGAGACCTTTTCCATACAGTAAATATTTTTTTCGAATTTTTAGAAGCTTTTTCTTCGTGGGAAAAATATTTCCGAGAACTTTTCGATCCGGGAAATATTTTTTTCGAATTTTTAGAAGCTTGTTCTTCGTGGGAAAAATATGTCCGAGACCTTTTCCATACAGTAAATATTTTTTTGGAATTTTTAAAGGCCTGTTCTTAGTAGAAAAAATACGTCCGAGACCTTTTCCATCCGGGAAATATTTTTTTCGCATTTTTAAAGGCCTGTACTTAGTAGGAAAAATATTTCCGAGACCTTTCGCATACAGTAAATATTTTTTTCGAATTTTTAGAAGTTTGTTCTTCGTGGGAAAAATATTTCCGAGACCTTTTCGATCCGGTAAATATTTTTTTCGAATTTTTAGAAACTTGTTCTTCGTGGAAAAAATATGGCCGAGACCTTTTCGATCCGGGAAATATTTTTTTAGAATTTTTAAAGTCCTGTTCTTAGTGGGAAAAATATTTCCGAGACCTTTTCCATACAGTAAATATTTTTTTCGAATTTTTAGAAGTTTGTTCTTCGTGGGAAAAATATTTCCGAGACCTTTTCGATCCGGTAAATATTTTTTTAGAATTTTTAAAGGCCTGTTCTTCGTAGAAAAAATATTTCCGAGACCTTGCCGATCCGGGAAATATTTTTTTAGAATTTTTAGAAGCTTGTTCTTCGTGGAAAAAATATGGCCGAGACCTTTTCGATTCGGAAAATATTTTTTTGGAATTTTTAAAGGCCTGTTCTTCGTGGGAAAAATATGTCCGAGACCTTTTCCATACAGTAAATATTTTTTTGGAATTTTTAAAGGCCTGTTCTTAGTAGAAAAAATACGTCCGAGACCTTTTCCATCCGGGAAATATTTTTTTCGCATTTTTAAAGGCCTGTACTTAGTAGGAAAAATATTTCCGAGACCTTTCGCATACAGTAAATATTTTTTTCGAATTTTTAGAAGTTTGTTCTTCGTGGGAAAAATATTTCCGAGACCTTTTCGATCCGGGAAATATTTTTTTAGAATTTTTAAAGTCCTGTTCTTAGTGGGAAAAATATTTCCGAGACCTTTTCGATCCGGTAAATATTTTTTTAGAATTTTTAAAGGCCTGTTCTTCGTAGAAAAAATATTTCCGAGACCTTGCCGATCCGGGAAATATTTTTTTAGAATTTTTAGAAACTTGTTCTTCGTGGAAAAAATATGGCCGAGACCTTTTCGATCCGGGAAATATTTTTTTAGAATTTTTAAAGTCCTGTTCTTAGTGGGAAAAATATTTCCGAGACCTTTTCGATCCGGTAAATATTTTTTTAGAATTTTTAAAGGCCTGTTCTTCGTAGAAAAAATATTTCCGAGACCTTGCCGATCCGGGAAATATTTTTTTAGAATTTTTAGAAGCTTGTTCTTCGTGGAAAAAATATGGCCGAGACCTTTTCGATTCGGAAAATATTTTTTTGGAATTTTTAAAGGCCTGTACTTAGTAGGAAAAATATTTGCGAGACCTTTTCCATACAGCAAATAATTTTTTCGAATTTTAGAAGCTTGTTCTTCGTGGAAAAAATATTCCCGAGACCTTTTCAATCCGGGAAATATTTTTTTAGAATTTTTAGAAGCTTGTTCTTCGTGGAAAATATGGCCGAGACCTTTTCGATTCGGAAAATATTTTTTTGGAATTTTTAAAGGCCTGTACTTAGTAGGAAAAATATTTGCGAGACCTTTTCCATACAGCAAATAATTTTTTCGAATTTTAGAAGCTTGTTCTTCGTGGAAAAAATATGGCCGAGACCTTTTCGATCCGGGAAATATTTTTTTAGAATTTTTAAAGGCCTGTTCTTAGTGGGAAAAATATTTCCGAGACCTTTTCCATACAGTAAATATTTTTTTGGAATTTTTAAAGGCCTGTTCTTAGTAGGAAAAATATTTCCGAGACATTTTCCATCCGGGAAATATTTTTTTCGAATTTTAGAAGATTGTTCTTCGTGGAAAAAATATGGCCGAGACCTTTTCGATTCGGAAAATATTTTTTTGGAATTTTTAAAGGCCTGTACTTAGTAGGAAAAATATTTCCGAGACCTTTTCCATACAGTAAATATTTTTTTCGAATTTTTAGAAGCTTTTTCTTCGTGGGAAAAATATTTCCGAGACCTGTTCCATCCGGTAAATATTTTTTTCGAATTTTTAGAAGCTTTTTCTTCGTGGGAAAAATATTTCTGAGAACTTTTCGATCCGGGAAATATTTTTTTCGAATTTTTAGAAGCTTGTTCTTCGTGGTAAAAATATGTCCGAGACCTTTTCCATACAGTAAATATTTTTTTGAAATTTTTAAAGGCCTGTTCTTAGTAGAAAAAATACGTCCGAGACCTTTTCCATCCGGGAAATATTTTTTTTCGCATTTTTAAAGGCCTGTACTTAGTAGGAAAAATATTTCCGAGACCTTTCGCATACAGTAAATATTTTTTTCGAATTTTTAGAAGTTTGTTCTTCGTGAGAAAAATATTTCCGAGACCTTTTCGATCCGGTAAATATTTTTTTCGAATTTTTAGAAGCTTGTTCTTCGTGGAAAAAATATGGCCGAGACCTTTTCGATCCGGGAAATATTTTTTTAGAATTTTTAAAGGCCTGTTCTTAGTGGGAAAAATATTTCCGAGACCTTTTCCATACAGTAAATATTTTTTTCGAATTTTTAGAAGTTTGTTCTTCGTGGGAAAAATATTTCCGAGACCTTTTCGATCCGGTAAATATTTTTTTAGAATTTTTAAAGGCCTGTTCTTCGTAGAAAAAATATTTCCGAGACCTTGTCGATCCGGGAAATATTTTTTTAGAATTTTTAGAAGCTTGTTCTTCGTGGAAAAAATATGGCCGAGACCTTTTCGATTCGGAAAATATTTTTTTGGAATTTTTAAAGGCCTGTTCTTCGTGGAAAAAATATTCCCGAGACCTTTTCAATCCGGGAAATATTTTTTTAGAATTTTTAGAAGCTTGTTCTTCGTGGAAAATATGGCCGAGACCTTTTCGATTCGGAAAATATTTTTTTGGAATTTTTAAAGGCCTGTACTTAGTAGGAAAAATATTTCCGAGACCTTTTCCATCCGGGAAATATTTTTTTCGCATTTTTAAAGACCTGTACTTAGTAGAAAAAATACGTCCGAGACCTTTTCCATACAGTAAATATTTTTTTCGAATTTTTAGAAGTTTGTTCTTCGTGGGAAAAATATTTCCGAGACCTTTTCGATCCGGGAAATATTTTTTTAGAATTTTTAAAAGCTTGTTCTTCGTGGAAAAAATATGGCCGAGACCTTTTCGATCCGGGAAATATTTTTTTCGAATTTTTAGAAGCTTATTCTTCGTGAAAAAAAATATGGCCGAGACCTTTTCGATTCGGAAAATATTTTTTTGGAATTTTTAAAGGCCTGTTCTTAGTGGGAAAAATATTTCCGAGACCTTTTCCATACAGTAAATATTTTTTTGGAATTTTTAAAGGCCTGTTCTTAGTAGGAAAAATATTTCCGAGACCTTTTCCATCCGGTAAATATTTTTTTCGAATTTTTAGAAGCTTGTTATTCGTGGAAAAAATATGGCCGAGACCTTTTCGATCCGGGAAATATTTTTTTAGAATTTTTAAAGGCCTGTTCTTAGTGGGAAAAATATTTCCGAGACCTTTTCCATACAGTAAATATTTTTTTGGAATTTTTAAAGGCCTGTTCTTAGTAGGAAAAATACGTTCGAGACCTTTTCCATCCGGGAAATATTTTCTTCGCATTTTTAAAGGCCTGTACTTAGTAGGAAAAATATTTCCGAGAGCTTTTCCATACAGGAAATATTTTTTTCGAATTTTTAGAAGCTTGTTCTTCGTGGGAAAAATATGTCCGAGACCTTTTCCATCCGGGAAATATTTTTTTAGAATTTTTAAAGGCCTGTTCTTAATCGGAAAAATATTTCCGAGACCTTATCCATACAATAAATATTTTTTCCAAATTTTTAAAAGCTTGTTCTTAGTGGGAAAAATATTTCCGAGAACTTTTCGATTCGGGAAATATTTTTTTCGAATTTTTAGAAGCTTGTTCTTCATGGGAAAAATATGTCCAAGACCTTGGCCATCCGGTAAATATTTTTTTCGAATTTTTAGAAGCCTGTTCTTAGTAGGAAAAATATTTCCGAGACCTTTTCCATCCGGTAAATATTTTTTTCGAATTTTTAGAAGCTTTTTCTTCGTGGGAAAAATATTTCCGAGAACTTTTCGATCCGGGAAATATTTTTTTCGAATTTTTAGAAGCTTGTTCTTCGTGGGAAAAATATGTCCGAGACCTTTTCCATACAGTAAATATTTTTTTTGGAATTTTTAAAGGCCTGTTCTTAGTAGAAAAAATACGTCCGAGACCTTTTCCATCCGGGAAATATTTTTTTCGCATTTTTAAATGCCTGTACTTAGTAGGAAAAATATTTCCGAGACCTTTCGCATACAGTAAATATTTTTTTCGAATTTTTAGAAGTTTGTTCTTCGTGGGAAAAATATTTCCGAGACCTTTTCGATCCGGTAAATATTTTTTTCGAATTTTTAGAAGCTTGTTCTTCGTGGAAAAAATATAGCCGAGACCTTTTCGATCCGGGAAATATTTTTTTAGAATTTTTAAAGGCCTGTTCTTAGTGGGAAAAATATTTCCGAGACCTTTTCCATACAGTAAATATTTTTTTCGAATTTTTAGAAGTTTGTTCTTCGTGGGAAAAATATTTCCGAGACCTTTTCGATCCGGTAAATATTTTTTTAGAATTTTTAAAGGCCTGTTCTTCGTGGAAAAAATATTTCCGAGAACTTTTCGATCCGGGAAATATTTTTTTAGAATTTTTAGAAGCTTGTTCTTCGTGGAAAAAATATGGCCGAGACCTTTTCGATTCGGAAAATATTTTTTTGGAATTTTTAGAAGCTTGTTCTTCGTGGGAAAAATATTTCCGAGACCTTTTCCATACAGTAAATATTTTTTTGGAATTTTTAAAGGCCTGTTCTTAGTGGGAAAAATATTTCCGAGACCTTTTCGATCCGGGAAATATTTTTTCGAATTTATAAAGGCTTGTTTTTAGTAGAAAAAATATTATAAGTCGAAGTTTTTCAAATTTCTGAACAAGCTGGCGGACCTCAACAAGTTCAAGTTTCTTCCCAAGCTCCACAGCAAACTTGCATGAATCGACAAATCGAAAGTAATTAAAGGTTCAGTGTATTTAAACTTAGCGATAAATATACTCATCATCGACCTCGATAACTCGAAGGTTCTTGTTATTAACCTCGATATCCTCGATAACTCAAAGTTTCATCTGCGAGAAATTTTTTTTAAAGAGTTTTTGCGAAAAAAAAATTTTTTTAAATCACTGGCAGAGGATTAAAATAACTGACTTTTGCAGGTTAAATTCAACTTTCATTCCAAAGCTTATCTTCGATCAAAATCAACCTAACGATCAGTGATCGACAATGGAACCTGAAAACGTGCAAAGATCCAAGATATTAATTGAAGTTTTACTCCATTCTTGTTAATTCCCCGATCGTCGTCACCTTCAATAAATGGCAAATTTACAACCCACGCATTTGCCTCATTTACGACTTCTGCTTGCAATTCAGTTGCAGTTCCAGCTACTTTCAAAATCATCTGTCGTGTTTTTGTAAGTCATTTGAGCCATGTTTTAAAGCCACTTAAAAAATCTTCTACTTGAAAGATTTCCAGACAGGATTCCCAGGCAGCCCCCCAAAAACTTCCCATTTTACAACTTCAAACTAGTTCCCATATTTACGTCATTTTGGCCCCAAGATAAACCGGAAACAACGAGTTAAGTAATAGTTATGGCAGTAAATCAAAACCGATCCAGTGTGGCGCGCGCAGATGCAACACGCCCAGGTGTAACATATTTATATCGCGTATCTGCAAGATACTTAGCTTAGATAGCCTCGTTCCTATCTTGCACCTTTTTAACGGTGGTTACCTGAAGGCGCGAATGCTCCGTTTTCGCAACACCATACGAAAGAAGGTTCAACTGAAATCGTGAAATGGGCGAAACGTCAACTACGGCTGCCCACTCGGGGACTGCCTTTCGAACCTGGCAAAAATGCAGCGAATTCTGCATTCAAATTGTTATTAAGATTTAGATTTAGCTCGGAGTTGGGTGTCATGCGCGGTTCAAGTCGTGGGCCAGGAAAAATTCATATTTTCCTGTGAGTTTCCAACCCAAAAAAACGTCATCGCCTTTGTAAAATCACAGGCAAGCAATTAAAACACCTGGTCGGGTGGGTAATTGCAATTTGACCCAAATAAATTTTAAATCAATTTACATGTGTCTAAATTTGTCTACAAAGACGCGGGATATTTATTGCAGTTTTCTGTATATACAAGGCCTTTATAGCAGAACGAAAACTATAAGATAATTTTGAAGGACCACCGTATTACGAGATTTTCCCTAAAAACACTTCCCGATAATTTTTGAATCTGGTAGTCGGTCTGTAAAATTCCAAATCTATTCCAAAGAAATTTCTCTTCAAATTTTCAAAAAATTTCATTTCGTTGTCATTGTAGGAAAAAGACACGTAAGAAAAAGTTCTAAATGTCCTTTCTACAACTTTTTCTCCTTTTTTGATAAACTCCCAATATTAAAGAATGAAATCTTCAAGGTTCATCACAGTTTTATTTCATTACAACAAATACAAGAAGACTATAGCAAACTATCAGGCATAGATGACGAATGACAATAAAAACTAGAGACGCCATATCAACGTTATGGACATTTAAAGACCATTAATAGCGCAATTTTCAACGAAATTAAACCGAAGCGGAATTTTCGTCTTTTATCCCCGATGACTGAGATGTAATAAAATTCCCATGAACCGCAAGAATCTAGTTTTTTTCGGGTGATTCCAAAGTGGTCACTTTGAACTTGAAGTCATCCCGCAAACCCCATTGTAGCCATAAGCATCATAGATTGGATGCCAGGATCAAACTTGAATGCCTGGAAGGATAATAAACGACAAAGATTTACCGAACAGTAAAAAAAAATCGGTAAAATACTATCTCGAAGGATGTTGTCTGCTGTACATTGAAAAGGTTTAACCGTCTGGGAGGATCAGATCGGATACGATGCGGAGAACAGGACATTCCAGGACAATCTTTGGTGGAAGTTTTGTGGACACGAACAAACGATGAGCATGTGAGGTGAAGCAATTGACCAGTACTATGAAATATTTAGCGTTCGACAGGACTAAATTCGTGTGTTATCCTGCAAGACTAATAAAATTGGACATGAGATGGCCAAGGAAATGACAACAACCGGCAGACGAGATAGGAAAGGACGAACAACGACAACAGAAAAAGGAAAGTAATTTGTTGACTTACCCCAAAAAAGTCGTCGTCTGATGGTGGCTGCTGTTGGCGTTTGGCGTTGGAAGATCCTGGCGGGGTAGAGGCTGATGGATTATTTGCTGCTGCTGGCGCTGGATATGTTGATGTTGACTATGTTGATTATTTTGATCCTGATTCTGCTGCTGGAAGTGGTGGTGCTGAATGAAATGTTGCTGATGTTGCGATGCTGTCGTCTGGTTAAGACGCTGATGCGACGAAACTATCGAAACAGATTGATTCGATCGGAATGCAGACGATGACACGGAAGACGAAGTGGCGGAAGGAGGCGGAATGTAACGAGAAGTTGGCGTTGACCGGAGGTCATTCAGCATAAGATCTAAATCTGTTGCTAATGAACTCAGCAGCTGCAACGAAAAGAGAGAAACAATTGAAATTAAAATGATGTTCTTGAACATTTTTGGATAGACTAAAAATATTTTAAAAAAAATTAAAATCGGAAAAAAAATTTAGTTTTTTTTGTAAAAGTCTCAACACTTGTGCAAGCAACACAATCACATCACAAAAAAAATTCCAGGGTGTTTTCCTCACGAAAAAATCACTCAGAATTTCACTCAAAATGAGTTAAAGTTCCACTTTTTTTTGGCTTCGGTGATAGGGTGATATCTGGATCGAGCAATTTTTGAGCAAAAAAAGCAGGGTATTCGAATGCACCATATGTTAGACCAGAGTTATTTTTATTTTCCCCAGTTCAAAAAACGCACTGTGTTTTTTTAAAAAAGCCCACCCAAAAAACTCAAAAAATTGTCTCAACAACCCCCAATCCCTCTCCATCAACTGCTCATCTTGTCCCGTATTAGACACAAAATAAATATGGCCACTCTACCTAGAACCCCGTTCTTGATACTAAATGTGTGTCAATCTAAAATTTGGTCCAAATCGATACTGTAGCAAGGGAAAACCGGATACAACCACTCCGGTTAATTTCATCACTTCAGGGATTGTAAAATTCAATATCCGTTCCAGGTGCCGCCAACCTTCGCTTGGTCACTGATCCAAAGCCATTCAGTTGTGTATAAACGAACAGAGAAATACAAAATAATGCTATTTTAATAGATTTTAATAGATTTCAACCCAGTTTCACATATTCATAGTTGAGCCACAATGACAGGAAAATTTAATTTCTTTTTCGGCAATTGCGAGCAAAATTAGAAACTGCGAAACTTTCGTCAAAACCAGTTGAACTGCACACATTAATAAATAAAGACGTCGCCGATGATTATTTGCTTATTTGGCGGAATTGTTGTCGGAGCACTAGACCGAATGACGGATGCATCACTCAAGCGAAGATCGTCAACTTCCCATATGAAACCAGTCGAGGATAACACCACCTCCGCCTTTCCTAATTTACCCACATATGTGCAAGCATTCACTTAAATTTTAGTTGAAGAACAAAGAAAAGGTTTGCGATTCCGCAGGTTACTTGCACGAGCATAAAATACAAAACAATAAAAGCAACATCGCTTAATGAAACAAAATTAAAGACTTTGTTCCTAACGTTTTTTTTTCTTTTTTTTTTTGGGGTAACAATTTTGACGTTTTTTTTTGTTGTTCTTGGTCCCATCCAGTCTTAGTCTTAATCAAGCCAGTGCAGCGACTCTGTTTAGCCATTTACAATAACGACGACGACGACGATGAAGCGTAAATTGAGGAAACCACTTTGACGTCTCGACTTTTTGATGGGCTCCACTTGAAACTCTTTCGGTTTATTGATTTGACATTGAAGATATTCCAAATAAAAAATTGGGAATCTTTTTTCCTTTACTAAAAAAAATTGTGCGATTTTTAGGATATATTATAGATACCCAACTAGCAATCACCCGTATTACGATTGTCGTGTCGTTCTCGACAAGAGTCGTTTTACGTGTTGTTGTTAGTAGGAAAACACTTACAACAACACGTGAAACGACTCTTGTCGAAAACGACACGACATTCGCAAAACGAGTGAATTTTAGTTGCAGATCCTGGTCTATTGCAATTGTCTCCAAAATGTGGTTGAAGGAGCATTTCAGTGCCTCCGGTTGTGACTGTAATCCAGAATGCTACTAATGTTAATACACTCAGAAAAATGTTCAGGTCAACTTTTTGTCAGGTTAACTCTGACCTTACAGAGGTTTCTGTAAGCCAGCTAGCGGTCAGAGTTAACCTATCTAAGGTCAACTCGTGCAGCTCCCAATGCCCTACTTCACCTGCTGGTGGCTTAATTTCAGAATTTCTCCGACCACAGGTCAACTCAGTTTTACTTGCCCACATGCAGGCGAACGCGCGCCTGCCCGAGGCCAATTACGCCGTATGTAGGTCGTCGAGTTAGCCTCCATTTTTCTGAGTGTATTTTCACTTGTTTGAAACGTGGATACGGCACTCCATGCGTCCCAACTTTATGGCTCTGGCAGTGGCTCCACAGTAGAAACACCCTAAAGTCGTGGTGACTTTACAGTCCTTAATACAAGGTTTCGAAACGCTCAAACCACTTCATTTGGATACTACAATGTTACCAAACTGAAGTTTTTTTATAGGTGGCAAAAGCGTTCCGAAACGGATGTTTTTGGTACCTTATAGCAACAAAATCCACCCTTTAATTCAGCTACTCGCCAACCACCTC
Source organism: Chrysopilus asiliformis (assembly GCA_964034945.1). Classification (NCBI taxonomy): domain Eukaryota; kingdom Metazoa; phylum Arthropoda; class Insecta; order Diptera; family Rhagionidae; genus Chrysopilus; species Chrysopilus asiliformis. Next base: position 53,872,625 of record OZ035963.1, on the reverse strand, counting down.
CTAGTAGAAATACAAAGCTTTTTACACTACATGAGCATGTTCCTGTCTCGCAAAGAATCATTCTTTCTCGCTCATCCTGTTGACCGCAGTTTTCATGCTTTCCATTGTTTACAAGCATGGCAAGAAATCAAAACTCATGTACACTTATGTTAATTAAGTTTAGGCACAGAAGAGTATAAATCGACGGAGCATAAATTGACCGAGTCGGGGAATTGGCGCAAACCTAAATTTTTCTAGAAAAAAGTACAAAACTGTTGGTCGAAAAGGAGATGTCATTTCAATACAAATTTCACGTCTTACGGAGTCATAAACAATCAAATTATACATCCTTCCTCATATAAATACGTTTTCCTATTATTTTCAGGCAATATTTACTTGAATTATCCTTTTTAGTGGAATACAAGTATCTCAGATGTATCAAATCAGGTAAATGTCACTTGAAAGTAACATATATTTCTAGTAACATATACGGGGCGAGCATTATAAATGCTAGTTCGGAAGGCTCCCTCTATCTTCCCCTTTCTCTGCCTCTCTTTCTTTCCGTCTCTCTTTTTCCCGCTGTCTACCTCCCTTTCTGTCTGCCTACCCCTCTCCCTTTCCTTCTCGCTTGCTCCTTTACTTTACCTATGTGTGTGTCTCTTTCTCTTTCCCTGGGTGTTTGTCTCCTTTTATTTGTCTGTCCATCTCTTTATCTGTTCGCTTTTAACTGAAGAAACACTTAAACATTTTGGCCCAAATCAAACAATACTCTTAATTTCCCCTTTCTTTCTTCCCCCTCCCCCGCTATCTTTGTAATCACTAAAGTAACTTTGATCCGGATTTCACTATTTAACAAGTTTCTACAAGGAAAGTCTTGACTCACTAAAATCAATGCAACTTTCTTACCGCGCACACCCTCTTTTGTGAAATATCGAAACTTCCTTTGAACCCTATTTTAACGGAAGATTTTGAACCCTGTTTTAACGGAAAAGCACGTTTTTAAGTTGGAGCGTAGTAAATTTAAGGTAGAGGGTAGCAGATAGAGGATCGAACCATGAACGGTTAAAGACAGAGTTTCTCTCATTCTACTATTTTGCCTCTGCAAAAAAAAAATCAATAAAAATTCATCCTCAACGTTAAATTGTTAATAAATTCTAGTCCTTTATAGCAATTAAAAAAACATACCTAAAAGTTTTTTCAACGTTCTGAATTTCAAATGAGCTCTTTAGCAAACCTCGAAAATTTTTGATGGATCATCGGGAAGTGGTAAAAATAATCAATCATTGGGCACGTAACGATATATTGTTTGACTTTTAATAACTTCGCACAAAGGTAGCACAATATAAAAATTATTAAAGCAAAACTTGTTTTCGTTTCGTTGAAGACTAGACGTCGACGTTTTTTTTTTTTGTTAATTTCAAGTTCTGTGTAAATTATGTTTTATGTTCATTTCGATTATGTTTTAATGCCAAAAGCGTGGCCAGTCGCGTCGCGTCGGTCAATTGTAATTTGGAACAACAAAAATTAATGTACTATTATCTAACCAATTTTTTTATTATTGAAATCAAAAGTATCTGATCTCAAACTCGATTCAAAACAAGTTTATCAGATTTTTTTTAACAATGACTCAGTTTGAACAAACTTAGAATTTATTTATAATAATTTGCGTTTTAATTAATACATGATTTCATAATGAGTTTTGTAAGTTTTTATCGCATTTTATGTTGCATAAATTTACAATGCAATTTTATTGTCTAGTAAATTTTATCTGAGAATGATTTAAATTAAAGGTAAATCAAAATTCTGCTGTATGTTCGCTAATTTTTCGCCAACCACTAAACCGATTTGAACCAAACTTTGGAATACAATTCTTCGTATCAACGAATGGGTTTTACCCTTTCTGATGATATTTTTGTCTGATGACATGAAAATAAACTCCAAGAGACATTTCAATGATTAAACAGGCGAAATATGTCCCTAATTGATGATTGGACAGGAATGTGGGCGAAATTTGTCCCTAATTGGAACGAGGTATTAGAGCCGTTTTAGAGATAAAATTTTAAAATAAGTGTTTGTAATATACTACAAAATTTTCTCAAAAAATTATCTATTTCTGGTAAATTTTGTTAAACGATGTCAAATTTACAGAATGTAATGTTAAAATAACTAGGAAATTGAATTTGGGTGAAAATGATAAAGCATTTTTCTCGGTGTGAATACAAGAAAAACCTTACATCGGTTTATTGTTAAACAATCACACAAACCACAGCTACTTTAATGAATCCAGCAAAAAAAAATTAAAAGCCGGTAAAAGTCATCATATTATGTATCACACGCTGCAAATTTTCACAGAAAAGGTGAAATCCAGAAAGTTATGTTTGATTGAGATAAAAATTTAACATTAAATCCATTCAAGTTACAAGAAACCAACCGCATGTTACCCCAAAAAAAAACTGCGAACAAAATTCAATTCAGGCACAATTCACTTTAAGCAGAAGAAAGAGGTGTAAAACATCTGATGATGTTCAGCGTTTAAAATTTACGAGTTTCGGTTAATAAATTTTATTCAGAAATAAAACCACGAAAATAAGTTTGAAGAAGTTTTCGGGATTTGGTGAATGGCACCATTTTTATAGTCCCCAACCTCCACCTCCTCCAACATTTGGTTTTTGTGGCTCCTTTGGCGGCCACCCCCGTGCATTGCAAAACGTTCTGTGGATCGATGTGGGTTGCAAACCGAATTTTGACTCCCATATTTTGGGTCCTAATCTTTTAAAACGCGCAGAAAACAGCAGGCGGTAGGCATTTGTGGAATGGGGGTGGGATGGGAGGTATTTCGTGTTCCTTTTTTCCGAGGCCAATAGCACTTTTTGAAAACGTTGTGGGATTTTGTTTGTGAGTGAAGTACAAACAATTCGCTCTTGACATCAAGTACGCTCGTATTTTACACCCAACGACTTTCGGAAGCGAATATTCGCGGGCAAGGTAGAGAGGATATTTTCAGCGTATGAAAAAGCATAAGAAACGACACCGTCTTGAGATTACTTTGCATAACAACCAATGTATTTGCCGGAGATTATTGCATGAGTTATTGCGGTGTTTATTGAATGAGGGTACATAACAGGCGTTTTGAGATCGGGGAAAGAACTGAGGATACAAAAAACCACCGAAATTACCACCATTCGAAGGGATAAAGAACACTTTTTACACTCATATATCCAGCATAACTTCATTTCTGTTTCGTTGTAATTTTCCCTCTGTTTTTGAAAGGAAAACACGACAATGCATGACATTTTAAAATCGAATACAATTTCAGGTTCACAATCGTAACAAGTGTTTCATGAGGAACAAAAAAAAATACAATAAACTACTTGAAGAAAAAGAAAACCTTAACATTTTACAGGCATTTAGCGTTTTTGTGCATCTCATGCGGCTGCGGCGAAATGCAATTCTTGGCTATTTCGTGACATTTGAGGCCTTGGACAGGTTGACTTCATTATTATAATGGGGTACCTTATCGACCTGGGAAAAGTTAACAAATTAATGGTCGAAGTCGATGCAAGCATCTAAAAACTACAATTCGAATGAACCGCCGACACAATTTCCATACAAAATTGTCCCAAGTCACGATTTTCTAGAAACGAACTAATTTTCTTTTCGTTTTATTGGTTTCTCTGTAGATTTTTCCTGGGTTCGGTGCATCGAGAAAATAATGGAAGCTGATCGATTTGTTTTTTATGAATATTGCTAACAAATGTTCGATTAGTTACGTTATGTAAGAAAAAAATCTCATTATTTTGTTAATAGAATGAGATTTCTAGCTTGATGTCTTGAATAAAGTTTGCTGTTCAAGTTTAATTGCTAAAAATTACTGGTTCTATGCAAAGCCGGTTCTAGTTTTTTTTATGTATATACTCGATGAATTTGCTGTAGCAAAAATTGAAAATACATGAAAGTCTGCAAAGCTAAATGAATCTAAACTTTTTTGAGGCAAATGATTTTTCAAAACTAAAAGACAAGCGAAACCAATAAATAAATGTGTCGCAGGCGAAATTCTACTTAAGCAAAAGACTACGCAGGAGAAATTCTACTTAAGCAAAAGGCTCCGCAGGAAAAGGTTCCTCAAAAAGAGAGCCAATGCCAAAAATTTTTGAAAAATAGGCCGCAGAGGAAAACTTCCTGGTATTTTAAGGTCAAATATATTCCAAAGTTGAAAGCACCCCACAGTTGCAAGGAAAGAGTTTCCTCCATGGTTATCCTGTTTAACTGATTTTTTTTTGCAGATTTTTTTGGGTCGCAGATTTGCTTGAAATTTCGAATACCAACAAAAATAAAATCTAAAAAAAATTCTAACCACAGGTTTTGCGGAAAAACTGTAAATAAATTTTCCGGTTTTTCGCAAAATCGGCTTTTAAAAAAAAAATCATGTCTTACGAACGATTGGTCGCTAATTCGTTACTAGGGGCTCCGCCCTGCACCGCTCTGCGGATCACCCCACCAACCCCATGCGTCGGCCTTCGGCCTCGGATCTTACTTATGACCATTCTAATAAAGAAAACCGCATCTAAATGCATTCAGGAGTTTGGGAGATTGCTGGAGAGAGGTTTTAAGAGTGGGGAGCGAGTAGATTTTAGTTAGCGACATTTTTCCTTGAGGGAAGACATTTGTAATGAAGAAACCTGGGCACGAATCATAGTCACCGACGCGTCTACGTCTTTTCATCGACACACCCGAATCGACGCGACAGATTTTTGCAATCATGATTACCGACGCGCGTTGTTTTCATTTCAGTGCAGTGCTTTGATTGTCACATCTGTCAAAATGTTTGCACTTTTGGAAAACTTGTTTGATTTTCAGGAAAATAATAACCCTAAAGCAAATTTAAGAATAATTCGAAGGGAGCTTAGAGAAAAAAAAACAACTTTCAACCTCAAAAAAATACACAAACCGCCTCTAATCGGTCCAGAGCTATTCGACGCGACACATGGCGTGTCGGTATTTAAGTGTCGAAATTTATCCGACGTGTCGGTAACCATGATCGTCTTTTGAGCTGTAAGACGCGTTTATGCAGACGCGTGGGTGACTATGATTCGTGCCCTGTACCGAAATCCATTCGGTAGTTTAGCAAATAGCAGGAAAGGGGTTTACAGTAAAGGGGTGGATTTAGATTTAGTTGGGAAATATTTTTCCTGATGAAAGACCTGCCCAATAGTGAAAATCGCATCAAAATCCATTCAATAGTTTAGGAGATAGCAGAAGAGGGGGTCAGAGGGGAGAAGAATAGTTGTCAACTGCAAAGCTAATCAATAATTTCGTAGTATATAGTACCCTTGTGTAAATATTCAGCTAATTCGGTCCAGTGGTTAAAGCCGGCCATACATTATGAGACTTGTTTTAAAACCATGTTGTACAACTTGTTGTGGCGGAGGCAAAATCAACAGGGTTTTGATTTTTGTCGAACCTAAAATTTGGTACTACAACCAACATTACAGGCCCCTACACGATCCAACATTGCCTCGGTTGTACAACCGAACCAAGTTGTACAACAAGTCTCATAATGTATGGCCGGCTTTACGCGTTATTCTGTTAAATAACCAGGGCAACTTTATCAGTTGTCGTATCAGTATCGCATCAGCTACAATTAGTCATCTACTAAAAAGTTTTAATTCAGATCGTGATCAGTGGCTGATGCTAATGTGGCATTTGCCTAAGTTATAGGAAAATTACTTTATTTTTCATTGTATTTAAAACTTTGTAGCTTCCGAATGGATAAATTATATCCATTCGCAAGCTACAAATTGTTGGATAAATTATATTTAAATTACATATAATAAATCCACGACCACAATTTCTTTAGCAATACAAAAAAAATGTGATGAAAGAAAATTTGTATGGAAAAATTTTCATTAGTAAGGAGATTTCAGGAAAAAACTCTTTTCCTAATGAGTTGTTTTCCGGCAAATCCACCTGTTCTTCACTCATCCTAAGACATAAATATATAATATCTAGAAAAATTAAACCGCTATTTCAGTTACGAGCTTTCAATAATTTTTTTTCTGATATAATTATTGGTGAAGTGTGAAATTCGCACTTAACTCTTAAAATGAAAGCAAAAATACCATAATTCGATTGTCTGTGCCGTGTGGACGCCATGTGCCATACCCTTAAAACCATTGAATCTTAATCGAATTCTGTAGTGTAAACGAATGAATGTTTTATGTTTTTAAGCTTTATGATGGTAAATAACCAAACCCAAAAAAAACACCAAATGGCTAATGAACCTCATTTCTGCGCTGACCTTCTTTCAAATTCGAATAAATTCTCACACATGACTGCCAAAATATGCTCAGTGCGATGTCGTAATGAATTCAACTAAAAGTGCACAAAAGCCGATACATCAGTGCCATAAGGCAGAAATTAATTTGACGTAAAACCTTAAGGCGAACCCTTTTTTTAATCGACAGCTCAACCGACTACCTGCAGATTTAATTGGGAGGCATTACTGGAACTCCCAATTTCAAATGTTGATTCAATATTATCCATCTGTCTGTTCAAATTGACTCCTAAGAAAATGATCTTTTATACCGCCCAAGAAATCTACGTTTGATGAGCGCAACAAATCCGTATCTTTTCAGGTTCAATTTGTATTAAAAAATGTTAGATTTCTATAACCAAGTTTTTTTTTATATGTCAATTGTGTAATTTTCCACTTGTTGGATTCGTTGATTTTCAATGAGCTGATTATGAAAATTACTCACAATCACTCGGATGTTTAACTCAGTTAAGGACGTGACGTCAGTTACGCTCCAGAAAAAAAAACCTTCAAACAAATACACTGATTGTACCTAATTTGGTTTTAAATCGGTTTGACAGTTCACAGCTGATGGGTATTCGAACTGTTAATGTTTTTCACCTCTAAAATGTCACTTAATTGCAGAACACCTGGTCCAAAAATCCAACAGACCGGACATTCTTGTAGTCGCTATCGCTGTTGAATAAACTAACTCACGCTTTAAGGTCAAAAAATCACTTCGCGGTCACGATCGATTCCATTTTGATCAAAAAGAAATTGATCTTTGTTTTGATTCCAAAATAAACGTCGATTTATTTGTGTTTGTTTTTTTGTTAATCTGAAAATTGCCCATTCTAGTAATTTTTACTTTTTTCAGATACAGAATGTTGCAGACTGAGTCAATTCTTTGTTTGGATCATTCAATTTTTGCTTGCGACGAAAGTCATTTGTGGGAGGAAAAGATTCACGATCAATTTGATCACAATCTCAATTTGTCCCATTTTGTTATTCTAATGAAATTCTGTTACGATTCCATGAATTTTACATACACAATAGTTATTTGTTTCAATTTATCGCCAAACTAATTTGCAATATTGGAAAATGCGTGGTTGATTGAAAGTTGAAAGTGAGGATCGCCAGAAGATCAATTGCGTTTGTGATGACCTTCAGTGGTTTTTGTGGTGCTAAAGTTGCGGTTTCACTTATTAGGAGATGTTTTGTGGTTTTTAGCAATTTTTCTTCTACACATTTTTGCCATTTTTCGCTTTGCCGGTTTATTTGATATGATTGAATGCAAATTTTTCAATTGATCAAATTCTTTTCGATTGATTTTTATGTGTTATAAATAGAATGTAATTTGATTAAATTTCTGATAAAATAAACCGACAGAAATACTCGTAGCAGAGACTATAGTTGTGCAAATTACAAATTGTGGCATTCGGTCATATAAATATGGTTGCTGTTTTTAACCGACTTCCAAAAAAGGAGGAGGTTATCAATTCGTTTTGGTCCAACTTTATTTATTTATTTATTTTATATCTGTATGTTCACGCAGTACTTGGGTGCCGTTGCATGGATTTTGTTGAAACGTTGGTGGATGACAGAGTTCACTCCCTAGTTGGTCCCATTTTAATTTCCCCTCTCTCCGACGTTTCCCGGCCTTCCCCTCCCCTGTCAACTCCCAATCGGATGGTCCGATCGATCTGAAAATTTGTATGCGTACATTTTGGGGGACGGCTAGTGTTTTCCTTTTATCTATTTTCCCCTACCCCTTTCGCTTCTTAACCCCTCCCCTATCAACTCCCAATCGGATGGTCCGATCGATCTGAAAATTTGTATGCGTACATTTTGGGGGACGGCTAGTGTTTTCCCCTTATCTATTTTCCCCTACCCCTTTCGCTTCTTAACCCCTCCCCTGTCAACTCCCAATCGGATGGTCCGATCGATCTGAAAATTTGTATGCGTACATTTTGGGGGACGGCTAGTGTTTTCCCCTTATCTATTTTCCCCTACCCCTTTCGCTTCTTAACCCCTCCCCTGTCAACTCCCAATCGGATGGTCCGATCGATCTGAAAATTTGTATGCGTACATTTTGGGGGACGGCTAGTGTTTTCCCCTTATCTATTTTCCCCTACCCCTTTCGCTTCTTAACCCCTCCCCTGTCAACTCCCAATCGGATGGTCCGATCGATCTGAAAATTTGTATGCGTACATTTTGGGGGACGGCTAGTGTTTTCCCCTTATCTATTTTCCCCTACCCCTTTCGCTTCTTAACCCCTCCCCTATCAACTCCCAATCGGATGGTCCGATCGATCTGAAAATTTGTATGCGTACATTTTGGGGGACGGCTAGTGTTTTCCCCTTATCTATTTTCCCCTACCCCTTTCGCTTCTTAACCCCTCCCCTATCAACTCCCAATCGGATGGTCCGATCGATCTGAAAATTTGTATGCGTACATTTTGGGGGACGGCTAGTGTTTTCCCCTTATCTATTTTCCCCTACCCCTTTCGCTTCTTAACCCCTCCCCTGTCAACTCCCAATCGGATGGTCCGATCGATCTGAAAATTTGTATGCGTACATTTTGGGGGACGGCTAGTGTTTTCCCCTTATCTATTTTCCCCTACCCCTTTCGCTTCTTAACCCCTCCCCTGTCAACTCCCAATCGGATGGTCCGATCGATCTGAAAATTTGTATGCGTACATTTTGGGGGACGGCTAGTGTTTTCCCCTTATCTATTTTCCCCTACCCCTTTCGCTTCTTAACCCCTCCCCTGTCCCCTAATCGGATTGTCCGATCGGTCTGAAAATTTTTATGCGTATATTTTGGGGGGCAGCGAATCCTTCAACCCTCAAATTTTCCAGATAAAAAACAAACACATATGGGGGTTTTTAAGGTCGCCTAATCCAATTCTAATGTTTAGAAGTCTGTAAGGTTAACGAAAGGTTTCTGTCGATCTAAAAAATGTTGGTGACCAAAATTTTTGCTGTCGACCTCTAAAATTTAGTTTACAACTTACTGTTGCCATCCCTAAAAATTCGCTGTTTGGAACGACCAAAGTTTTGCTCTACACATTTCCTAACATTAAATATATCCTATAATAAGGTATATACCAAAAGTCACTAAAAATTATAAAATAAAAAACTTTTTTAAAAAAAAGTAAAAAAAACCGACTTAAAAATGCACTAAAAAGGAAAAAATAATTTTTTTGGAAGTTGGTGCCAAAATAGAAACTTAAAGAGGACTTCTATTCATATTTCTTGAGTGTTACAAACAGCTATCACCAATTCTATTACTGCTATACAAATGAAAATATTTTATCTTTCGTGACGACATCTGACAAAAGAATATTTTTTTAATTTTAACGGAGCTTACCCAAAAACAAAAGAATATTTATTAATGTTGACGGGGGTTAAGGGCAACGTGCCAAGTAAGGAACAATACCGCTAAAATTTTTATACCCGTATGGTATGGAATACCAAAGGGTATACTAACTTTGCCTTACCGTTTGTAACGCCAAGATCCCGTCATCACACACAAAAATGAATTACACCAGTGTGTTAGGAATGACAAAAGATTTTGATTTCCGCATGTCTGTCCGTCCGTCTGTCCGTCCGTCCGTCCGTCCGTCTGTCTGTGAACACGATTGCGGACGCACGGATTGAGCTAGAGCCTTGAAATTTTGCGCAGATCCGTTTTTCGTAAAATGTGAGGCTAAGTTCGTTAATGAGCAAAAACGGTCCATTAGGGGGGGGGGGGGGGGGGTATCCCCCATACGAACGAAAATGTTTTTTGCGAATACCTCAAAAACGGTGCATCTTATCGAAAAAGTGCAAGAACAAAAGATGTTTAGGATATAATTCTACACAAAACTACCATACATCAAAATCCGATTGGAATAAATTTTAAAAAATCTCATTGGAAACTTTGACTTCAAACTGGAATTTAGATACAACTGTTCACTTAAATCACCATACGGGTTTTCAATAATTGCCAGACTGGCAATTATAGCTTTTGTTATGTTTATTATTATGTAAGTAGGCTGTAAAAAAATAATGGTTTGAACCTCATCTCTGTGACTTATTAGAAAACAAAAACTTTTGGTACAATTCAATAAATAATAATTTTATTTATTACAAATTTTTTAATTTTATAGATTGTACAATAAAAGAGAGCAAATTGTTTGTTTCTATTTTGGCACCAACTTCCAAAAAAATTATTTTTTCCTTTTTAGTGCATTTTTAAGTCGGTTTTTTTTACTTTTTTTTAAAAAAGTTTTTTTAACCTTTTGCATTCCACTGACATCTATACGGTGACATACTAAGTTTAACCACGAATCCACTGACACCTATACGTTAAACAACAAATAAACATACTTTTAGGGAGCGAAGTGATTAAATATTTGTTTTTCTTAAATAACAGAAATGTAATAAAATATATAAATGGATCTATGCAAACGCAATTATAAAATTTTCTTTAAAAATGACGTGGAATTGCCAGTAGGTGATTGAAATTTTCGTGTGGAGTGCAAAAGGTTAATAATGTATAGGCACTGGCTGCGCACAAACCTTACGTGCAAAGTAATTATAAGTACTTCTGAGTAGGGATGTCAAATTTTTGAAAAAAACCTGGTTTTCGGTTAAACCGGTTTTTAAGACTTCGGTTTAAACCGGGCCAGTTTAACCGGGTCCAAAAAATCGGTTATTAAAAACTCCGAAAACCCGTTTTGTTCAAATTGGGTAGGTTATGTCTTAGAAATAACAAATACACTATAATACAAACAAAAGACGTGAAGTGTCATATAATCCATTAAGAGACCATAAATGGCACAATATAATATTGTATTTGGTCTAGAGTGCTTAAAAAGAAGTGTTTCTAAGCGAGGACGTACACGTAGAAACTTTCAGTCTTCAGCCTCACCAAATTCTGGAAAAGGAACGAGTGCGACAAGAGGAAATACAACACATATATGAGAACCACACACACATGAGTAATCGCTTGTTGTACACAAGTTTTCCCTACTAAAAAGTGAAGAATCGTGTACTTCGGAAAGGCATTTTGAGGAATAAAAGTCACCGCGACGAGAAGACAAATGTACGTCAACACTAACAAGCCAGTTGCACGAAAATTGGTCTAAAATTATTTTTCCGCACAAAAAAATGATCGGTTCTTTTGAACGATTTTTGGCTTTAAAAAAAAATTCGAGTATAACCGTGCAAAAAAAAAACACCGGAAAAAACCAATTAACCGAAACAAAAACACCGGGTAACCGGTTTAATCGGTTTTTTTTTGACATCCCTACTTCTGAGTATTCCGAAGTACACAAAAGTCCACTTAGGAGTAGATACTCGGAAACGCTTATAATAAGGAATTTGCACCCATTTAAAAATTTGCAAATTTGCAGATATTTCCCATTTTAAAAAAATTCATGTTTTTTGTACATTGATATTTTATTCATCGGTTTATAGTCTAAGTCAAAATTTTGAAGACTAAATTTTGAAGGGAAAATTTATAGTCTAAATTTTGAAGGGACGTAGAACTAAAGACTGAAAAATTCTGGGAAAAATTAGGAAATCATTGACTCTGCCTTTCTTCTCAAAGACTCAAAGACTATATTCTATAAGACTATATTCTCTAAGACATTATTCTAATTGTTCTTTTCATTCTCAATATTAAGAACATTGGATAAACAAATTATATTTATAAATTTAAAGTATCAAAAAATAAAAGAACAAACTCAAGTCAAGAAAAGTCCGATAAGATAAATTATTCATACAATTTAAGTATAAATTCAAAAAGTAATTTGAAATCCCAAACCAATTATAGGCAATATCTATTTTTAGTAATTTATCAATACACTTGTATGTATTTTCCGACTTTATCAAAAACTTTTTAATCGTGAACAACAAACTAGAAAATATATTTATCTGCCAGCACTTAAAATAAGAGAAATCGAATAAAGTTCATTTTGTAAACAAACGTTTTTTTTTTTTTTTTTTTTTTTTTTTTCAAATTACAAAAATTGTGCAATACAATTTAATAATCTCGGGGAAAAAATAAAATTTTCACAGAAAACTTATTAGTGTTCAATATTGATGAGAAAAAGAAATTACTTAAGCAAATGTTCGAGTATCAGGTGTAAGTATTTCAAAACGTTTACAAATAAACCGTGAATATTCAACGGAATGCGATGAATAATACACAAACTTTTGTGATTAAGCTGACCTGGCTCTGACTTGGCGAAAATAAAATAAAAAAAAACTAAAGCTTATTATGACAAAGAAAGGCTTCTTCGCGGTGGTAATCTGAAGACCTTTTCCAAATGGATTGTAAGCAGGGCAATACCAACCCGCCTAACCAATGAAAAACTTCATAGCAGGATTTAGAATCGATGGTAATTGTGGTAAAAATTACTTGCAGTGCATAAAATTAGCTGACAGTTCTTTTTTTTCTTAACTAAATCCGGCATCAAGGGCAGATAAGATTAGAGACGTAGAACTACAAAACGTTAGAAATAAATTTAAAAACATAACAAAAGCTGTAATTGCCAATCTGGTAATTATTGAAAACTCGTATGGTGATTTAAGTGAACGGCGAACAGTTGTTTCAAAAATCCACTTTGAAGTCAAACTTTCCAATAAGATTTTTTAAAATTTATTCCACTCGGATTTTGATGTATGGGAGTTTTATGTAGTATCATATTCTAAATAACTTTTGTTCGTGCACTTTTTTGATAAGATGCACAGTTTTCGAGATATTTGCATAAAACGTTTTTGTTCGTATGGTCCATTTTTGCCCATGAACAAACTTAACCTTGCATTTTACGAAAAACGAATCTGCGTAAAATTTCAAGTCTCTAACTCAATCTGTGCCCCCGCAATCCGCGGACAGACGGACGGACATAATTTTTCAATTTTTCACCTTGTTGTTAATAATTATTCCGGCGTATATTTGAGGAGAATCGTCAAGTGTTTGGACTACACTCTCGAAAAAATGGGGTCGATTACGCACCGAAAGGGAGTTTGAGGGAGTCCATCACCTATTGGAGAAAATCGAGCACCGGGCTAGGGAGTTCACAACAATTCCTTATGGGTGTTAATTTTTAACAATTTTTCGGTGTTAAACCAACTTATTAGATGGCAAAAAAACCTCGCAAATTCTCTTTTTTTGCAAGCATTTGATATGTTTTGAGTTTTTTTTTCGTGTTTCCAAAGTTAATATTGACTTGTTAACAACTTTTCTTGCATGTCTCTGCCGGGACTCGAACACGGGACCTCTCGAATTGTAAACCATTTGCCTTCCCAATAGGCTGTTGAAGCCAATTGGCAAGCCTCTTCTAAACGTGAACACCCTTTACAATTAAATAACTCCTAAAAGGAGTTGTAGTGAATTTTTGACTCCTTTTCGGAGTTCATTTAAAATTTAGGTCAAAACGGTGTTAAATTGAATATTTAGCTCCGTAAAATACAAATGTAAAAATAACTCCGCGCTACGGTGTTAAACTTTTAGCGATGTTTTCAGGCGGAGTTAATTCGTCCCCGGATTTTTTCGAGAGTGTACCGAGTGCCCCAATTACAAGATTTTACTGTGTTTAAGTTACAATCAACAAAACCCATTACAAAGTTTAAGATTACCCATAATTACCAATTAAATCCACATCTGTTGTAACGAAAATTATGAAAATTTCCAACCATTTGCGATCTACACATAATTCAAAGTGCTATCATTTTAATTATCCGCATTTTTTTCACAATTAATGTCAACATTGAAATACTTTGATGGATTCTTTTGGAATTGTTGCAAATGTTTACACAACTGAAGTGACATTAACCGCACAAACGACGATCAACGGCAGCGAATTAACCTAAATTGATCATGAAATGGAGATACAAGTCAAACCTCTGAAATGTTTTTAAAAGTCTGTAAGCGGGGGGCGTCAAATGGAAATGTGTATCAATTCCGGAAATATCTACAGGCGACCAATTGTCGTTACATTTTAAATGTTTGCTGTCATAATATCAGCATTATTGGTGATGCATTTCAAGACAGCGCACAAAAGAAATAAATATCTAAAAGCGCAATAAATAAAAATCATCAAGGATTCAATTCTACTGTAGTTCAATGTTTGAAAGGAAATGTGACTCAAGAAATCGTCGCGATGGTATCTTTTGTATGTTTTAATTCTTAATTCTGTTATCGCACGCGACTTTATCTTTTGAAATAACATTCATTGAGGTTGTGTCACATAAATCCACTTGAAACACGGAAATTATCCGACATTCCGAGACACTTTTTTTGAAATTCTAAGTGGAAATAAATCGAAAGGTAGAATGAAAAAGATAAATATTATTATATTGGGTGTACAAATGGAAAACCGCCGTTTTCCAATAGATGGCGCTAGCAATAAAATGCTGGTCAAAAATGTCAGATCAGGAACGTCAAATGATAAGCTAGGCATCTGGAAACCACTCCTTATCATTAAATTTGTGAATTTTTATTGGCGTCATTTATTTTTTTTAAACTTTTGGATCTTTAGGAATAATAAATTATTCCTCTCTCTCTCACTCTCTCGGCACTACGACCGGTTTCCGGTCTTGGCCTGCCGCAATGTCTCTCGCCAGAGGTCCCGGTCAAGTGCCGATGTCCTCCATCGCGTCCTGGTCAAAAAATTATTCCTAAAGATCCAAAAGTTTCCTTTCTTATACTTTCTTGGCTAATAATATGAGAAATTATTCCAAATCCAGGTAAAATTAATATATAAACTTCTGGATGATCAAAAAATCAAAATAAATTATCTGGTGCAAAAACCAGTAACTCCACTTTCCAAATAAGTGTCATTTGCGGAAAGTTTTGCCTTTTGCCTTCAATTCGAAAAATTCTGCGGCTAAATTAGCACTCAGGTCACGATATGTGTGTATGCATGTAGGAGAAACCCCAAAAATGTGGCTGCCAGACGCCATTTTGTCCAAATTGAACAAACGAGGGTTCCATCGTGTGAGGTCTTAAATTAAAGAGTTTTGGAAAGTGACTCAAAATGGCGACTAAAAAGGATAAAATGAAAAAAAAAATTAAAAAAATATATTAAAGATAAAAACGTTGAGAGTTTTGCTAATTAGTTTTAACCTTACTTTTATTTTTGAGGCCAAATCCCTATTTTACGTGGGAAAAGGAAAATCACGTAATCCTTACAGGACATTCCGTCAACCTTACAGATTTCCAGAATCGGACTTATCGAGCCAAAAACTCCCGGATGAGGTTTTTTTCGGAAAATTTTAGGAAAAGGATAATTGAAGACGTGGGTGCAAAAACCAGATAACTCGACTTTTCAATATTTTTCAGGAGGTGGAAAAAAGTGTTTTATTAATTTTTTTTTTTATACCTCAAAATAAATAAAACAGCAGTATTATGGGTATGCAAAGTCTGACTTTATCTGGTTTTTACACCCACTTCTTCAATTACGTTATCCTTACAAAACTTTCCGCCATCCTTACAGACTTCTTAATGCCAGAATCGGATTCAGCGACCCCAAAAATGAGATTTTTTTTCCAGAATATTTGAAGAACAGAATAATCACATTATCCTTACAGGACCTTCCCTTATCCTGACAAAGACGAAGTAGTAAAAGTATTGTATTGTCATCAGACTTACGTATGTGTGCAAAATTTCGAGTCAATCGGATAAGTGGAAGTGGTTTAGAATTAGATTGTAAGATTTGACACAGACAGACAGACAGATACGAAGGCAAGCTTAATAAAAGCTTTTAAAAATAGCTCTTTTTTGACATAAGCTCTTTTTTGGCAGGGAACTGCAGGGGGGTGGTCAGCTGCCATCTTAGGCGGAATGATTTTTCCATTGTGCCTAAGATGGCAGCTGACAATCCCCCTGCAGTTCCCCGCCAAAAACAGATTGTGTCCATGAAACTAAAGCAAATTACCTTTCCAATGCAGGTACAACGAAAGTGAAACCTCAACTGGTTCCCGGGCCATAAAAAACGTCGAATCCTGCATGGTTCTTTTAGTACTTCGTATTGAAATTTACTATTTTGTGGTTAAATTGACTATTTTTGTAATCGAAATTAACTATTTTGTAATTGAAATTTATTATTTTATGATGCGGAACGTAATTTCACATAATCAAATAAAGGTTTTGTAATAATTTTCGGCCTGATTGCCACGCCAACAGCTTTAGATAAATTGCGATATATTGAAATCTTTCAACACTTGTAAGGTTTTTGCAACTATCCATTAACAGCAGAGCCCGTCATAACAATCTAGACCAACTTTTTTTTCACCACAACGCAGTTTCAAAAATGTTAATCGCCCCAGAACATTTTTTCAACAATAACAAAAAAAAGTCATAAGAATTTCTAACAATTTCCATGTAATTTTCGCTGAAGTTTTTCTTCTATATTAAAATTTTTCCTCGACACAAAAAAATGATACAATCTTTACAATCATTCGATTCACACCTAAAGAGTAAACTTTATAGTAAAACTCATAACTTACCGCAATAGCATCCATCATAGCATTAACCATAGTCGCTACAACGTTTTAAGTGATCTTAGCCACTTCTTCTTCTTCAGTTAACAGAAATCGAAACGGTGAAGGTAACTTTAACTTTAGAAATGACTAATGGTCGAGTATATTCCACAACATACGGCACTTAAGCGTCAAAAAGAGTTCGAGGTGAAGCCGATCTGATCACAAATCAATTTTTTGCTCATTTCCAGGTGATTTTGCACAGACGTTTGTTTTACTACTTGGCCATGCATCGACTGGCCACATCATTATGCGAATATGCGGTAAACGTTTTTTCATAAAACTTTTCTGCTTTCTAAGCTACTCGATGCGTTTTTTTTTTAAGATACGTTTTTTTTTTTAGATTTTTAAACTTTGAATATCACAAGAATCACAGAATACACTCTCAGCACTTTTTCACACTGACTCCGTACGTAGTGCTTGGAAAAAAACCACTTTGGCGACATTAACTAATGGCCATGTCTAGCCCTAATCGTAATAAATTCAACGTGTACCATTTTTGCATAATATTGCCGGCGATGCCGATATGATATTTTGTCTAATAAACGCATAATGTCGGCCTCAGCTGAAAATATTGATGACTTGAACTGAACACCTTGACACCTTATATGAATCTCCACGATCGTAAAATAAAAAAAACACAACTGGAAGTATTTACCATCGTAAGAAAAACTTTGCCGCCACTTGTCCGTCGACCGTAGTTAGGCGGATTGTTAACTCAACAATTGATCGTGGTTACTTATTTTTCTGAGCAAACTTCACTCATTTGAATCACTTTAATTCACGAATCCACCGTAAATCGCTTATGAAATGCGCAATTTTACACTCAGATTGCCAGCGCGATTAAAATCAGTTTTAATCATAATCCGAGCGCTACTTAAGGTTGCAAGCGCACAAGTCTATCAATCTGTTTTTTTTTTTTTTTGATTATGAAATCTGTAAAAATGAGCTTTAAATGACGTTTGGAGGAAGGTTTAAGGGCAATCAAATTTGAATCATAAACAGCATGTCAAGATAATTTCATTATTCTGTATTGCCTTTTGTGATGTCTATAAGTAGAGTACGGAAGCATTTGAGGTTTTTTTTTTGTTGTAATTGGATTTGTGTAACCGACGTAATGGAATAAAATTTGTTATTTAATGCGAGCTACTAATGGTGTTGTAGAAATACCTCAAGTGTTTTGGCGAATCAAAAATAGCGTAAAATGGCAGTGAAAAACATAATTATGTTACTAAATTTAGACGCAAATTTTTAAGCTAATTTCAAAAAACAATTTCCTTTAAGGCCCAACCAAAGTCCTTCCGATCCGTTCCGTTTCGGCAAGCTGTTAAAGTTGAACATACGACCAACAACGTTGCTACCCATAGTCTGCGAAACGAGGCGGAACGTAACGGCAGAGTTCGCAAAAATCCATCTCAATCGGATTGCATAACCTCAAACCCTAAACTTGACACGCGCACATAACCTTATATTCATATATTTGAGTTATTATATTTTAAATTACAAAATAAACCAGAAGTGCTTATTTAACAATTTTCAACTTCGATCAAAAGACACAATCAAAACAGTGGTCGAAATGTCAGATTCCGCAACGTAGCGGTCTTACTATAGGCAGGTCTCCGTTCGATACGTTTTTACGGAAACGAAACGGAACGGAAGGACTTTGGTTGGGCCTTTACAGATCGTAATTGGGGATAGTGGGGTAATTTCAGCTACTGTCGTCATACGATTCAAGTTTCTCATCTGTGGCAATCAATACAAAATATTTTTACTCTCTTATACGTAGTATAATAAAGTATTGTATTTATGCAAAAATTTCAACCTCTTAATTGTGCCTAAAAAGCTTTTCCCCAGCACTCCCGAGTCGATTGAAGCATTATTACAAAAATGTGTTTCTGTCTGTCAGTTTGTCAATCTGTCAATTTGTCAGTCAGTCAGTCAGTCTGTCAATCTGTCAATCTGTCAGTCCATCCGTCCGTCCGTCTGTCTGTCAGCCTGTCAGCCTCTCAGTCTGTCAGTCTATCAGTCCGTCTGTCTGTCAGCCTGTCAGCCTCTCAGTCTGTCAGTCTATCAGTCTGTCAGTTTGTCAATATGTCAGTCAGTCAGTCAGTCAGTCAGTCACTCAGTCAGTCAGTCTGTCAGTCTGTCAGTCTGTCAGTCTGTCAGTCTGTCAGTCTGTCAGTCTGTCAGTCTGTCAGTCTGTCAGTCTGTCAGTCTGTCAATCTGTCAGTCTGTCAGTCTGTCAGTCTGTCAGTCTGTCAGTCTGTCAGTCTGTCAGTCTGTCAGTCAGTCAGTCAGTCAGTCAGCCAGTCAGTCTGTCAATCTGTCAGTCTGTCAGTCTGTCAGTCAGTCAGTCTGTCTGTCTGTCTGTCAATCAGTCAGTCTGTCAATCTGTCAGTCTCTCAATCAGTCTGTCAATCTGTCAGTCTCTCAGTCAGTCTGTCTGTCTGTCTATCAATCTGTCTGTCTCTCTGTCTGTTAGTCAGTCTGTGTACAAGATTTCCCAAATACTAATAGACCTAGAACCAAAAAATTTATCGGCATGTTTGATTCTGGAATGGGACAATCTAATCAACTTTTGGTGGAAATCCGTTAACCGGAAATAACCAAAATGGTGGATTTTTAAAAATCACAATTCCGTTTTTTGTTATTTACTCCGAAACTACGCGATTTTTAGTAGTCTTATGTACAACAAAACTTGGAGACAATAAAATTTTTTACATCTTCGTCTTTTACTAGAACTCCGTATCGCAACCCGTTATCGAGATAAACCATTATTTTAAAAAATCAGTTTTATGCGATTATCTCGAAAAAAACGGGTTTTTGGTGGTTTCATGTATGAGGTGAATTGAAGGGAATAATGTTTGCCATAATTTTGTCTTTCACAATTATCTGATATCTTTTACCGTTATCGAGATATTATCATTAAAAATTTAAAAAAATATATTTTTGCGAATTGCTTGCAAACTAACGGTTTTATTGAATACTACCTTGCATACCCCTCGTTGCCGGGTTAAGTTTTTTCAATTTTTTTTTTATGATCTATGTTGGAGCTAAACTTCAGGCCAAACGGCTTGGTAGTTTCCCCGCGAAAGGGTAACATAGCGCAAAAACTAAGTTTCGAAATCACTTTACCCCCTCCCCTTACACCTCCCATTCCTCGCGCTACTTTTCCGTATGCCTATGTTAGAACCAGAACTACCACAGACACTCATGCCAAATTTCAAGTCAATCAGTTCAGCCGTTTTTGCGTGAAAGAGGAACAGACAGACATTTTTATATATTAGTATGATTAGTATGATTTGCATTTTTTTCCTGAATTTCCAATTAAAAAATCCAAAGGGTAGGGTACTTAACAAAGTGTAAAGCAATGATTAAAAACACGTCCAGCTTAAAAGATTCTTCGATTAGTTAATCAAATTCAGCAATTTCCATTCGAAAAACATCCATGAAACTCTGTTACTGTAGAAACACATATAATGTCAAAATTGCCAATAAAACGAATCCCAGATAGGTGCGAAGTACAAACAACTTGTCACGGCAGACAGATAAGGGTTTGTTTGAATATCGGCCAATCAGAGAAGAATCAGAGAACCACAGATCCCAGAAGAAGATTAAAATTGTCCTTTTTTTGCCCCAATATTCTGATAGCTTGCAAACTTCAACCCAACATCGTACGATAGAATCGATTTGAAGAGAACCAAACGATATTCCTTTCCTACTGAATGGACAATCCCAATGCGATAAGACGAATGGCAAAAGGTAAATATTCACCGAACGAACGGACGTACGGACCTTCGTAAGAGGTTTCCACTTCATCTTCAATGTACATAAAGACGAATGGTTGAACTATACGCAAATATTGACACGGCTTGATTGATCCCCCATACAATCTGATCCAATGCAATTCGATATGAAGACCAAAACGATTCTATTTTAAATGTTAGCAGTAAAAAATCTATACTCGATTGGGTTTCAGATGTTTTATGATTTTATGCTAATAATTATATATGTTGCAACTTGCAAGGGAAAAATTGAAGTAAAAAATCTGAATATTAAACAAAACTTTGTTAGTTTTGTTACCAAAAAAACACGAATTTTCCACAGTCTGTCAAATTTCCGTTTTAATTTGCAATTTTTCTGAATTTTTAAAAAAGTGACCGTGTTTTACGGAAAACAATACTAAAAATCATTCATTTTGAATAACTTAATAATGTAGGGAAAATTAAATAAAACTGTACCATTTCCTAACCGATCAACGTAACGAATTTCCATTTCACATTCATTGCTGACGCCCGATTATTGTTTCGGTGACAATATGACGTTTACAATCACACGTTCTACTTTATTATGGTTTGCTTTTCATACATTTGGCGTGTTTTAATGCTTTCTACAATCAACAATATGCTTTTAGTGCATTTTTCTATGCTAGACTGTTTTATGTAAAGCCGGGAGTAGCGATTATAATGTTAGTGAGGTTTGAAAGTTCTTTCTAAGGGACCGTTTCAATTTTTTTTTTTGTTTTTTTTTTAGTTTTATTTATGGTTTTTGTCGGAATTTACAGATTCATATCCACCTGAGGGAAAATAATATTATTTATCGAGAGTTTTCAGAATATGGATTTTTTACAAAAAAAAAATCCAGTAGAAACTTCTCCGGAAAAAAACCGTTGGAATTTTGTCCACCTTAAGTCGGTTCAAAGTCATGTTTTTTTTTTCTTTAATAGCCATACTGAGGCTATATCACCGGGTGTTTCAAACGAGGTGATACAATTTTGACAACCTTAGCTACCCAAGCAGCATTTATGTCAACCGTGTCTTTACCGCTTGACAAATCGTAGGTTGAATCCTGCTCTCGGCCATGTGTATACATTTTTCCAGAGACTTGATATTTTCTACAGTTCCGTTTCTCGTAAATGGCTAGGCTAAGCTCTTGGACGGGCAAAATTGGACCTCGCTTCCTCCTCCTCTTCGTCCCTCTCCACCCTCTCCTCCTTCCCACCTTCCCTCTCCCACTATACAAATAAAGCAATTTGTTGCAATTTTCTCGAAAACGGTGAGTCACATTGAAAAATTTATAAAAATGTTTAGAATAGGATTTTACATAACCCATCCATACATCTAAATCCAATCGGACCACTGCTTCTTCCCTCCCCCATACAAATTTAATATTTTTTTTCTATTTTCTCGAAAACGGTGAGTCGTATTGAAAAATTTATAGAGGTAAAATTTGTTTAGAATATGATTTTACACAACTTATCCATACATCAAAATCCAATCGGACCACTACTTTCGCCCTCTCCTATACAAATAGATTTGTGTAAAATCAACTTTTTGTCTATCATCATATAGAGTACTTTACGGTTGGCCCCTGGCAAACGTAGCTTTTCTTATTTTTCTTTATTGGTATTCTTACATTTTTTATTACGACTATTTACAGAATGACAAGATCGTGAAAATTTAAATTAATAAATGGGTTTCGTCTAAACCAAGTTTTATATTCTACCAAAAATCGTTCGTCTTTTTTTCGGATTGACACAAAAAAAAATATGTGAAATAACTTTTGCCGCTCTCAACCTCAACACCCCCTCCCCCTTCCATTGGAAAAATTCCTATGTACAACCAGGAACGGCACGGTCGACATTGAGAAGTGTAAAACCTCTAAGATCTGAACTTCTGATCATGGTTAAAAATTCCCAATACCCAAAAGCCCTACGGTTTCATGAAAAAAATCCAGATTTTAAATCTTAAAATGGATTTTCGCTATATTTTATATTTTTCAGAACAAACTTTCAAACCACCCCAAAAATTCCCACCATTTATGCACGGCATATCAGAACGGCAAAAAGAGCATAATGCTGGCAGAGTCGATTAAAAAAGTGTAATAAAAAATGAAGCACTATCACCACCAGCTCGAATGGTTTTTGTACGTTTTCCTTAATGTTTTATGCTGCAACAATTCTACTGCAATTCTTAGACATCTTTCAAAGAATGAGAAAATTTTCATTTCTTCCCGATTTTCCATTTACTCAAATGGTGAATACAAAGAATAATCATTATCATTAAAAAGAAAGCAGCCATCTAACAATCGAGAAAAAAATTGATACAAAAAAAAATCCTCGAAAAATTGTTATGCTAAAAGCAACATAAACATAGCCAGAAACCGCAAAACGACACCATCAGATAATGAACGAACGCGAAATAATGAGAAAAATTCCACCAACGATAAGCCTAAATTGTTGCATTCAGACGGAGTGTATATTTTTATGTTGAATTCTTTGATACGAAACATATCTGAAATGAGAAACCGAATGGATTTTCAATTATCAAAATGGAAATGGATTTTTTTTTAATAGGTCAAGGAAAACAATACCCATGATTAAAAATGCACTAATTACTGGTAGTGTCAACGAAGCGCCTAGACCGCAGAACAGTATCTGCATGAAATATCTTCAGGGCTTTTGGAGCCTTTAATATAATTGGTGGTGGTTTCTTAAGTGATAAAGCAGTATAAAAAAAATGAAAACAGCAACAATTTATAGCTAGAAACGCAATAAATATAGCTTCATTAACTAAAACTTATAGTTTTTAAGACGCTGTCCATAAAATATGTCACAATATTTCCAAGCTTTTCGAGCACCGCCACGTTTTTTATGACTTGTTTTGCGATTGCCATCGCAGATTTTATGGAAAAAGACACCAGGGCCGACTCTGCTTTAGGTGAAGCGACGAACTAAACCAAGAAGCAAAAAAATTGCTATGGATATCGAACTGCATGACTTCGGTGCAATATTGAGTCGTTGAAGTCCTTTTTGACGACCGAAAATGCACGGTTTTGAAGGCACTAAATTTTATATGTAGGACATCAATATTCTAGAACTCTTAAAGCTCCCAAAACCGCTAACCACGGGCGAAAATTCTTCAAAAAAAATACGCCACAGGGGAAAATTTGACGCTAAAATGCGCCACAGGAGAAAATTCGATGGTAAAATGCGCTACAGGAAAAATTCGACGGTAAAATGCGCCACAGGAGAAAATTGGACGGTGAAAAATCAAAAACAGCTTGTAAGAAAAGAGTTACTCTGTGTTTTTTTTTGTTTTTCATGTCATGGTTTTACTTTAGGAGGAGACTTTCCAAACTGTTTATTTAAGAAAGATAGATGCGTACGGAAATAAACGGCAAACGAGAAGAAATTTTTCAAAAAACCGCATAAAATATTTATAGTCTTTCCGAAATTTCCAAAAATACGGCTTTAGAAAAGTGCAATATTATTTGATAATTTTCCGGCTTTTTGGTCTTATTGAAGGGAAAAAAATATTCCAAAATAACCAAAAAGCCCGAAAATTATCAAATAATATTAAAAAAAAATGATATGGTCGAGAAAATTCAAATAAATAAAATATTTCCAACTTGAAATGAATATTAAGTGCTACCACAAACAAACATAAACATAACAATAGCTATAATTGCCAATCTGACAATTATTGAAAACCCGTATGGTGATATTCGTATCAAAATTCGAACTGTTGTATCAAAATTCCACTTTTAATTCAAAAGTTATTTAGGAATAATAAAATGTATTCCAATCGGATTTTGATGTATGGGAGTTTTATGTAGAATCATATCCTAAATAACTTTTGTTCTGGCACTTTTTTTGATAAGATGCACCGTTTTTGAAATATTCACAAAAACGTTTTCTAATGGTCCATTTTTTTCCTGTTAACGAAATTTGCCTTGCATTTTACGAAAAACGTAAGATTTCAAGTCTCTAGCTCAATCCGTGCGTCCGCAATTCGCGCCACAGACGGACGGACATGCAAAATTCAACTTTTTTTTTTATCATTCTAAACACACTTTTTATGTGTGATGACGGGATCTGGGCTTTACAAACGGTAAGGCAAATTTAATATACCCTTTGGTTTCACCATACGGGTATAAAGAGGGATAATAAACTAGAGGACATTCTCTGACAGAAAATGAATCATTTGGTTTAAATACATTTCATTTAAATCAAATACAAAAACCGTTGACGCAAAGACCCATGCAGGATTCGACGATTTTTATGCCCCCGGGCTAACTTTTAAACCAATTGGGGTTTCACTTTCGTTGTACCTGGATTGGAAAGGTAATTTGCTCTAGTTTCATTGACATACGCACTTTTTTGGGGGGGAACTGCAGGGGGATGGTCAGCTGCCATATTAGATACAGATTTTAGATGGCAGCTGACCATCCCCCTGCAGTTCCCCGCCAAAAAGAGCTTATGTCCATGAAACTAGAGCAAATTACCTTTCCAATCCAGGTACAACGAATGTGAAACCCAAAAGTTAGTCAAGGGGCATTTTCGTGCATCGTTCTTTAGCGATTTTTTACATTTGATTCAACTGCAGTTTCGTTGAATCTAATGAGAATTTCCCTTCAGCGTGTATGGTAGTTACCGGAATGTTTATATAAAAAAATGCCCAAATATCTAATTCCACAGTGAACAAAAAGCATTGTGTGAAATATTGGAACTACAACCATATTAGAACCAGTCGCTCAAATTTGAAGAATTTTTGTGTACTAAAGTCGTTAATGGAAACGTTTTAGTGGAAAAAAGTGTCTGAAATTCGATCCATCCACAGAATCACAAAAATTTTAAATTGTGGCCAAAACTGATATTAAAAACAAAAAATTTGAGTACCTAAAGAATTAATTAAAGAAACCAATAACCACAAAATTGCTACAAAACAAAAACATAACAGAGCAGTCCCGACATAACAAAATGCTTCGCCACCACGAAATTTTATCAGTAAACTGAAACGACATTCTCTCCCGTTTCCCTGCACCATCAGGAAAAATCGTCAATTTCATCCAATCATAATATATACTAACCACAACTTAAATTTAGCAAATTTACTTGAAATGTGACTCTTGATAATCAACAGCAGACCAACAACTCAGTCGATCAATTGGCAAACCATGCAAAACGACACAAAAACGATGCAAAAAACCGATCATAATGTAAGTAATATCGGCAATAATAATAATAATAATAATGAACTGATGCTTCCCATAAAAATCATTGCGATCACAATAAAATTTCACATGATTTCGATTGCGATCGGTTTAAAAACGCGCCATTGCTGGTAGTTTTCCAGCAGTTTTGATGGAATTTGTGTAGCAAATTGACCGAGAGACGATCAACGGACTTTAATTCGAAGACAATTCGTGCTGCTAAAACGATCAACAGAGAATTAAAGATTTGAAAATATAACTGAAGATGCAATGACAACAATCATACTTGGATAAAAAGAAGTGTAAAAAATATACGAAGAAACTGATGAAAAAAAACCAACAAAACGTGGAGTAATGAAAATAAAAAAAAATAAAAATAAAGAGAAAAGAAGCCCAAAGTGATCGTTGTATAAAGTGCAGACGCAGACCGAAAAAGAGTTAAGAATAATCAGAAAAAACAGCGATCGCCGATTGTTGGGAGTTCCTGGGGGAGTGAAGGGGTGGGGAGGAAAATCTGCAATGTGTGTGCATGGAACAAGTTCTTCTTCTTCTCCACAAATCGCACTCGAAAGCAAGAAAAAAAACGACATCGACATGGACGAAACAAAAAAAAATGAAGCAAAATATATCCAAGACTGTCCCAGACG
This sequence comes from Chrysopilus asiliformis, assembly GCA_964034945.1. Classification (NCBI taxonomy): domain Eukaryota; kingdom Metazoa; phylum Arthropoda; class Insecta; order Diptera; family Rhagionidae; genus Chrysopilus; species Chrysopilus asiliformis. The sequence goes on along the minus strand of OZ035963.1, from coordinate 53,846,179 downwards.
AACCCAAGAATTAAGATCGTTTCTAGTTACGACGATCATAGCAATCGTGATGATGATGATGATGATGATCATCTTGTGGTAGACGAGCTAGAACTGTACTAAAAGATTCGGTGATCAATTGCAGCAGCACCGGGCAAAAAAGGTGAAATGAACTCTAGTCTAGGTTAACCAGGCGCAATTTTCTCAACCAGCCAATGTTCTTAAGTTCTAAAGTGTTGAAATTGGATCTTAATAATTGTGGAGGACGTAATTGTGGTAGTCGAGAATCTCGACATTACACAATCGTATGGAAGCAAATGAATGAATAATGGTTGAATTTTTTGGGTGAGAAATAATGAAAGAAACGGAAGCTGTCATCTATCAGCGGTTATCATTCAAATTTGAAACTGGCGGAGGAGCTCAATTAGAGCCAATTTAGGATGTGGTCGCTGGAAACGTCAATAAACAAACATAACGTCGACACACGCACGTTTTACGTTCGTCGTAATTCAATCCAGTCGCGATTAATTGGGGAATAAATTTAAAGCGGGTTAAAATACCCACACTGTTACTGGTTCGAATGTAGGTAATCCAATGGATTCAGAATCTGAGATGTTCTAATGATTCTTTATCCAAAATGTTTTTGTTGCAAAGTTGCGAGGTTTTAAGATACTTTTAAATGGAGCAAGAATTTTTCGATTAAAATACGTTAAATTTAGTTTCACCTTCCCCATCGTACACTAAATGTGCAAATACCCTAAGTGTGACGATATTTATGGACACTCCCTGAATGCAGTTTTCTGAACATTCAATTTCCATTTTAAACGCAAGCGTGAAGTTTTAAAAGAATCCGTTTCCGAGACCTGCACAGTAACCTTTTCCGAGTTTTAGTAAATTTCCTTTTTCCAGTTCCAAAAAGCTGAGTTTGCCAAAACTTTTTCCGAGATTTTACAAACGGTCGTTTCTGAACCCATTTTGCTATACAAAAAAAAACTGGAAAACCCGTTTCCGAGGTTTGTACACCAACCCATTCAGAATTTCAGGAAATTGGCTTCTTCCAAGTTGCGAAAATCTGCCTTTTCCGAGTTTATACAAACGGTCGTTTTTGAACCCATTCAGAATTTCATTTCCTGAAATTCTGAAAGGGTTGCTGTACAAACATTGGAAACGGACAAAACCGTTTCCGAGATTTGTACAACAATCCATTCAGAATTTGAGAAAATTCGCTTCTTCCAAGTTGCCACAAGCTACCTTTTCCTATAGTTATAGTTTATAGAAACACCCGTTTCCAAATTTTTGCACACAGCCTTTTCTGAAAAACTCAGGCAGGTAGCCGTTTCCGGTTTTATAAAATAAACAGGCTTTTCCGAGTTTCCACAAATATCCTGTTCCGAAATAACGACAGGATGTCACCAAATGCCTTTTCTCGATTTCTGCGCTCAACAGACTCCCGTGGGCTGGTCATGTCACTCGAATGAGTGAAAGTGACCGGTCTCGGATAGTCTTCTGTGGTAGGTTATTAACGACAAGGCGACGAGGAGGACCCAACCTCAGATGGCAAGACGCCATTGACCAGGAGTGGTATTCCGTAACTTGTTTCAAGCGTTTGTTTCGAGTTAGAAGAAAAATTAGTATTCGCTAGCTCTGTTTTGCCCTGTCATTTAGTTTGGTCGAAACAGAGACAGCGAATACTACTTTTTCTTCTAACTCGAAACAAACGCTTGAAACAAGAGTTACGGAATACCACTCCAGGACGCGAAGATAATTGGGTTGCAAAACTGGAGGACATCGGCACGCGACCGGGACCTCTGGCGAGAGACATTGCGGCAGGCCAAGACCGGAAACCGGTTGTAGCGCAGAGAGAGAGAGAGCCTTTTCCAAGTACGGAAAAACAACCTTTTTAGAGTTCCGATAAAAAAAAGAGCGAATCTACGGATCATTTGAGGCTCTCCATAAAATACGGCACGCTAATTTCAGAATTTTCGGAACCTTCGGTTCTCTTGACAAGATTTTTCGAAATTTTTTGTACGCAGTTTAATACCTCCGTCACACTACACTAGACTTCCCCTCCCCCTTGCGGTAACGTTGCGAATCAAGGAGCAATTCCTTTTCAAGCCAGTTTTAAAGCTTCCAGTTTTCAAGCCTCCTTTTTTACATTCAAGTGTCAGCGGTGTGAGAAAAAATGCGAAAAATGTACTTTTCAACTGCCTTTTTCGAGATTATTATTACATTTTTGAATGCGTTTTCTGGATTCCTCCGAAAATATGCAAATTAAGCGGTAGCTTATTCATTTGACTGGCTTTTTTGATTCAAAATTGCACACTGAAACCATTTTTATTTTCTGTAACGAACGGTGATATAATGATTTAAGGCAAAACTCCCTAAATTTGAATTTTTAACCTGCCTTTCTTCGACATTCGGATTAATCTTCGAGATTCGAACGAGTATGTTTTATTTTTTCACAAAAACAATCCGCAACATTTTTTTTTGTTATCATCACTGGTGAGATAAATTTAGCTTAAAGACCCGTTCGCGATAAAATCCAAAAACTGCATGCGACAACTCCCTTTTACGCATTTTAAAGAAAACTTTTGCCTTTTTCGAGATTTTTACAAAATTTTTGCAATTTTTCAATTTTAAATCTAACTGCAGTGATATTTTCAGGACTATCTCATAACACAACACTTTCCGACTGCTTTTAGAAATCCCTTCCGGTTTCACCGAATTGGATACCCTTTCGGGGTTGATTACACACTGTGATAAGTAATCGGATCCGTGCCAATTATCCTACCGACACACGCGCACTCAAAGGAAACTACCCAGTCACGCACAAAATGCGCGCACGCGGGCGGCCTGAGCACATCCCAACCACTCCCGAATTTTTCTTTTTTTTATTTTCAGCAGATTCACAGGAAGTAAACGTTAATCCAACACGTATTCCACAAAATCAGCGAAGAACAAAAAAACCTCTCGATATTCCGTTAAATTTGTACCTGTCGAATTCACCCGTAGTACACCTCGCGAAAAGCGCAATTCACTCGACGGACTTCCAACGACCACAGCTTGAACTGGTTGCCGGCTCCAGACTGATGTTAGGCTCGAGTCAGAATTATGACTAAACCCCCAGCCAAAGTATGGCATGGAATAGATTGGACTGCCAATGCAAAATCGAAAGCCGTCGACGCGCAATGGGCCCGAATTCAACAAAGGCAGCATATTTGTCCCCGGACCGCGGATCTTCCAGTTGCTTCTGTCGTTCACAACTCAGCCGGAGTGCATACGGCGAAAAAGTTTTTTTTTTACTTGGAAGCCCCAACCACCATCACCACTAGAACGTCATGGAATTGAGAACCAGGGAGAAAATCCCATGGAATGAGAAGGAATTAAGCAAAGTCTGAATAATAATAAAGAAAAAACGCAAGAATCCCGACCGAAGTGACGACCCAACCTTCTACTACGAATATATGGTGAACTGCACTGCATTGCATTCGGCTGCACCATCGCAACGGGGTTGAAGAGAGTTTAAGGGTTGTTTTTTATGTTTTTTTCTATGCTGGCTGGCAGTGAATTATTGACTCGATGTGGGGCTTCTTTCCAGGCCTATTCATCCACCTACGTACAAAGTGCACCTTGTGGCTGCTTTGCTTGGAAGGACTTCGGAAGGGGGCGGGGGATTTGCAGCATTTATCCATGGGGATGACGTTATGTTTGCGTAAGGGTTCCGTATTGAGTGTTTGCTTGTGTTTGAAGAACTTCATACATTCAGCATTTCCCACAGCACTACAGAGCGCTAAAAAAGATATTATTTTGGTCTTGCAAGAAGTCTTGCAAAAGTCGCAAAGATAATTGTTTGGGCCTAAAGTAAACATTCTCAAAGTCAATCCGACATTGTTGCATTGGCGGCATTCATGCGAAAGCCAGATTTGTAGAACATCGCGAAATTGTCATCAACTTTGGATTCACTTCGCCTGAGGTGATTTCACTCGTAAAAGTTTGTCAAGTTTGAAGTGGAGGAAGAGAATCGACGAGATTGCCATGATTTCAAGTGGTTCTATTTCTTATCAGCCAGAGTTAAAGTAATCGCGTTTTATTGAGATTTCTTGAGTTTTCTGCTTAGGCGACAAGTTTGCCCATGCAATGGGATTAATCTGTGCCATTTCATTGATTTTTACAAACTAAACTACACTTTAAATCAGTTCTGTCCGAGTAAATAATATTTATTGTTCCTCCCAGTAAATATTGGATTGTATTCCCAGTAAAATTCTCATACTCGAAACTAGAGTAACAGTAATTTTTACTGGGAATCCGAGCAAAATTTACTGGGAATCCGAGTAAAATTTACTGGGATCACAGTAAAAGCTTAAGAACTCTCAGATGTTTTTTGAAATTTTATTTATTTTTATATTAGTTATCAAAAATTTTTTTTTTATATTAATATTTTTTTTTACATGAGAATGTTGTGTTGAAAAATCTCTTACCACTGTCCAGGATCGAACCAGAGACCTCTGCGTTTGTCGGGCACTTCACTTAACACTAGACTATGGGAGCCAATTGAGAAATGCATTCTAAATTTGAGTGGCCTTTACTGGGGCGAAACGCTGACAAATTTACTGGGATGAAACAGTAAAGTGTCAGAATCAGGTAGAATTTTTTTGGAAAACGGGAAAAATATAAAATACTGGAACGAAATCAGTGATTTTTATCTCGCTTTTATTTCTGATACAAGGCGCCCAAAAAGCTATAAGCAGGTGTTTCGCATGGGACATATTTAACCCATTTAAAGTGAAATTTTACATACAGTGCAACCTTGTTAGTCCGGATTAATTAAAACCTTAAAAAATCCGGTCTATCAAAATATAAATCCGGATTACAACATACCGCAATGAATTAGCTTGTTGGAAATACTGATTAATCCGGATTACAGGAGGTCTGGACTAACAAGGTTGCACTGTATTCGGTCTTTGTGAACATTCAGTGAAACACACATGTCCCACCAGGTGCGAAAGCGTTAAAAAAATTATTGCCTTTTTAGTCATTTCGTATTTGATTAGTATGACTAAAAATCCAAATTGAAAAGGATAATCACATTATCCTAACCGGACCTTCTGTTACCCTTACAGATTTCTTATCGCCAGGATCGGATTCAGCGACCCCAAAAATCTCCAGAACAGCTTTTTCCCGGGAAATTTGAGGAAAAGGATAATCACGTTATCCTTACAGGATCTTCCCTTATCCTTACAATCATCCGATTGAATTGAAATTTTGCACACACACATCCTTGTATGTGTGCAAAATTTTCAATCAATCGGATGAGTAGAAGTTTTGACCCAGGCATACACATAGACAGACAAACACACAGACAAACAGACAGACAAACAGACAGGCAAACAGACAGGCAAACAGACAGACAAAAAGACAGACAAACAGACAGACAAACAGACAGACAAACGGACAGACAAACAGACAGACAAACAGACAGACAAACAGACAGACAAACAGACAGACAAACAGACAGACAAACAGACAGACAAACAGACAGACAAACAGACAGACAAACAGACAGACAAACAGACAGACAAACAGACAGAAAAACAGACAGACAAACAGACAGACAAACAGACAGACAAACAGACAGACAAACAGACAGACAAACAGACAGACAAACAGACAGACAAACAGACAAACAAACAGACAGACAAACAGACAGACAAACAGACAGACAAACAGACAGACAAACAGACAGACAAACAGACAGACAGACAAACAAACAGACAGACAAACAGACAGACAAACAGACAGGCAAACAGACAGACAAACAGACAGACAAACAGACAGACAAACAGACAGACAAACAGACAGACAAACAGACAGAAAAACAGACAGACAAACAGACAGACAAACAGACAGACAAACAGACAGACAAACAGACAGACAAACAGACAGACAGACAAACAGGCAGACAAACAGACAGACAAACAGACAGACAAACAGGCAGACAAACAGGCAGACAAACAGACAGACAAGCAGACAGACAAACAAACAGACAAACAGACTGACAAGCAGACAGACAAACAAACAGACAAACAGACAGACAAACAGACAGACAAACAGACAGACAAACAGACAGACAAACAGACAGACAGACAAACAGGCAGACAAACAGGCAGACAAACAGACAGACAAACAGACAGACAAACAGGCAGACAAACAGGCAGACAAACAAACAGACAAGCAGACAGACAAACAAACAGACAAACAGACTGACAAGCAGACAGACAAACAAACAGACAAACAGACAGACACAGAGAGATAGACAAGCAAACAGATAAACAAATACGAGGGCAACCTAAATTAATAAAAGCTTTTAAAAATCGCGAAAAATCGGAGCGAGCGAGTTCGAAAAGTCAACAATTAGCATGATGAGTATTACCGAAAAATTTGCAGCTAGTATTTGTTTAATTTTTTTAACATAATTCTGAAACCCTCTGACTTACATTCTTCGCCAATAAACAACGCTTGTCTTATCTTTTAAATGGGATCCAAAATTCAGTTACAATGTTTTAGTGTTTAGTGTTACGAGCGTTTTACTCGTTCTTATGATTTATAGTAATTCCAACGGTATTCGAGATTTATCTAAATATAATATATGACTACAAATTTAACACAAAATGCGTAAAATGTCATCAAAGTTGTTTTTTTCCGAATTTAAAAAAAAATACGAATAACACCTTAACTGCATCGCATGAATGCACGAATCAAGTTACCTGCAGAATGCGTAGGCACTCCCTGTTCTGCTGTTCATTTCAACCTCAGAGAACCGGGAACATTTAGATATGCCTTATTCATCAACCGCAGACATCCAGCACAACAGTTCGGAGATGCATAAAAGCTGCGGCGACCCACACTAAAAGCTCGCCAAATTCAAAACCAAATCGAAACCGTTTGTCGCATCAAACAAAAGGCCTTCATTATACGCAAGTAAATTAACTTTTCGAATTGGGCGCGTATTCTTTGGAAGGTCTACTGCTTCGTCCCTTTACCACGCTCTAATGAACACCTCACATTTCAATGCACCACCCTATAGTGACCCTTCCGTAGTGATGCACTCCATTTCTGCGGCATTGCACCGAAAACCACGCAATTTTATTTGAAATGTGACCATCTGGTGCGTGACACCTCTGTTTTAGATTGAGAAGACCCTCTTCACCATCCGTCGCCGCACCCCGACATTTCCCACAAAACGATCATCAATTGACATGCCGCGTGTTTTTGATATATTCGGCAGTGACTGTGAAGATCACCATCAGAGACAAGTTGAATAAACTTTTCCGGCACTGTGGAAATTTTCCCCCATGGAAAATATAAAATTTCAATTCCGTTGCGGTTAGTTTGGGATTTTGACATTGAATTTTCAGATAATTTTCAACTAATTTGTGGAAAATCCGGACAGGCATTGATTTTGCGGTGAAAATCTAATCAGTTATTAATTTTCTGCATTTCGTTTAGAATTTAAGGAAAATTCAACAAGGTTTTTTAAGTAAAATTTTACAACAAAGTCTGTTGGTGTGTGTCTGAATGTATTTTCTAGCATTCCGGAAAACGATTTTATATCGATTTCAATGAAAATAACAGCAAATTTTACCGATTTCAATAAAAAGAACAGGACGAAATGAAGAAATTTAATGTTGACCCTCCTCCCCTTTCCTCTTTCGGAACCCCTTGCCCGATAACTTTTAAATCGTTCTACCGATTGGGATGCGGTTTTTTGAGTTGGACTAAAAATCCAGCAGACTATTTACCCATTTTGACTCTTGACTTCGCCATATCTGCAACCTCAAATTTCCTAGAATGACAGTTCAGAATATCGTTTCGATTCATAGTGACGATTCCGCGAAATTTCAAGCTGCAGGCGAAGTCAAGAGTCAAAAGCTGTGTCGAAATCGAAAGACAGAGACGCGTCGAGATACATGATTCCAGCCATGATTTTGTTCACACTATCGAGCATTTTAGTAAAATCTTATTCGCACTAATGAACATTTCACTCATTTTCGAATTTTATTTGGACTCGACTTGTAATTGAGGCTTTTTTGAGCCAGAATCGAATGTCCAGTTCATTCGACTGGACATTCGATTCTGGCTCAAAAAAAGATCCTCAATGACAAGTTCTAAAATTGCGACAATATCAAAATAGATATAGAAATCAATACTGATACATAAATTAAAGGCAATTTAGCAAATGATCAAGCAATTTAGAAACAACCATTGAACCTCCAGGCAATTCAATTCCACTGTCAAAGAACTTAATTTTCTTACTCTTGGCATCATCAACTCTGAGTCGTTTGACACGAAAAATTTATTTCGTTCAATCATTGGGAAAACAAATTGAATAAATTTGTTAGTCGAAAAGCCTTCGGTGTTAATAAAACATGATCTGCACGATTTTTTTTTTTGCGATCAAGACATACCATAGATTGGAAAGAAATCTTCTTACTGGTAAAAATCTATAAAAGAACACAAAAAAAGAATCAAGGCTAAGAACATTTACGAAGAACAGAAAAGAGCAGCACAGAAATTTTGAAAAAAAGAAACGTTCCCAGAGAAGAGTACCCCGAAAAGGGTTCAAAATTTCTCAATTACAAACCGCTGATTATTGAATTTTGCCCCGTGGCTGTAGACCTCAGAGGTCGAGAAAAAACAACTTCAAAACCGCACTGCAAATTATCTCAGTTGACCCTTTCAGAATTCTTCCAGAAGAATAATTTCGAATCCGAATTAATTTAGTTTTTCTCATTATTCAGTGGCGACAGGCACAATTAAATCCCGCAAAACTTCAAATTTGAATAAAAGAAACAAGAAAAAATTATTCTGATGGCACCCGCAGGTAAATTTTCGAATATGTTGCCTTCGCCGTGCATAAATTGTCCAAAAGCCTCCCGGGATATTATGATTTCAGTATTTTGATTAAGACAACATGCTGCCCATAAAACGCTTGTTAAAATATGAAAAATTGTTTCCCCCTAATTGAACAAATCCATCATCAATCCAAGTGGATTACACGCGAAATGCAAATTTAAGCAAATTGAACGACCATATGGCCACAGGATACCAAAACGCAGTCGGCATCATCTAAGATCGACATTTGTGATTTTTTGTTTTTTAAGTCTTTTAAACGCTGGATCGTTCTTAGGATTACCCTTGAATTTTTTGGCCAGTTTTTATTTTGTCACTGCACGTCTTCTAAAAAAAAATCAGATGAGCAACAAAGTAGATTTGATTGCATCGGAATTGCTAATAAATTCACCGATAAAATTTTCATTAATCACGGCTGCACGCCAATGGATATTGATGGGGACTATTATCATTATCGCCTCTTCTTGATGTTACGTAAAGGTGCCGCTCTACATGAGAGTAAATACGCGAGTAACCCTTAAAAACTCTTGAGAGTTACTCACAGGAGGTTGTCCATTTGAGAGTTAATTTCGGCGATTTTTCTCTTTTCAAGACGAATATCTTGATTTTTTTACATCTTGCTTTGGAGAGTTCTCGACAGCTACTAGCAGAATTCAAACGCCGATCGTATCTGGCGAGCAACTCCCCGAGAGTTCAGTGGGTGCGTGTCGACTAGAGAGTAGAATCACTTTTGACAGCTCACAGAAACTAGCTCGCGAGTTTCTGCGAGCGACTCTCAGAGACGTGTCCATTTGCGAGTAGCTGCTATCGGGAGGTTCTCGTCGGCATGTGGAGCGGCACCTTTAAGGACTTTTATCGATATTGGCTTGAAAGTTATGTGCATAGAATTATTTTACGAAATTATATAATATTCTGGATTGGAATATAAAATATCTGATGTGAACATCTTTAGTACCGAGAGATAGGGAGAGTGAACAGCACATGACTTTTTTATACAAAATCTACGTTTCTGCACAATTTACACTATAACTTGACAAATAAACTATTAGTTTACATGAAAATATGAATTTTTATTTTACGAAATATGAAATATCTCGATAACGGTAAAATATATCGATTTACGGTACAACGCATAAATGTAGAGAATTTTAATATCCTTAATTCTGCTATTAAGTGTTTTTCTAAAAACCGTGATTTTACAAGCAATTCGCAAAACAATTTTTCTTTAATTTTTAAGGATATCTCGATAACGGTAAAAGATATCGAATAACGGTAAAAGACAGAATTGTGGGAAACATTATTCTCTTCAATTCATCTCAAGCATTAAACCACCGAATACCCGTTATTTTTCGAGATAATCGCAAAAAACTGATTTTTTTAAAATAATGGTATATCTCGATAACGGCTTGAGATACAGAATTCTAGTAAAATACAGAGATGTAGAAAATTTTATTGTCTCCAGCTTCTGTTATACATAAGACTACTAAAAACGCGTAGTTTCGGAGTGAATAACAAACAACGAAATTGCAATTTCTAAAAACCCCTCCATTTTGTTATTTCCGGTTAACGAATTTCCACTAGTAGGATCGTCTCATTCCAGGACGAAACAGGCCTCTAAAATGTCATGGCTCTAGCTGTATTAGTTTTTAAGAAATCTTGTCATAATAAATCTTGTCATAACAGACAGAAAGGCATTTTTGTAATAATGCTCCAATCGACTCAGGAGAGCTCGAGAAATGTTTTTAAAGCATAATTAAGAGGTCGAAGTTTTTCATGAATACAATACTTCATTATACTAAGTATAATAAAGTAAAAAAGCCAGTGGGGTAGAAGAAAAAAAACAGTTGTTCAATCCCTACTGAATAACTGAAAAAAAATCCTGTAAAAATACGTTTACCAAAATTTCCCGCCTTACTCATTGGCCGACACTATAAATTACTAAGACGCTTTGCTACCGCCCCGCAGGTGCCCACTTAAAATTTTTAAGCATCGATTCAGGCTTGAGGGAGGATTTCAGTTCTATTGCGGATCATTACGAGTTCATTATAAGATGATTTTGATCCTTAAATGCGTAGGAATTGTCTTTTACAAAAATCATATTAGGTAGAAGGTTGTTCCAAAGTTTTGTTGTAAATCTTTGAATTTCCGTAATTTGAAAACTCCAAAAATGCAACCAAACCCATTTAAAAATGCAGAAAATTTCCGCGAATTCCATTTGGCTAATCATCCGCCAATTAATTTCCATTTGTGTCGATCATTGTAGGCGTCATGAAAATGCAATACAAATAACTTTCATACCACTCTCCCACCCGCATCTCCTCAATTATTTCTTGAAGATAGATTTATCTGCGCGTGCAGACGAGTGCGAATATCTGTACAGCAATTTTGTTTCTTCAGAACCTATGATGCTTAAATACAAACGAGTTAAGATCTTAAATGGCGGATAACTCATGATGGGCATTAATATTTTATCTTGAAATTGGATACTCGAATTGCAGATAAAAAAGATGTCCAGATAGAATATTTCCAGAAAAGGCCGAAGGGCAAGAAATCTAATTGATAGGGAATTTTTACATTTTGACGTCATCAATAAAGTTTCATTTATCTAAAGATAAGTTTTGAGATACGAATTCAAATAGTTTTATTTCGAAAATGATGGCAATTTAATTTCTGTCTACCATAGTTGATATAATTGAGTGAATTGATTTGTTTTTGTCATCGTTGTATGTCTTAATTGATGGAGATTGTGAGATTCTATACTTTGTTGGCGTTAAATATTTTGGAATTTCTCTTAAATTTTCAAATTTGTTAAATTTTTGAATTAATGAATTAGAAAAATATCAATTGTGATCAACACAATCCTTCAATATTTAGTTTCGAAAGAAATATGTAAGAAAATAATATTTTTTCTAATATCTCGAGAACCGTTAAAGATACGCAAAAACCGTTAAAGGAAAAAATGTGGGAATATTATTTTCTTTAATAAAAACAAACAAACAGACAGACAAACAGACAGAGAAACAGACAGACAAACAGACAGACAAACAGACAGACAGACAAACAGACAAACAGACAGACAGACAGACAAACAGACAGACAGACAGACAGACAAACAGACAGACAGACAAACAGACAGACAGACAAACAGACAGACAGACAGACAAACAGACAGACAGACAAACAGACAGACAAACAGACAGACAGACAAACTGACAGACAAACAGACAGACAAACAGACAGGCAGACAGACAAACAGACAGGCAGACAGACAGACAGATACGAAGGCAAGCTAAATAAAAGTTTTTAATGAAGAAAAGTTCTATTTTTTGTGGTAGACATTCAAGATTATTCAAAGATGTCTGAATACAGAGACGTTTGGAAAGTACGAAATGTTTCTTTAAAAAAATAACCAGATTTTAATCATTCAAAGAACAGCGGCAGTAGCTCTTGGGTGGATTAAAACTACAGCTACTTAAGATATCTGCGTGGCATCCAAGCGGAGATGTGATCAGTTATGAGACTTCTAGACTTCTTTTTTTGTAGGAATAACAAGAAAACTGAGTAAAACAACTGCGCGTCTTACATTTGACTGGCTATGCATCTTTTAAACACTTCTTGACTTCTGGTTGCACTTTTCGGCTTTTAAATGTTGTTCCGCTTTTCGCCTTTTTGGATTCGTGAGAAATTGTGCGATTTTGGCTGGATTTCGTGTGAGTGACACTGAAATTAAATCAAGTACGCTGCATTTACACGTCCACTGGTCCCGATTTAGTCAAGCCAGATTAAGAAAACGCAAAAATGGGAAGAAAAAATCCAGAATCTAAAAAGACAGACAAGGAAAATTATAGGATCGTGAAGCTGATGTTATTTTTAGGGGCGACAAAAATATTTTTAAAAATTAATTGAGATTGAGATCAATGGAACAGTGTTTGCTTGCTATGCAAATTTGTTGGTATTTTTATACCCGTATGGTGAAACCAAAGGGTATATTAACTTTGCTTTACCGTTTGTAACGCCAAGATCCCGTCATCACACACAAAAATGAATTACACCAGTGTGTTTAGAATGATAAAAAAAATTGAATTTTCCATGTCCGTCCGTCTGTCTGTCCGTCTGTCCGTCCGTCTGCCCGTCTGTCCGTCCGTCTGTCTGTCTGTCCGTCTGTCTGTGGCGCGGATTGCGGGCGCACGGATTGAGCTAGAGACTTAAAATTTTGCACAGATCCGTTTTTCGTAAAATGTGAGGCTAAGTTCGTTAATGGGCAAAAATGGACCATTAGGGGGGGTACCCCCCATACGATCTAAATCGTTTTTTGTGAATATCTCAAAAACGGTGCATCTTATCAAAAAAGTCCAAGAACAAAAATTATTTAGGATATGATTCTACATAAAACTCCCATACATCAAAATCCGATTGGAATAAATTTAAAAAAATCTTATTGGAAAGTTTGACTTCAAATTGGAATTTTGGTACAACTGTTCGAATTTTGATACGAATATCACCATACGGGTCTCCAATGATTGCCACATTGGCAATTATAGCTTTTGTTATGTTTATTAAATAAACTGCGACTAAGAAACGTGGAGGAAAACTCAACAAAAAAAAACCATTTTCCGTCATTTGGCGCCAACTTTCGAATCTGTCATTGATTGTTAAGTTGACACATGTAAAATTTGTTGAAATATTTCTCTCGATATTATCGCGATTAAACTGTATTTTACTTGCAAATGCAGTGTTACAAGAAAATTTACAACCAATAAAAATTGAAATCAATCCCTCCATCTTCCCCTCTGACACTCCTCTATTGAGCAAACTTAAATACCTGTCAGATGAAAAATCACCTGTCCGTTTTTACACGTGGGTGAACCTGACATTAAATACGATATCCGAATGTTGATTGCTTAACTCATAAACAGAAAGAAAATTATGCAAAAATTTTATCACCAACGACGACATAAATAAGAATCGACGGGACGGAGAGAGAAATTAAAGCAATTTTATTTTGATTATCTGGGAAAAATGTTGAACTCTTATGTGTTGAAAACTTGATTGAAAAATTTAAATACAACAAAAAATCAAGGATTTGAGAAAAAAAGAAAATGCTTTCGCGATGAATGCAAAGTTGCGTCTTAGAATTCTTCAAGACTTTCAACTGTTCACATTTTAAATGAAATGCAATGCTAAAAATCCTCCCTTCGGGAGAAATAATAAAACTTTTTATTCATTTTATTTTTGTATCATTTTCCTTTGTGTTTTCTATTTTCGTTACCAGTCAGTTTGACTTTTCACCTCACAATGAAATAAAATCCACACCTCCTGAAATGATCACTAAAAAAACTTTTCATTTCTTGCATAAAATTATATTTTATGCTAATATCTCGCTATTGACTGTCGAGAAAAACGACTTTCTGGTAATAATTTAAAGCAATTTTTTGAAGAATTTCAACACGTAATCTTGCATAAATCGCGACTTTCCAAGAGGTTCGCTTTTGTGTTCTCAGCGGACGAAAGCTTGGTGCACTTGAGGAAAGTGAAATTAAGAAAATTTTAGATTGTCTAGGAGAATTGTCAGCTAGTCATTTTTATTATGAATTTTAATTTAACGTAGCAATTAAGACTTAAAACAATATTCTTTGGATATCAAACGACGAAATGGATCTCAGAAGAATTAAAAGACCTTAAAACGTTTTTAAGTGCAGTACATTAAAGTTTTAAAGGGCGTTTAATATGCCTTTGGGGTAAAATTCACATTATAAATTGCAAATGTGAAATATTTTAATATAATTCGATATCATTAAAAATATCTGATGTGAACAGCACATGTTTCGGAGTAAATAACAAAAAACGAAATCGTGATTTTTAAAAATCCACCATTTTGTTACTTCCAGATTGACAGACAGATTGACTGACAGACTGACAGACTGATAGACTGGCAGATTGACAGATTGACAGACTGACAGATTGACAGATTGACAGACTGACAGACTGACAGACTGACAAACTGACAGACTGACAGACTGACAGACTGACAGACTGACAGACTGATAGACTGATAGACTGATAGACTGATAGACTGATAGACTGATAGACTGATAGACTGATAGACTGATAGACTGATAGACTGATAGACTCACAGACTGAAGCATTTTTTTAATAATGCTCCAATCGACTCAGAAACGTTTGTTTAGGGGGTGGTGTCTTTTCGGCTACCTTGTCACTGCGACCTTAGGATCTATCACATTGATTGAGTTTGCAATCTTCGGTTTTTCTTATAAAAGACACGCAAAAAACATATTTTTTTTAAAGAAAACATGTGAGTATAACCATGTGGACAAAAAAGATCTAATATAACTCACATCGACCATGAATCGACATTCAAACTAGAATAGCTGGATCGCCGAAAAATTCCAATTTTCCCCAACGGTTTGTACCAATCATTTTCTCGACCCCTAGTCTATACTTCCCTTAAAGAATTCAGACAAAAAATTCGGTGTGGAAAACATTTTTGGTAAATTGAAAACAGAAAAAAAATTCTTCAAAACTGCGTAGGTACTTAAAAACTGGAAAACATCATTTTGTAAGTTTATCTTTTTTTTTAATAATAAAAAAAAAGTCTTTTGTACAATATTTGCAAAAAAATTGCGTCGAAAGAAATTTATTACTAATTTTTTGATCATTTCTGCCGCGAAAATACCGAAATTAACTCCCTGCTTGAAAACCTATCAAATCACCGCGATATCTGATTGTTTCAATTTTAATCGCCTTTTTTTATAGTTTCAGCCAGAGCTTAGGGGAAGACCCTTTAACGCCGAAGCCCAGCTCAGGATGGTCGGAAGAACGAAAGGAGATGTCGGTTTATGTTGTCCTTGGACTTCTACAGGTTATAGTCCTAAAATAAATTTTGACTAAATAATGTAAACTAAATTTTGATAGATCAATGGAACAGCCCACCCCCTAAGAGCACGAGATCACACAATTCTCACAAATTTCATCAATTTGTAACAAAAACTGAGAAAAACCAAAAAATCAACATTAAGAGCGGTTTGCAGCAACGAAACTTAGCAACTTATGTCGAACTTAAATTTGTTAAGTGCCAGAATTTCTATGGTTTAAGAAGGCTAAGTATAACTTAAATAGTTATGACTTGTATCACCAAACGGGCCTAAGTTACCGATATTTTGCAGCATCAAACAAACTGCTAGCATCCGATAAATTGGCGCAGGCGAGACAATCCACTTGTTTGACACGACAGGTGCATTCCAAATGAAATATTGAAAATGCAAACGGGCAAATTCATCAAAAACCTCACAGCAGCAGGAGTATAAAAACCCTGTCAACATCACAGAAAATGTACTGCAGAAAAATTTATAAGCTTAAAAAAACACAAGAAAAAAAATCTCCATTTCAGTTGAATGAAATTAAATAACCTGGCAGACACTTGGCTGTCACCGAAATAAATGAATTTCACCCGATGATAAAGTGAATCCCTACACCTTTTTCTCACCAGCAACAACCGTAGGAAAATTGAAATTCACGGGCTATCGTGGGTATGTCCTGAAGAACAGCATCGAACGAATGCAGATTTCACACATTATTTGCATATTTAGTCCTAGGATCATATAGAAACAAGCAACTATGAAAGACGACAGCACGACGCAGTGAATAAAATTCAGATTTATTTAGCCCTTTATGCCGGGACCCAAAAGGCAGCTGCCTAGGCTAGTGGGGTTGGACGACCGACAGAAGTACTAAAAAAGGCAATAGTTTTATCCGTCAAGTGCCACAAATCACATTAGTGGCACAACCTGCACCAAAAACGGTGTCTAAAGGAAGTCCTTAACACTTTTGCCTGCATATCAACCCCAAAGGACTCTTTTGCTGGGTATATCCTTTTCCACTCTACTATTTTATCAGATTTTTTGTTTATCTTTTCAAATGTGTACCTGCTGCAACATGACTAACCTTTCATCCCACATTACTGAACCGAAGGATAGGAAAACACAGGAAAAATCCCTGAAAATCAAGGAGTCATTCAGTTGATTTTTCATTTCCGAGTGAATAGCAAGGGTGGCTGGCAACAAATATTCCACGACCTGCTCCTAAAACCGTACACACCGATTTGCTAGCTAGAATACAGATTTCTATTCACAGTCGCCCTGTAGCATGTAATGAATTTTGCATAGTTTCTGGCGCGTTAATAATTTGCGGTTGCATACATTTTCTAGTGCGCCTGAATGCGGTTGGATTTTTTTAACTTAAAATTTCATAAGAAATTTTTGAATGTGATTTTACGAGGTTGAAGTTTAATGAAACTGATGGGAATTCATTGAAAAATCGATACCTCTTCAGATGTTTTTCTTAATGTATACCAAGACAAAATTGCGACGCTTAAAACCAATCACATTTTGTAATAAATATTTGAGTATTTTAAAGGAATCGGCTAACTATTTGTAAAATTCAATCAGCGAAACAGGACAAAATTTATCTTCATACATTATACAATATTCGATTATTATTTGCGCTTGCTTTAGCTTTAAAGCAGCAATTTATTGTTAACCACGATTTTAATTAAATATAAAACATTAATATGTTAAAACCAAGAGATCAATCTGTCTTGAAATCTGCTACAAAATATAAGAAAAGCTGTAGCGTGCACTGCATTTTATTAGCTGTATTAGTGTAAAAAAAATTTTCGAAGGAAAAAAAAGTTTTCAACTAAAATAGCTTGAAAAATTTTTAATTTTCTACCGGCTATTAAAAAAAAAACAAAGATCTAACAGAAGAAAAGAAGAGAAACTATACAGCGAAAAAAATGAGTTATTATTGCAGTCTTACCAGACCAAATTTGTTTTTGTCCAACACGAATCAATTTTGAAGACGTATTTAATTGTGAAGGATCTAACGTGGAAGTAGAGCACCAAAGAATTTATGAAATTTAAAATTGCGCATGTCAAATAAATTGCAATGTTATTTTGTATGTGTTCAAATTATTTTTGTTTTAAGATTAAGAATTTTTGAAAAAAAGAAAGAAAAAAATTTTTGTGAATAAATTTTTAAAAAGGAAAATTCTAATATCTTTTTTTGTTTGTCTTCATTATTTTTTTTAACAGGATTTTAGGGAGCAATTGGATCCAATAGCGATATGCTTATTTTAGCTTAATTCAAACGTGAGGGGGGATAATGAAGACGATGCTGGTGGTGTGATGAGTGGATATTGCGGGATTTTTCTTTAATTAAAGATGAGTACAGTATGGGAGAGTGCAGAAAAGTGTTTGTTTGGCCCTACTTATAAATATAAATGTTTTTTATGATTTTCTAAAGCTTTTGCTACAATCAAACCCCCCACCGAGATCTCTTGATCTGACACCATTGGATTACTTTCTGTGGGGATATGTGAAATCTCTTGTTTACGTCGATAAACCCGGAACGATTACAGCTTTGAAAGCAAGCATAACCCGTGCTATTCGCGAAAATTGGACCCACAGAATGGACCATTTAAGAGTTAGTCGTGGGCAACATTTGAAGGAAATTATCTTTAAACATTAAATGGCATGAACCAAACTAACAACTTAAATAAATATTTTCCTCAATATATTAATTATTATGTGTTTTATTTAAAAAAAACAGGCAGCTCTTATTGGATCACCCTTTATAAATGTTTTTTGTAATTTTCTGAAGCTTTTGCCACAATCAAACAGTTTCTTTTAAAAAAATGTCGATAAAAAAAAGCTTTTTCTTCCAACAACTAGTAATCCACACTTGCCATGAATGCCGTCACTGTCGCTGTTACGTCTAGCGAAGATTGAAATGTCAGCTGTTACGACAGAAAAGTCTGACAGTTTTTGCTGACATCTTTGCTAACAGAAATGGTAACAGAAATGGAATTTAAGATGGCGGATTCTAGTTTTTCACGTGCAGAGACGCTCCGTTCTATAAACGAATACTGTTTAAAAGTAATTTTTACAAAGAAATGATTTGAAAAAGGCATCGTGAGAGCAGCTGGAGGCCGAATTTAATTTTAGTGCAGAGATTTTAAAGAAAAAAGTGAAATCACTGAGATCGTCATATTTTCTACTCAGTTGTTTACTGCTCAACGCATTTCTGGAACTGAAACGTCATGCCAGAATCACCAGCCCACCTACGTCACAACAGAATTTTCTAATGACATTTATATTAACAGTCCTGTCAACGTTTCCGGCAGGTCTGGATGGCGTGTAAAAAAAATACTGCATTGAGTACTTGAGACATTTTTGAAAGGCGTTTTTTTTGCGAAATTGAAATATGTAGACTATTGAATCATCATCCTTGACGCTACAGCTCTCGAAGAGCCTGCGCCTCCTCAATTGAGGTTTCATAACAATATCTTCCCTGCTTCACATCTACAGTTTTTACATGCATTGCGAACCATGGATGAATTACAACATTTGTAAGGTTTTTACGTTGCAACCCATCAACTGCAGAGGCCGTGATAGCAATCTAGGCCGATGATGTCATTAGCACCAAGTGGCAACTATCACTACTCATTTCGTAACGCAAATTGTGAGGACTTGAAATCACAGCGTGCCACAGTCGGGAATTGGACCACCGACCTCCGGAATACGGCCCAAGTACTTTACCACTTGTACTACGCTGGACTTAGACTTTTAAAACACACCCTAAAAATAACATCGGTTTAGTAAGTATACCTCCGTTCCCAAACTGTTATCGTGATTTTGTCAAAACAATATCCAGACATTTTTTGTGCAAGATAGAGAAAAAACTAATCAACCGATTCAGGTGAACATTTAGCATTGAAGGGTTTTAGTTCAATCACAGAAAAAATGTCTGCAATGTGGCTAAATTTTGGCAGGCTTATCGAAATTCGTTTCTAATAACAAACACCCGAAAATGGATTAAAAATTTCCATAATTGTGCCATTAGTTTAAATTTTAAACTCATGTTAATATTTTTAAAGATAAAAATTCATAATTTAGCAAAAACCTTTTTACTGTAGGTATAATGACTAAATAATACCACATTTTCTACAATAACTTCCCTAAATGGCAGTAAAATAATTAAAGAGATCTCCGGAACATTAAACTGGATCTTAATAAAAGTCTCTCACCTGATGTGAAGCTTTTAAGTTCTTATCCCGACTTAATCTTTTTTAAGCAAATTATTTAAGTGCAGCGAATTCAGAACAACTCATAATCTAACTTTTCCACCGTTAATATCTTCTGACCGTGCTGGAAGCAAAAAAAAACAAGGACTTACGAGTGAATAAAAAACTAAATAGCTTCATCCATTAGAGACTAAATGATAAGTGTTACTGCATGATTTGACTAAGGGTAGCTCTTGGTAGCAGCAGCATTAACCAGAAAAAGCACCTGTTTCTACAACTCAACAAGGTAAAATGATATGAAATGCTTAGCTCCAAGCCAAAAACATTATCCCAATAGGATCCGGCAAGACTGAAGTCATTGAATCCAAAACACCAAAACATTAAGAGTTAAAACTCACCCCCCAAGAAGCCGTCCAGACAGACTGCGCGCTACAGTCTGTACATTTTGGGGTCGAAACTGGGGATTTTATTAAGAGGGGATGATGATTTCGAACATCACTTTTTACGAGTACTCATTATTCAACCCCCCAACTAATCATCATCAATACTGCAGCCCTCGGGGAAAAAATCATCAACAAGGAAAAACAATGGACCTGAACAGGTGCGTGCGTATACAAAATATACAAAACGGACAGCCATTTACTAATGTTTTGGACTACACAAGTTGCCCTTAGATACAATAGGGGAGCACCCAAAATTTGGTACAGATGTTAGGGGTGGGAGTTGATAATAACAACTGCTTTAACGAACTCAAAAAAAAGAAAAGATTTTTTTTCCAGTTTTAAGTCGCTTACCCCCATCTGCATCTCCAATTTCGATGTGGCCATTAAAATTTGCATGTACTTAGCCCCGTAAATAGGCAGGTGAAATCTATCAAACTTCTAAGATGGACCAGACCGATCTTGGCAAAAGTGGGCACAAATTACTGAAATATTTATTTTTTCAAATAGTAAAACATTACTAGAGAGCGCCAAAAA
Organism: Chrysopilus asiliformis; assembly: GCA_964034945.1. Classification (NCBI taxonomy): domain Eukaryota; kingdom Metazoa; phylum Arthropoda; class Insecta; order Diptera; family Rhagionidae; genus Chrysopilus; species Chrysopilus asiliformis. The sequence continues at coordinate 53,825,212 of OZ035963.1, read as the reverse complement.
GTCGATATCAACCCTGAGAATGTAATTTGAAATTTTTAGAGATTAATTTGAAACTTTTCTCCAAAAGTTTGCATCCGGTGTAGGATTTATATAAAAAAAAATTTCACCTATGGCGTATTTTTCAATGAGTTTTTAATTAGGGAACACTAAAGAACAAAAAAAAATCACCCGCGACGCAATTCTCTCCTGTATCATTATCATCAGTTCAGCCGCATTGGTTATGGAACACGCAAGAGTACAAAAATTGAGTTTTTCTCCGTTTGGATAAAAAAAAGTCAAGCTAATTTTCGCTTTTTCCGATCCCGTCTCGTTAGGATTTTTCACAACTTGCCGTATGGGATTCAGAGCGCGGTCACACTACTCCATAGATGTAAAATAGAAACTTTTTACACTGTAAAAAACCAGAATTTTAGCCGTACAAATGAAGAAAAATGTAATTCAATCTACAAAAAAAGGCGCAACCTGGCAACCGAGACAACGATTTGCATACATGCAGGGAGAGATCAAATGAAAAGCAAATGACGCTTAAAACAACAAAGTGTGCGCAATTGTATGTGGGGACAACATTGTCATCGTAATCTGTTGCCGTAGATGTTCAAAAGTTCTCTCTTTAGAGAGTGGTCGCACTTGCAATCGTTTTCGTTCCCGAGAACGAAAGTCGAAAGCCGTGGCAAATGTTCCTGACGTTGGAAGCGAAACTTGAAAGAGCGAAAAGAACGACATAATAAAATAGAGTTGTGAACACTGCTTTTGTTCCTATTTCAAGTCGCTTACCCCCATCCGCCACTGACATCTTGAAAATTTGCATTGTAACGCTCTACTTATTGTCCTAAAGGAAAATAGATGCTAATAAATAGATGAAGATGCTACCACCACATCAGAAACTGCAGACCACCTCACCAGAAACTGCAGACCACCCCACAATTCCAAGCGGACCATACAAGCCCTCTTAGTTAATACATCGCCAGACAAAAGGTAAATCCCCCAGGAGAATTAAGTTATATCTCACCTGAATATTATTTTAAAACCTTGCAAAGAAAACAACAGAACCGGAAATTGTGTTAATTTTCAAGGCAGAAATGATGGAATATCCGAGACATCCATCGTACCACCAGTCAAATAGTATAAATGGTTACGGTTGCCCGGACATAACCAGTCACGCACGTCAAAGTTCAAAAGATTTCACGAAACGAAACTTTTCCTTGTGACGGAAATGGGAGAAAGTGAAGGACTATCAAGTGAATAATGATGAAATGCTGAAAAGTTATCCACGAATAGGTGACAAAATTATTCTGAAAACTTTGTCAATTCATCTTTTTCGTGAGTTTTCCATGGACGAATGGTTTTTTGGTTGCCACAACAGGCCAACAGAGGATCGTCGGGTGAAACTGAAAAAAGGATAATAAGCTGTGCGATGAAACTCGAAAGACATTTCCCATTGAAATGTGTGCGGAATTTTAAAATATATTTTAGGAAATTAAATGCACAAAAAAAGGGAGGTAAACTGTTTCATAAATCACTCACCGCCATGTACGCACTCTGGCCGCGGTGCGGATGAGACTGCTGTCGCTCCTGATGGGGCTGCTGCTGCTGCGTTTGTTGATTTTGCGGATGCGGCGATGCCTTTTGGCGCCTGAAATGAAAAGCGAGATTTATTGCATGGAGTTTGCAGGGTGGCGAAATTATTTACACATGAAAAATCATAATAAACATCACGGTTAAAAGGATGTGCAAAATGGCTATTAGGTGTCCAAAACAAGACTGAATAAATCAAATGAAATTTTTTAAAAGCAGAAAAATCGTCTATGCCAACCTACACGGTAGACGCTACCATTGTCATCTTATGATAGTAGCCTTATAGTAGAAACTCATGATTTAATCTTCATACTAATATATAAAAATGAGTTGGTGTCTGTCTGTCTGTTCCTCTTTCACACAAAAACGGCTGAACCGATTGTCTTGAAATTTGGCATGAGTGTCTGTGGTAGTTATGGTTCCAACATAGGCATACGGAAAAGTAGCCCGAGAGGTGGGGGGGGGGGGGGGGGGGGGGGGGGTAAAGTGATTTCTAAACTTAGTTTTTGCGCTATGTTACTCTTTCGCGGGGAAACTACTGGACGGATTGGCCTGAAGTTTGGCATAGATGTTCGTGTGGGGTCCAGCCCCAATATAAACCCATTAAAAAGTAGCCCGAGAGGTGGGTAGTAAGGGGAGGGGGTAAAGAAAATCCGAATCTCTTAAAGATTTATGGTAAAAGGCAGAAATGTAGAAAATTTTCATATGTTTAATTGCTTCTTAAACTGTTTTTACAAAATGTCGTTAGTTTGCAAGCTATTTGCAAAAATCTAAAGAAATTGAAAGTATTTCAATAACGGTAAAAGATAGCGGAAAATAGTAAAAGACAAACATTGTTCTCTTCAACTCACCTCATAAATTGAACCACGAAATACCCGTTATTTTTCGAGATAATCACAAAACTCTGTTTTTTTTTAAATAACGGTATATCTCTATAACGACAAAAATGTAGAAAATTTTACTGTCTCAAAGTTTTGTGATACATAAGACTAATGGAAAATGCGTAGTTCCAGAATAAATCGCGAAAAATGAAATTGTGATTTTTAAAAAGCTGAGTTTTTAAAAGCCGGTTCTTCCGGCTCACGAAAAGGGATCGTCGTAGTCCAGGACCAAACATGCCTATCAAATTTCATGACTCCAGCTCTATTAGTTTTTAAGAAACCTTGTACACAGACTGACAGACTGATAGACTGATAGACTGATAGACTGATAGACTGACAGACAGACAGAGGAACCTGCGAAAATCAAAATCTTTTGTCATCCCTAACACACCCTGGTGTAGTTCATGTTTGTGTCCAATGCGTTACACACGATAAACAGAATCTAATATACTCCTATAACACATGGATCAATAAGTCCCGAGACTAACAATGAAAACAACATTTTTTTTGCCAAATTTTTTTTTATTCATCAATATAATCACCTTTTAGGGTGATACAATCGTTCCAACGCTTTTCCACTTTTTCAATACCATGTTTATAAAAAAAATTATCTTTCGCTTCAAAATAAGCTTCAGTTTCAGCGATGACCTCCTCATTTGAGCCAAATCTTTTTCCCTGGAGCATTTTTTTAAGATCAGCAAAGAGCCAGTAGTCACTGGGGGCTAAATCTGGCGAGTATGGGGGGTGGGGAAGCAGATGAAAGCCCAATTCGTTCAATTTTGCCATTGTTTTCATCGACTTGTGGCAGGGTGCATTGTCTTGGTGAAAAAGGATTTTTTTTCTCTGCATGTGCGGTCGTTTTTTTGCGATTTCCTCCTTCAAACGCACCAGCAAGTCAATATAATAATCACTGTTGATCGATTTACCTTTTTCGAGGTAGTCAATGAAAATCACGCCATGCGTATCCCAAAAAACTGACGCCATGACTTTGCCAGCTGACTGCTGCGTTTTCGGACGCTTCGGACGGCTTTCGCCAGCTGTGCGCCACTCAGATGACTGCCGCTTCGACTCTGGAGTGTAGTGATGTATCCATGTTTCGTCCATGGACACGTAACGACGCAAGAAATCTTTTTTATTGCGAGTAAATAGCGATAAACAGCTTTCTGAATCATCGACTCGTTGCTGTTTTTGTTCCATCGAAAGCAATCGCGGCACCCACTTGGAAAAAACCTTTTTCATGCTCAATTTTTCATGAAGGATAGTAAATGCACTTCCATATGATATCTGTGTTATCTCAGCAATCTCACGGAGCTTCACTTTACGATCTTTCATTATAATTTTTGTCACTTCACTCACATTTTCCGGTGTAACGGCTTCCACAGGTCTACCCGAGCGTTCCGCGTCATTTGTGTCGGTACGACCACGTTTAAACTCGGCAAACCACCGACAAATCGTTGCTTTTGATGGACAAGAGTCCGGGTAACATTTTTCAATCCATTGTTTCGCTTGCACGGTGTTTTTACCCATTAAAAAACAATGTTTTATCAGAACACGAAACTCGGTTTTTTCCATTTTTTAAACAAACTACAAAACGACTTTACTCCAACCTCGATAACTCAGCTGTTTCTGGTCCGATCGACTTAAAATTTTGACACGTTTCAAGCAAAGGTTAGTACTCTAGAAAGACGTGGTTACTGGTTTACTACGAGCGTCATCTCTGGGTTAGTCTCGGGACTTATTGATCCATGTGTTATGATATATATCATATAGAGTAAAAAAATTACAAAATGATTTTAAGGGAAGAAAAGTAATCGTCTTAAAACTAAATTAAACCAAGTTTTAGGTTTTCGAATTATCGAAATTTTCGACTAATTTCCAAAAATTCTCATTGAAAAAACGTTGGGAGCTAAAAAACTCAGTAACTTTTTTTTGTCTTCCCATACTTCCTAAAACAAGACAACGAAACTCGTCTGGAATTGAAAGTAGTTAGTCCTTCGGGATCTACAAGAAGAACCAACGAAATCGGATACTTTTATGAATAAAAATGTTGCTAGAAATTATATTTCGAGAAGTTATCCACCGGGAGATGAATTACTACAAAACGAATAAGACTTAAGACGCTTGTATCGCACATTACGAGGTAATATTCGCTCTTGCTTTAGGATCTGGATTGGGGAAATTTGGAATGGGCAAGGAATACTGGAGAAATTTTATACTGGGGGGGTTTCAAATGATATTTCAATGTCTTTTGCAGAAGTAAAAGTCGTATTATGCTGGATGTAAATGTGCTTCATGAAAATTTCGGTAAAGTTTTAAGTATAAGAAGGACTATCCGACCGATGGTTAGGAGAAGGGGGAACTCAGAAATCGTCATACATCTTGTTTGGTTAGAATTTGAATAATGAAATGAAATTTATGTGGTCATACGATACAATTTTATGGCTCTCAACTGAGTTGGACCGAATTTCATTCGAAAATTTTGTTTCATATACGGTTGCCAAGGGATAATAACGACTATGAAAATTAAACTTTTTAGTCCTTGGGAAAATTCTCTTCAATATTTTCATACAGTGTTGTCCGTTTGGTGAAAGTTTTCGTGAAAAACATTCAACTTTTTACATAAAATGCTCGTGAAAGAAATTTTCCATTTACTTAGGGTGAAATTGACCAGAGAAATGCGAATTCTTTCACGGCATTCATTTACATCGTAAGTGTAGTATTCTTTAATTCAAATCCTTTTAATAGGTTTTATAATTCTTTATTAATTGACAAACATAATCATACTGACTGTGATTCAAAACTCCTATTACATTTTGTTTCTACATAGGCTGCTTATTTATAAATATTTTTAATACAACAAGTATAATATTCTACATCTTCCCCTTTTAAAATATACATTTTGATTATAAATTTATTTAATTTATTTATTTATTTATTTATTTTTTTTTTTTTTTTTTTTTTTTTTTTTTTAATTTTAATTATAATTTCCTTGCATATGATATTACATGTGCCTTAGCATTCTAGAATTTCTCCGTAAAATTGATCCGTTTTCGAGTTCAATCCAATAAGATCTTGGTGTTTTATCTTTTTCAATAATTTGAGCTTTCACCCATGTTTTCTCTCCCTTAAACCAAATCATTTCACCCTCTTGAAAATCATTTTTAATTCTAGAATTTTGATCATAATACAACTTGTTTCGTTCAGAATTTTTTCGGTGAACTGGACTTATACTTTCCATTAAATTCGAAACAAATAAACTCTCTTTTCCAGGTATGATGGATCTAATTTTCCTTCCTAGAAGCAGTTCTGCTGAAGAATATTTACTTCCTTTTATAGGAGTGTTTCTATACTCCAGCAAAACTTGCCAAAATTCAGTTTTACTTTCTTTAGCTTTATTTAACAATGATTTCGCAATCTGAACAAATTTCTCTGCAAATCCATTGGACTGTGGATAATGTGGACTTGATGTAATCACATCAATGTCTAATTCATTTGCGAAATTCTTAAAATCGTAAGAATTAAATGGCATATTATCAGCAATAATCACCCTAGGTATTCCGTGAATAGCAAATAAATTTTTCAAACTATTAATAATTTCTCTCGCTGTTTTTCTATTTAATTTTAAGACTTCCAAATATTTTGAAAAATAATCTGATACTACTAAATAACTAATTCCTTGTAATTCCATAACATCCATGCCCAACTTAAAAAATGGAAAATTAGGGATTTCATGATTAATCATCGGTTCTCGTATACTATTATGTCTAAATTTCTGGCAAACATTACATTTTGCTATCAAATTTTCAATATCCATATTGATTCCTGGCCAAAACACTAAACTTCTTGCACGTGATTTCGTTTTCTCTATTCCTAAGTGCGATTTATGAAGCAAAGATAATATATCTTGCCTTAATGAACATGGTACAACTATCCTGTCTTTAAAAAATACTATATTATTCTCTACAAACAACTCTGTTTTACTAGTCCAAAAAACTTTAATATTATCCGGTAAATTACATTTTCGATCTGGCCATCTGGATTCCAGCACTTTTATCAGATTACTTAATACCGGATCTTTAGCAGTTTCATTTTGATACAATTTTAATTTATCATTGCTAATGTTAATAGTATGAATAATTTCACTTAAATCTTTTATTTCTGGTTCACAGCTACCATTCTTGAAATTTCGTGATAACAAATCAGCTATCAATAACTGACTACCGGGCAAATATTGCAATTTTATTTTATATTTTAATAAACGTAATTTCATACGTTGTAATCTCGAATTTGGTATGTCACCAATTTCTTTATTGATAATCCCTAATAACGGTTTATGATCAGTTACTACAATTATATCTTTTCCGTATATAAATTGATGAAATTTGTGACAAGCGAATACTATAGCTAACATTTCTTTATCAATCTGTCCATAATTTAATTCCGCTGGTAGCATTGACCTAGAGGCAAAACACACAGGTTTCCCTTCCTGTAACAAACAACAACCCAGTCCATTTTTAGAAGCATCCGATTGATTGAATAACAACCTCTTTATCTGGATCAAAAGGCTGTAAACTAGGAGCATTTGCTATCTTTATTTTAATGTCGTGTAGACAAATGTCATGAACCTTTAACCATTGAAAATATACATTTTTCTTTAACAGTAATCTCAATGGTTCAGATATACTTGACAAATCCGGGATAAATTTTCTCATATAATTGATCATTCCGAGCAAGCTCTGTAATTTCTTTTTATCATTTGGAGGTTCCAATGCCATAATGGCCTGCATTCTTTCACGGTCAATTTCAATACCCTTTGATGAAATCTTCCTTTTTTGTCTCATCAAGGTCGAAAGTATTGAAAAGTTCCACAGCATCTGTTCCAACTGCATTTAAAAGAATCGCAGCTTGAATTTTCTCCGTTTTCTTATCCAATTCGGCGGCAATAAAAAAATACTGAAAATTTTGCTTGAACACACGCCAGTGTTCAGCAACATCTCCGGTCAAATCCAATGGCTCAACTTTCCTTAAAAAATCCATAGTTTTAGCTGTAACCACCGTAACAACTGGTCTTTTCCGAGGTCTTCCAACTGGCCTTTTAACACCGCTTTGTTTAGAAATTGTCATTAATTAATTTTCCTCGTCGCCATGTAGTATTCTTTAATTCAAATCCTTTTAATAGGTTTTATAATTCTTTATTAATTGACAAACATAATCATACTGACTGTGATTCAAAACTCCTATTACATTTTGTTTCTACATAGGCTGCTTATTTATAAATATTTTTAATACAACAAGTATAATATTCTACAGTAAGAATTTACATCGTAGGAAAATTGCAGTTGCTTTTTAGATGATTGTTGATTGAATGAAAACGTTTCCCGATTAATATAAAAAGAAAAATATCCACAGCTATCAGATTCAATTTTGTTGAATAATTGAAACCAATTTACCAGTAATTCCCTTCCAATTGGTTCCCCATGACATGTTTCCCACTATTTATCGGTTTTCCATTCATCCCTTATAGTCCTGCCGTTTGATAGTCATATCTAATATCCTGGATACTAATATCGAAGACATTACCGATGAACGCCGTCAGATAAATGGCCGACAAATCCAATCTAGCGCCAACATGTTATCCTGATGTCTATTTTAATGCTAGTCTACTGATCCGTCTGTTCCCCCTCTTCCGTCGCCCCGTTCATCTTTGTGACTTTAGTTCTTCTATCTATCAACGATCCTTCCTCGGTCTATAAAAGAAAATCGTCCAGAGGAAAATCAACGGCTAGGGAGGCAGATTACTGTCTGCCGGTCTGACTGGGAGCTTGCTTGGCTTTAGTTATGCAGACTTTTTAGATACAAAAAAAAAAGTGGAAAAATCTCTTCTTTTCTCTACTTCTAATGTCGACTGAATCCTCCTTCCCTCCTGACCACTCCAAATGGGCTAGGATTAGTGAAAAGAATAGAGACATCAAATTACAGCAATTTGTTTGTTAACACTATGAACAGGATTTCGGCTAGATATTAGGATATCTGGATCAATGACTGGAAATGGGACTCATCACATTTAACTAATTCCTCATCAGGTCTTTATATAGTCTGGGCTAGTCTGGGCTCTACTGCTCCTGGAACACCAATCTTTTTATTTTAAAGTGGATTAGATTAAAGACAAAATTTGGTTGGAAAAGTTTAAGCAAAAGACATGGAGACAACATGTGGTCAGAAAAACCATAATTTGAACACAACACGGTTGAAAATTCGGGTAGAAAATTTATACTGTTTAACCTTTAGACCATGCTTGTCCAACCCGCGGCCCAGGACGTATTTGAATGGGGCCCTACAAAAACTGATATATTTACAAACTTTATGAATTAATGGAGTTTAAATTACTTAAAATTCTTAACTAAGTGTGATATATTCTAACTCATCTTCTCTGTCCTTGCCCAGCTCTAGCTCAACGCAGAAGAACTCATCTGGGTAGTCTCTTCCTAAACGATCTGGAGGACCTAAGCGCCACAAACGTCGCAGATCTACTCCGCTTCATCAGAAGCTCCAAATGGTTCGAGTTATAGAGAAATGGATCGTTAGCGAGATGTCACATTGGCTTTCAGCTGCTGCAGCTTCCTGATTCCGACATCAGTTGCACATGTAATCCAATGGCGCATGGCACACTGCAACAAATGTGCAGGGACACGCAGCTGACTTTTTTGAACTGACCTACTTGTAGCTTATATCAAGAACATGTCGAGTAGTTTCTAATGTCATTTTTGTTAGATTAAATAAAATAAAATGATAATTTTCAATATTTTTTCTCGTTTGGCGGTAATAATTGTCATCAGTAACACAGTCTATTAAGGTAGCATGGCCACTCTAAATATTTACTAATTGCATTTTTTTAGCAGAGAAATAAGGAGAAGTTCTTCCTCCGAGTCCGACATTTTGAAGTTTGAGGTCAGCTGATCCTAGTTCAGTGTGCCACGTCAACTGATCGCATAAGTTCCTGCAGCTGCGCAACCTGGTGTCGGGATCAGGCAGCTGCAGCAGCTGATCACCAATATGACATCTCCCTTAAGATTCACGTGGTATCACAATATGTCATTTTTGGCCTAAATGTGCCTTTTGACAGCCACTCCAACCTAACCTAACCTAACCTAACCTAAGTATATATTCTACGTTTTTTACTAATCAGCGATCATTAGGGTTAGTAAATTTTATTTGTAGCCCAAAACTCGTCTTCTCCCAATATGGCCCAGGAAAGCTAAAAGGTTGGACACCCCTGCTTTAGATTATCGGCGTTTTTTCATTAAAATCATAGGTTTTTAACTGAATATTTGTTATATATTTGGAATCTACATATTGCGTGGAGTCGTCGAGATTGTATGTGACCCCACTCGCGGCCACCCCGGTAGTCTAAAGGTTAAAAGCTTTTACGTAAAAACATTACGATTGTGGTGTCGTGTTCGACAAGAGTCGTTTTGCGTATTGCTGTAAGCAGGGCTGTGGAATCGGAGTCGGAGTCGAGGAATCGGACAAAATTATTGCTTTAAGAGTTGAAGTCGTAGTCGGTCAATTTTCACAAGAGAGTTTAAGAGTTGGAGTTGGGGAAAATTTGTCGACACCAACTCCGAACTGGTTATTTTACCTCCATTGTCCACTCTATAGTTTATTATAGCCCTAGTTTAGGTCAAACCTCAATGTTTTGCAATCAAAAACAATGTTTGATTTGGGCCTTGAGGTGATTTGATGATTTTTTTAACCGAAGGTGTCGCATTCAGAGCTTTCAAAAAATCCTGATTTGAAATTGTATAAGATTTCCACAAGTTCTTCTTTCAAATTGAATTAAAAAGTCGAGCCCGCTCTAACTTCCCCCTTCCCCTTATCGTCAAGCTTGCTTCCAAAATAATAAAAATTGTCCTACACAGGATTCGAACCCGGGTCCAATAGAATGAAACCCGAGAGACATAAGGAAAAAGCTGCCCACACTTGTAACGTTGGATGTTCGTAATGGCAGGATAGATTTTAATGGGTGATTTTTTTTTTTTAAATTTGGCGAAAATTCGAATAAAATTCCTCTAGAGATTCAGGAGATAGCAGGAGGAGAGTTGGGTAGATTGTTGCATCTTAAACATTTCTTACACTTATCTGATGGCAAAAATCATATCAAAATCTATTTGGTAGTTAGCAAGAGGTGACAGGTGGAGCAGATTTTATTAAACAAAACTTTTCCTTGAGGAATAACATCTCCAATACTGAAATCCTGATCTAAATTCCTTCTAGGAGCCAAGAGATAACCGACGATGGGACCAGTGGCTCAGCATATCAAGTCATATCGTGTAAATTATCGGCAATATCGGGCCAGCCGTTAGCTGTGATGATACATGAGAAACTGAGAAATTTGCGAAATAAAAAATACTGCAGCGAATTCCGCCGTAAAAGAAACATAGTGATAGTAATTTTTATTTATGTTGATTAATTATGCGTACAGCCGCTCACGGATAAAATGGCCAACCGGTCGTCTTAAGCGGTGAACTAAAAATAATCGCGGAGTCTTTTCATACCTGACGAGGTTTTCGTAAGCGGTGCAAGGTATTTAAGCGGTACCAATAGTAGTCAAGCCCAATTTAAATTCATTCAATAAACTGTTAGCCGATCGATGATGGAAATTGAGCAAAAGTAGGGCCGTTGTTTGGCATGCATTAATTTTAAAGAAACCTTTCACACCTGGGGATGTAGCTCAGATGGTAGAGCGCTCGCTTAGCATGTGAGAGGTACCGGGATCGATGCCCGGCATCTCCAAGGATCCTTTTTTTGCTTAGATCCTTTTAGAGTTTTAATTAATTAATTTATAGGGACAAAAATGACATTTTTTAGTGGTTTTAATTTCGAGTTGTGGGTAAGGAAGGAGTCGGAGGACGGGACCAGATATTTAAGAAAAGGTTTTTTAATGGTTTGCAATATTATGATGGCGGTATTAAATCGTACACAAAGAATTGCGATAAAGGTGGAGAGGTGGCAAAAATAGCAAAAAAAAAGGTATGTCGATATGTAAAGAAATTCAAATTTTATTTCCTTAAAATATTTCGTCTTATAAGAATAAAAAAAAATCATTTCGTTACGTTGCAACGTTATTATTTCGTTACAAATTGTATTGAAACTGAAAACGGAAAAAATGCACTTTAATAAACGTGTTCACAAAAGATATTAAATTAGCTGTTATCGACATAAAATAATTATTTGTTAAAGTTTTGCTCCTTTTTTGACGCTGTATAAAAATCGAAAAGATACCCATTTTTTCACTCACATTTTTTCACTTGATCCGTTTTTTTTCTTTTCGGTAACCACTCCAATTATTTTCACTAACCACTAAAACACTACATATGATACTACTTCGGGTAAGAGATTTTTGAAATAAACATTGTCATGTAAAATAATATATTGACAACTAAAAATGCTCTAATTAAAAATTCGAGAAAAATATTTCCTGGGTGGAAAAGGTCTCGGAAATATTTTTCCTACTCAGAGCAAGCCTTTAGAAGTTCGAGAAAAATATTTCCCAAATAAAAAAGGCTCGGAAATATTTTTCCTACTCAGAGCAAGCCTCTAGAAATTCGAGAAAAATATTTCCCGGATAGAAAAGGTCTCGGAAATATTTTTCCTACTCAGAGCAAGCCTCTAGAAATTCGAGAAAAATATTTCCCGGATAGAAAAGGTCTCAGAAATATTTTTCCTACTCAGAGCAAGCCTCTAGAAATTCGAGAAAAATATTTCCAGGATAAAAAAGGTTTCAGAAATATTTTTCCTACTCAGACCAAGCCTCTAGAAATTCGAGAAAAATATTTCCCGGATAGAAAAGGTCTCGGAAATATTTTTACTACTCAGAGCAAGCCTCTAGAAATTCGAGAAAAATATTTCCCGGATAAAAAAGGTTTCAGAAATATTTTTCCTACTCAGACCAAGCCTCTAGAAATTCGAGAAAAATATTTCCCGGATAGAAAAGGTCTCGGAAATATTTTTACTACTCAGAGCAAGCCTTTAGAAATTCGAAAAAAAAATTTCCCGGATAGAAAAGCCCTCGGAAATATTTTTCCTACTCAGAGCAAGCCTCTAGAAATTCGAGAAAAATATTTCCCGGAAAGAAAAGGTCTCGAAAATATTTTTCCTACTCAGAACAAGCCTTTAGAAGTTCGAGAAAAATATTTCCCCGATAGAAAAGGTCTCGAAAATATTTTTCCTACTCAGAGCAAGCCTCTAGAAATTCGAGAAAAATATTTCCCGGATAGAAAAGGTCTCGAAAATATTTTTCCTACTCAGAACAAGCCTTTAGAAGTTCAAGAAAAATATTTCCCCGATAGAAAAGGTCTCGGAAATATTTTTCCTACTCAGAGCAAGCCTTCAGAAATTCGAAAAAAATATTCCCCGGATAGAAAAGCCCTCGGAAATATTTTTCCTACTCAGAGCAAGCCTCTAGAAATTCGAGAAAAATATTTCCCGGATAGAAAAGGTCTCGAAAATATTTTTCCTGCTCAGAACAAGCCTCTAGAAATTCGAGAAAAATATTTCCCGGATAGAAAAGGTCTCGGAAATATTTTTCCTACTCAGAGCAAGCCTTTAGAAGTTCGAGAAAAATATTTCACAGATAGAAAAGGCTGGGAAATATTTTTCCTACTCAGAGCAAGCCTCTAGAAATTCGAGAAAAATATTTCCCGGATAGAAAACGTCTCGGAAATATTTTGTCTACTCTGAGCAAGCCTTTAGAAATTCGAAAAAAATATTCCCCGGATAGAAAAGGTCTCGGAAATATTTTTCCTACTCAGAGCAAGCCTCTATAAATTCGAGAAAAATATTTCCGGGATAGAAAAGGTCTCGGAAATATTTTTCCTACTGAGAGCAAGCCTTTAGAAATTCGAGAAAAATATTTCCCGGATAGAAAAGGTCTCGGAAATATTTTTCCTACTCAGAGCAAGCCTCTATAAATTCGAGAAAAATATTTCCGGGATAGAAAAGGTCTCGGAAATATTTTTCCTACTGAGAGCAAGCCTTTAGAAATTCGAGAAAAATATTTCCCGGATAGAAAAGCCCTCGGAAATATTTTTCCTACTCAGAGCAAGCCTCTAGAAATTCGAGAAAAATATTTCCCGGATAGAAAAGGTCTCGAAAATATTTTTCCTGCTCAGAACAAGCCTCTAGAAATTCGAGAAAAATATTTCCCGGATAGAAAAGGTCTCGGAAATATTTTTCCTACTCAGAGCAAGCCTCTATAAATTCGAGAAAAATATTTCCGGGATAGAAAAGGTCTCGGAAATATTTTTCCTACTGAGAGCAAGCCTTTAGAAATTCGAGAAAAATATTTCCCGGATAGAAAAGCCCTCGGAAATATTTTTCCTACTCAGAGCAAGCCTCTAGAAATTCGAGAAAAATATTTCCCGGATAGAAAAGGTCTCGAAAATATTTTTCCTGCTCAGAACAAGCCTCTAGAAATTCGAGAAAAATATTTCCCCGATAGAAAAGGTCTCGGAAATATTTTTCCTACTCAGAGCAAGCCTCTATAAATTCGAGAAAAATATTTCCGGGATAGAAAAGGTCTCGGAAATATTTTTCCTACTCAGAGCAAGCCTTTAGAAATTCGAGAAAAATATTTCCCGGATAGAAAAGGTCTCGGAAATATTTTTCCTACTCAGAGCAAGCCTCTAGAAATTCGAGAAAAATATTTCCCCGATAGAAAAGGTCTCGGAAATATTTTTCCTACTCAGAGCAAGCCTCTATAAATTCGAGAAAAATATTTCCGGGATAGAAAAGGTCTCGGAAATATTTTTCCTACTGAGAGCAAGCCTCTAGAAATTCGAGAAAAATATTTCCCGGATAGAAAAGGTCTCGGAAATATTTTTCCTACTAAGAAAAACTTCTAAAAATTCGAGAAAAATATTTTCCGGTTAGAAAAGGTCTCAGAAATATTTTTCCTACTCAAAGCAAGCCTCTAGAAATTCGAGAAAAATATTTCCCGGATAGAAAAAGTTTCCGAAATATTTTTCCTAATCAGGACAAGCCTTTAGAAGTTCGAGAAAAATATTTCCCCGATAGAAAAGGTCTCGGAAATATTTTTCCTACTCAAAGCAAGCCTCTAGAAATTCGAGAAAAATATTTCCCGGATAGAAAAGGTCTCGGAAATATTTTTCCTACTCAGAGCAAGCCTCTAGAAATTCGAGAAAAATATTTCCCGGATAGAAAAGGTCTCGAAAATATTTTTCCTACTCAGAACAAGCCTTTAGAAGTTCGAGAAAAATATTTCCCCGATAGAAAAGGTCTCGGAAATATTTTTCCTACTCAAAGCAAGCCTCTAGAAATTCGAGAAAAATATTTCCCGGATATAAAAAGTTTCCGAAATATTTTTCCTAATCAGGACAAGCCTCTAGAAATTCGAGAAAAATATTTTCCGGATAGAAAAGGTCTCGGAAATATTTTTTCTACTCAGAGCAAGCCTTTAGAAATTCGAAAAAAAATATTTTCTGGGTGGAAAAGGTCTCGGAAATATTTTTCCTGCTCAGAAATAGCCTCTAAAAATTGTATTCCCAGAAAACCAGAATTTTCTAAGAGACATTCGTAGAATTTTTCGTGAAATAGTGTCATGCAAATCGATAAAAATCGCAATATTTTGTCAAGTTGTAGGGGATTTCCTTTTTCGGCAAAGAAAAATCACTTTCCATCCAAGAAGTCGATAATTCACACTATTAGTAATAAAAAATAAATGATGGTTTCACTTACTACAGAGAAATAATTCCTTACGTCTAAAAAAAACACACTAAAAGTAATTTCTTGTAACTCACACACAAACACTCGCGAAAAAAAACTGATCAAATTTCCCGGTAAAAAAAGAATCAAGAAAAAATTGTGATCGCTTCTTCCGGCGACGCCGCTAACTTTCATAGAAAGATCTACCGGAGTTTGGAATGATTCCGTTCGAAGAGGATTTTGTTGTCAATTCGGCATTTCGATACTATCCGATTAGATAAAAATAATTGCCGATATTTTTCGCGTTTACTTGAAATATTTTAAGCTAAAAGTTTTTTCGATAAACCGCACTAATGATTAAAAAAATTTTTTTAGACAATGGCGTCGCTGAATGATTTACAAAATGAAGAATCGTCCTTCTCAAACTCACTGGAAGTTCTCTCTGTCAGCCATTCCAACGGTGAGTGGCGAAAACCGCCTCTATGTGAAGGCGGTTGGGACATTTTTGCGGACATGGTGCAGAGGAGTGTGGCGATTGGATTTTTTGTTTGAAATTTTTCATAGGCGCGAAATTTCAAATCGTTTTTTCTTCGCAACAAATATTTTGGATTTTATTATGAAAGTT
The DNA here is from genome assembly GCA_964034945.1 of Chrysopilus asiliformis. Taxonomy (NCBI): domain Eukaryota; kingdom Metazoa; phylum Arthropoda; class Insecta; order Diptera; family Rhagionidae; genus Chrysopilus; species Chrysopilus asiliformis. The sequence continues at coordinate 53,809,408 of OZ035963.1, read as the reverse complement.
TCTAACTGAAAAGTATTTTTCGACCTTCTAATGGTATTTCATTTGTCTAAAAGGATTTTTTTACTAGTTTTTAGAATTTGTTAAAGCAAACAAAACACTTTATTCCATCTTCCTTATCACCTATGGTAACATTTAGTCCTAATTAAATTTTTCCCACATTTTCACATAAATTTTCGCCGTAAACAAGATTTTCTGCATAAAAATATATTTTCCACACTTTTTCAATGGAGAAGTTTATTAAATCACCTGAAAAATTTTCCCGGGAGGAAAAGTTCTCGGAAATATTTTTCCTACTAAGAACAAGCTTTTAGAAGTTCGAGAAAAATATTTCCCGGATAGAAAAGGTCTCGGAAATATTTTTCCTACTCATAGCAAGCCTCTAGAAATTCGAGAAAAATATTTCCCGGATAGGAAAGGTCTCGGAAATATTTTTCCTACTCAGAACAAGCCTCTAGAAATTCGAGAAAAATATTTCCCGGATAGAAAACGTCTCGGAAATATTTTTTCTACTCAAAGCAAGCCTTTAGAGGTTCGAGAAAAATATTTCCCGGATAGAAAAGATCTCGGAAATATTTTTCCTACTCAGAGCAAGCTTTTAGAAGTTCGAGAAAAATATTTCACAGATAGAAAAGGGTCTCGGAAATATTTTTCCTACTAAGAACAAGCCTCTAAAAATTCGAAAAAAATATTTTCTGGGTGGAAAAGGTCTCGGAAATATTTTTCCTACTAAGAACAAGCCTCTAAAAATTCGAAAAAAATATTTTCTGGGTGGAAAAGGTCTCGGAAATATTTTTCCTGGTCAGAAATAGTCTCTAAAAATTGTATTCCCAGAAAACCAGAGTTTTCTAAGAGACATTCGTAGAATTTTTCGTGAAATAGTGTCATTCAAAACGATAAAAATCGGAATATTTTGTCAAGTTGTAGGGGATTTCCTTTTTTCGGCAAAGGAAAATCACTTTCCATCCAAGAAGTCGATAATTCACACTATTAGTAATAAAAAATAAATGATGGTTTCACTTACTACAGAGAAATAATTCCTTACGTCTAAAAAAAACACACTAAAAGTAATTTCTTGTAACTCACACACAAACACTCGCGAAAAAAAACTGATCAAATTTCCCGGTAAAAAAAGAATCAAGAAAAAATTGTGATCGCTTCTTCCGGCGACGCCGCTAACTTTCATAGAAAGATCTACCGGAGTTTGGAATGATTCCGTTCGAAGAGGATTTTGTTGTCAATTCGGCATTTCGATACTATCCGATTAGATAAAAATAATTGCCGATATTTTTCGCGTTTACTTGAAATATTTTAAGCTAAAAGTTTTGTCGATAAACCGCACTAATGATTAAAATAATTTTTTTAGACAATGGCGTCGCTGAATGATTTACAAAATGAAGAATCGTCCTTCTCAAACTCACTGGAAGTTCTCTCTGTCAGCCATTCCAACGGTGAGTGGCGAAAACCGCCTCTATGTGAAGGCGGTTGGGACATTTTTGCGGACATGGTGCAGAGGAGTGTGGCGATTGGATTTTTTGTTTGAAATTTTTCATAGGCGCGAAATTTCAAATCGTTTTTTCTTCGCAACAAATATTTTGGATTTTATTATGAAAGTTTCTAACTGAAAAGTATTTTTCGACCTTCTAATGGTATTTCATTTGTCTAAAAGGATTTTTTTACTAGTTTTTAGAATTTGTTAAAGCAAACAAAACACTTTATTCCATCTTCCTTATCACCTATGGTAACATTTAGTCCTAATTAAATTTTTCCCACATTTTCACATAAATTTTCGCCGTAAACAAGATTTTCTGCATAAAAATATATTTTCCACACTTTTTCAATGGAGAAGTTTATTAAATCACCTGAAAAATTTTCCCGGGAGGAAAAGTTCTCGGAAATATTTTTCCTACTAAGAACAAGCCTTTAGAGGTTCGAGAAAAATATTTCCCGGATAGAAAAGATCTCGGAAATATTTTTCCTACTCAGAGCAAGCTTTTAGAAGTTCGAGAAAAATATTTCACAGATAGAAAAGGCTGGGAAATATTTTTCCTACTCAGAGCAAGCCTCTAGAAATTCGAGAAAAATATTTCCCGGGTGAAAAGGGTCTCGGAAATATTTTTCCTACTAAGAACAAGCCTCTAAAAATTCGAAAAAAATATTTTCTGGGTGGAAAAGGTCTCGGAAATATTTTTCCTACTAAGAACAAGCCTCTAAAAATTCGAGAAAAATAATTTCTGGGTGGAAAAGGTCTCGGAAATATTTTTCCTACTAAGAACAAGCCTCTAAAAATTCGAAAAAAATATTTTCTGGCTGGAAAAGGTCTCGGAAATATTTTTCCTACTAAGAACAAGCCTCTAAAAATTCGAAAAAAATATTTCCCGGGTGAAAAAGGTCTCGGAATTATTTGTCCTACTAAGAACAAGCCTCTAAAAATTCGAGAAAAATATTTCCCGGGTGAAAAAGGTCTCGGAAATATTTTTCCTACTAAGAACAAGCCTCTAAAAATTCGAGAAAAATATTTCCCGGGTGAAAAAGGTCTCGGAAATATTTTTCCTACTAAGAACAAGCCTCTAAAAATTCGAGAAAAATATTTCCCGGGTGAAAAAGGTCTCGGAAATATTTTTCCTACTAAGAACAAGCCTCTAAAAGTTCGAGAAAAATATTTCCCGGGTGAAAAAGGTCTCGGAAATATTTTTCCTACTAAGAACAAGCCTCTAAAAATTCGAGAAAAATATTTCCCAGGTGAAAAAGGTCTCGGAAATATTTTTCCTACTAAGAACAAGCCTCTAAAAATTCGAAAAAAATATTTTCTGGGTGAAAAAGGTCTCGGAAATATTTGTCCTACTAAGAACAAGCCTCTAAAAATTCGAGAAAAATATTTCCCGGGTGAAAAAGGTCTCGGAAATATTTTTCCTACTAAGAACAAGCCTCTAAAAATTCGAGAAAAATATTTCTCGGGTGAAAAAGGTCTCGGAAATATTTTTCCTACTAAGAACAAGCCTCTAAAAATTCGAAAAAAATATTTTCTGGGTGGAAAAGGTCTCGGAAATATTTTTCCTACTAAGAACAAGCCTCTAAAAATTCGAAAAAAATATTTTCTGGGTGGAAAAGGTCTCGGAAATATTTTTCCTACTAAGAACAAGCTTCTAAAAATTCGAAAAAAATATTTCCCGGGTGAAAAAGGTCTCGGAAATATTTTTCCTACTAAGAACAAGCCTCTAAAAATTCGAAAAAAATATTTTCTGGGTGAAAAAGGTCTCGGAAATATTTGTCCTACTAAGAACAAGCCTCTAAAAATTCGAGAAAAATATTTCCCGGGTGAAAAAAGTCTCGGAAATATTTTTCCTACTAAGAACAAGCCTCTAAAAATTCGAGAAAAATATTTCCCGGGTGAAAAAGGTCTCGGAAATATTTTTCCTACTAAGAACAAGCCTCTAAAAATTCGAGAAAAATATTTCCCTGGTGAAAAATGTATCGGAAATATTTTTCCTACTAAGAACAAGCCTCTAAAAATTCGAAAAAAATATTTTCTGGGTGGAAAAGGTCTCGGAAATATTTTTCCTACTAAGAACAAGCCTCTAAAAATTCGAAAAAAATATTTTCTGGGTGGAAAAGGTCTCGGAAATATTTTTCCTACTAAGAACAAGCCTCTAAAAATTCGAGAAAAATATTTCCCGGGTGAAAAAGGTCTCGGAAATATTTTTCCTACTAAGAACAAGCCTCTAAAAATTCGAGAAAAATATTTCCCGGGTGAAAAAGGTCTCGGAAATATTTTTCCTACTAAGAACAAGCCTCTAAAAATTCGAGAAAAATATTTCCCGGGTGAAAAAGGTCTCCGAAATATTTTTCCTACTAAGAACAAGCCTCTAAAAATTCGAGAAAAATATTTCCCGGGTGAAAAAGGTCTCGGAAATATTTTTCCTACTAAGAACAAGCCTCTAAAAATTCGAGAAAAATATTTCCCGGGTGAAAAAGGTCTCCGAAATATTTTTCCTACTAAGAACAAGCCTCTAAAAATTCGAGAAAAATATTTCCCGGGTGAAAAAGGTCTCCGAAATATTTTTCCTACTAAGAACAAGCCTCTAAAAATTCGAGAAAAATATTTCCCTGGTGAAAAAGGTCTCGGAAATATTTTTCCTACTAAGAACAAGCCTCTAAAAATTCGAGAAAAATATTTCCCGGGTGAAAAAGGTCTCGGAAATATTTTTCCTACTAAGAACAAGCCTCTAAAAATTCGAAAAAAATATTTTCTGGCTGGAAAAGGTCTCGGAAATATTTTTCCTACTAAGAACAAGCTTCTAAAAATTCGAGAAAAATATTTCCCGGGTGAAAAAGGTCTCGGAAATATTTTTCCTACTAAGAACAAGCCTTTAAAAATTCGAGAAAAATATTTCCCGGGTGAAAAAGGTCTCGGAAATATTTTTCCTACTAAGAACAAGCCTCTAAAAATTCGAGAAAAATATTTCCCGGGTGAAAAAGGTCTCGGAAATATTTTTCCTACTAAGAACAAGCCTCTAAAAGTTCGAGAAAAATATTTCCCGGGTGAAAAAGGTCTCGGAAATATTTTTCCTACTAAGAACAAGCCTCTAAAAATTCGAGAAAAATATTTCCCAGGTGAAAAAGGTCTCGGAAATATTTTTCCTACTAAGAACAAGCCTCTAAAAATTCGAAAAAAATATTTTCTGGGTGAAAAAGGTCTCGGAAATATTTGTCCTACTAAGAACAAGCCTCTAAAAATTCGAGAAAAATATTTCCCGGGTGAAAAAGGTCTCGGAAATATTTTTCCTACTAAGAACAAGCCTCTAAAAATTCGAGAAAAATATTTCTCGGGTGAAAAAGGTCTCGGAAATATTTTTCCTACTAAGAACAAGCCTCTAAAAATTCGAAAAAAATATTTTCTGGGTGGAAAAGGTCTCGGAAATATTTTTCCTACTAAGAACAAGCCTCTAAAAATTCGAAAAAAATATTTTCTGGGTGGAAAAGGTCTCGGAAATATTTTTCCTACTAAGAACAAGCTTCTAAAAATTCGAAAAAAATATTTCCCGGGTGAAAAAGGTCTCGGAAATATTTTTCCTACTAAGAACAAGCCTCTAAAAATTCGAAAAAAATATTTTCTGGGTGAAAAAGGTCTCGGAAATATTTTTCCTACTCAGAACAAGCCTCTAGACATTCGAGAAAAATATTTCCCGGAAAGAAAAGGTCTCGAAAATATTTTTCCTACTCAGAACAAGCCTTTAGAAGTTCAAGAAAAATATTTCCCCGATAGAAAAGGTCTCGGAAATATATTTCCTACTCAGAACAAGCCTTTAGAAATTCGAAAAAAATATTTCCGCGATCGAAAAGGCCGCGAAAATATTTTTCCTACTAAGAAAAAGCTTCTAAAAATTCGAGAAAAATATTTCCCGGGTGGAAAGTGTCTGGGAAATATTTTTCCTACTAAGAACAAGCCTCTAAAAATATTTTTCCTACTCAGAGCAAGCCTCTAGAAATTCGAGAAAAATATTTCCCGGATAGAAAAGGTCTCGGAAATATTTTTCCTACTCAGAGCAAGCCTCTAGAAATTCGAGAAAAATATTTCCCGGATAGAAAAGGTCTCGAAAATATTTTTCCTACTCAGAACAAGCCTTTAGAAGTTCGAGAAAAATATTTCCCCGATAGAAAAGGTCTCGGAAATATTTTTCCTACTCAAAGCAAGCCTCTAAAAATTCGAGAAAAATATTTTTCCTACTCAAAGCAAGCCTCTAAAAATTCCCGGATAGAAAAAGTTTCCGAAATATTTTTTTTCCGAAATACAAGCATCTTGAAATTCGAGAAAAATATTTTCCGGATAGAAAAGGTCTCGGAAATATTTTTCCTACTCAGAGCAAGCGTCTAGAAATTCGAGAAGAATATTTCCCGGATAGAAAAGGTCTCGGAAATATTTTTCCTACTCAGAGCAACCCTTTAAAAATTCGAGAAAAATATTTCCCGGATAAAAAAGGTTTCAGAAATATTTTTCCTACTCAGAGCAAGCCTTTAGAAATTCGAAAAAAAATATTTTCTGGGTGGAAAAGGTCTCGGAAATATTTTTCCTGCTCAGAAATAGTCTCTAAAAATTGTATTCCCAGAAAACCAGAGTTTTCTAAGAGACATTCGTAGAATTTTTCGTGAAATAGTGTCATTCAAAACGATAAAAATCGGAATATTTTGTCAAGTTGTAGGGGATTTCCTTTTTTCGGCAAAGGAAAATCACTTTCCATCCAAGAAGTCGATAATTTGTTGCGGCCACCTTTTTCGCACATAATTTTTATCAAAAAAATAAAAAAATTCACCTCAGCTAGGGTATACTCGGAATTTCAAAAATAATTGTTCCAAATTCACTGGATTTTCCCCTATCGTCCTCTTCACTACGGTAGCCCACCATATGACTTGTATTGTTTTAAACAAGTGTTGTGATTCTGAATCCATAGAATTTCGGCTGGAAAAAATACGGTACAACCAGTTTTCTTTGTAGGAACTAAATTCCAAAGATATCTCGAATTTCCAAAAACGAAATTTCAGCCTTTTTGATCATCGACTTCGACGGATTCGGTAGTGATTTTGCTGGACGTATTTGTCCAAAAAAAATAGTCGAATATAAAAAGAAAAAAACGGAAAGAAATTTTAAAGAATTTTCCGATTAAAATTCGGACTTAAAGATTTTGTAAACCCTTTGGATTTTGTTCTCGTGTGAAGCATCGGATCAACGAGCAAACATTTTCAAGAAGAGGGGAACCCCTTTCAAGGTATGAAAAAAAGAAAAAACGTGGTCTTTTGTGCAGTGTAAAAATGTGTCCTCTTTTCCAGGGGTTCCTTTTATTTGCGTTTTTTTTTTGTGGGAGTCAAACTTCCAAAAAGGAAGCTTTGGAAAATCATCTCCAAGTCGGCGAATGTTTTGTCGTCTTTGCGAAACCCGAGAGCCGATTTTTGTTGCAGAAAAGAGAAAGGAAAACACGTTTTAAATTCGCTAAGGAATCCATAACGCGACCAACGTGAATTTCCCAAGATTGCGTTTTCTTTTCGAACGGCTACATAAAAAAAACCACGGTTACAATTCCCTCCTGAATCGACTTGGAACCAGCGAGAAGCTTTGCTTTTTTTAAAAGAAAAAAATTGTCTAAGTATTCGAAAATCTAGATAAATTAAACTAAATCTAATTCTAAATTCTAAATAATGAATTGCTAATTTAAACTAAAAAAATCTACTATCTAAAACTTAAAGCTAATTATTTCTAAATGAATCTAAGATTTTTTTTTATCAAAAGTTTACGGCCTAAATTAGTTTTGTTTTTCTTCGATTTAGTTTAAATTTAAAATTTTGATGGCCAATAAATTTAAAATTTCATCTAATGTTACATAAAAAAAAGGTGAATTCACGTGTAGTTTATAACAAAATCTTAATTATAAAAAAAAACACAAGAAAGTTAAAATTAAGATTCCAGCAAACGCTCCAGACGCCAGATCTGACGTAAGCAGCGACCATTTGGTTTTTAAGGTATTTATACGAATATTGCATTTTTTTTCTATCAAGTGAATTAATTTTCTTGTGTTACTATGCATTTTTTTATATTTTTATATACCTAAATTTAAATAATACGGGCATTAGTTATAAGATTTAGTAATACCAGGTGTATTCTGGGAATATTTTCGTATCTCGTGAGTGAATTCTCATTTTTTTTCTTGAATTTCGTTAAGAATTGTTTTTGAAAGTTTAATCGAGAATATGATCAAATATTTTTTTTTCCTCTAAATAAATTTATAACGTTTTGATATCATATGGACCTGTTTTTCTTTTCGGATTCGTGATTATGATAAAGTAATCATGATAAAGTGCGCTTAATTTAATTCGTCCTTGACTCCCGCGTCGCTCTGAAACCCTACAGGGGACTTCGCAGATCAGGAGAAGGGAGTAGGAGAAATCCCGAAGTCACGGCAGGGTAGGGCAGGCTCTCGACGACATCGGTAGAGCCGGAAATCACATCCGGGTTGAGGTGAAACCCATTTTAGTAATGCCGTTCGCTTTTAGTCCTTTTTTTCCGTTGCACACATTTTTTTGTATGGGGCTGTTTGGCTAGTTAGCGTACAAGATCCCACCCCCCAAACCGCGGGCTAGCTTGAAATTTCCACGTGTGCAGTACGTTGGCTACCCATACACGCAAGTACAGTAGAACGCGCTTAAATGCAACACGCGTAAATGCAAAACTCGTGTAATTGCACGCAAAATTTGTGCATGGAGGATTTTTAAGCATTTTTCATATAAATATACACGGATAAATGAAACACGCTTAATTGCAATACTTGCTTAAATGCAACCATTTTCACATCCGCAAAAGTATAAATTATATGAAATTTTACACGCTTTAATGCACATGTGCAAAAATGAAATGTAATTACACAAAAAAAAGTGATTATTGTTATTTTTATTTCATAAAATGAATTCTTAATTAGGTTCTTTGTTTTTGTGTAGCCTTGTTGAATTGAAATGTTTATTACAGGAATATTAAAGTTGCATGTTTATCTTTTACTCGCATAATTGCACATTAATGTTCATTTATCCGTGCTACGTATAAATGCAAAACACGGATAAATGCACATAAAATTCTGCGAAATTCGATGTGCATTTAAGCGTGTTCTACTGTATATACATATATACATATAAAACAAAGCCTATAAGACAGCAGCTCTAACAAATTCACACTATTAGTAATAAAAAATAAATGATGGTTTCACTTACTACAGAGAAATAATTCCTTACGTCTAAAAAAAACACACTAAAAGTAATTTCTTGTAACTCACACACAAACACTCGCGAAAAAAAACTGATCAAATTTCCCGGTAAAAAAAGAATCAAGAAAAAATTGTGATCGCTTCTTCCGGCGACGCCGCTAACTTTCATAGAAAGATCTACCGGAGTTTGGAATGATTCCGTTCGAAGAGAATTTCATTGTCAATTCGGCATTTCGATACTATTCGATAAGATAAAAATAATTGCCGATATTTTTCGCGTTTATTTGAAATATTTAAGCTAAAAGTTTTGTCGATAAACCGCACTAATGATTAAAATAATTTTTTTTAGACAATGGCGTCGCTGAATGATTTGTAGAATGAAGAATCGTCCTTCTCAGACTCACTGGGCGTTCTCTCTCTCAGCCATTCCAACGGTGGGTGGCGAAAACCGCCTCTATGCGGAGGCGGTTGGGATATTTTTGCTGGACATGGTGCGTAGGAGTGTGGCGATTGGATTTTTTGTTGGAAATCTTTCATGGGCGCGAAATTTCAAATCGTTTTTTATTCGCATCAAGTATTTTGGATTTTATTATGAAAGTTTCTAACTGAAAAGTATTTTTCGACTTTCTAATGGTATTTCCTTTGTCTAAAAGGATTTTTTTACTAGTTTTTAGAATTTGTTAAAGCAAACAAAATACTTTATTCCATCTTCCTTATCACCTATGGTAACATTTAGTACTAATTAAATTTTTCCCACATTTTCACATAAATTTTCCCCGTAAACAAGATTTTTCTACATAAAAATATATTTTCCACACTTTTTCAATGGAAATTTTATTAAATCACCTGAAAAATTTTCGTAGGAGGAAAAGTTCTCGGAAATATTTTTCCTACTAAGAACAAGTCTCTAAAAATTCGAAAAAAAAATTTCTTGGGTAAAAAAGGTCTCGGAAATATTTTTCCTACTCAGAGCAAGCCTTTAGAAGTTCGAGAAAAATATTTCACAGATAGAAAAGACTGGGAAATATTTTTCCTACTAAGAAAAAGCTTCTAAAAATTCGAGAAAAATATTTCCCGGTTAGAAGAAGTCTCGGAAATATTTTTCCTACTCACAGCAAGCCTCTAGAAATTCGAGAAAAATATTTCCCGGATAGGAAAGGTCTCGGAAATATTTTTCCTACTCAAAGCAAGCTTCTAGAAATTCGAGAAAAATATTTCCCGGATAGAAAAGGTCTCGGAAATATTTTTCCTACTCAGAGCAAGCCTCCAGAAATTCGAGAAAAATATTTCCCGGATAGAAAAGGTCTCGGAAATATTTTTCCTACTCAGAGCAAGCCTTTAGAAATTCGAAAAAAATATTCCCCGGATAGAAAAGGTCTCGGAAATATTTTTCCTACTCAGAGCAAGCCTCTAGAAATTCGAGAAAAATATTTCCCGGGTGGAAAAGGTCTTGGAAATATTTTTCCTACTAAGAACCAGCGACTAAAAGTTTGAGAAAAATATTTCCCGGATGAACAAGGATGCGGAACTATTTTTCCTGCTCAGAAATAGTCTCTAAAAATTGTATTCCCAGAAAACCAGAGTTTTCTAAGAGACATTCGTGGAATTTTTCGTGAAATAGTGTCATTCAAAACGATAATAAAAATCGGAATATTTTGTCAAGTTGTAGGGGATTTCCTTTTTTCGGCAAACGAAAATCACTTTCCATCCAAGAAGTCGATAATTCACACTATTAGTAATAAAAAATAAATGATGGTTTCACTTACTACAGAGAAATAATTCCTTACGTCTAAAAAAAACACACTAAAAGTAATTTCTTGTAACTCACACACAAACACTCGCGAAAAAAAACTGATCAAATTTCCCGGTAAAAAAAGAATCAAGAAAAAATTGTGATCGCTTCTTCCGGCGACGCCGCTAACTTTCATAGAAAGATCTACCGGAGTTTGGAATGATTCCGTTCGAAGAGGATTTCGTTGTCAATTCGGCATTTCGATACTATCCGATTAGATAAAAATAATTGCCGATATTTTTCGCGTTTACTTGAAATATTTTAAGCTAAAAGTTTTTTCGATAAACCGCACTAATGATTAAAATATTTTTTTAGACAATGGCGTCGCTGAATGATTTACAAAATGAAGAATCGTCCTTCTCAAACTCACTGGAAGTTCTCTCTGTCAGCCATTCCAACGGTGAGTGGCGAAAACCGCCTCTATGTGAAGGCGGTTGGGACATTTTTGCGGACATGGTGTGGAGGAGTGTGGCGATTGGATTTTTTGTTTGAAATTTTTCATAGGCGCGAAATTTCAAATCGTTTTTTCTTCGCAACAAATATTTTGGATTTTATTATGAAAGTTTCTAACTGAAAAGTATTCTTCGACCTTCTAATGGTATTTCATTTGTCTAAAAGGATTTTTTTTACTAGTTTTTAGAATTTGTTAAAGCAAACAAAACACTTTATTCCATCTTCCTTATCACCTATGGTAACATTTAGCCCTAATTAAATTTTTCCCACATTTTCACATAAATTTTCGCCGTAAACAAGATTTTTCTGCATAAAAATATATTTTAAACACTTTTTCAATGGAAAAGTTTATTAAATCACCTGAAAAATTTTCCCGGGAGGAAAAGTTCTCAGAAATATTTTTCCTACTAAGAACAAGCCTTTAGAGGTTCGAGAAAAATATTTCCCGGAGAGAAAAGATCTCGGAAATATTTTTCCTACTCAGAGCAAGCCTTTAGAAGTTCGAGAAAAATATTTCACAGATAGAAAAGACTGGGAAATATTTTTCCTACTAAGAAAAAGCTTCTAAAAATTCGAGAAAAATATTTCCCGGTTAGAAGAAGTCTCGAAAATATTTTTCCTGCTCAGAACAAGCCTTTAGAAATTCGAGAAAAATATTTCCCGGATAAAAAAGGTTTCAGAAATATTTTTCCTACTCAGAGCAAGCCTTTAGAAATTCGAAAAAAATATTCCCCGGATAGAAAAGCTCTCGGAAATATTTTTCCTACTCAGAGCAAGCCTCCAGAAATTCGAGAAAAATATTTCCCGGATAGAAAAGGTCTCGGAAATATTTTTCCTACTCAGAGCAAGCCTTTAGAAATTCGAAAAAAATATTCCCCGGATAGAAAAGGTCTCGGAAATATTTTTCCTACTCAGAGCAAGCCTCTAGAAATTCGAGAAAAATATTTCCCGGAAAGAAAAGGTCTCGGAAATATTTTTCCTACTCAAAGCAAGCCTCTAGAAATTCGAGAAAAATATTTCCCGGATAGAAAAGGTCTCGGAAATATTTTTCCTACTCAGAGCAAGCCTCTAGAAATTCGAGAAAAATATTTCCCGGATAGAAAAGGTCTCGGAAATATTTTTCCTACTCAGAGCAAGCCTTTAAAAATTCGAGAAAAATATTTCCCGGATAGAAAAGGTCTCAGAAATATTTTTCCTAATCAGGACAAGCCTCTAGAAATTCGAGAAAAATATTTCCCGGATAGAAAAGGTCTCGGAAATATTTTTCCTACTCAGAACAAGCCTTTAGAAGTTCGAGAAAAATATTTCTCCGATAGAAAAGGTCTCGGAAATATTTTTCCTACTAAAAGCAAGCCTCTAGAAATTCGAGAAAAATATTTCCCGGATAGAAAAGGTCTCGGAAATATTTTTCCTACTCAGAGCAAGCCTTTAAAAATTCGAGAAAAATATTTCCCGGATAGAAAAGGTCTCAGAAATATTTTTCCTAATCAGGACAAGCCTCTAGAATTTCGAGAAAAATATTTCCCGGATAGAAAAGGTCTCGGAAATATTTTTCCTACTCAGAGCAAGCCTCTAGAAATTCGAGAAAAATATTTCCCGGATAGAAAAGGTCTCGGAAATATTTTTCCTACTCAGAGCAAGCCTCTAGAAATTCGAGAAAAATATTTCCCGGATAGAAAAGGTCTCAGAAATATTTTTCCTAATCAGGACAAGCCTCTAGAAATTCGAGAAAAATATTTCCCGGATAGAAAAGGTCTCGGAAATATTTTTCGTACTCAGAGCAAGCCTCTAGAAATTCGAGAAAAATATTCCCCGGATAGAAAAGGTCTCGGAAATATTTTTCCTACTCAGAGCAAGCCTGTAGAAATTCGAAAAAAATATTCCCCGGATAGAAAAGCCCTCGGAAATATTTTTCCTACTCAGAGCAAGCCTCTAGAAATTCGAGAAAAATATTTTCCGGATAGAAAAGGTCTCGGAAATATTTTTCCTACTCAGAGCAAGCCTTTAAAAATTCGAGAAAAATATTTCCCGGATAAAAAAGGTTTCAGAAATATTTTTCCTACTCAGAGCAAGCCTTTAGAAATTCGAAAAAAATATTCCCCGGATAGAAAAGCCCTCGGAAATATTTTTCCTACTCAGAGCAAGCCTCTAGAAATTCGAGAAAAATATTTCCCGGATAGAAAAGGTCTCGAAAATATTTTTCCTGCTCAGAACAAGACTTTAGAAGTTCGAGAAAAATATTTCTCGGATAGAAAAGGTCTCGAAAATACTTTTCTTACTCAGAGCAAGCCTCTAGAAATTCGAGAAAAATATTTCCCGGATAGAAAAGGTCTCGGAAATATTTTTCCTACTAAGAAAAAGCTTCTAAAAATTCGAGAAAAATATTTCCCGGTTAGAAGAAGTCTCGAAAATATTTTTCCTGCTCAGAACAAGCCTCTAGAAATTCGAGAAAAATATTTCCCGGATAGAAAAGGTCTCGGAAATATTTTTCCTACTCAGAGCAAGCCTCTAGAAATTCGAGAAAAATATTTCCAGGATAGAAAAGGTTTCAGAAATATTTTTCCTACTCAGAGCAAGCCTTTAGAAATTCGAAAAAAATATTCCCCGGATAGAAAAGGTCTCAGAAATATTTTTCCTACTCAGAGCAAGCCTCTAGAAATTCGAGAAAAATATTTCCCGGATAGAAAAGGTCTCGGAAATATTTTTCCTACTAAGAAAAAGCTTCTAAAAATTCGAGAAAAATATTTCCCGGGTGGAAAAGATCTCGGAAATATTTTTCCTACACAGAACAAGCCTCTAGAAATTTGAAAAAAATATTTCCCGGTTAGAAGAGGTCTCGAAAATATTTTTCCTACTCAGGACAAGCCTTTAGAAATTCGAAAAAAATATTTCCCGGATAGAACAGGTCTCGGAAATATTTTTCCTACTCAGAGCAAGCCTCTAGAAATTCGAAAAAAATATTTCCCGGATAGAAAAGGTCTCAGAAATATTTTTCCTACTCAGAGCAAGCCTCTAGAAATTCGAGAAAATTATTTCCCCGATAGAAAAGGTCTCGGAAATATTTTTCCTACTCAAAGCAAGCCTCTAGAAATTCGAGAAAAATATTTCCCGGATAGAAAAGGTCTCAGAAATATTTTTTCTAATCAGGACAAGCCTCTAGAAATTCGAGAAAAATATTTCCCGGATAGAAAAGGTCTCGGAAATATTTTTCCTACTCAGAGCAAGCCTCTAGAAATTCGAGAAAAATATTTCCGGGATAGAAAAGGTCTCGGAAATATTTTTCCTACTCAAAGCAAGCCTTTAAAAATTCGAGAAAAACATTTCCCGGATAAAAAAGGTTTCAGAAAGATTTTTCTTACTCAGAGCAAGCCTCTAGAAATTCGAGAAAAATATTTCCCGGATAGAAAAGGTCTCGGAAATATTTTTCCTACTCAGAACAAGCCTCTAGAAATTCCAGAAAAATATTTCCCGGATAGAAAAGGTCTCGCAAATATTTTTCCTACTCGGGCAAGCCTCTAGAAACTCGAGAAAAATATTTCCCGGATAGAAAAGGTCTCGGAAATATTTTTCCTACTCAGAGCAAGCGTTTAGAAATTCGAAAAAAATATTCCCCGGATAGAAAAGGTCTCGGAAATATTTTTCCTACTCAGAGCAAGCCTACAGAAATTCGAAAAAAAATATTTCCCAGGTAGAAAAGGTGTCGAAAATATTTTTCCTACTCAGAGCAAGCCTTTAGAAATTCGAAAAAAATATTTCCCGGATAGAAAAGGTCTCGGAAATATTTTTCCTACTCAGAGCAAGCCTCTAGAAATTCGAGAAAAATATTTCCAGGATAGAAAAGGTTCCAGAAATATTTTTCCTACTCAAAGCAAGCCTTTAGAAATTCGAAAAAAATATTCCCCGGATAGAAAAGGTCTCGGAAATATTTTTCCTACTAAGAGCAAGCCTCTAGAAATTCGAGAAAAATATTTCCCGGATAAAAACGGTCTCGAAAATATTTTTCCTGCTCAGAACAAGCCTTTAGAAATTCGAGAAAAATATTTCCCGGATAGAAAAGGTCTCGGAAATATTTTTCCTACTCAGAGCAAGCCTCTAGAAATTCGAGAAAAATATTTCCCGGATAGAAAAGGTCTCGGAAATATTTTTCCTACTAAGAAAAAGCCTCTAAAAATTCGAGAAAAATATTTCCCGGGTAGAAAAGGTCTCGGAAATATTTTTCCTACTCAGAACAAGCCTCTAGAAATTCGAGAAAAATATTTCCCGGTTAGAAAAGGCCTCGGAAATATTTTTCCTACTCAGAGCAAGCCTCTAGAAATTCCAGAAAAATATTTCCCGGGCGGAAAAGGTCTCGGAAATATTTTTCCTACTAAGAACAAGCGTTTAGAAGTTCGAGAAAAATATTTCTCGGATAGAAAAGGTCTCGGAAATATTTTTCCTACTCAGAGCAAGCCTCTAGAAATTCGAGAAAAATATTTCCCGGATAGAAAAGGTCTCAGAAATATTTTTCCTAATCAGGACAAGCCTCTAGAAATTCGAGAAAAATATTTCCCGGATAGAAAAGGTCTCGGAAATATTTTTCGTACTCAGAGCAAGCCTCTAGAAATTCGAGAAAAATATTCCCCGGATAGAAAAGGTCTCGGAAATATTTTTCCTACTCAGAGCAAGCCTCTAGAAATTCGAAAAAAAATATTTCCCGGATAGAAAAGGTCTCGGAAATATTTTTCCTACTCAGAGCAAGCCTCTAGAAATTCGAGAAAAATATTTCCAGGATAGAAAAGGTTTCAGAAATATTTTTCCTACTCAAAGCAAGCCTCTAAAAATTCGAGAAAAATATTTCCCGGGCGGAAAAGGTCTCGGAAATATTTTTCCTACTAAGAACAAGCGTTTACAAGTTCGAGAAAAATATTTCTCGGATAGAAAAGGTCTCGGAAATATTTTTCCTACTCAGAGCAAGCCTCTAGAAATTCGAGAAAAATATTTCCCGGATCGAAAAGGCCGCGAAAATATTTTTCCTACTCAGAACAAGCCTCTAGAAATTCGAGAAAAATATTTCCCGGATAGAAAAGGTCTCGGAAATATTTTTCCTACTCAGAGCAAGCCTCTAGAAATTCCAGAAAAATATTTCCCGGGCGGAAAAGGTCTCGGAAATATTTTTCCTACTAAGAACAAGCGTTTAGAAGTTCGAGAAAAATATTTCTCGGATAGAAAAGGTCTCGGAAATATTTTTCCTACTCAGAGCAAGCCTCTAGAAATTCGAGAAAAATATTTCCCGGATAAAAAAGGTTCCAGAAATATTTTTCCTACTCAGAGCAAGCCTTTAGAAATTCGAGAAAAATATTTCCCGGATAGAAAAGGTCTCGGAAATATTTTTCCTACTCAGAACAAGCCTCTAGAAATTCGAGAAAAATATTTCCCGGATAGAAAAGGTCTCGGAAATATTTTTCCTACTCAGAGCAAGCCTCTAGAAATTCCAGAAAAATATTTCCCGGATAGAAAAGGTCTCGGAAATATTTTTCCTACTCAGAGCAAGCCTCTAGAAATTCGAGAAAAATATTTCCCGGATAGAAAAGCCCTCGGAAATATTTTTCCTACTCAGAGCAAGCCTTTAGAAATTCGAAAAAAATATTCCCCGGGATAGAAAAGCCCTCGGAAATATTTTTCCTACTCAGAGCAAGCCTCTAGAAATTCGAGAAAAATATTTCCCGGATAGAAAAGGTCTCGGAAATATTTTTCCTACTCAGAGCAAGCCTTTAAAAATTCGAGAAAAATATTTCCCGGATAAAAAAGGTTTCAGAAATATTTTTCTTACTCAGAGCAAGCCTCTAGAAATTCGAGAAAAATATTTCCCGGATAAAAAAGGTTTCAGAAATATTTTTCCTACTCAGAGCATGCCTCTAGAAATTCGTGAAAAATATTTCCCGGATAGAAAAGGTCTCGGAAATATTTTTCCTACTCAGAGCAAGCCTCTAGAAATTCGTGAAAAATATTTCCCGGATAGAAAAGGTCTCGGAAATATTTTTCCTACTCAGAGCAAGCCTCTAGAAATTCGAGAAAAATATTTCCGGGATAGAAAAGGTCTCGGAAATATTTTTCCTACTCAGAGTAAGCCCCTAGAAATTCGAGAAAAATATTTCCCGGATAGAAAATGTCTCGGAAATATTTTTCCTACTCAGAGCCAGCCTCTAGAAATTCGAGAAAAATATTTCCCGGATAGAAAAGGTCTCAGAAATATTTTTCCTACTCAGAGCCAGCCTCTAGAAATTCGAGAAAAATATTTCCCGGATAGAAAAGGTCTCGGAAATATTTTTCCTACTCAGAGCAAGCCTCTAGAAATTCGAGCAAAATATTTCCCGGGTGGAAAAGATCTCGTAAATATTTTTTCTATTAAGAACAAACCTCTAAAAATTCGAAAAAAATATTTTCCGGGTGGAAAAGATCTCGGAAATATTTTTCCTACTTAGAACAAGCCTCTAGAAATTCGAGAAAAATATTTCCCGGTTAGAAAAGGCCTCGGAAATATTTTTCCTACTCAGAGCAAGCCTCTAAAAATTCGAGAAAAATATTTCCCGGATAGAAAAGGTCTCGGAAATATTTTTCCTACTCAGAACAAGCCTCTAGAAATTCGAGAAAAATATTTCCCGGGGGGAAAAGGTCTCGCAAATATTTTTTCTATTAAGAACAAACCTCTAAAAATTCGAAAAAAATATTTTCCGGGCGGAAAAGATCTCGAAAATATTTTTCCTGCTCAAAACAAGCCTTTAGAAATTCGAGAAAAATATTTCTCGGATAGAAAAGGTCTCGGAAATATTTTTCCTACTCAGAGCAAGCCTTTAGAAATTCGAGAAAAATATTTCCCGGATAGAAAAGGTCTCGGAAATATTTTTCCTAATCAGAACAAGCCTCTAGAAATTCGAGAAAAATATTTCCCGGATAGAAAAGGTCTCGGAAATATTTTTCCTACTCAGAGCAAGCCTCTAGAAATTCGAAAAAAATATTTCCCGGATCGAAAAGGCCGCGAAAATATTTTTCTTACTAAGAAAAAGGTTCTAAAAATTCGAGAAAAATATTTCCCGGGTGGAAAGTGTCTGGGAAATATTTTTCCTACTAAGAACAAGCCTTTAGAAATTCGAAAAAAATATTTCCCGGATAGAAAAGGTCTCGGAAATATTTTTCCTACTCAGAGCAAGCCTTTAGAAATTCGAGAAAAATATTTCCCGGATAGAAAAGGTCTCGGAAATATTTTTCCTAATCAGGACAAGCCTCTAGAAATTCGAGAAAAATATTTCCCGGTTAGAAAAGGCCTCGGAAATATTTTTCCTACTCAGAGCAAGCCTCTAGAAATTCGAGAAAAATATTTCCCGGATAGAAAAGGTCTCGGAAATATTTTTCCTACTCAGAACAAGCCTCTAGAAATTCGAGCAAAATATTTCCCGGGGGGAAAAGGTCTCGCAAATATTTTTTCTATTAAGAACAAACCTCTAAAAATTCGAAAAAAATATTTTCCGGGCGGAAAAGATCTCGAAAATATTTTTCCTGCTCAAAACAAGCCTTTAGAAATTCGAGAAAAATATTTCTCGGATAGAAAAGGTCTCGGAAATATTTTTCCTACTCAGAGCAAGCCTCTAGAAATTCGAGAAAAATATTTCCCGGATAGAAAAGGTCTCGGAAATATTTTTCCTACTCAGAGCAAGCCTCTAGAAATTCCAGAAAAATATTTCCCGGGCGGAAAAGGTCTCGGAAATATTTTTCCTACTAAGAACAAGCGTTTAGAAGTTCGAGAAAAATATTTCCCGGATAGAAAAGGTCTCGGAAATATTTTTCCTACTCAGAGCAAGCCTCTAGAAATTCGAGAAAAATATTTCCCGGATAAAAAAGGTTCCAGAAATATTTTTCCTACTCAGAGCAAGCCTTTAGAAATTCGAGAAAAATATTTCCCGGATAGAAAAGGTCTCGGAAATATTTTTCCTACTCAGAACAAGCCTCTAGAAATTCGAGAAAAATATTTCCCGGATAGAAAAGGTCTCGGAAATATTTTTCCTACTCAGAGCAAGCCTCTAGAAATTCCAGAAAAATATTTCCCCGATAGAAAAGGTCTCGGAAATATTTTTCCTACTCAAAGCAGGCCTCTAGAAATTCGAGAAAAATATTTCCCGGATAGAAAAGGTCTCGGAAATATTTTTCCTACTAAGAAAAAGCTTCTAAAAATTCGAGAAAAATATTTCCCGGTTAGAAGAAGTCTCGAAAATATTTTTCCTGCTCAGAACAAGCCTCTAGAAATTCGAGAAAAATATTTCCCGGATAGAAAAGGTCTCGGAAATATTTTTCCTACTCAGAGCAAGCCTCTAGAAATTCGAGAAAAATATTTCCCGGACAGAAAAGCCCTCGGAAATATTTTTCCTACTCAGAGCAAGCCTTTAGAAATTCGAAAAAAATATTCCCCGGGATAGAAAAGCCCTCGGAAATATTTTTCCTACTCAGAGCAAGCCTCTAGAAATTCGAGAAAAATATTTCCCGGATAGAAAAGGTCTCGGAAATATTTTTCCTACTCAGAGCAAGCCTTTAAAAATTCGAGAAAAATATTTCCCGGATAAAAAAGGTTTCAGAAATATTTTTCTAACTCAGAGCAAGCCTCTAGAAATTCGAGAAAAATATTTCCCGGATAAAAAAGGTTTCAGAAATATTTTTCCTACTCAGAGCATGCCTCTAGAAATTCGTGAAAAATATTTCCCGGATAGAAAAGGTCTCGGAAATATTTTTCCTACTCAGAGCAAGCCTCTAGAAATTCGTGAAAAATATTTCCCGGATAGAAAAGGTCTCGGAAATATTTTTCCTACTCAGAGCAAGCCTCTAGAAATTCGAGAAAAATATTTCCGGGATAGAAAAGGTCTCGGAAATATTTTTCCTACTCAGAGTAAGCCTCTAGAAATTCGAGAAAAATATTTCCCGGATAGAAAATGTCTCGGAAATATTTTTCCTACTCAGAGCCAGCCTCTAGAAATTCGAGAAAAATATTTCCCGGATAGAAAAGGTCTCAGAAATATTTTTCCTACTCAGAGCCAGCCTCTAGAAATTCGAGAAAAATATTTCCCGGATAGAAAAGGTCTCGGAAATATTTTTCCTACTCAGAACAAGCCTCTAGAAATTCGAGCAAAATATTTCCCGGGGGGAAAAGGTCTCGCAAATATTTTTTCTATTAAGAACAAACCTCTAAAAATTCGAAAAAAATATTTTCCGGGCGGAAAAGATCTCGAAAATATTTTTCCTGCTCAAAACAAGCCTTTAGAAATTCGAGAAAAATATTTCTCGGATAGAAAAGGTCTCGGAAATATTTTTCCTACTCAGAGCAAGCCTTTAGAAATTCGAGAAAAATATTTCCCGGATAGAAAAGGTCTCGGAAATATTTTTCCTAATCAGAACAAGCCTCTAGAAATTCGAGAAAAATATTTCCCGGATAGAAAAGGTCTCGGAAATATTTTTCCTACTCAGAGCAAGCCTCTAGAAATTCGAAAAAAAATATTTCCCGGATCGAAAAGGCCGCGAAAATATTTTTCCTACTAAGAAAAAGGTTCTAAAAATTCGAGAAAAATATTTCCCGGGTGGAAAGTGTCTGGGAAATATTTTTCCTACTAAGAACAAGCCTTTAGAAATTCGAAAAAAATATTTCCCGGATAGAAAAGGTCTCGGAAATATTTTTCCTACTCAGAGCAAGCCTTTAGAAATTCGAGAAAAATATTTCCCGGATAGAAAAGGTCTCGGAAATATTTTTCCTACTCAGAACAAGCCTCTAGAAATTCGAGAAAAATATTTCCCGGTTAGAAAAGGCCTCGGAAATATTTTTCCTACTCAGAGCAAGCCTCTAGAAATTCGAGAAAAATATTTCCCGGATAGAAAAGGTCTCGGAAATATTTTTCCTACTCAGAACAAGCTTCTAAAAATTCGAGAAAAATATTTCCCGGTTAGAAGAAGTCTCGAAAATATTTTTCCTGCTCAGAACAAGCCTTTAGAAATTCGAGAAAAATATTTCCCGGATAAAAAAGGTTTCAGAAATATTTTTCCTACTCAGAGCAAGCCTTTAGAAATTCGAAAAAAATATTCCCCGGATAGAAAAGCTCTCGGAAATATTTTTCCTACTCAGAGCAATCCTCCAGAAATTCGAGAAAAATATTTCCCGGATAGAAAAGGTCTCGGAAATATTTTTCCTACTCAGAGCAAGCCTTTAGAAATTCGAAAAAAATATTTCCCGGATAGAAAAGGTCTCGGAAATATTTTTCCTACTCAGAGCAAGCCTCTAGAAATTCGAGAAAAATATTTCCCGGAAAGAAAAGGTCTCGGAAATATTTTTCCTACTCAAAGCAAGCCTCTAGAAATTCGAGAAAAATATTTCCCGGATAGAAAAGGTCTCGGAAATATTTTTCCTACTCAGAGCAAGCCTCTAGAAATTCGAGAAAAATATTTCCCGGATAGAAAAGGTCTCGGAAATATTTTTCCTACTCAGAGCAAGCCTTTAAAAATTCGAGAAAAATATTTCCCGGATAGAAAAGGTCTCAGAAATATTTTTCCTAATCAGGATAAGCCTCTAGAAATTCGAGAAAAATATTTCCCGGATAGAAAAGGTCTCGGAAATATTTTTCCTACTCAGAACAAGCCTTTAGAAGTTCGAGAAAAATATTTCTCCGATAGAAAAGGTCTCGGAAATATTTTTCCTACTAAAAGCAAGCCTCTAGAAATTCGAGAAAAATATTTCCCGGATAGAAAAGGTCTCGGAAATATTTTTCCTACTCAGAGCAAGCCTTTAAAAATTCGAGAAAAATATTTCCCGGATAGAAAAGGTCTCAGAAATATTTTTCCTAATCAGGACAAGCCTCTAGAATTTCGAGAAAAATATTTCCCGGATAGAAAAGGTCTCGGAAATATTTTTCCTACTCAGAGCAAGCCTCTAGAAATTCGAGAAAAATATTTCCCGGATAGAAAAGGTCTCGGAAATATTTTTCCTACTCAGAGCAAGCCTCTAGAAATTCGAGAAAAATATTTCCCGGATAGAAAAGGTCTCAGAAATATTTTTCCTAATCAGGACAAGCCTCTAGAAATTCGAGAAAAATATTTCCCGGATAGAAAAGGTCTCGGAAATATTTTTCGTACTCAGAGCAAGCCTCTAGAAATTCGAGAAAAATATTCCCCGGATAGAAAAGGTCTCGGAAATATTTTTCCTACTCAGAGCAAGCCTGTAGAAATTCGAAAAAAATATTCCCCGGATAGAAAAGCCCTCGGAAATATTTTTCCTACTCAGAGCAAGCCTTTAAAAATTCGAGAAAAATATTTTCCGGATAAAAAAGGTTTCAGAAATATTTTTCTTACTCAGAGCAAGCCTCTAGAAATTCGAGAAAAATATTTCCCGGATAAAAAAGGTTTCAGAAATATTTTTCCTACTCAGAGCAAGCCTTTAGAAATTCGAAAAAAATATTCCCCGGATAGAAAAGCCCTCGGAAATATTTTTCCTACTCAGAGCAAGCCTCTAGAAATTCGAGAAAAATATTTCCCGGATAGAAAAGGTCTCGAAAATATTTTTCCTGCTCAGAACAAGACTTTAGAAGTTCGAGAAAAATATTTCTCGGATAGAAAAGGTCTCGAAAATACTTTTCTTACTCAGAGCAAGCCTCTAGAAATTCGAGAAAAATATTTCCCGGATAGAAAAGGTCTCGGAAATATTTTTCCTACTAAGAAAAAGCTTCTAAAAATTCGAGAAAAATATTTCCCGGTTAGAAGAAGTCTCGAAAATATTTTTCCTGCTCAGAACAAGCCTCTAGAAATTCGAGAAAAATATTTCCCGGATAGAAAAGGTCTCGGAAATATTTTTCCTACTCAGAGCAAGCCTCTAGAAATTCGAGAAAAATATTTCCAGGATAGAAAAGGTTTCAGAAATATTTTTCCTACTCAGAGCAAGCCTTTAGAAATTCGAAAAAAATATTCCCCGGATAGAAAAGCCCTCGGAAATATTTTTCCTACTCAGAGCAAGCCTCTAGAAATTCGAGAAAAATATTTCCCGGATAGAAAAGGTCTCGGAAATATTTTTCCTACTAAGAAAAAGCTTCTAAAAATTCGAGAAAAATATTTCCCGGGTGGAAAAGATCTCGGAAATATTTTTCCTACACAGAACAAGCCTCTAGAAATTTGAAAAAAATATTTCCCGGTTAGAAGAGGTCTCGAAAATATTTTTCCTACTCAGGACAAGCCTTTAGAAATTCGAAAAAAATATTTCCCGGATAGAACAGGTCTCGGAAATATTTTTCCTACTCAGAGCAAGCCTCTAGAAATTCGAAAAAAATATTTCCCGGATAGAAAAGGTCTCAGAAATATTTTTCCTACTCAGAGCAAGCCTCTAGAAATTCGAGAAAATTATTTCCCCGATAGAAAAGGTCTCGGAAATATTTTTCCTACTCAAAGCAAGCCTCTAGAAATTCGAGAAAAATATTTCCCGGATAGAAAAGGTCTCAGAAATATTTTTTCTAATCAGGACAAGCCTCTAGAAATTCGAGAAAAATATTTCCCGGATAGAAAAGGTCTCGGAAATATTTTTCCTACTCAGAGCAAGCCTCTAGAAATTCGAGAAAAATATTTCCGGGATAGAAAAGGTCTCGGAAATATTTTTCCTACTCAAAGCAAGCCTTTAAAAATTCGAGAAAAACATTTCCCGGATAAAAAAGGTTTCAGAAAGATTTTTCTTACTCAGAGCAAGCCTCTAGAAATTCGAGAAAAATATTTCCCGGATAGAAAAGGTCTCGGAAATATTTTTCCTACTCAGAACAAGCCTCTAGAAATTCCAGAAAAATATTTCCCGGATAGAAAAGGTCTCGGAAATATTTTTCCTACTCGGGCAAGCCT
Source organism: Chrysopilus asiliformis (assembly GCA_964034945.1). Taxonomy (NCBI): domain Eukaryota; kingdom Metazoa; phylum Arthropoda; class Insecta; order Diptera; family Rhagionidae; genus Chrysopilus; species Chrysopilus asiliformis. The sequence continues at coordinate 53,785,543 of OZ035963.1, read as the reverse complement.
CTAGAAACTCGAGAAAAATATTTCCCGGATAGAAAAGGTCTCGGAAATATTTTTCCTACTCAGAGCAAGCGTTTAGAAATTCGAAAAAAATATTCCCCGGATAGAAAAGGTCTCGGAAATATTTTTCCTACTCAGAGCAAGCCTACAGAAATTCGAAAAAAAATATTTCCCAGGTAGAAAAGGTGTCGAAAATATTTTTCCTACTCAGAGCAAGCCTTTAGAAATTCGAAAAAAATATTTCCCGGATAGAAAAGGTCTCGGAAATATTTTTCCTACTCAGAGCAAGCCTCTAGAAATTCGAGAAAAATATTTCCAGGATAGAAAAGGTTCCAGAAATATTTTTCCTACTCAAAGCAAGCCTTTAGAAATTCGAAAAAAATATTCCCCGGATAGAAAAGGTCTCGGAAATATTTTTCCTACTAAGAGCAAGCCTCTAGAAATTCGAGAAAAATATTTCCCGGATAAAAACGGTCTCGAAAATATTTTTCCTGCTCAGAACAAGCCTTTAGAAATTCGAGAAAAATATTTCCCGGATAGAAAAGGTCTCGGAAATATTTTTCCTACTCAGAGCAAGCCTCTAGAAATTCGAGAAAAATATTTCCCGGATAGAAAAGGCCTCGGAAATATTTTTCCTACTAAGAAAAAGCCTTTCGAAATTCGAAAAAAATATTTCCCGGATAGAAAAGGTCTCGGAAATATTTTTCCTACTCAGAGCAAGCCTCTAGAAATTCGAGAAAAATATTTCCAGGATAGAAAAGATTTCAGAAATATTTTTCCTACTCAAAGCAAGCCTCTAAAAATTCGAGAAAAATATTTCCCGGGCGGAAAAGGTCTCGGAAATATTTTTCCTACTAAGAACAAGCGTTTACAAGTTCGAGAAAAATATTTCTCGGATAGAAAAGGTCTCGGAAATATTTTTCCTACTCAGAGCAAGCCTCTAGAAATTCGAGAAAAATATTTCCCGGATCGAAAAGGCCGCGAAAATATTTTTCCTACTCAGAACAAGCCTTTAGAAATTCGAGAAAAATATTTCCCGGATAGAAAAGGTCTCGGAAATATTTTTCCTACTCAGGCAAGCCTCTAGAAATTCGAGAAAAATATTTCCAGGATAGAAAAGGTTTCAGAAATATTTTTCCTACTCAAAGCAGGCCTCTAGAAATTCGAGAAAAATATTTCCCGGATAGAAAAGGTCTCGGAAATATTTTTCCTACTCAGAACAAGCCTCTAGAAATTCGAGAAAAATATTTCCCGGATAGAAAAGGTCTCGGAAATATTTTTCCTACTCAGGCAAGCCTCTAGAAATTCGAGAAAAATATTTCCAGGATAGAAAAGGTTTCAGAAATATTTTTCCTACTCAAAGCAGGCCTCTAGAAATTCGAGAAAAATATTTCCCGGATAGAAAAGGTCTCGGAAATATTTTTCCTACTAAGAAAAAGCTTCTAAAAATTCGAGAAAAATATTTCCCGGTTAGAAGAAGTCTCGAAAATATTTTTCCTGCTCAGAACAAGCCTCTAGAAATTCGAGAAAAATATTTCCCGGATAGAAAAGGTCTCGGAAATATTTTTCCTACTCAGAGCAAGCCTCTAGAAATTCGAGAAAAATATTTCCCGGATAGAAAAGCCCTCGGAAATATTTTTCCTACTCAGAGCAAGCCTTTAGAAATTCGAAAAAAATATTCCCCGGGATAGAAAAGCCCTCGGAAATATTTTTCCTACTCAGAGCAAGCCTCTAGAAATTCGAGAAAAATATTTCCCGGATAGAAAAGGTCTCGGAAATATTTTTCCTACTCAGAGCAAGCCTTTAAAAATTCGAGAAAAATATTTCCCGGATAAAAAAGGTTTCAGAAATATTTTTCTTACTCAGAGCAAGCCTCTAGAAATTCGAGAAAAATATTTCCCGGATAAAAAAGGTTTCAGAAATATTTTTCCTACTCAGAGCATGCCTCTAGAAATTCGTGAAAAATATTTCCCGGATAGAAAAGGTCTCGGAAATATTTTTCCTACTCAGAGCAAGCCTCTAGAAATTCGTGAAAAATATTTCCCGGATAGAAAAGGTCTCGGAAATATTTTTCCTACTCAGAGCAAGCCTCTAGAAATTCGAGAAAAATATTTCCGGGATAGAAAAGGTCTCGGAAATATTTTTCCTACTCAGAGTAAGCCTCTAGAAATTCGAGAAAAATATTTCCCGGATAGAAAATGTCTCGGAAATATTTTTCCTACTCAGAGCCAGCCTCTAGAAATTCGAGAAAAATATTTCCCGGATAGAAAAGGTCTCAGAAATATTTTTCCTACTCAGAGCCAGCCTCTAGAAATTCGAGAAAAATATTTCCCGGATAGAAAAGCCCTCGGAAATATTTTTCCTACTCAGAGCAAGCCTTTAGAAATTCGAAAAAAATATTCCCCGGGATAGAAAAGCCCTCGGAAATATTTTTCCTACTCAGAGCAAGCCTCTAGAAATTCGAGAAAAATATTTCCCGGATAGAAAAGGTCTCGGAAATATTTTTCCTACTCAGAGCAAGCCTTTAAAAATTCGAGAAAAATATTTCCCGGATAAAAAAGGTTTCAGAAATATTTTTCTTACTCAGAGCAAGCCTCTAGAAATTCGAGAAAAATATTTCCCGGATAAAAAAGGTTTCAGAAATATTTTTCCTACTCAGAGCATGCCTCTAGAAATTCGTGAAAAATATTTCCCGGATAGAAAAGGCCGCGAAAATATTTTTCTTACTAAGAAAAAGGTTCTAAAAATTCGAGAAAAATATTTCCCGGGTGGAAAGTGTCTGGGAAATATTTTTCCTACTAAGAACAAGCCTTTAGAAATTCGAAAAAAATATTTCCCGGATAGAAAAGGTCTCGGAAATATTTTTCCTACTCAGAGCAAGCCTTTAGAAATTCGAGAAAAATATTTCCCGGATAGAAAAGGTCTCGGAAATATTTTTCCTACTCAGAACAAGCCTCTAGAAATTCGAGAAAAATATTTCCCGGTTAGAAAAGGCCTCGGAAATATTTTTCCTACTCAGAGCAAGCCTCTAGAAATTCCAGAAAAATATTTCCCGGGCGGAAAAGGTCTCGGAAATATTTTTCCTACTAAGAACAAGCGTTTAGAAGTTCGAGAAAAATATTTCTCGGATAGAAAAGGTCTCGGAAATATTTTTCCTACTCAGAGCAAGCCTCTAGAAATTCGAGAAAAATATTTCCCGGATAAAAAAGGTTCCAGAAATATTTTTCCTACTCAGAGCAAGCCTTTAGAAATTCGAGAAAAATATTTCCCGGATAGAAAAGGTCTCGGAAATATTTTTCCTACTCAGAACAAGCCTCTAGAAATTCGAGAAAAATATTTCCCGGATAGAAAAGGTCTCGGAAATATTTTTCCTACTCAGAGCAAGCCTCTAGAAATTCCAGAAAAATATTTCCCGGATAGAAAAGGTCTCGGAAATATTTTTCCTACTCAAAGCAGGCCTCTAGAAATTCGAGAAAAATATTTCCCGGATAGAAAAGGTCTCGGAAATATTTTTCCTACTAAGAAAAAGCTTCTAAAAATTCGAGAAAAATATTTCCCGGTTAGAAGAAGTCTCGAAAATATTTTTCCTGCTCAGAACAAGCCTCTAGAAATTCGAGAAAAATATTTCCCGGATAGAAAAGGTCTCGGAAATATTTTTCCTACTCAGAGCAAGCCTCTAGAAATTCGAGAAAAATATTTCCCGGATAGAAAAGCCCTCGGAAATATTTTTCCTACTCAGAGCAAGCCTTTAGAAATTCGAAAAAAATATTCCCCGGGATAGAAAAGCCCTCGGAAATATTTTTCCTACTCAGAGCAAGCCTCTAGAAATTCGAGAAAAATATTTCCCGGATAGAAAAGGTCTCGGAAATATTTTTCCTACTCAGAGCAAGCCTTTAAAAATTCGAGAAAAATATTTCCCGGATAAAAAAGGTTTCAGAAATATTTTTCTTACTCAGAGCAAGCCTCTAGAAATTCGAGAAAAATATTTCCCGGATAAAAAAGGTTTCAGAAATATTTTTCCTACTCAGAGCATGCCTCTAGAAATTCGAGAAAAATATTTCCCGGATAGAAAAGGTCTCGGAAATATTTTTCCTACTCAGAGCAAGCCTCTAGAAATTCGTGAAAAATATTTCCCGGATAGAAAAGGTCTCGGAAATATTTTTCCTACTCAGAGCAAGCCTCTAGAAATTCGAGAAAAATATTTCCGGGATAGAAAAGGTCTCGGAAATATTTTTCCTACTCAGAGTAAGCCTCTAGAAATTCGAGAAAAATATTTCCCGGATAGAAAATGTCTCGGAAATATTTTTCCTACTCAGAGCCAGCCTCTAGAAATTCGAGAAAAATATTTCCCGGATAGAAAAGGTCTCAGAAATATTTTTCCTACTCAGAGCCAGCCTCTAGAAATTCGAGAAAAATATTTCCCGGATAGAAAAGGTCTCGGAAATATTTTTCCTACTCAGAGCAAGCCTCTAGAAATTCGAGCAAAATATTTCCCGGGTGGAAAAGATCTCGTAAATATTTTTTCTATTAAGAACAAACCTCTAAAAATTCGAAAAAAATATTTTCCGGGTGGAAAAGATCTCGGAAATATTTTTCCTACTTAGAACAAGCCTCTAGAAATTCGAGAAAAATATTTCCCGGTTAGAAAAGGCCTCGGAAATATTTTTCCTACTCAGAGCAAGCCTCTAAAAATTCGAGAAAAATATTTCCCGGATAGAAAAGGTCTCGGAAATATTTTTCCTACTCAGAACAAGCCTCTAGAAATTCGAGCAAAATATTTCCCGGGGGGAAAAGGTCTCGCAAATATTTTTTCTATTAAGAACAAACCTCTAAAAATTCGAAAAAAATATTTTCCGGGCGGAAAAGATCTCGAAAATATTTTTCCTGCTCAAAACAAGCCTTTAGAAATTCGAGAAAAATATTTCTCGGATAGAAAAGGTCTCGGAAATATTTTTCCTACTCAGAGCAAGCCTTTAGAAATTCGAGAAAAATATTTCCCGGATAGAAAAGGTCTCGGAAATATTTTTCCTAATCAGAACAAGCCTCTAGAAATTCGAGAAAAATATTTCCCGGATAGAAAAGGTCTCGGAAATATTTTTCCTACTCAGAGCAAGCCTCTAGAAATTCGAAAAAAATATTTCCCGGATCGAAAAGGCCGCGAAAATATTTTTCCTACTAAGAAAAAGGTTCTAAAAATTCGAGAAAAATATTTCCCGGGTGGAAAGTGTCTGGGAAATATTTTTCCTACTAAGAACAAGCCTTTAGAAATTCGAAAAAAATATTTCCCGGATAGAAAAGGTCTCGGAAATATTTTTCCTACTCAGAGCAAGCCTTTAGAAATTCGAGAAAAATATTTCCCGGATAGAAAAGGTCTCGGAAATATTTTTCCTACTCAGAACAAGCCTCTAGAAATTCGAGAAAAATATTTCCCGGTTAGAAAAGGCCTCGGAAATATTTTTCCTACTCAGAGCAAGCCTCTAGAAATTCGAGAAAAATATTTCCCGGATAGAAAAGGTCTCGGAAATATTTTTCCTACTCAGAACAAGCCTCTAGAAATTCGAGCAAAATATTTCCCGGGGGGAAAAGGTCTCGCAAATATTTTTTCTATTAAGAACAAACCTCTAAAAATTCGAAAAAAATATTTTCCGGGCGGAAAAGATCTCGAAAATATTTTTCCTGCTCAAAACAAGCCTTTAGAAATTCGAGAAAAATATTTCTCGGATAGAAAAGGTCTCGGAAATATTTTTCCTACTCAGAGCAAGCCTCTAGAAATTCGAGAAAAATATTTCCCGGATAAAAAAGGTTCCAGAAATATTTTTCCTACTCAGAGCAAGCCTTTAGAAATTCGAGAAAAATATTTCCCGGATAGAAAAGGTCTCGGAAATATTTTTCCTAATCAGAACAAGCCTTTAGAAATTCGAGAAAAATATTTCCCGGATAGAAAAGGTCTCGGAAATATTTTTCCTACTCAGAGCAAGCCTCTAGAAATTCGAAAAAAATATTTCCCGGATCGAAAAGGCCGCGAAAATATTTTTCCTACTAAGAAAAAGGTTCTAAAAATTCGAGAAAAATATTTCCCGGGTGGAAAGTGTCTGGGAAATATTTTTCCTACTAAGAACAAGCCTTTAGAAATTCGAAAAAAATATTTCCCGGATAGAAAAGGTCTCGGAAATATTTTTCCTACTCAGAGCAAGCCTCTAGAAATTCGAGAAAAATATTTCCAGGATAGAAAAGGTTTCAGAAATATTTTTCCTACTCAAAGCAAGCCTTTAGAAATTCGAAAAAAATATTCCCCGGATAGAAAAGCCCTCGGAAATATTTTTCCTACTCAGAGCAAGCCTCTAGAAATTCGAGAAAAATATTTCCCGGATAGAAAAGGTCTCGGAAATATTTTTCCTACTCAGAGCAAGCCTCTAGAAATTCGAAAAAAATATTTCCCGGATCGAAAAGGCCGCGAAAATATTTTTCCTACTAAGAAAAAGGTTCTAAAAATTCGAGAAAAATATTTCCCGGGTGGAAAGTGTCTGGGAAATATTTTTCCTACTAAGAACAAGCCTTTAGAAATTCGAAAAAAATATTTCCCGGATAGAAAAGGTCTCGGAAATATTTTTCCTACTCAGAGCAAGCCTCTAGAAATTCGAGAAAAATATTTCCAGGATAGAAAAGGTTTCAGAAATATTTTTCCTACTCAAAGCAGGCCTTTAAAAATTCGAAAAAAATATTCCCCGGATAGAAAAGCCCTCGGAAATATTTTTCCTACTCAGAGCAAGCCTCTAGAAATTCGAGAAAAATATTTCCCGGATAGAAAAGGTCTCGAAAATATTTTTCCTGCTCAGAACAAGCCTTTAGAAATTCGAGAAAAATATTTCCCGGATAGAAAAGGTCTCGGAAATATTTTTCCTACTCAGAGCAAGCCTCTAGAAATTCGAGAAAAATATTTCCCGGATAGAAAAGGTCTCGGAAATATTTTTCCTACTAAGAAAAAGCCTCTAAAAATTCGAGAAAAATATTTTCCGGGCGGAAAAGGTCTCGGAAATATTTTTCCTACTAAGAACAAGCGTTTAGAAGTTCGAGAAAATTATTTCTCGGATAGAAAAGGTCTCGGAAATATTTTTTCTACTCAGAGCAAGCCTCTAGAAATTCGAGAAAAATATTTCCCGGATAAAAAAGGTTCCAGAAATATTTTTCCTACTCAGAGCAAGCTTTTAGAAATTCGAGAAAAATATTTCCCGGATAGAAAAGGTCTCGGAAATATTTTTCCTACTCAGAACAAGCCTCTAGAAATTCGAGAAAAATATTTCCCGGATAGAAAAGGTCTCGGAAATATTTTTCCTACTCAGAGCAAGCCTCTAGAAATTCCAGAAAAATATTTCCCGGATAGAAAAGGTCTCGGAAATATTTTTCCTACTCAGGCAAGCCTCTAGAAACTCGAGAAAAATATTTCCCGGATAGAAAAGGTCTCGGAAATATTTTTCCTACTCAGAGCAAGCGTTTAGAAATTCGAAAAAAATATTCCCCGGATAGAAAAGGTCTCGGAAATATTTTTCCTACTCAGAGCAAGCCTCTAGAAATTCGAGAAAAATATTTCACGGATAGAAAAGGTCTCGGAAATATTTTTCCTACTCAGAGCAAGCCTACAGAAATTCGAAAAAAAATATTTCCCAGATAGAAAAGGTCTCGAAAATATTTTTCCTACTCAGAGCAAGCCTTTAGAAATTCGAAAAAAATATTTCCCAGATCGAAAAGGCCGCGAAAATATTTTTCCTACTAAGAAAAAGGTTCTAAAAATTCGAGAAAAATATTTCCCGGGTGGAAAGTGTCTGGGAAATATTTTTCCTACTAAGAACAAGCCTTTAGAAATTCGAAAAAAATATTTCCCGGATAGAAAAGGTCTCGGAAATATTTTTCCTACTCAGAGCAAGCCTCTAGAAATTCGAGAAAAATATTTCCAGGATAGAAAAGGTTTCAGAAATATTTTTCCTACTCAGAGCAAGCCTTTAGAAATTCGAGAAAAATATTTCCCGGATAGAAAAGGTCTCGGAAATATTTTTCCTACTCAGAACAAGCCTCTAGAAATTCGAGAAAAATATTTCCCGGATAGAAAAGGTCTCGGAAATATTTTTCCTACTCAGAGCAAGCCTCTAGAAATTCCAGAAAAATATTTCCCGGATAGAAAAGGTCTCGGAAATATTTTTCCTACTCAGAGCAAGCCTCTAGAAATTCCAGAAAAATATTTCCCGGATAGAAAAGGTCTCGGAAATATTTTTCCTACTCAGAGCAAGCGTTTAGAAATTCGAAAAAAATATTCCCCGGATAGAAAAGGGCTCGGAAATATTTTTCCTACTCAGAGCAAGCCTCTAGAAATTCGAGAAAAATATTTCACGGATAGAAAAGGTCTCGAAAATATTTTTCCTACTCAGAGCAAGCCTTTAGAAATTCGAAAAAAATATTTCCCGGATCGAAAAGGCCGCGAAAATATTTTTCCTACTAAGAAAAAGGTTCTAAAAATTCGAGAAAAATATTTCCCGGGTGGAAAGTGTCTGGGAAATATTTTTCCTACTAAGAACAAGCCTTTAGAAATTCGAAAAAAATATTTCCCGGATAGAAAAGGTCTCGGAAATATTTTTCCTACTCAGAGCAAGCCTCTAGAAATTCCAGAAAAATATTTCCCGGATAGAAAAGGTCTCGGAAATATTTTTCCTACTCAGAGCAAGCCTCTAGAAATTCCAGAAAAATATTTCCCGGATAGAAAAGGTCTCGGAAATATTTTTCCTACTCAGAGCAAGCGTTTAGAAATTCGAAAAAAATATTCCCCGGATAGAAAAGGGCTCGGAAATATTTTTCCTACTCAGAGCAAGCCTCTAGAAATTCGAGAAAAATATTTCACGGATAGAAAAGGTCTCGAAAATATTTTTCCTACTCAGAGCAAGCCTTTAGAAATTCGAAAAAAATATTTCCCGGATCGAAAAGGCCGCGAAAATATTTTTCCTACTAAGAAAAAGGTTCTAAAAATTCGAGAAAAATATTTCCCGGGTGGAAAGTGTCTGGGAAATATTTTTCCTACTAAGAACAAGCCTTTAGAAATTCGAAAAAAATATTTCCCGGATAGAAAAGGTCTCGGAAATATTTTTCCTACTCAGAGCAAGCCTCTAGAAATTCGAGAAAAATATTTCCAGGATAGAAAAGGTTTCAGAAATATTTTTCCTACTCAAAGCAAGCCTTTAGAAATTCGAAAAAAATATTTCCCGGATAGAAAGGCCCACGGAAATATTTTTTTCTACTCAGAGCAAGCCTCTAGAAATTCGAGAAAAATATTTCCCGGATAGAAAAGGTCTCGAAAATATTTTTCCTGCTCAGAACAAGTCTTTAGAAATTCGAGAAAAATATTTCCCGGATAGAAAAGGTCTCGGAAATATTTTTCCTACTCAGAGCAAACCTCTAGAAATTCGAGAAAAATATTTCCCGGATAGAAAACGTCTCGGAAATATTTTTCCTACTCAGAGCAAGCCTCTAGAAATTCGAGAAAAATATTTCCCGGATAGAAAAGGTCTCGGAAATATTTTTCCTACTCAGAGCAAGCCTCTAGAAATTCCAGAAAAATATTTCCCGGATAGAAAAGGTCTCGGAAATATTTTTCCTACTGAGAACAAGCGTTTAGAAGTTCGAGAAAAATATTTCCCGGATAGAAAAGGTCTCGGAAATATTTTTCCTACTCAGAGCAAGCCTCTAGAAGTTCGAGAAAAATATTTCCCGGATAGAAAAGGTCTCGGAAATATTTTTCCTACTCAGGCAAGCCTCTAGAAACTCGAGAAAAATATTTCCCGGATAGAAAAGGTCTCGGAAATATTTTTCCTACTCAGAGCAAGCGTTTAGAAATTCGAAAAAAATATTCCCCGGATAGAAAAGGTCTCGGAAATATTTTTCCTACTCAGAGCAAGCCTCTAGAAATTCGAGAAAAATATTTCACGGATAGAAAAGGTCTCGGAAATATTTTTCCTACTCAGAGCAAGCCTACAGAAATTCGAAAAAAAATATTTCCCAGATAGAAAAGGTCTCGAAAATATTTTTCCTACTCAGAGCAAGCCTTTAGAAATTCGAAAAAAATATTTCCCAGATCGAAAAGGCCGCGAAAATATTTTTCCTACTAAGAAAAAGGTTCTAAAAATTCGAGAAAAATATTTCCCGGCTGGAAAGTGTCTGGGAAATATTTTTCCTACTAAGAACAAGCCTTTAGAAATTCGAAAAAAATATTTCCCGGATAGAAAAGGTCTCGGAAATATTTTTCCTACTCAGAGCAAGCCTCTAGAAATTCGAGAAAAATATTTCCAGGATAGAAAAGGTTTCAGAAATATTTTTCCTACTCAGAGCAAGCCTTTAGAAATTCGAGAAAAATATTTCCCGGATAGAAAAGGTCTCGGAAATATTTTTCCTACTCAGAACAAGCCTCTAGAAATTCGAGAAAAATATTTCCCGGATAGAAAAGGTCTCGGAAATATTTTTCCTACTCAGAGCAAGCCTCTAGAAATTCCAGAAAAATATTTCCCGGATAGAAAAGGTCTCGGAAATATTTTTCCTACTCAGAGCAAGCCTCTAGAAATTCCAGAAAAATATTTCCCGGATAGAAAAGGTCTCGGAAATATTTTTCCTACTCAGAGCAAGCGTTTAGAAATTCGAAAAAAATATTCCCCGGATAGAAAAGGGCTCGGAAATATTTTTCCTACTCAGAGCAAGCCTCTAGAAATTCGAGAAAAATATTTCACGGATAGAAAAGGTCTCGAAAATATTTTTCCTACTCAGAGCAAGCCTTTAGAAATTCGAAAAAAATATTTCCCGGATCGAAAAGGCCGCGAAAATATTTTTCCTACTAAGAAAAAGGTTCTAAAAATTCGAGAAAAATATTTCCCGGGTGGAAAGTGTCTGGGAAATATTTTTCCTACTAAGAACAAGCCTTTAGAAATTCGAAAAAAATATTTCCCGGATAGAAAAGGTCTCGGAAATATTTTTCCTACTCAGAGCAAGCCTCTAGAAATTCCAGAAAAATATTTCCCGGATAGAAAAGGTCTCGGAAATATTTTTCCTACTCAGAGCAAGCCTCTAGAAATTCCAGAAAAATATTTCCCGGATAGAAAAGGTCTCGGAAATATTTTTCCTACTCAGAGCAAGCGTTTAGAAATTCGAAAAAAATATTCCCCGGATAGAAAAGGGCTCGGAAATATTTTTCCTACTCAGAGCAAGCCTCTAGAAATTCGAGAAAAATATTTCACGGATAGAAAAGGTCTCGAAAATATTTTTCCTACTCAGAGCAAGCCTTTAGAAATTCGAAAAAAATATTTCCCGGATCGAAAAGGCCGCGAAAATATTTTTCCTACTAAGAAAAAGGTTCTAAAAATTCGAGAAAAATATTTCCCGGGTGGAAAGTGTCTGGGAAATATTTTTCCTACTCAGAGCAAGCCTTTAGAAATTCGAAAAAAATATTTCCCGGATAGAACAGGTCTCGGAAATATTTTTCCTACTCAGAGCAAGCCTCTAGAAATTCGAGAAAAATATTTCCCGGATAGAAAAGGTCTCGGAAATATTTTTCCTATTAAGAACAAGCCTCTAGAAATCCGAAAAAAATATTTGCCGGATCGAAAAGGCCTCGAAAATATTTTTCCTACTCCGAGCAAGCCTTTCAAACTTCAAAAAAAATATTTCCCGGGTGAAAAGTGTCTGGAAAATATTTTTCCTACTAAGAACAAGCCTCTAAAAATTTGAAAAAAATATTTCCCGGATAGAAAAGGTCTCGGAAATATTTTTCCTACTCAGAGCCAGCCTCTAGAAATTCGAGAAAAATATTTCCCGGATCGAAAAGGTCTCGGAAATATTTTTCCTACTAAGAACAAGCCTCGAAAAATTCGAAAAAAATATTTTCTGGGTGGAAAAGGTCTCGGAAATATTTTTCGTTGTAAGAAAAAGCCTCTAAAAACACGAAAAAAAGATTTTCCGGATAAACAAGGATGCGGAACTATTTTTCCTGCTCAGAAATAGTCTCTAAAAATTGTATTCCCAGAAAACCAGAGTTTTCTAAGAGACATTCGTAGAATTTTTCGTGAAATAGTGTCATTCAAAACGATAAAAATCGGAATATTTTGTCAAGTTGTAGGGGATTTCCTTTTTTCGGCAAAGGAAAATCACTTTCCATCCAAGAAGTCGATAATTCACACTATTAGCAATAAAAAATAAATGATGGTTTCACTTACTACAGAGAAATAATTCCTTACGTCTAAAAAAAAACACACTAAAAGTAATTTCTTGTAACTCACACACAAACACTCGCGAAAAAAAACTGATCAAATTTCCCGGTAAAAAAAGAATCAAGAAAAAATTGTGATCGCTTCTTCCGGCGACGCCGCTAACTTTCATAGAAAGATCTACCGGAGTTTGGAATGATTCCGTTCGAAGAGGATTTCGTTGTCAATTCGGCATTTCGATACTATCCGATTAGATAAAAATAATTGCCGATATTTTTCGCGTTTACTTGAAATATTTTAAGCTAAAAGTTTTTTCGATAAACCGCACTAATGATTAAAAAAATTTTTTTAGACAATGGCGTCGCTGAATGATTTACAAAATGAAGAATCGTCCTTCTCAAACTCACTGGAAGTTCTCTCTGTCAGCCATTCCAACGGTGAGTGGCGAAAACCGCCTCTATGTGAAGGCGGTTGGGACATTTTTGCGGACATGGTGCAGAGGAGTGTGGCGATTGGATTTTTTGTTTGAAATTTTTCATAGGCGCGAAATTTCAAATCGTTTTTTCTTCGCAACAAATATTTTGGATTTTATTATGAAAGTTTCTAACTGAAAAGTATTTTTCGACCTTCTAATGGTATTTCATTTGTCTAAAAGGATTTTTTTACTAGTTTTTAGAATTTGTTAAAGCAAACAAAACACTTTATTCCATCTTCCTTATCACCTATGGTAACATTTAGTCCTAATTAAATTTTTCCCACATTTTCACATAAATTTTCGCCGTAAACAAGATTTTCTGCATAAAAATATATTTTCCACACTTTTTCAATGGAGAAGTTTATTAAATCACCTGAAAAATTTTCCCGGGAGGAAAAGTTCTCGGAAATATTTTTCCTACTAAGAACAAGCTTTTAGAAGTTCGAGAAAAATATTTCCCGGATAGAAAAGGTCTCGGAAATATTTTTCCTACTCATAGCAAGCCTCTAGAAATTCGAGAAAAATATTTCCCGGATAGGAAAGGTCTCGGAAATATTTTTCCTACTCAGAACAAGCCTCTAGAAATTCGAGAAAAATATTTCCCGGATAGAAAACGTCTCGGAAATATTTTTTCTACTCAAAGCAAGCCTTTAGAGGTTCGAGAAAAATATTTCCCGGATAGAAAAGATCTCGGAAATATTTTTCCTACTCAGAGCAAGCTTTTAGAAGTTCGAGAAAAATATTTCACAGATAGAAAAGGGTCTCGGAAATATTTTTCCTACTAAGAACAAGCCTCTAAAAATTCGAAAAAAATATTTTCTGGGTGGAAAAGGTCTCGGAAATATTTTTCCTACTAAGAACAAGCCTCTAAAAATTCGAAAAAAATATTTTCTGGGTGGAAAAGGTCTCGGAAATATTTTTCCTGGTCAGAAATAGTCTCTAAAAATTGTATTCCCAGAAAACCAGAGTTTTCTAAGAGACATTCGTAGAATTTTTCGTGAAATAGTGTCATTCAAAACGATAAAAATCGGAATATTTTGTCAAGTTGTAGGGGATTTCCTTTTTTCGGCAAAGGAAAATCACTTTCCATCCAAGAAGTCGATAATTCACACTATTAGTAATAAAAAATAAATGATGGTTTCACTTACTACAGAGAAATAATTCCTTACGTCTAAAAAAAACACACTAAAAGTAATTTCTTGTAACTCACACACAAACACTCGCGAAAAAAAACTGATCAAATTTCCCGGTAAAAAAAGAATCAAGAAAAAATTGTGATCGCTTCTTCCGGCGACGCCGCTAACTTTCATAGAAAGATCTACCGGAGTTTGGAATGATTCCGTTCGAAGAGGATTTTGTTGTCAATTCGGCATTTCGATACTATCCGATTAGATAAAAATAATTGCCGATATTTTTCGCGTTTACTTGAAATATTTTAAGCTAAAAGTTTTGTCGATAAACCGCACTAATGATTAAAATAATTTTTTTAGACAATGGCGTCGCTGAATGATTTACAAAATGAAGAATCGTCCTTCTCAAACTCACTGGAAGTTCTCTCTGTCAGCCATTCCAACGGTGAGTGGCGAAAACCGCCTCTATGTGAAGGCGGTTGGGACATTTTTGCGGACATGGTGCAGAGGAGTGTGGCGATTGGATTTTTTGTTTGAAATTTTTCATAGGCGCGAAATTTCAAATCGTTTTTTCTTCGCAACAAATATTTTGGATTTTATTATGAAAGTTTCTAACTGAAAAGTATTTTTCGACCTTCTAATGGTATTTCATTTGTCTAAAAGGATTTTTTTACTAGTTTTTAGAATTTGTTAAAGCAAACAAAACACTTTATTCCATCTTCCTTATCACCTATGGTAACATTTAGTCCTAATTAAATTTTTCCCACATTTTCACATAAATTTTCGCCGTAAACAAGATTTTCTGCATAAAAATATATTTTCCACACTTTTTCAATGGAGAAGTTTATTAAATCACCTGAAAAATTTTCCCGGGAGGAAAAGTTCTCGGAAATATTTTTCCTACTAAGAACAAGCCTTTAGAGGTTCGAGAAAAATATTTCCCGGATAGAAAAGATCTCGGAAATATTTTTCCTACTCAGAGCAAGCTTTTAGAAGTTCGAGAAAAATATTTCACAGATAGAAAAGGCTGGGAAATATTTTTCCTACTCAGAGCAAGCCTCTAGAAATTCGAGAAAAATATTTCCCGGGTGAAAAGGGTCTCGGAAATATTTTTCCTACTAAGAACAAGCCTCTAAAAATTCGAAAAAAATATTTTCTGGGTGGAAAAGGTCTCGGAAATATTTTTCCTACTAAGAACAAGCCTCTAAAAATTCGAGAAAAATAATTTCTGGGTGGAAAAGGTCTCGGAAATATTTTTCCTACTAAGAACAAGCCTCTAAAAATTCGAAAAAAATATTTTCTGGCTGGAAAAGGTCTCGGAAATATTTTTCCTACTAAGAACAAGCCTCTAAAAATTCGAAAAAAATATTTCCCGGGTGAAAAAGGTCTCGGAATTATTTGTCCTACTAAGAACAAGCCTCTAAAAATTCGAGAAAAATATTTCCCGGGTGAAAAAGGTCTCGGAAATATTTTTCCTACTAAGAACAAGCCTCTAAAAATTCGAGAAAAATATTTCCCGGGTGAAAAAGGTCTCGGAAATATTTTTCCTACTAAGAACAAGCCTCTAAAAATTCGAGAAAAATATTTCCCGGGTGAAAAAGGTCTCGGAAATATTTTTCCTACTAAGAACAAGCCTCTAAAAGTTCGAGAAAAATATTTCCCGGGTGAAAAAGGTCTCGGAAATATTTTTCCTACTAAGAACAAGCCTCTAAAAATTCGAGAAAAATATTTCCCAGGTGAAAAAGGTCTCGGAAATATTTTTCCTACTAAGAACAAGCCTCTAAAAATTCGAAAAAAATATTTTCTGGGTGAAAAAGGTCTCGGAAATATTTGTCCTACTAAGAACAAGCCTCTAAAAATTCGAGAAAAATATTTCCCGGGTGAAAAAGGTCTCGGAAATATTTTTCCTACTAAGAACAAGCCTCTAAAAATTCGAGAAAAATATTTCTCGGGTGAAAAAGGTCTCGGAAATATTTTTCCTACTAAGAACAAGCCTCTAAAAATTCGAAAAAAATATTTTCTGGGTGGAAAAGGTCTCGGAAATATTTTTCCTACTAAGAACAAGCCTCTAAAAATTCGAAAAAAATATTTTCTGGGTGGAAAAGGTCTCGGAAATATTTTTCCTACTAAGAACAAGCTTCTAAAAATTCGAAAAAAATATTTCCCGGGTGAAAAAGGTCTCGGAAATATTTTTCCTACTAAGAACAAGCCTCTAAAAATTCGAAAAAAATATTTTCTGGGTGAAAAAGGTCTCGGAAATATTTGTCCTACTAAGAACAAGCCTCTAAAAATTCGAGAAAAATATTTCCCGGGTGAAAAAAGTCTCGGAAATATTTTTCCTACTAAGAACAAGCCTCTAAAAATTCGAGAAAAATATTTCCCGGGTGAAAAAGGTCTCGGAAATATTTTTCCTACTAAGAACAAGCCTCTAAAAATTCGAGAAAAATATTTCCCTGGTGAAAAATGTATCGGAAATATTTTTCCTACTAAGAACAAGCCTCTAAAAATTCGAAAAAAATATTTTCTGGGTGGAAAAGGTCTCGGAAATATTTTTCCTACTAAGAACAAGCCTCTAAAAATTCGAAAAAAATATTTTCTGGGTGGAAAAGGTCTCGGAAATATTTTTCCTACTAAGAACAAGCCTCTAAAAATTCGAGAAAAATATTTCCCGGGTGAAAAAGGTCTCGGAAATATTTTTCCTACTAAGAACAAGCCTCTAAAAATTCGAGAAAAATATTTCCCGGGTGAAAAAGGTCTCGGAAATATTTTTCCTACTAAGAACAAGCCTCTAAAAATTCGAGAAAAATATTTCCCGGGTGAAAAAGGTCTCCGAAATATTTTTCCTACTAAGAACAAGCCTCTAAAAATTCGAGAAAAATATTTCCCGGGTGAAAAAGGTCTCGGAAATATTTTTCCTACTAAGAACAAGCCTCTAAAAATTCGAGAAAAATATTTCCCGGGTGAAAAAGGTCTCCGAAATATTTTTCCTACTAAGAACAAGCCTCTAAAAATTCGAGAAAAATATTTCCCGGGTGAAAAAGGTCTCCGAAATATTTTTCCTACTAAGAACAAGCCTCTAAAAATTCGAGAAAAATATTTCCCTGGTGAAAAAGGTCTCGGAAATATTTTTCCTACTAAGAACAAGCCTCTAAAAATTCGAGAAAAATATTTCCCGGGTGAAAAAGGTCTCGGAAATATTTTTCCTACTAAGAACAAGCCTCTAAAAATTCGAAAAAAATATTTTCTGGCTGGAAAAGGTCTCGGAAATATTTTTCCTACTAAGAACAAGCTTCTAAAAATTCGAGAAAAATATTTCCCGGGTGAAAAAGGTCTCGGAAATATTTTTCCTACTAAGAACAAGCCTTTAAAAATTCGAGAAAAATATTTCCCGGGTGAAAAAGGTCTCGGAAATATTTTTCCTACTAAGAACAAGCCTCTAAAAATTCGAGAAAAATATTTCCCGGGTGAAAAAGGTCTCGGAAATATTTTTCCTACTAAGAACAAGCCTCTAAAAGTTCGAGAAAAATATTTCCCGGGTGAAAAAGGTCTCGGAAATATTTTTCCTACTAAGAACAAGCCTCTAAAAATTCGAGAAAAATATTTCCCAGGTGAAAAAGGTCTCGGAAATATTTTTCCTACTAAGAACAAGCCTCTAAAAATTCGAAAAAAATATTTTCTGGGTGAAAAAGGTCTCGGAAATATTTGTCCTACTAAGAACAAGCCTCTAAAAATTCGAGAAAAATATTTCCCGGGTGAAAAAGGTCTCGGAAATATTTTTCCTACTAAGAACAAGCCTCTAAAAATTCGAGAAAAATATTTCTCGGGTGAAAAAGGTCTCGGAAATATTTTTCCTACTAAGAACAAGCCTCTAAAAATTCGAAAAAAATATTTTCTGGGTGGAAAAGGTCTCGGAAATATTTTTCCTACTAAGAACAAGCCTCTAAAAATTCGAAAAAAATATTTTCTGGGTGGAAAAGGTCTCGGAAATATTTTTCCTACTAAGAACAAGCTTCTAAAAATTCGAAAAAAATATTTCCCGGGTGAAAAAGGTCTCGGAAATATTTTTCCTACTAAGAACAAGCCTCTAAAAATTCGAAAAAAATATTTTCTGGGTGAAAAAGGTCTCGGAAATATTTTTCCTACTCAGAACAAGCCTCTAGACATTCGAGAAAAATATTTCCCGGAAAGAAAAGGTCTCGAAAATATTTTTCCTACTCAGAACAAGCCTTTAGAAGTTCAAGAAAAATATTTCCCCGATAGAAAAGGTCTCGGAAATATATTTCCTACTCAGAACAAGCCTTTAGAAATTCGAAAAAAATATTTCCGCGATCGAAAAGGCCGCGAAAATATTTTTCCTACTAAGAAAAAGCTTCTAAAAATTCGAGAAAAATATTTCCCGGGTGGAAAGTGTCTGGGAAATATTTTTCCTACTAAGAACAAGCCTCTAAAAATATTTTTCCTACTCAGAGCAAGCCTCTAGAAATTCGAGAAAAATATTTCCCGGATAGAAAAGGTCTCGGAAATATTTTTCCTACTCAGAGCAAGCCTCTAGAAATTCGAGAAAAATATTTCCCGGATAGAAAAGGTCTCGAAAATATTTTTCCTACTCAGAACAAGCCTTTAGAAGTTCGAGAAAAATATTTCCCCGATAGAAAAGGTCTCGGAAATATTTTTCCTACTCAAAGCAAGCCTCTAAAAATTCGAGAAAAATATTTTTCCTACTCAAAGCAAGCCTCTAAAAATTCCCGGATAGAAAAAGTTTCCGAAATATTTTTTTTCCGAAATACAAGCATCTTGAAATTCGAGAAAAATATTTTCCGGATAGAAAAGGTCTCGGAAATATTTTTCCTACTCA
This sequence comes from Chrysopilus asiliformis, assembly GCA_964034945.1. Taxonomy (NCBI): domain Eukaryota; kingdom Metazoa; phylum Arthropoda; class Insecta; order Diptera; family Rhagionidae; genus Chrysopilus; species Chrysopilus asiliformis. Next base: position 53,766,856 of record OZ035963.1, on the reverse strand, counting down.
GAGCAAGCGTCTAGAAATTCGAGAAGAATATTTCCCGGATAGAAAAGGTCTCGGAAATATTTTTCCTACTCAGAGCAACCCTTTAAAAATTCGAGAAAAATATTTCCCGGATAAAAAAGGTTTCAGAAATATTTTTCCTACTCAGAGCAAGCCTTTAGAAATTCGAAAAAAAATATTTTCTGGGTGGAAAAGGTCTCGGAAATATTTTTCCTGCTCAGAAATAGTCTCTAAAAATTGTATTCCCAGAAAACCAGAGTTTTCTAAGAGACATTCGTAGAATTTTTCGTGAAATAGTGTCATTCAAAACGATAAAAATCGGAATATTTTGTCAAGTTGTAGGGGATTTCCTTTTTTCGGCAAAGGAAAATCACTTTCCATCCAAGAAGTCGATAATTTGTTGCGGCCACCTTTTTCGCACATAATTTTTATCAAAAAAATAAAAAAATTCACCTCAGCTAGGGTATACTCGGAATTTCAAAAATAATTGTTCCAAATTCACTGGATTTTCCCCTATCGTCCTCTTCACTACGGTAGCCCACCATATGACTTGTATTGTTTTAAACAAGTGTTGTGATTCTGAATCCATAGAATTTCGGCTGGAAAAAATACGGTACAACCAGTTTTCTTTGTAGGAACTAAATTCCAAAGATATCTCGAATTTCCAAAAACGAAATTTCAGCCTTTTTGATCATCGACTTCGACGGATTCGGTAGTGATTTTGCTGGACGTATTTGTCCAAAAAAAATAGTCGAATATAAAAAGAAAAAAACGGAAAGAAATTTTAAAGAATTTTCCGATTAAAATTCGGACTTAAAGATTTTGTAAACCCTTTGGATTTTGTTCTCGTGTGAAGCATCGGATCAACGAGCAAACATTTTCAAGAAGAGGGGAACCCCTTTCAAGGTATGAAAAAAAGAAAAAACGTGGTCTTTTGTGCAGTGTAAAAATGTGTCCTCTTTTCCAGGGGTTCCTTTTATTTGCGTTTTTTTTTTGTGGGAGTCAAACTTCCAAAAAGGAAGCTTTGGAAAATCATCTCCAAGTCGGCGAATGTTTTGTCGTCTTTGCGAAACCCGAGAGCCGATTTTTGTTGCAGAAAAGAGAAAGGAAAACACGTTTTAAATTCGCTAAGGAATCCATAACGCGACCAACGTGAATTTCCCAAGATTGCGTTTTCTTTTCGAACGGCTACATAAAAAAAACCACGGTTACAATTCCCTCCTGAATCGACTTGGAACCAGCGAGAAGCTTTGCTTTTTTTAAAAGAAAAAAATTGTCTAAGTATTCGAAAATCTAGATAAATTAAACTAAATCTAATTCTAAATTCTAAATAATGAATTGCTAATTTAAACTAAAAAAATCTACTATCTAAAACTTAAAGCTAATTATTTCTAAATGAATCTAAGATTTTTTTTTATCAAAAGTTTACGGCCTAAATTAGTTTTGTTTTTCTTCGATTTAGTTTAAATTTAAAATTTTGATGGCCAATAAATTTAAAATTTCATCTAATGTTACATAAAAAAAAGGTGAATTCACGTGTAGTTTATAACAAAATCTTAATTATAAAAAAAAACACAAGAAAGTTAAAATTAAGATTCCAGCAAACGCTCCAGACGCCAGATCTGACGTAAGCAGCGACCATTTGGTTTTTAAGGTATTTATACGAATATTGCATTTTTTTTCTATCAAGTGAATTAATTTTCTTGTGTTACTATGCATTTTTTTATATTTTTATATACCTAAATTTAAATAATACGGGCATTAGTTATAAGATTTAGTAATACCAGGTGTATTCTGGGAATATTTTCGTATCTCGTGAGTGAATTCTCATTTTTTTTCTTGAATTTCGTTAAGAATTGTTTTTGAAAGTTTAATCGAGAATATGATCAAATATTTTTTTTTCCTCTAAATAAATTTATAACGTTTTGATATCATATGGACCTGTTTTTCTTTTCGGATTCGTGATTATGATAAAGTAATCATGATAAAGTGCGCTTAATTTAATTCGTCCTTGACTCCCGCGTCGCTCTGAAACCCTACAGGGGACTTCGCAGATCAGGAGAAGGGAGTAGGAGAAATCCCGAAGTCACGGCAGGGTAGGGCAGGCTCTCGACGACATCGGTAGAGCCGGAAATCACATCCGGGTTGAGGTGAAACCCATTTTAGTAATGCCGTTCGCTTTTAGTCCTTTTTTTCCGTTGCACACATTTTTTTGTATGGGGCTGTTTGGCTAGTTAGCGTACAAGATCCCACCCCCCAAACCGCGGGCTAGCTTGAAATTTCCACGTGTGCAGTACGTTGGCTACCCATACACGCAAGTACAGTAGAACGCGCTTAAATGCAACACGCGTAAATGCAAAACTCGTGTAATTGCACGCAAAATTTGTGCATGGAGGATTTTTAAGCATTTTTCATATAAATATACACGGATAAATGAAACACGCTTAATTGCAATACTTGCTTAAATGCAACCATTTTCACATCCGCAAAAGTATAAATTATATGAAATTTTACACGCTTTAATGCACATGTGCAAAAATGAAATGTAATTACACAAAAAAAAGTGATTATTGTTATTTTTATTTCATAAAATGAATTCTTAATTAGGTTCTTTGTTTTTGTGTAGCCTTGTTGAATTGAAATGTTTATTACAGGAATATTAAAGTTGCATGTTTATCTTTTACTCGCATAATTGCACATTAATGTTCATTTATCCGTGCTACGTATAAATGCAAAACACGGATAAATGCACATAAAATTCTGCGAAATTCGATGTGCATTTAAGCGTGTTCTACTGTATATACATATATACATATAAAACAAAGCCTATAAGACAGCAGCTCTAACAAATTCACACTATTAGTAATAAAAAATAAATGATGGTTTCACTTACTACAGAGAAATAATTCCTTACGTCTAAAAAAAACACACTAAAAGTAATTTCTTGTAACTCACACACAAACACTCGCGAAAAAAAACTGATCAAATTTCCCGGTAAAAAAAGAATCAAGAAAAAATTGTGATCGCTTCTTCCGGCGACGCCGCTAACTTTCATAGAAAGATCTACCGGAGTTTGGAATGATTCCGTTCGAAGAGAATTTCATTGTCAATTCGGCATTTCGATACTATTCGATAAGATAAAAATAATTGCCGATATTTTTCGCGTTTATTTGAAATATTTAAGCTAAAAGTTTTGTCGATAAACCGCACTAATGATTAAAATAATTTTTTTTAGACAATGGCGTCGCTGAATGATTTGTAGAATGAAGAATCGTCCTTCTCAGACTCACTGGGCGTTCTCTCTCTCAGCCATTCCAACGGTGGGTGGCGAAAACCGCCTCTATGCGGAGGCGGTTGGGATATTTTTGCTGGACATGGTGCGTAGGAGTGTGGCGATTGGATTTTTTGTTGGAAATCTTTCATGGGCGCGAAATTTCAAATCGTTTTTTATTCGCATCAAGTATTTTGGATTTTATTATGAAAGTTTCTAACTGAAAAGTATTTTTCGACTTTCTAATGGTATTTCCTTTGTCTAAAAGGATTTTTTTACTAGTTTTTAGAATTTGTTAAAGCAAACAAAATACTTTATTCCATCTTCCTTATCACCTATGGTAACATTTAGTACTAATTAAATTTTTCCCACATTTTCACATAAATTTTCCCCGTAAACAAGATTTTTCTACATAAAAATATATTTTCCACACTTTTTCAATGGAAATTTTATTAAATCACCTGAAAAATTTTCGTAGGAGGAAAAGTTCTCGGAAATATTTTTCCTACTAAGAACAAGTCTCTAAAAATTCGAAAAAAAAATTTCTTGGGTAAAAAAGGTCTCGGAAATATTTTTCCTACTCAGAGCAAGCCTTTAGAAGTTCGAGAAAAATATTTCACAGATAGAAAAGACTGGGAAATATTTTTCCTACTAAGAAAAAGCTTCTAAAAATTCGAGAAAAATATTTCCCGGTTAGAAGAAGTCTCGGAAATATTTTTCCTACTCACAGCAAGCCTCTAGAAATTCGAGAAAAATATTTCCCGGATAGGAAAGGTCTCGGAAATATTTTTCCTACTCAAAGCAAGCTTCTAGAAATTCGAGAAAAATATTTCCCGGATAGAAAAGGTCTCGGAAATATTTTTCCTACTCAGAGCAAGCCTCCAGAAATTCGAGAAAAATATTTCCCGGATAGAAAAGGTCTCGGAAATATTTTTCCTACTCAGAGCAAGCCTTTAGAAATTCGAAAAAAATATTCCCCGGATAGAAAAGGTCTCGGAAATATTTTTCCTACTCAGAGCAAGCCTCTAGAAATTCGAGAAAAATATTTCCCGGGTGGAAAAGGTCTTGGAAATATTTTTCCTACTAAGAACCAGCGACTAAAAGTTTGAGAAAAATATTTCCCGGATGAACAAGGATGCGGAACTATTTTTCCTGCTCAGAAATAGTCTCTAAAAATTGTATTCCCAGAAAACCAGAGTTTTCTAAGAGACATTCGTGGAATTTTTCGTGAAATAGTGTCATTCAAAACGATAATAAAAATCGGAATATTTTGTCAAGTTGTAGGGGATTTCCTTTTTTCGGCAAACGAAAATCACTTTCCATCCAAGAAGTCGATAATTCACACTATTAGTAATAAAAAATAAATGATGGTTTCACTTACTACAGAGAAATAATTCCTTACGTCTAAAAAAAACACACTAAAAGTAATTTCTTGTAACTCACACACAAACACTCGCGAAAAAAAACTGATCAAATTTCCCGGTAAAAAAAGAATCAAGAAAAAATTGTGATCGCTTCTTCCGGCGACGCCGCTAACTTTCATAGAAAGATCTACCGGAGTTTGGAATGATTCCGTTCGAAGAGGATTTCGTTGTCAATTCGGCATTTCGATACTATCCGATTAGATAAAAATAATTGCCGATATTTTTCGCGTTTACTTGAAATATTTTAAGCTAAAAGTTTTTTCGATAAACCGCACTAATGATTAAAATATTTTTTTAGACAATGGCGTCGCTGAATGATTTACAAAATGAAGAATCGTCCTTCTCAAACTCACTGGAAGTTCTCTCTGTCAGCCATTCCAACGGTGAGTGGCGAAAACCGCCTCTATGTGAAGGCGGTTGGGACATTTTTGCGGACATGGTGTGGAGGAGTGTGGCGATTGGATTTTTTGTTTGAAATTTTTCATAGGCGCGAAATTTCAAATCGTTTTTTCTTCGCAACAAATATTTTGGATTTTATTATGAAAGTTTCTAACTGAAAAGTATTCTTCGACCTTCTAATGGTATTTCATTTGTCTAAAAGGATTTTTTTTACTAGTTTTTAGAATTTGTTAAAGCAAACAAAACACTTTATTCCATCTTCCTTATCACCTATGGTAACATTTAGCCCTAATTAAATTTTTCCCACATTTTCACATAAATTTTCGCCGTAAACAAGATTTTTCTGCATAAAAATATATTTTAAACACTTTTTCAATGGAAAAGTTTATTAAATCACCTGAAAAATTTTCCCGGGAGGAAAAGTTCTCAGAAATATTTTTCCTACTAAGAACAAGCCTTTAGAGGTTCGAGAAAAATATTTCCCGGAGAGAAAAGATCTCGGAAATATTTTTCCTACTCAGAGCAAGCCTTTAGAAGTTCGAGAAAAATATTTCACAGATAGAAAAGACTGGGAAATATTTTTCCTACTAAGAAAAAGCTTCTAAAAATTCGAGAAAAATATTTCCCGGTTAGAAGAAGTCTCGAAAATATTTTTCCTGCTCAGAACAAGCCTTTAGAAATTCGAGAAAAATATTTCCCGGATAAAAAAGGTTTCAGAAATATTTTTCCTACTCAGAGCAAGCCTTTAGAAATTCGAAAAAAATATTCCCCGGATAGAAAAGCTCTCGGAAATATTTTTCCTACTCAGAGCAAGCCTCCAGAAATTCGAGAAAAATATTTCCCGGATAGAAAAGGTCTCGGAAATATTTTTCCTACTCAGAGCAAGCCTTTAGAAATTCGAAAAAAATATTCCCCGGATAGAAAAGGTCTCGGAAATATTTTTCCTACTCAGAGCAAGCCTCTAGAAATTCGAGAAAAATATTTCCCGGAAAGAAAAGGTCTCGGAAATATTTTTCCTACTCAAAGCAAGCCTCTAGAAATTCGAGAAAAATATTTCCCGGATAGAAAAGGTCTCGGAAATATTTTTCCTACTCAGAGCAAGCCTCTAGAAATTCGAGAAAAATATTTCCCGGATAGAAAAGGTCTCGGAAATATTTTTCCTACTCAGAGCAAGCCTTTAAAAATTCGAGAAAAATATTTCCCGGATAGAAAAGGTCTCAGAAATATTTTTCCTAATCAGGACAAGCCTCTAGAAATTCGAGAAAAATATTTCCCGGATAGAAAAGGTCTCGGAAATATTTTTCCTACTCAGAACAAGCCTTTAGAAGTTCGAGAAAAATATTTCTCCGATAGAAAAGGTCTCGGAAATATTTTTCCTACTAAAAGCAAGCCTCTAGAAATTCGAGAAAAATATTTCCCGGATAGAAAAGGTCTCGGAAATATTTTTCCTACTCAGAGCAAGCCTTTAAAAATTCGAGAAAAATATTTCCCGGATAGAAAAGGTCTCAGAAATATTTTTCCTAATCAGGACAAGCCTCTAGAATTTCGAGAAAAATATTTCCCGGATAGAAAAGGTCTCGGAAATATTTTTCCTACTCAGAGCAAGCCTCTAGAAATTCGAGAAAAATATTTCCCGGATAGAAAAGGTCTCGGAAATATTTTTCCTACTCAGAGCAAGCCTCTAGAAATTCGAGAAAAATATTTCCCGGATAGAAAAGGTCTCAGAAATATTTTTCCTAATCAGGACAAGCCTCTAGAAATTCGAGAAAAATATTTCCCGGATAGAAAAGGTCTCGGAAATATTTTTCGTACTCAGAGCAAGCCTCTAGAAATTCGAGAAAAATATTCCCCGGATAGAAAAGGTCTCGGAAATATTTTTCCTACTCAGAGCAAGCCTGTAGAAATTCGAAAAAAATATTCCCCGGATAGAAAAGCCCTCGGAAATATTTTTCCTACTCAGAGCAAGCCTCTAGAAATTCGAGAAAAATATTTTCCGGATAGAAAAGGTCTCGGAAATATTTTTCCTACTCAGAGCAAGCCTTTAAAAATTCGAGAAAAATATTTCCCGGATAAAAAAGGTTTCAGAAATATTTTTCCTACTCAGAGCAAGCCTTTAGAAATTCGAAAAAAATATTCCCCGGATAGAAAAGCCCTCGGAAATATTTTTCCTACTCAGAGCAAGCCTCTAGAAATTCGAGAAAAATATTTCCCGGATAGAAAAGGTCTCGAAAATATTTTTCCTGCTCAGAACAAGACTTTAGAAGTTCGAGAAAAATATTTCTCGGATAGAAAAGGTCTCGAAAATACTTTTCTTACTCAGAGCAAGCCTCTAGAAATTCGAGAAAAATATTTCCCGGATAGAAAAGGTCTCGGAAATATTTTTCCTACTAAGAAAAAGCTTCTAAAAATTCGAGAAAAATATTTCCCGGTTAGAAGAAGTCTCGAAAATATTTTTCCTGCTCAGAACAAGCCTCTAGAAATTCGAGAAAAATATTTCCCGGATAGAAAAGGTCTCGGAAATATTTTTCCTACTCAGAGCAAGCCTCTAGAAATTCGAGAAAAATATTTCCAGGATAGAAAAGGTTTCAGAAATATTTTTCCTACTCAGAGCAAGCCTTTAGAAATTCGAAAAAAATATTCCCCGGATAGAAAAGGTCTCAGAAATATTTTTCCTACTCAGAGCAAGCCTCTAGAAATTCGAGAAAAATATTTCCCGGATAGAAAAGGTCTCGGAAATATTTTTCCTACTAAGAAAAAGCTTCTAAAAATTCGAGAAAAATATTTCCCGGGTGGAAAAGATCTCGGAAATATTTTTCCTACACAGAACAAGCCTCTAGAAATTTGAAAAAAATATTTCCCGGTTAGAAGAGGTCTCGAAAATATTTTTCCTACTCAGGACAAGCCTTTAGAAATTCGAAAAAAATATTTCCCGGATAGAACAGGTCTCGGAAATATTTTTCCTACTCAGAGCAAGCCTCTAGAAATTCGAAAAAAATATTTCCCGGATAGAAAAGGTCTCAGAAATATTTTTCCTACTCAGAGCAAGCCTCTAGAAATTCGAGAAAATTATTTCCCCGATAGAAAAGGTCTCGGAAATATTTTTCCTACTCAAAGCAAGCCTCTAGAAATTCGAGAAAAATATTTCCCGGATAGAAAAGGTCTCAGAAATATTTTTTCTAATCAGGACAAGCCTCTAGAAATTCGAGAAAAATATTTCCCGGATAGAAAAGGTCTCGGAAATATTTTTCCTACTCAGAGCAAGCCTCTAGAAATTCGAGAAAAATATTTCCGGGATAGAAAAGGTCTCGGAAATATTTTTCCTACTCAAAGCAAGCCTTTAAAAATTCGAGAAAAACATTTCCCGGATAAAAAAGGTTTCAGAAAGATTTTTCTTACTCAGAGCAAGCCTCTAGAAATTCGAGAAAAATATTTCCCGGATAGAAAAGGTCTCGGAAATATTTTTCCTACTCAGAACAAGCCTCTAGAAATTCCAGAAAAATATTTCCCGGATAGAAAAGGTCTCGCAAATATTTTTCCTACTCGGGCAAGCCTCTAGAAACTCGAGAAAAATATTTCCCGGATAGAAAAGGTCTCGGAAATATTTTTCCTACTCAGAGCAAGCGTTTAGAAATTCGAAAAAAATATTCCCCGGATAGAAAAGGTCTCGGAAATATTTTTCCTACTCAGAGCAAGCCTACAGAAATTCGAAAAAAAATATTTCCCAGGTAGAAAAGGTGTCGAAAATATTTTTCCTACTCAGAGCAAGCCTTTAGAAATTCGAAAAAAATATTTCCCGGATAGAAAAGGTCTCGGAAATATTTTTCCTACTCAGAGCAAGCCTCTAGAAATTCGAGAAAAATATTTCCAGGATAGAAAAGGTTCCAGAAATATTTTTCCTACTCAAAGCAAGCCTTTAGAAATTCGAAAAAAATATTCCCCGGATAGAAAAGGTCTCGGAAATATTTTTCCTACTAAGAGCAAGCCTCTAGAAATTCGAGAAAAATATTTCCCGGATAAAAACGGTCTCGAAAATATTTTTCCTGCTCAGAACAAGCCTTTAGAAATTCGAGAAAAATATTTCCCGGATAGAAAAGGTCTCGGAAATATTTTTCCTACTCAGAGCAAGCCTCTAGAAATTCGAGAAAAATATTTCCCGGATAGAAAAGGTCTCGGAAATATTTTTCCTACTAAGAAAAAGCCTCTAAAAATTCGAGAAAAATATTTCCCGGGTAGAAAAGGTCTCGGAAATATTTTTCCTACTCAGAACAAGCCTCTAGAAATTCGAGAAAAATATTTCCCGGTTAGAAAAGGCCTCGGAAATATTTTTCCTACTCAGAGCAAGCCTCTAGAAATTCCAGAAAAATATTTCCCGGGCGGAAAAGGTCTCGGAAATATTTTTCCTACTAAGAACAAGCGTTTAGAAGTTCGAGAAAAATATTTCTCGGATAGAAAAGGTCTCGGAAATATTTTTCCTACTCAGAGCAAGCCTCTAGAAATTCGAGAAAAATATTTCCCGGATAGAAAAGGTCTCAGAAATATTTTTCCTAATCAGGACAAGCCTCTAGAAATTCGAGAAAAATATTTCCCGGATAGAAAAGGTCTCGGAAATATTTTTCGTACTCAGAGCAAGCCTCTAGAAATTCGAGAAAAATATTCCCCGGATAGAAAAGGTCTCGGAAATATTTTTCCTACTCAGAGCAAGCCTCTAGAAATTCGAAAAAAAATATTTCCCGGATAGAAAAGGTCTCGGAAATATTTTTCCTACTCAGAGCAAGCCTCTAGAAATTCGAGAAAAATATTTCCAGGATAGAAAAGGTTTCAGAAATATTTTTCCTACTCAAAGCAAGCCTCTAAAAATTCGAGAAAAATATTTCCCGGGCGGAAAAGGTCTCGGAAATATTTTTCCTACTAAGAACAAGCGTTTACAAGTTCGAGAAAAATATTTCTCGGATAGAAAAGGTCTCGGAAATATTTTTCCTACTCAGAGCAAGCCTCTAGAAATTCGAGAAAAATATTTCCCGGATCGAAAAGGCCGCGAAAATATTTTTCCTACTCAGAACAAGCCTCTAGAAATTCGAGAAAAATATTTCCCGGATAGAAAAGGTCTCGGAAATATTTTTCCTACTCAGAGCAAGCCTCTAGAAATTCCAGAAAAATATTTCCCGGGCGGAAAAGGTCTCGGAAATATTTTTCCTACTAAGAACAAGCGTTTAGAAGTTCGAGAAAAATATTTCTCGGATAGAAAAGGTCTCGGAAATATTTTTCCTACTCAGAGCAAGCCTCTAGAAATTCGAGAAAAATATTTCCCGGATAAAAAAGGTTCCAGAAATATTTTTCCTACTCAGAGCAAGCCTTTAGAAATTCGAGAAAAATATTTCCCGGATAGAAAAGGTCTCGGAAATATTTTTCCTACTCAGAACAAGCCTCTAGAAATTCGAGAAAAATATTTCCCGGATAGAAAAGGTCTCGGAAATATTTTTCCTACTCAGAGCAAGCCTCTAGAAATTCCAGAAAAATATTTCCCGGATAGAAAAGGTCTCGGAAATATTTTTCCTACTCAGAGCAAGCCTCTAGAAATTCGAGAAAAATATTTCCCGGATAGAAAAGCCCTCGGAAATATTTTTCCTACTCAGAGCAAGCCTTTAGAAATTCGAAAAAAATATTCCCCGGGATAGAAAAGCCCTCGGAAATATTTTTCCTACTCAGAGCAAGCCTCTAGAAATTCGAGAAAAATATTTCCCGGATAGAAAAGGTCTCGGAAATATTTTTCCTACTCAGAGCAAGCCTTTAAAAATTCGAGAAAAATATTTCCCGGATAAAAAAGGTTTCAGAAATATTTTTCTTACTCAGAGCAAGCCTCTAGAAATTCGAGAAAAATATTTCCCGGATAAAAAAGGTTTCAGAAATATTTTTCCTACTCAGAGCATGCCTCTAGAAATTCGTGAAAAATATTTCCCGGATAGAAAAGGTCTCGGAAATATTTTTCCTACTCAGAGCAAGCCTCTAGAAATTCGTGAAAAATATTTCCCGGATAGAAAAGGTCTCGGAAATATTTTTCCTACTCAGAGCAAGCCTCTAGAAATTCGAGAAAAATATTTCCGGGATAGAAAAGGTCTCGGAAATATTTTTCCTACTCAGAGTAAGCCCCTAGAAATTCGAGAAAAATATTTCCCGGATAGAAAATGTCTCGGAAATATTTTTCCTACTCAGAGCCAGCCTCTAGAAATTCGAGAAAAATATTTCCCGGATAGAAAAGGTCTCAGAAATATTTTTCCTACTCAGAGCCAGCCTCTAGAAATTCGAGAAAAATATTTCCCGGATAGAAAAGGTCTCGGAAATATTTTTCCTACTCAGAGCAAGCCTCTAGAAATTCGAGCAAAATATTTCCCGGGTGGAAAAGATCTCGTAAATATTTTTTCTATTAAGAACAAACCTCTAAAAATTCGAAAAAAATATTTTCCGGGTGGAAAAGATCTCGGAAATATTTTTCCTACTTAGAACAAGCCTCTAGAAATTCGAGAAAAATATTTCCCGGTTAGAAAAGGCCTCGGAAATATTTTTCCTACTCAGAGCAAGCCTCTAAAAATTCGAGAAAAATATTTCCCGGATAGAAAAGGTCTCGGAAATATTTTTCCTACTCAGAACAAGCCTCTAGAAATTCGAGAAAAATATTTCCCGGGGGGAAAAGGTCTCGCAAATATTTTTTCTATTAAGAACAAACCTCTAAAAATTCGAAAAAAATATTTTCCGGGCGGAAAAGATCTCGAAAATATTTTTCCTGCTCAAAACAAGCCTTTAGAAATTCGAGAAAAATATTTCTCGGATAGAAAAGGTCTCGGAAATATTTTTCCTACTCAGAGCAAGCCTTTAGAAATTCGAGAAAAATATTTCCCGGATAGAAAAGGTCTCGGAAATATTTTTCCTAATCAGAACAAGCCTCTAGAAATTCGAGAAAAATATTTCCCGGATAGAAAAGGTCTCGGAAATATTTTTCCTACTCAGAGCAAGCCTCTAGAAATTCGAAAAAAATATTTCCCGGATCGAAAAGGCCGCGAAAATATTTTTCTTACTAAGAAAAAGGTTCTAAAAATTCGAGAAAAATATTTCCCGGGTGGAAAGTGTCTGGGAAATATTTTTCCTACTAAGAACAAGCCTTTAGAAATTCGAAAAAAATATTTCCCGGATAGAAAAGGTCTCGGAAATATTTTTCCTACTCAGAGCAAGCCTTTAGAAATTCGAGAAAAATATTTCCCGGATAGAAAAGGTCTCGGAAATATTTTTCCTAATCAGGACAAGCCTCTAGAAATTCGAGAAAAATATTTCCCGGTTAGAAAAGGCCTCGGAAATATTTTTCCTACTCAGAGCAAGCCTCTAGAAATTCGAGAAAAATATTTCCCGGATAGAAAAGGTCTCGGAAATATTTTTCCTACTCAGAACAAGCCTCTAGAAATTCGAGCAAAATATTTCCCGGGGGGAAAAGGTCTCGCAAATATTTTTTCTATTAAGAACAAACCTCTAAAAATTCGAAAAAAATATTTTCCGGGCGGAAAAGATCTCGAAAATATTTTTCCTGCTCAAAACAAGCCTTTAGAAATTCGAGAAAAATATTTCTCGGATAGAAAAGGTCTCGGAAATATTTTTCCTACTCAGAGCAAGCCTCTAGAAATTCGAGAAAAATATTTCCCGGATAGAAAAGGTCTCGGAAATATTTTTCCTACTCAGAGCAAGCCTCTAGAAATTCCAGAAAAATATTTCCCGGGCGGAAAAGGTCTCGGAAATATTTTTCCTACTAAGAACAAGCGTTTAGAAGTTCGAGAAAAATATTTCCCGGATAGAAAAGGTCTCGGAAATATTTTTCCTACTCAGAGCAAGCCTCTAGAAATTCGAGAAAAATATTTCCCGGATAAAAAAGGTTCCAGAAATATTTTTCCTACTCAGAGCAAGCCTTTAGAAATTCGAGAAAAATATTTCCCGGATAGAAAAGGTCTCGGAAATATTTTTCCTACTCAGAACAAGCCTCTAGAAATTCGAGAAAAATATTTCCCGGATAGAAAAGGTCTCGGAAATATTTTTCCTACTCAGAGCAAGCCTCTAGAAATTCCAGAAAAATATTTCCCCGATAGAAAAGGTCTCGGAAATATTTTTCCTACTCAAAGCAGGCCTCTAGAAATTCGAGAAAAATATTTCCCGGATAGAAAAGGTCTCGGAAATATTTTTCCTACTAAGAAAAAGCTTCTAAAAATTCGAGAAAAATATTTCCCGGTTAGAAGAAGTCTCGAAAATATTTTTCCTGCTCAGAACAAGCCTCTAGAAATTCGAGAAAAATATTTCCCGGATAGAAAAGGTCTCGGAAATATTTTTCCTACTCAGAGCAAGCCTCTAGAAATTCGAGAAAAATATTTCCCGGACAGAAAAGCCCTCGGAAATATTTTTCCTACTCAGAGCAAGCCTTTAGAAATTCGAAAAAAATATTCCCCGGGATAGAAAAGCCCTCGGAAATATTTTTCCTACTCAGAGCAAGCCTCTAGAAATTCGAGAAAAATATTTCCCGGATAGAAAAGGTCTCGGAAATATTTTTCCTACTCAGAGCAAGCCTTTAAAAATTCGAGAAAAATATTTCCCGGATAAAAAAGGTTTCAGAAATATTTTTCTAACTCAGAGCAAGCCTCTAGAAATTCGAGAAAAATATTTCCCGGATAAAAAAGGTTTCAGAAATATTTTTCCTACTCAGAGCATGCCTCTAGAAATTCGTGAAAAATATTTCCCGGATAGAAAAGGTCTCGGAAATATTTTTCCTACTCAGAGCAAGCCTCTAGAAATTCGTGAAAAATATTTCCCGGATAGAAAAGGTCTCGGAAATATTTTTCCTACTCAGAGCAAGCCTCTAGAAATTCGAGAAAAATATTTCCGGGATAGAAAAGGTCTCGGAAATATTTTTCCTACTCAGAGTAAGCCTCTAGAAATTCGAGAAAAATATTTCCCGGATAGAAAATGTCTCGGAAATATTTTTCCTACTCAGAGCCAGCCTCTAGAAATTCGAGAAAAATATTTCCCGGATAGAAAAGGTCTCAGAAATATTTTTCCTACTCAGAGCCAGCCTCTAGAAATTCGAGAAAAATATTTCCCGGATAGAAAAGGTCTCGGAAATATTTTTCCTACTCAGAACAAGCCTCTAGAAATTCGAGCAAAATATTTCCCGGGGGGAAAAGGTCTCGCAAATATTTTTTCTATTAAGAACAAACCTCTAAAAATTCGAAAAAAATATTTTCCGGGCGGAAAAGATCTCGAAAATATTTTTCCTGCTCAAAACAAGCCTTTAGAAATTCGAGAAAAATATTTCTCGGATAGAAAAGGTCTCGGAAATATTTTTCCTACTCAGAGCAAGCCTTTAGAAATTCGAGAAAAATATTTCCCGGATAGAAAAGGTCTCGGAAATATTTTTCCTAATCAGAACAAGCCTCTAGAAATTCGAGAAAAATATTTCCCGGATAGAAAAGGTCTCGGAAATATTTTTCCTACTCAGAGCAAGCCTCTAGAAATTCGAAAAAAAATATTTCCCGGATCGAAAAGGCCGCGAAAATATTTTTCCTACTAAGAAAAAGGTTCTAAAAATTCGAGAAAAATATTTCCCGGGTGGAAAGTGTCTGGGAAATATTTTTCCTACTAAGAACAAGCCTTTAGAAATTCGAAAAAAATATTTCCCGGATAGAAAAGGTCTCGGAAATATTTTTCCTACTCAGAGCAAGCCTTTAGAAATTCGAGAAAAATATTTCCCGGATAGAAAAGGTCTCGGAAATATTTTTCCTACTCAGAACAAGCCTCTAGAAATTCGAGAAAAATATTTCCCGGTTAGAAAAGGCCTCGGAAATATTTTTCCTACTCAGAGCAAGCCTCTAGAAATTCGAGAAAAATATTTCCCGGATAGAAAAGGTCTCGGAAATATTTTTCCTACTCAGAACAAGCTTCTAAAAATTCGAGAAAAATATTTCCCGGTTAGAAGAAGTCTCGAAAATATTTTTCCTGCTCAGAACAAGCCTTTAGAAATTCGAGAAAAATATTTCCCGGATAAAAAAGGTTTCAGAAATATTTTTCCTACTCAGAGCAAGCCTTTAGAAATTCGAAAAAAATATTCCCCGGATAGAAAAGCTCTCGGAAATATTTTTCCTACTCAGAGCAATCCTCCAGAAATTCGAGAAAAATATTTCCCGGATAGAAAAGGTCTCGGAAATATTTTTCCTACTCAGAGCAAGCCTTTAGAAATTCGAAAAAAATATTTCCCGGATAGAAAAGGTCTCGGAAATATTTTTCCTACTCAGAGCAAGCCTCTAGAAATTCGAGAAAAATATTTCCCGGAAAGAAAAGGTCTCGGAAATATTTTTCCTACTCAAAGCAAGCCTCTAGAAATTCGAGAAAAATATTTCCCGGATAGAAAAGGTCTCGGAAATATTTTTCCTACTCAGAGCAAGCCTCTAGAAATTCGAGAAAAATATTTCCCGGATAGAAAAGGTCTCGGAAATATTTTTCCTACTCAGAGCAAGCCTTTAAAAATTCGAGAAAAATATTTCCCGGATAGAAAAGGTCTCAGAAATATTTTTCCTAATCAGGATAAGCCTCTAGAAATTCGAGAAAAATATTTCCCGGATAGAAAAGGTCTCGGAAATATTTTTCCTACTCAGAACAAGCCTTTAGAAGTTCGAGAAAAATATTTCTCCGATAGAAAAGGTCTCGGAAATATTTTTCCTACTAAAAGCAAGCCTCTAGAAATTCGAGAAAAATATTTCCCGGATAGAAAAGGTCTCGGAAATATTTTTCCTACTCAGAGCAAGCCTTTAAAAATTCGAGAAAAATATTTCCCGGATAGAAAAGGTCTCAGAAATATTTTTCCTAATCAGGACAAGCCTCTAGAATTTCGAGAAAAATATTTCCCGGATAGAAAAGGTCTCGGAAATATTTTTCCTACTCAGAGCAAGCCTCTAGAAATTCGAGAAAAATATTTCCCGGATAGAAAAGGTCTCGGAAATATTTTTCCTACTCAGAGCAAGCCTCTAGAAATTCGAGAAAAATATTTCCCGGATAGAAAAGGTCTCAGAAATATTTTTCCTAATCAGGACAAGCCTCTAGAAATTCGAGAAAAATATTTCCCGGATAGAAAAGGTCTCGGAAATATTTTTCGTACTCAGAGCAAGCCTCTAGAAATTCGAGAAAAATATTCCCCGGATAGAAAAGGTCTCGGAAATATTTTTCCTACTCAGAGCAAGCCTGTAGAAATTCGAAAAAAATATTCCCCGGATAGAAAAGCCCTCGGAAATATTTTTCCTACTCAGAGCAAGCCTTTAAAAATTCGAGAAAAATATTTTCCGGATAAAAAAGGTTTCAGAAATATTTTTCTTACTCAGAGCAAGCCTCTAGAAATTCGAGAAAAATATTTCCCGGATAAAAAAGGTTTCAGAAATATTTTTCCTACTCAGAGCAAGCCTTTAGAAATTCGAAAAAAATATTCCCCGGATAGAAAAGCCCTCGGAAATATTTTTCCTACTCAGAGCAAGCCTCTAGAAATTCGAGAAAAATATTTCCCGGATAGAAAAGGTCTCGAAAATATTTTTCCTGCTCAGAACAAGACTTTAGAAGTTCGAGAAAAATATTTCTCGGATAGAAAAGGTCTCGAAAATACTTTTCTTACTCAGAGCAAGCCTCTAGAAATTCGAGAAAAATATTTCCCGGATAGAAAAGGTCTCGGAAATATTTTTCCTACTAAGAAAAAGCTTCTAAAAATTCGAGAAAAATATTTCCCGGTTAGAAGAAGTCTCGAAAATATTTTTCCTGCTCAGAACAAGCCTCTAGAAATTCGAGAAAAATATTTCCCGGATAGAAAAGGTCTCGGAAATATTTTTCCTACTCAGAGCAAGCCTCTAGAAATTCGAGAAAAATATTTCCAGGATAGAAAAGGTTTCAGAAATATTTTTCCTACTCAGAGCAAGCCTTTAGAAATTCGAAAAAAATATTCCCCGGATAGAAAAGCCCTCGGAAATATTTTTCCTACTCAGAGCAAGCCTCTAGAAATTCGAGAAAAATATTTCCCGGATAGAAAAGGTCTCGGAAATATTTTTCCTACTAAGAAAAAGCTTCTAAAAATTCGAGAAAAATATTTCCCGGGTGGAAAAGATCTCGGAAATATTTTTCCTACACAGAACAAGCCTCTAGAAATTTGAAAAAAATATTTCCCGGTTAGAAGAGGTCTCGAAAATATTTTTCCTACTCAGGACAAGCCTTTAGAAATTCGAAAAAAATATTTCCCGGATAGAACAGGTCTCGGAAATATTTTTCCTACTCAGAGCAAGCCTCTAGAAATTCGAAAAAAATATTTCCCGGATAGAAAAGGTCTCAGAAATATTTTTCCTACTCAGAGCAAGCCTCTAGAAATTCGAGAAAATTATTTCCCCGATAGAAAAGGTCTCGGAAATATTTTTCCTACTCAAAGCAAGCCTCTAGAAATTCGAGAAAAATATTTCCCGGATAGAAAAGGTCTCAGAAATATTTTTTCTAATCAGGACAAGCCTCTAGAAATTCGAGAAAAATATTTCCCGGATAGAAAAGGTCTCGGAAATATTTTTCCTACTCAGAGCAAGCCTCTAGAAATTCGAGAAAAATATTTCCGGGATAGAAAAGGTCTCGGAAATATTTTTCCTACTCAAAGCAAGCCTTTAAAAATTCGAGAAAAACATTTCCCGGATAAAAAAGGTTTCAGAAAGATTTTTCTTACTCAGAGCAAGCCTCTAGAAATTCGAGAAAAATATTTCCCGGATAGAAAAGGTCTCGGAAATATTTTTCCTACTCAGAACAAGCCTCTAGAAATTCCAGAAAAATATTTCCCGGATAGAAAAGGTCTCGGAAATATTTTTCCTACTCGGGCAAGCCTCTAGAAACTCGAGAAAAATATTTCCCGGATAGAAAAGGTCTCGGAAATATTTTTCCTACTCAGAGCAAGCGTTTAGAAATTCGAAAAAAATATTCCCCGGATAGAAAAGGTCTCGGAAATATTTTTCCTACTCAGAGCAAGCCTACAGAAATTCGAAAAAAAATATTTCCCAGGTAGAAAAGGTGTCGAAAATATTTTTCCTACTCAGAGCAAGCCTTTAGAAATTCGAAAAAAATATTTCCCGGATAGAAAAGGTCTCGGAAATATTTTTCCTACTCAGAGCAAGCCTCTAGAAATTCGAGAAAAATATTTCCAGGATAGAAAAGGTTCCAGAAATATTTTTCCTACTCAAAGCAAGCCTTTAGAAATTCGAAAAAAATATTCCCCGGATAGAAAAGGTCTCGGAAATATTTTTCCTACTAAGAGCAAGCCTCTAGAAATTCGAGAAAAATATTTCCCGGATAAAAACGGTCTCGAAAATATTTTTCCTGCTCAGAACAAGCCTTTAGAAATTCGAGAAAAATATTTCCCGGATAGAAAAGGTCTCGGAAATATTTTTCCTACTCAGAGCAAGCCTCTAGAAATTCGAGAAAAATATTTCCCGGATAGAAAAGGCCTCGGAAATATTTTTCCTACTAAGAAAAAGCCTTTCGAAATTCGAAAAAAATATTTCCCGGATAGAAAAGGTCTCGGAAATATTTTTCCTACTCAGAGCAAGCCTCTAGAAATTCGAGAAAAATATTTCCAGGATAGAAAAGATTTCAGAAATATTTTTCCTACTCAAAGCAAGCCTCTAAAAATTCGAGAAAAATATTTCCCGGGCGGAAAAGGTCTCGGAAATATTTTTCCTACTAAGAACAAGCGTTTACAAGTTCGAGAAAAATATTTCTCGGATAGAAAAGGTCTCGGAAATATTTTTCCTACTCAGAGCAAGCCTCTAGAAATTCGAGAAAAATATTTCCCGGATCGAAAAGGCCGCGAAAATATTTTTCCTACTCAGAACAAGCCTTTAGAAATTCGAGAAAAATATTTCCCGGATAGAAAAGGTCTCGGAAATATTTTTCCTACTCAGGCAAGCCTCTAGAAATTCGAGAAAAATATTTCCAGGATAGAAAAGGTTTCAGAAATATTTTTCCTACTCAAAGCAGGCCTCTAGAAATTCGAGAAAAATATTTCCCGGATAGAAAAGGTCTCGGAAATATTTTTCCTACTCAGAACAAGCCTCTAGAAATTCGAGAAAAATATTTCCCGGATAGAAAAGGTCTCGGAAATATTTTTCCTACTCAGGCAAGCCTCTAGAAATTCGAGAAAAATATTTCCAGGATAGAAAAGGTTTCAGAAATATTTTTCCTACTCAAAGCAGGCCTCTAGAAATTCGAGAAAAATATTTCCCGGATAGAAAAGGTCTCGGAAATATTTTTCCTACTAAGAAAAAGCTTCTAAAAATTCGAGAAAAATATTTCCCGGTTAGAAGAAGTCTCGAAAATATTTTTCCTGCTCAGAACAAGCCTCTAGAAATTCGAGAAAAATATTTCCCGGATAGAAAAGGTCTCGGAAATATTTTTCCTACTCAGAGCAAGCCTCTAGAAATTCGAGAAAAATATTTCCCGGATAGAAAAGCCCTCGGAAATATTTTTCCTACTCAGAGCAAGCCTTTAGAAATTCGAAAAAAATATTCCCCGGGATAGAAAAGCCCTCGGAAATATTTTTCCTACTCAGAGCAAGCCTCTAGAAATTCGAGAAAAATATTTCCCGGATAGAAAAGGTCTCGGAAATATTTTTCCTACTCAGAGCAAGCCTTTAAAAATTCGAGAAAAATATTTCCCGGATAAAAAAGGTTTCAGAAATATTTTTCTTACTCAGAGCAAGCCTCTAGAAATTCGAGAAAAATATTTCCCGGATAAAAAAGGTTTCAGAAATATTTTTCCTACTCAGAGCATGCCTCTAGAAATTCGTGAAAAATATTTCCCGGATAGAAAAGGTCTCGGAAATATTTTTCCTACTCAGAGCAAGCCTCTAGAAATTCGTGAAAAATATTTCCCGGATAGAAAAGGTCTCGGAAATATTTTTCCTACTCAGAGCAAGCCTCTAGAAATTCGAGAAAAATATTTCCGGGATAGAAAAGGTCTCGGAAATATTTTTCCTACTCAGAGTAAGCCTCTAGAAATTCGAGAAAAATATTTCCCGGATAGAAAATGTCTCGGAAATATTTTTCCTACTCAGAGCCAGCCTCTAGAAATTCGAGAAAAATATTTCCCGGATAGAAAAGGTCTCAGAAATATTTTTCCTACTCAGAGCCAGCCTCTAGAAATTCGAGAAAAATATTTCCCGGATAGAAAAGCCCTCGGAAATATTTTTCCTACTCAGAGCAAGCCTTTAGAAATTCGAAAAAAATATTCCCCGGGATAGAAAAGCCCTCGGAAATATTTTTCCTACTCAGAGCAAGCCTCTAGAAATTCGAGAAAAATATTTCCCGGATAGAAAAGGTCTCGGAAATATTTTTCCTACTCAGAGCAAGCCTTTAAAAATTCGAGAAAAATATTTCCCGGATAAAAAAGGTTTCAGAAATATTTTTCTTACTCAGAGCAAGCCTCTAGAAATTCGAGAAAAATATTTCCCGGATAAAAAAGGTTTCAGAAATATTTTTCCTACTCAGAGCATGCCTCTAGAAATTCGTGAAAAATATTTCCCGGATAGAAAAGGCCGCGAAAATATTTTTCTTACTAAGAAAAAGGTTCTAAAAATTCGAGAAAAATATTTCCCGGGTGGAAAGTGTCTGGGAAATATTTTTCCTACTAAGAACAAGCCTTTAGAAATTCGAAAAAAATATTTCCCGGATAGAAAAGGTCTCGGAAATATTTTTCCTACTCAGAGCAAGCCTTTAGAAATTCGAGAAAAATATTTCCCGGATAGAAAAGGTCTCGGAAATATTTTTCCTACTCAGAACAAGCCTCTAGAAATTCGAGAAAAATATTTCCCGGTTAGAAAAGGCCTCGGAAATATTTTTCCTACTCAGAGCAAGCCTCTAGAAATTCCAGAAAAATATTTCCCGGGCGGAAAAGGTCTCGGAAATATTTTTCCTACTAAGAACAAGCGTTTAGAAGTTCGAGAAAAATATTTCTCGGATAGAAAAGGTCTCGGAAATATTTTTCCTACTCAGAGCAAGCCTCTAGAAATTCGAGAAAAATATTTCCCGGATAAAAAAGGTTCCAGAAATATTTTTCCTACTCAGAGCAAGCCTTTAGAAATTCGAGAAAAATATTTCCCGGATAGAAAAGGTCTCGGAAATATTTTTCCTACTCAGAACAAGCCTCTAGAAATTCGAGAAAAATATTTCCCGGATAGAAAAGGTCTCGGAAATATTTTTCCTACTCAGAGCAAGCCTCTAGAAATTCCAGAAAAATATTTCCCGGATAGAAAAGGTCTCGGAAATATTTTTCCTACTCAAAGCAGGCCTCTAGAAATTCGAGAAAAATATTTCCCGGATAGAAAAGGTCTCGGAAATATTTTTCCTACTAAGAAAAAGCTTCTAAAAATTCGAGAAAAATATTTCCCGGTTAGAAGAAGTCTCGAAAATATTTTTCCTGCTCAGAACAAGCCTCTAGAAATTCGAGAAAAATATTTCCCGGATAGAAAAGGTCTCGGAAATATTTTTCCTACTCAGAGCAAGCCTCTAGAAATTCGAGAAAAATATTTCCCGGATAGAAAAGCCCTCGGAAATATTTTTCCTACTCAGAGCAAGCCTTTAGAAATTCGAAAAAAATATTCCCCGGGATAGAAAAGCCCTCGGAAATATTTTTCCTACTCAGAGCAAGCCTCTAGAAATTCGAGAAAAATATTTCCCGGATAGAAAAGGTCTCGGAAATATTTTTCCTACTCAGAGCAAGCCTTTAAAAATTCGAGAAAAATATTTCCCGGATAAAAAAGGTTTCAGAAATATTTTTCTTACTCAGAGCAAGCCTCTAGAAATTCGAGAAAAATATTTCCCGGATAAAAAAGGTTTCAGAAATATTTTTCCTACTCAGAGCATGCCTCTAGAAATTCGAGAAAAATATTTCCCGGATAGAAAAGGTCTCGGAAATATTTTTCCTACTCAGAGCAAGCCTCTAGAAATTCGTGAAAAATATTTCCCGGATAGAAAAGGTCTCGGAAATATTTTTCCTACTCAGAGCAAGCCTCTAGAAATTCGAGAAAAATATTTCCGGGATAGAAAAGGTCTCGGAAATATTTTTCCTACTCAGAGTAAGCCTCTAGAAATTCGAGAAAAATATTTCCCGGATAGAAAATGTCTCGGAAATATTTTTCCTACTCAGAGCCAGCCTCTAGAAATTCGAGAAAAATATTTCCCGGATAGAAAAGGTCTCAGAAATATTTTTCCTACTCAGAGCCAGCCTCTAGAAATTCGAGAAAAATATTTCCCGGATAGAAAAGGTCTCGGAAATATTTTTCCTACTCAGAGCAAGCCTCTAGAAATTCGAGCAAAATATTTCCCGGGTGGAAAAGATCTCGTAAATATTTTTTCTATTAAGAACAAACCTCTAAAAATTCGAAAAAAATATTTTCCGGGTGGAAAAGATCTCGGAAATATTTTTCCTACTTAGAACAAGCCTCTAGAAATTCGAGAAAAATATTTCCCGGTTAGAAAAGGCCTCGGAAATATTTTTCCTACTCAGAGCAAGCCTCTAAAAATTCGAGAAAAATATTTCCCGGATAGAAAAGGTCTCGGAAATATTTTTCCTACTCAGAACAAGCCTCTAGAAATTCGAGCAAAATATTTCCCGGGGGGAAAAGGTCTCGCAAATATTTTTTCTATTAAGAACAAACCTCTAAAAATTCGAAAAAAATATTTTCCGGGCGGAAAAGATCTCGAAAATATTTTTCCTGCTCAAAACAAGCCTTTAGAAATTCGAGAAAAATATTTCTCGGATAGAAAAGGTCTCGGAAATATTTTTCCTACTCAGAGCAAGCCTTTAGAAATTCGAGAAAAATATTTCCCGGATAGAAAAGGTCTCGGAAATATTTTTCCTAATCAGAACAAGCCTCTAGAAATTCGAGAAAAATATTTCCCGGATAGAAAAGGTCTCGGAAATATTTTTCCTACTCAGAGCAAGCCTCTAGAAATTCGAAAAAAATATTTCCCGGATCGAAAAGGCCGCGAAAATATTTTTCCTACTAAGAAAAAGGTTCTAAAAATTCGAGAAAAATATTTCCCGGGTGGAAAGTGTCTGGGAAATATTTTTCCTACTAAGAACAAGCCTTTAGAAATTCGAAAAAAATATTTCCCGGATAGAAAAGGTCTCGGAAATATTTTTCCTACTCAGAGCAAGCCTTTAGAAATTCGAGAAAAATATTTCCCGGATAGAAAAGGTCTCGGAAATATTTTTCCTACTCAGAACAAGCCTCTAGAAATTCGAGAAAAATATTTCCCGGTTAGAAAAGGCCTCGGAAATATTTTTCCTACTCAGAGCAAGCCTCTAGAAATTCGAGAAAAATATTTCCCGGATGGAAAAGGTCTCGGAAATATTTTTCCTACTCAGAACAAGCCTCTAGAAATTCGAGCAAAATATTTCCCGGGGGGAAAAGGTCTCGCAAATATTTTTTCTATTAAGAACAAACCTCTAAAAATTCGAAAAAAATATTTTCCGGGCGGAAAAGATCTCGAAAATATTTTTCCTGCTCAAAACAAGCCTTTAGAAATTCGAGAAAAATATTTCTCGGATAGAAAAGGTCTCGGAAATATTTTTCCTACTCAGAGCAAGCCTCTAGAAATTCGAGAAAAATATTTCCCGGATAAAAAAGGTTCCAGAAATATTTTTCCTACTCAGAGCAAGCCTTTAGAAATTCGAGAAAAATATTTCCCGGATAGAAAAGGTCTCGGAAATATTTTTCCTAATCAGAACAAGCCTTTAGAAATTCGAGAAAAATATTTCCCGGATAGAAAAGGTCTCGGAAATATTTTTCCTACTCAGAGCAAGCCTCTAGAAATTCGAAAAAAATATTTCCCGGATCGAAAAGGCCGCGAAAATATTTTTCCTACTAAGAAAAAGGTTCTAAAAATTCGAGAAAAATATTTCCCGGGTGGAAAGTGTCTGGGAAATATTTTTCCTACTAAGAACAAGCCTTTAGAAATTCGAAAAAAATATTTCCCGGATAGAAAAGGTCTCGGAAATATTTTTCCTACTCAGAGCAAGCCTCTAGAAATTCGAGAAAAATATTTCCAGGATAGAAAAGGTTTCAGAAATATTTTTCCTACTCAAAGCAAGCCTTTAGAAATTCGAAAAAAATATTCCCCGGATAGAAAAGCCCTCGGAAATATTTTTCCTACTCAGAGCAAGCCTCTAGAAATTCGAGAAAAATATTTCCCGGATAGAAAAGGTCTCGGAAATATTTTTCCTACTCAGAGCAAGCCTCTAGAAATTCGAAAAAAATATTTCCCGGATCGAAAAGGCCGCGAAAATATTTTTCCTACTAAGAAAAAGGTTCTAAAAATTCGAGAAAAATATTTCCCGGGTGGAAAGTGTCTGGGAAATATTTTTCCTACTAAGAACAAGCCTTTAGAAATTCGAAAAAAATATTTCCCGGATAGAAAAGGTCTCGGAAATATTTTTCCTACTCAGAGCAAGCCTCTAGAAATTCGAGAAAAATATTTCCAGGATAGAAAAGGTTTCAGAAATATTTTTCCTACTCAAAGCAGGCCTTTAAAAATTCGAAAAAAATATTCCCCGGATAGAAAAGCCCTCGGAAATATTTTTCCTACTCAGAGCAAGCCTCTAGAAATTCGAGAAAAATATTTCCCGGATAGAAAAGGTCTCGAAAATATTTTTCCTGCTCAGAACAAGCCTTTAGAAATTCGAGAAAAATATTTCCCGGATAGAAAAGGTCTCGGAAATATTTTTCCTACTCAGAGCAAGCCTCTAGAAATTCGAGAAAAATATTTCCCGGATAGAAAAGGTCTCGGAAATATTTTTCCTACTAAGAAAAAGCCTCTAAAAATTCGAGAAAAATATTTTCCGGGCGGAAAAGGTCTCGGAAATATTTTTCCTACTAAGAACAAGCGTTTAGAAGTTCGAGAAAATTATTTCTCGGATAGAAAAGGTCTCGGAAATATTTTTTCTACTCAGAGCAAGCCTCTAGAAATTCGAGAAAAATATTTCCCGGATAAAAAAGGTTCCAGAAATATTTTTCCTACTCAGAGCAAGCTTTTAGAAATTCGAGAAAAATATTTCCCGGATAGAAAAGGTCTCGGAAATATTTTTCCTACTCAGAACAAGCCTCTAGAAATTCGAGAAAAATATTTCCCGGATAGAAAAGGTCTCGGAAATATTTTTCCTACTCAGAGCAAGCCTCTAGAAATTCCAGAAAAATATTTCCCGGATAGAAAAGGTCTCGGAAATATTTTTCCTACTCAGGCAAGCCTCTAGAAACTCGAGAAAAATATTTCCCGGATAGAAAAGGTCTCGGAAATATTTTTCCTACTCAGAGCAAGCGTTTAGAAATTCGAAAAAAATATTCCCCGGATAGAAAAGGTCTCGGAAATATTTTTCCTACTCAGAGCAAGCCTCTAGAAATTCGAGAAAAATATTTCACGGATAGAAAAGGTCTCGGAAATATTTTTCCTACTCAGAGCAAGCCTACAGAAATTCGAAAAAAAATATTTCCCAGATAGAAAAGGTCTCGAAAATATTTTTCCTACTCAGAGCAAGCCTTTAGAAATTCGAAAAAAATATTTCCCAGATCGAAAAGGCCGCGAAAATATTTTTCCTACTAAGAAAAAGGTTCTAAAAATTCGAGAAAAATATTTCCCGGGTGGAAAGTGTCTGGGAAATATTTTTCCTACTAAGAACAAGCCTTTAGAAATTCGAAAAAAATATTTCCCGGATAGAAAAGGTCTCGGAAATATTTTTCCTACTCAGAGCAAGCCTCTAGAAATTCGAGAAAAATATTTCCAGGATAGAAAAGGTTTCAGAAATATTTTTCCTACTCAGAGCAAGCCTTTAGAAATTCGAGAAAAATATTTCCCGGATAGAAAAGGTCTCGGAAATATTTTTCCTACTCAGAACAAGCCTCTAGAAATTCGAGAAAAATATTTCCCGGATAGAAAAGGTCTCGGAAATATTTTTCCTACTCAGAGCAAGCCTCTAGAAATTCCAGAAAAATATTTCCCGGATAGAAAAGGTCTCGGAAATATTTTTCCTACTCAGAGCAAGCCTCTAGAAATTCCAGAAAAATATTTCCCGGATAGAAAAGGTCTCGGAAATATTTTTCCTACTCAGAGCAAGCGTTTAGAAATTCGAAAAAAATATTCCCCGGATAGAAAAGGGCTCGGAAATATTTTTCCTACTCAGAGCAAGCCTCTAGAAATTCGAGAAAAATATTTCACGGATAGAAAAGGTCTCGAAAATATTTTTCCTACTCAGAGCAAGCCTTTAGAAATTCGAAAAAAATATTTCCCGGATCGAAAAGGCCGCGAAAATATTTTTCCTACTAAGAAAAAGGTTCTAAAAATTCGAGAAAAATATTTCCCGGGTGGAAAGTGTCTGGGAAATATTTTTCCTACTAAGAACAAGCCTTTAGAAATTCGAAAAAAATATTTCCCGGATAGAAAAGGTCTCGGAAATATTTTTCCTACTCAGAGCAAGCCTCTAGAAATTCCAGAAAAATATTTCCCGGATAGAAAAGGTCTCGGAAATATTTTTCCTACTCAGAGCAAGCCTCTAGAAATTCCAGAAAAATATTTCCCGGATAGAAAAGGTCTCGGAAATATTTTTCCTACTCAGAGCAAGCGTTTAGAAATTCGAAAAAAATATTCCCCGGATAGAAAAGGGCTCGGAAATATTTTTCCTACTCAGAGCAAGCCTCTAGAAATTCGAGAAAAATATTTCACGGATAGAAAAGGTCTCGAAAATATTTTTCCTACTCAGAGCAAGCCTTTAGAAATTCGAAAAAAATATTTCCCGGATCGAAAAGGCCGCGAAAATATTTTTCCTACTAAGAAAAAGGTTCTAAAAATTCGAGAAAAATATTTCCCGGGTGGAAAGTGTCTGGGAAATATTTTTCCTACTAAGAACAAGCCTTTAGAAATTCGAAAAAAATATTTCCCGGATAGAAAAGGTCTCGGAAATATTTTTCCTACTCAGAGCAAGCCTCTAGAAATTCGAGAAAAATATTTCCAGGATAGAAAAGGTTTCAGAAATATTTTTCCTACTCAAAGCAAGCCTTTAGAAATTCGAAAAAAATATTTCCCGGATAGAAAGGCCCACGGAAATATTTTTTTCTACTCAGAGCAAGCCTCTAGAAATTCGAGAAAAATATTTCCCGGATAGAAAAGGTCTCGAAAATATTTTTCCTGCTCAGAACAAGTCTTTAGAAATTCGAGAAAAATATTTCCCGGATAGAAAAGGTCTCGGAAATATTTTTCCTACTCAGAGCAAACCTCTAGAAATTCGAGAAAAATATTTCCCGGATAGAAAACGTCTCGGAAATATTTTTCCTACTCAGAGCAAGCCTCTAGAAATTCGAGAAAAATATTTCCCGGATAGAAAAGGTCTCGGAAATATTTTTCCTACTCAGAGCAAGCCTCTAGAAATTCCAGAAAAATATTTCCCGGATAGAAAAGGTCTCGGAAATATTTTTCCTACTGAGAACAAGCGTTTAGAAGTTCGAGAAAAATATTTCCCGGATAGAAAAGGTCTCGGAAATATTTTTCCTACTCAGAGCAAGCCTCTAGAAGTTCGAGAAAAATATTTCCCGGATAGAAAAGGTCTCGGAAATATTTTTCCTACTGAGAACAAGCGTTTAGAAGTTCGAGAAAAATATTTCCCGGATAGAAAAGGTCTCGGAAATATTTTTCCTACTCAGAGCAAGCCTCTAGAAGTTCGAGAAAAATATTTCCCGGATAGAAAAGGTCTCGGAAATATTTTTCCTACTCAGGCAAGCCTCTAGAAACTCGAGAAAAATATTTCCCGGATAGAAAAGGTCTCGGAAATATTTTTCCTACTCAGAGCAAGCGTTTAGAAATTCGAAAAAAATATTCCCCGGATAGAAAAGGTCTCGGAAATATTTTTCCTACTCAGAGCAAGCCTCTAGAAATTCGAGAAAAATATTTCACGGATAGAAAAGGTCTCGGAAATATTTTTCCTACTCAGAGCAAGCCTACAGAAATTCGAAAAAAAATATTTCCCAGATAGAAAAGGTCTCGAAAATATTTTTCCTACTCAGAGCAAGCCTTTAGAAATTCGAAAAAAATATTTCCCAGATCGAAAAGGCCGCGAAAATATTTTTCCTACTAAGAAAAAGGTTCTAAAAATTCGAGAAAAATATTTCCCGGCTGGAAAGTGTCTGGGAAATATTTTTCCTACTAAGAACAAGCCTTTAGAAATTCGAAAAAAATATTTCCCGGATAGAAAAGGTCTCGGAAATATTTTTCCTACTCAGAGCAAGCCTCTAGAAATTCGAGAAAAATATTTCCAGGATAGAAAAGGTTTCAGAAATATTTTTCCTACTCAGAGCAAGCCTTTAGAAATTCGAGAAAAATATTTCCCGGATAGAAAAGGTCTCGGAAATATTTTTCCTACTCAGAACAAGCCTCTAGAAATTCGAGAAAAATATTTCCCGGATAGAAAAGGTCTCGGAAATATTTTTCCTACTCAGAGCAAGCCTCTAGAAATTCCAGAAAAATATTTCCCGGATAGAAAAGGTCTCGGAAATATTTTTCCTACTCAGAGCAAGCCTCTAGAAATTCCAGAAAAATATTTCCCGGATAGAAAAGGTCTCGGAAATATTTTTCCTACTCAGAGCAAGCGTTTAGAAATTCGAAAAAAATATTCCCCGGATAGAAAAGGGCTCGGAAATATTTTTCCTACTCAGAGCAAGCCTCTAGAAATTCGAGAAAAATATTTCACGGATAGAAAAGGTCTCGAAAATATTTTTCCTACTCAGAGCAAGCCTTTAGAAATTCGAAAAAAATATTTCCCGGATCGAAAAGGCCGCGAAAATATTTTTCCTACTAAGAAAAAGGTTCTAAAAATTCGAGAAAAATATTTCCCGGGTGGAAAGTGTCTGGGAAATATTTTTCCTACTAAGAACAAGCCTTTAGAAATTCGAAAAAAATATTTCCCGGATAGAAAAGGTCTCGGAAATATTTTTCCTACTCAGAGCAAGCCTCTAGAAATTCCAGAAAAATATTTCCCGGATAGAAAAGGTCTCGGAAATATTTTTCCTACTCAGAGCAAGCCTCTAGAAATTCCAGAAAAATATTTCCCGGATAGAAAAGGTCTCGGAAATATTTTTCCTACTCAGAGCAAGCGTTTAGAAATTCGAAAAAAATATTCCCCGGATAGAAAAGGGCTCGGAAATATTTTTCCTACTCAGAGCAAGCCTCTAGAAATTCGAGAAAAATATTTCACGGATAGAAAAGGTCTCGAAAATATTTTTCCTACTCAGAGCAAGCCTTTAGAAATTCGAAAAAAATATTTCCCGGATCGAAAAGGCCGCGAAAATATTTTTCCTACTAAGAAAAAGGTTCTAAAAATTCGAGAAAAATATTTCCCGGGTGGAAAGTGTCTGGGAAATATTTTTCCTACTCAGAG
The DNA here is from genome assembly GCA_964034945.1 of Chrysopilus asiliformis. Lineage (NCBI taxonomy): Eukaryota > Metazoa > Arthropoda > Insecta > Diptera > Rhagionidae > Chrysopilus > Chrysopilus asiliformis. The sequence goes on along the minus strand of OZ035963.1, from coordinate 53,737,261 downwards.
CAAGCCTTTAGAAATTCGAAAAAAATATTTCCCGGATAGAACAGGTCTCGGAAATATTTTTCCTACTCAGAGCAAGCCTCTAGAAATTCGAGAAAAATATTTCCCGGATAGAAAAGGTCTCGGAAATATTTTTCCTATTAAGAACAAGCCTCTAGAAATCCGAAAAAAATATTTGCCGGATCGAAAAGGCCTCGAAAATATTTTTCCTACTCCGAGCAAGCCTTTCAAACTTCAAAAAAAATATTTCCCGGGTGAAAAGTGTCTGGAAAATATTTTTCCTACTAAGAACAAGCCTCTAAAAATTTGAAAAAAATATTTCCCGGATAGAAAAGGTCTCGGAAATATTTTTCCTACTCAGAGCCAGCCTCTAGAAATTCGAGAAAAATATTTCCCGGATCGAAAAGGTCTCGGAAATATTTTTCCTACTAAGAACAAGCCTCGAAAAATTCGAAAAAAATATTTTCTGGGTGGAAAAGGTCTCGGAAATATTTTTCGTTGTAAGAAAAAGCCTCTAAAAACACGAAAAAAAGATTTTCCGGATAAACAAGGATGCGGAACTATTTTTCCTGCTCAGAAATAGTCTCTAAAAATTGTATTCCCAGAAAACCAGAGTTTTCTAAGAGACATTCGTAGAATTTTTCGTGAAATAGTGTCATTCAAAACGATAAAAATCGGAATATTTTGTCAAGTTGTAGGGGATTTCCTTTTTTCGGCAAAGGAAAATCACTTTCCATCCAAGAAGTCGATAATTCACACTATTAGCAATAAAAAATAAATGATGGTTTCACTTACTACAGAGAAATAATTCCTTACGTCTAAAAAAAAACACACTAAAAGTAATTTCTTGTAACTCACACACAAACACTCGCGAAAAAAAACTGATCAAATTTCCCGGTAAAAAAAGAATCAAGAAAAAATTGTGATCGCTTCTTCCGGCGACGCCGCTAACTTTCATAGAAAGATCTACCGGAGTTTGGAATGATTCCGTTCGAAGAGGATTTCGTTGTCAATTCGGCATTTCGATACTATCCGATTAGATAAAAATAATTGCCGATATTTTTCGCGTTTACTTGAAATATTTTAAGCTAAAAGTTTTGTCGATAAACCGCACTAATGATTAAAATAATTTTTTTAGACAATGGCGTCGCTGAATGATTTACAAAATGAAGAATCGTCCTTCTCAAACTCACTGGAAGTTCTCTCTGTCAGCCATTCCAACGGTGAGTGGCGAAAACCGCCTCTATGTGAAGGCGGTTGGGACATTTTTGCGGACATGGTGCAGAGGAGTGTGGCGATTGGATTTTTTGTTTGAAATTTTTCATAGGCGCGAAATTTCAAATCGTTTTTTATTCGCAACAAATATTTTGGATTTTATTATGAAAGTTTCTAACTGAAAAGTATTTTTCGACCTTCTAATGGTATTTCATTCGTCTAAAAGGATTTTTTTTACTAGTTTTTAGAATTTGTTAAAGCAAACAAAACACTTTTTTCCATCACCTATGGTAACATTTAGTACTAATTAAATTTTTCCCACATTTTCACATAAATTTTGGCCGTAAACAAGATTTTTCTACATAAAAATATATTTTCCACACTTTTTCAATGGAAATTTTATTAAATCACCTGAAAAATTTTTCCGGGAGGAAAAGTTCTCGAAAATGTTTTTCCTATTAAGAACAAGCCTCTAGAAATTCGAGAAAAATATTTCCCGGATAGAAGAGGTCTCGGAAATATTTTTCCTACTAAGAACAAGCAAATAAAAATTCCATAAAAGTATTCCTCGGGTGGAAAAGGTCTTGGAAATATTTTTCCTACTCAGAACAAGCCTTTAGAAATTCGAAAAAAATATTTCCCGGATAGAAAAGGTCTCGGAAATATTTTTCCTACTAAGAACAAGCAAATAAAAATTCCAGAAAAGTATTCCTCGGGTGGAAAAGGTCTTGGAAATATTTTTCTTACTCAGAACAAGCTTTTAGAAGTTCGAGAAAAATATTTCCCGGATAGAAAAGGCTCGGAAATATTTTTCCTACTAAGAACAAGCCTCTAAAAATATCTACAATTAAACCAAAATTGTAGAACTTAATTCTAAATTGAACCAAAAATAAATCTAGCCATGCTATTGGATTAAAATTTTGCATTGGATTAGATATAGGTCCAGCGTAATCCAATTTTGATTGGAATTTACTCCAAGATTTTTTACCGTGTGCCTTTTTACTGGGCTCCCAGTAAAATCTGGTTTAGAATGTTGTGAGGGCAGCATTTTTGAGAAGATTTCTGATGGACAAATGTCATTTTAATGGCAGGCCATGAAAATAGGCGGAATTTATGTCTATTCAAGACTTAAAATTAAGGATTTTTACTCTTTATAATAACAATTCGAAATTAAACATTTTTATTGTCTCTAAAAAAACATTGTACATAAAATTACCATTTTCCTATCTGCAAACACTTTAAACGCAGTTCTCGAACCTCTTGAAAGAAAAATAGTTTTTAATAAAACACAATTCGACAAAACCAAAAATTCGTATTCATTACACCATGACAAAACGATATGTCCTCAATTTTATTTAAAAATATTTAAATTCTATTTGAATTTGAATGAATTACAAATTAACACCCCGCTAGCTCAATTGAGATGACATTGACATTTTATTAATATCCAATTCACTATGAAAACAAAAATGAAAAACCAAAAAAAATCGTAGAGTAATCTCGGTAACCTTCCAAGGTCGGCCAACAATGAAAAGTTTTTAGGCAGAAAGCAGTACTTAAACTACAAAAAAAACTATCATTTCCATGCATCACACTCAATTACATAATTTCCACACTAAATTCGGCGTATTCGAGAATGTTTTATCGCTAAATGGTAAAGACCTCGATGGGAAAATTTACCGATTGCGGCGTTTGGAAAATTGTTGGTTGGTTTTTCAGGAGGGAAAATTTCAAATTCAACTACGGATGTGGTGTTATTGTTAAGAAATCCCGCCCGCCCCCCGCACCGATGAAATTTTAGGTTCACTACTTGTGTCTACGACCCCATCTCCCAAAAACGGGGCTAAAGGTTCTTCACAGCCGCCCCCACACAGGGAACAAAGGTGAAAATAACAATATAGCTGAAGAAATCACCTGTGCAGCATAGCTCGTGCTTGCAATTACCGATCATGTAGTGGCGTATGCTCAGTTAGATCCGTTAATTGACGACATTTTGAATGAGAATTCCACAAATGTGAATGACAACAGACATAAAACGTCATAATGCGGTAATATACCTAATTTTATTTCAGTTTTTCGTGTAGACATAGTAAATATGGATGCTGCCACCCAACGCAATTCATTGCTACTGGTAACCTCTTCACACCGACATGATCTCGAACAATAAGTGCAACCCCCATACTCTCCGCAACCAGTACTTTGACGATTAATGCGAGTTTAGCGTTTACCCAATTTGACAAACGGTGACAAATCTTACTTCATATAAATCCAGGACGATAGATGGTTTGATAGTCAGTTACAATTCGCTATTCGAGAAAAACACATCGGGAAATTCGAGTCAAGATGAAAGTTACGCAGATATTTTGTTTATTAATCATTTGTGGTGCATTTATTGGATTAAGTTATGGGATTACGCAGAATTCGACCCCGAAGCCTTTCGCTCGGCCAAATGATGTTCTTTCGAAGCGGGATATAAAATTGGAGGAAAGTCAGTCGAAGAGTTTTGAACCATCACCGGAGTTTTATAGGTTAGTCACGAGTTAAAGGATAATGTGGCATTTTTGTGATGCAGTGCAAAATAAGGATAAATTCTAACATTTTTTTTAAAAATCTCTCGGCTCGGCGCAAAGTTAAACGCCAATTCTCGAAAGTTTATTTCAAATATCCTAATTTTGAAAAAAAAAACAAAAAGAAAAAAAATAGTGATGTTTAAATTTTTTAAAAATTTATCCCAAATTTATCAGCCTGAGCTGTGCTTCGGCATTAAAGGGTATCCCCCCTAAGCTCTAGCTGAAATTATAAAAACACTGTTAGAGTGGGTGAAAAGTTTCCTTAGGGGACAGTGGCCCAAACTTTTTGCTCCAACGGCTCTGCAGAAAGATGAAGAGGGGTTTGTCAGACAAGGGGGCGGGATATATTGCACACATATTGGATTGTCATCTGAGTTTCGTATATGGGCAGTGAATAGGATGAGTGGAAGTGGGTCCAAATTAGATTACAAGATTTGACCCTGACAGACAAACAAACAAAGAAACAGAGAAACAAATAAAGAAACAAAAAATTTTTTTTTTTAAATCAATAGATGCTCGTTTAATCAACGATATAACTTCAGGGTTCAAGACGTCAAGATTTTTGAAGGTCCTTGAAGATAAATCCGCTGAAAATTGATCTTCAAAATTTCCATCTGCGAAACAGTCCATAAATTTTTGGTCGTCGAAAGAAGTTTTAAGATGATGGGAGAGGGGGTCAAACTTTATAGTGACGCCACTGTCTTCGACATAACTTCGTAGCATAAAAAATGCTTTAAACCAGGGGTGTCCAAACTTTTAGCTTTCCTGGGGCAGATTGGGAGAAGACGAGTTATATTGTTGTTGTTAGTATAAAATATACTAACCCTAAAGATAGCTGATTAGTAAAAAACGTAGAATATTTACATACTTAGTTAACAATTTTAAGTACTTTAAACTTCATTAATTCATAAAGTTTGTAAATACAGTAGAATCCCAATAATTCGTACCCCGATAATTCGTATATCCCGCTAATTCGTATGAATTTGCTAGTCCCTTGAAATACGAATTATCGGGATTCTACTGTATATCCGTTTTGGTTGGGCCACATTCAAACACGTCCTGGGCGACCGCGAGTTGTACAAGTCTGCTTTAAACTTTTTCAATTAAATGTTTATAAGTCTTTACGGCTGCATTGCTTACCACTTCTTTACGACCCAGTTTGCTCCGCAAGAATAAATTGAAATTAAAAGTGAAAAATTATAAGAAAAAACCCTCTAAAAACCACGGAAGCGAATTAAAATTGTGAGTTACGTTCAAGTGAGCGTAAATATGAAATTTGAATTTGTTTATTGGATGCACTTTTTCTTAGTGAGATAATGTATTTTTTCAACATTTTTATTAGAAAGTTCATGGTGCAAAATTTGAATTCAACAGAAATATGTTTTTAACAGTGGTTTAAAAATGATTTTAAAAAAAAAATTAAGAGAAGACACTTTGATTTCGAAGTATGGTGGAACCGGTATAAGCCGGACTCGCACGGGCCACGAAAATTGTCTGGTTAAAACTAGTGTCTGATTTTTCCAGGGTCAGGTTTAGATGGGTTTTACTCAGGGTTGTTATTTTCGCCGATTCAAAAAATACCCATTGGGCCGACCAAACAAAACCCAAAAAAACCCAATAAAGCCCACAATAAAGCCCAAAAAAAAAGCCCTGTGGGTTGGGCTTTTAAAAAAACCCCGGGTTTTCACAACCCTGGTTTTACTGTACAAATCCGGTCGAATATGATGTCAATTTGAACTTATTTTGAAAAACAAAATTTTTTTAAGTTATAATTATGAGGGAATACTCTAAATACAAGGCTGTTCCAATGTTTAGTTGATGCGAAAAAAAATCCCGTTAAATAAAATACACCAAGCTAATATTTGCATTTTTGGATCCTTGTCCCCCTCGTCACACTTTTTGGCGTTATTTTGTCACTTGCGACCATTAATTGGCTTAAAAAATTGTTTTCAAACTTCACTTTGCGAAAACCGAAGCAAATTTCTAATTTTTCAAGCAATAGTCGGTCGAATTAAATCAAATGTAATTAATATGTTATTGTTCTATGATTTTAACACCCGGATTCTAATAGTCGTTTTCGACAAGAGTTGTGTTACGTGTTTTTGTTAGTAGAAAAGCACTAAAAACGACACATAAAACGATCCTTGAAAGTGACACGACTATCAGAATCGGGGTATTAATCGAAATCTCCATTTTTCTCAATCCACATCTCATTTTGTTTTATATTAATATTTATTAACAACAATGCAAAAATAATATAGACAAAAATCCTTCTCCAAAAAAGACATATAGTGACATAAAACTCCTACATGATTTCCCTGAAAAACCGCAAAAATCGATTCCCATTAGAAGCCAGACCACATTTCATTTCCTCAACTACAGATAAAATCGAATGTCCCTAACATCACATAAGAGACATAGCAGAGAAATGAAAAATCCTTTTTTTTCATCAACCGAAAGGTGAAAATTGCTCCCTTGTTGCAAAAATCCTCGGATTTAAATCCATGTTCAGTGTTTAGGTCGGCCAAATGTAATCCAATTAATACTCATCCAAACGTATTACCGACGAACATGAACGCAAAATCCTCGTAATCAATTTATTCTCATATCCTTTCAACAAAATCACTTGATCCGCCTTGGAGCACACATTCTTTCTCTCCATCCTTGGGGAAAACATCGAGAACTTGAATGTTCTGAACAAAATGAATGCGAAAAACCGACATTGAAAATATTTACTCATACTAATAATCATAAAAATTCCATACACAGGGGTCCAGGATCACCGTTCGAACAGGACCGGGATAACAAGGATGGGTCCGTAGTTGGACTTCGGCCATTCCCAATTACAGGCAATAACGGACACGAGAATCGCTACCTGTCGAAAGGTGGCAGTAGTCTTCTAGTGGGAGATCGGGGTAGCATCAAGGATCGAATTAATATCGGTAAGTATCCAAGAGATGTTCGTTTTGTTTACTGAAGATTACTTGATAAAATGGATATAAATTTCGCAGGACATTTCCATAGTCCATCGAGCTTTAGTGGCAGCAAATTCGGACAGAGCGGATATGGCGATAGTAATAATGGTGCGGGCTATGGAGGAAGTGGAAGTTACGGAGGAAGCAGCAATTACGCAGCAGGCGGCAGTTACGGAGCAGGCGGCAGTTACGGAGCAGGCGGCAGTTACGGAGGAAGCAGCAGTTACGGAGGTGGCAGCGACTATTATCCTGGCAACAGTGCTGGCGTAGGACTTAGTGGACATGTTCCTTACGGCAGTCCGATTCCAATTGATTTTCCCAGCTCTGGATCGGGTAGTAAATATGGTCCGGGATTAGGATATCGACCATACGGAGGAGGACATTACGATCCCAGCCATTACCCAAGTGGATTGGACTGGAGTCACAAAGGATATGGAGGTTTCGGTGGGGGATATGGCGGAGGTTACGGCGATTACGGATACGGAGATTCTGGCAAAGGTGACTTGACCAAAAAGCTCCTAATCCCGTTGGCTGGTGCGGCACTCTTGGGACTCACGGCTGCACTTATTGCAAATCCCATGTTGTTCCAGATGGGCACCCTCTACGGCAGAAAGAGGAAGCGTGACACACAGGCAATCGCTAAGGGCAAGGAGGCAAAAGCTGATGCCCACAAGTTGGCTTATCGGGGATATATTAAAAATTAAGTGAAATTGTATAGATTCGATTTTTAATTAAATAAAACGAGTGTTGAGCGGAAAGTAGAAAATTTACTAAATAGAAAAAAAAAATATGTTTATTTGAACTTACCTCAAAACGACGTCGTCTGCAGTCATTTTTATTGTTGGGTTGCATAAATTTAGGCAATTCGACAATTACAGTCAGCGCTACAATTTGTTGGCGGTTTTTCTGTACAAGCGAGAAAGAAGTTTTTGTTCACATCATAGCAGCGACCGCTTTCGTATGAGAATTTTTCTGTAAATAAAAAAAAAGAAATTTTTAAAAAACCTTTCAGATAATTTTTTAAAATATTACGACAAATCTCGATTAACATTTTTTTTTATTCCATGAAAAATCTCGCCGGAATGACTATTTTGCGATATAACCAAATTTAAAGGAAGTAAAATTTCCTGAATTTTTTTCGCTTAACGGTTATTAAGATATTTGAAAAAAAAATTATTTTTACATTTTGTCAAGTGATTTTATTTTACGATAGATGAAAAAAATTTGCGGGACAAATTATGAATAAAATTCACGGTGAAATTCAAGAAAAAATCGCAGGTGTAAACGGAGCATAAGTTTTTCCACGAAAAATTTAATTTTTTAATTTCTGATCAAAATGCTGACAAATGCTGTTTCCACGGGACATTTCAATGGCGGGCCATGAAAAAATTTCGATTTATGTCTAATCGAGACGATGTTTAAGCCCTAGAAATTCAGAGGTTGGAAATGAGTTGCTAGGTTTCGTTGGGGAAAATCGGTCTTAGAAACTCAAAATCCTGATCTTACTTTCAATCTAAAAGCCTTTCAAGTTCAGTTTTTATATTTTTTATATGCACAATTTAACAAATCCCCCATTCATCTCGAAAATCGAAATCGCGAATGGATCGAAAACGCAAATGGTTCGAGAACGCTAATGGATTTTCGATTATATTAACTTACTAAAATTAATTGTAAAACAGTAGATAAAAACGTTTGCCTATTACGAGACTAATAATCAAACTCAAAACACCTGAACGTATCCAATGAACTTTAAAGCAAAACTGATGCGAGTTCACTCCAATTTTCCACTTTTCTTTCAATAAAAAAAAATGTTTTCAAACCCTCAAAATCTTATTAAAGTTCGATACTATCAAACAAACACACCTCAAAGTATAATTAAAGATTTTTACCGGGAAAAAAATGCATTGCCACACAATAAAGTAAACAAAACTTTCTCTAAACATAAACACGAAATGCGTTCAGATAACAAAATATTATTTCGAAAATTCTTTTCCAAACGGATTAAAGTGGAATGAAGGAAAACATTTAAAAACTGTATACCGATAAAAATAGAAAAAATAAATTTCTATTCACCAAAGGATTTTAAAAAAACGCCATTGCACTCATTTTAAATCACTTTCAATTAATTGGAATTTTTTTAATACAAATTTAGCAGCGATAAATATTTATGAGCTCAATTAAAATCTAATCACGTTCGAAATTAATAATTCATTATACTTTGCCGTATTTTTGTTTACACTTGAAATATTTCACACATCGCGAATTATCGCAATAAAAATTTTATGAGCCGAAGATTCACAGAATTTAATAAATCTCAAGAAAATCAATGAGAATTGCAATGAAATCGAAAGGTGATGGTGAAAATGCGAAACAATCGCGTGTATTTAATCGCGCTTGAAATCAAGTAATCAGCTGAGAGTAAAACTGAAATAAAACTCCACAAATTTGGTTTTTTTTTTGTCTTATCAATGCTTTTATTATCTGTTTGTCTTGTTTTCATAGACTGATTAGAGAGGTTATGATAAAAAATAACTTAGATAAACACAAGACAAGTTTAGAAAACCTGTTGTACTCATCAGTGGACGAGATTTTGTCAACAAAGTTAATCTGAATGTGATTCGGGGTGGTTTTGACGGATAAAGTAAATCGTTCTATTACCGGAACCTTAAGCACTTTTTGGTGTATTACAATAAGGACGCTCAAAGTTTGTCCATGTTGTTAAAGCAACATCTGTCAAAATTGTTGTGAATTTTTCAGTAGTGTATGGCAAATCACCATGGAAGGTTGTAGCGTTGAACACCGTGTGGAAATCATCAAATTTTATTTGTTTTAATTTTATTCAAAAAAAATATCTTTAGCGACTAGGTTCGTTTTTGGATGAATTGATATGTGAACAAGCAAAATTGTCGGATTTGAGACGATACCAATCCACACGAGATACACCAGCACCAAATGCATCCCGAGAAAGCAATTTTTGGTGCCGATTTTAGTCTGGCAGAATTATCGGTCTGTCCTCCCCCCCCCTTAATGGTCCATTTTTGACCGTATTTTCCGGGAAATATTTTTCTCGAATTTCTAGTGGCTTGTTCTTAATGGGAAAAATATTTCTGGGGTCTTTTCCATCCGGGAAATATTTTTTCGAATTTTTAAAGGCTTGTTCTGAGTAGGAAAAATATTTCCGAGACCTTTTCTATCCGGGAAATATTTTTTTCGAATTTCTAAAGGCTTGCTCTGAGTAGGAAAAATATTTCCGAGACCTTTTCTATCTGGGAAATATTTTTCCTATTAAGAAAAAGCCTCTAAAAATTCGAGAAAAATATTTCCCGGGTGGAAAAAGTATCGGAAATATTTTTCCTATTAAGAACAAGCCTCTAGAAATTCGGGAAAATCTTTCCCGGATAGAAAACGTCTCGGAAATATTTTTCCTACACAGAACAAGCCTTTAGAAGTTCGAGAAAATTATTTCCCGGATAGAAAAGGTCTCGGAACTATTTTTCCTGCTCAGAAATAGCCTCTAAAAATTCGAGAAAAATATTTCCCGGATGGAAAAGGTCTCGGAAATATTTTTCCTATTAAGAACAAGGCTCTAAAAATTCGAAAAAATATTTCCCGGATAGAAAAGGTCTCGGAAATATTTTTCCTACTCAGAGCAAGCCTCTAGAAATTCGAGAAAATTATTTCCCGGATAGAAAAGGTCTCGGAACTATTTTTCCTGCTCAGAAATAGCCTCTAAAAATTGTATTCCCAGAAAACCAGAATTTTCTAGGAGACATTCGTAGAATTTTTCGTGAAATAGTGTTATGCAAATCGATAAAAATTGGAATATTTTGTCAAGTTGTAGGGTATTTCCTTTTTTCGGCAAAGGAAAATCACTTTCCATCCAAGAAGTCGATAATTCACACTATTAGTAATGAAAAATAAATGATGGTTTCACTTACTACAGAGAAATAATTCCTTCCGTTTAAAAAAAAACACTAAAAGTAATTTCTTGTAACTCACACACAAACACTCGCGAAAAAAAACTGATCAAATTTCCCGGTAAAAAAAAGAATCAAGAAAAAATTGTGATCGCTTCTTCCGGCGACGCCGCGAACTTTCATAGAAAGATCTACCGGAGTTTGAAATGATTCCGTTCGAAGAGGATTTCGTTGTCAATTCGGCATTTCGATACTATCCGATTAGATAAAAATAATTGCCGATATTTTTCGCGTTTATTTGAAATATTTTAAACTCAAAGGTTTGTCGATAAACCGCACTATGTTGCGGCCGCAAAATTTCAATATTTTTTTTATAAAGAAAAAAAAATATCACGGACTTTCGCATCACCCTAATTGCAGATCGAAGACAATTACCTCGCATTCGATCTCCCACGCTTTGCCTTCCACCCATAAGAGGAAAACCAGTTCAGCTGGTCCGTTAACGTTTGATTTCGTATCAGGAGTCAAGTGTTCCTTTTTTTCTGTTTGTTCAGTTTTCGTTCGGCTGTGATTAAAATAAAACGGAGTTCAAAGAAAAAACTCCATTCGTGTCCTCTAGCCACTGGGCTTTCTTTTTTTGATTAACGCGAAAGAGAGGAAAATTCTAAGTCATTTTTTTGTGAAGTTTGGGATTTCCCAAAATTTTAAAAAAGTTCAGTGCCGAACGAGAAAATCTCAGCCTGGTTGCAGAATTGGATAAAGGATTTTTCCTGAAAATATTTTTTTACACGTTTTGGATAACCCCCATAGAGGTAAATTCTTTTTCTTTCGGTCGCGTATAGAAAACGCTCAAATTTTATGTGGATAGTGTTCCTAAACATGCTCCCTGTTATTTTAGGGGTTATTTTGCATAATATTTTTGTGCACATTTTATGTTTTCATCTACGGTGAGGAAAATTTTAAACACGTGATTCTAGACGTGGTTTTTCCAACGAATCGGACACGTTTCCACCGAAAGAAATATTGCCAAAGATTCTTCGAATACGTATTTTTGCATAAATCATCGAATCTACAGGAAATCGCATCATTATTAAAGATTTTTTCGGATTTTTCCGGCGTGGTCGAAGAGGCCGCATGGCCGCCCACATGCAGAAATCCACCCACATGGTCAACCGCCTGGAACATTCCAGTGGTTCAAGTCATCCCCAATTAAGATGCTAACCTGTGATCTTCCATCAAGCAGGATCATCAACTAACAAATAATTTTAATTACGTCTTATTAATGTACAAGTGCATTAAAATTATCAACTTTTTTGTCAAGTCACACAGGAAAATATTCATCGAGCAAGCGACAGATCTGCCGGCTGCATCGACAATTATCAAGGAAAATCTAAGGTATTTATTTAAAATTACGCTAAGATTTTGATGCACTTAATTCTGCCCTTAATTTATAAGAAATTATATTAAAATTTACTTAGTTTTAACTTAACCCTAAAATTTGTCTTAACTTTACCTTATTCTAATGAGTTAAAAATTACTTAACCTAATTTTCTAAATATTCATAAAAACGTGAATTTTCTTAATTTCTATATTAAATTATATTAAAAACTAATACTACGTAAATCGAATTAATGCTAAGAATTAATATTATACGCTTATCGAACTAGTTTGAATTATGCTATATTATGTTGCGAAATCTTTTTTCGATATTTTCAACATTTTTGAGTTACACATTTGGTGAAATTTTTCATTGTTCATTTTACATTCTTTTTTTAAATAAAACCTAGTTGAATTTGTTTATGATAAATTCAGTCGTTTTCATAATTCCACCATGAGTGATTAGTAATCAGAAAGGTCACCAACTCCAACACATCCTTATGCTACATTAGTTCATTAGGGAGCTTTCGGAAAATTGTAAGATGCAAAGATTCGGTATACCGTAAGCTAAAGGTAGGGAAGGGTTAGGCATAATAACACCACTATGCTTATTCGTATTGGGAAAATCATCTGAAGCTCGGTCAGCATAAAAAGAAAATTCGGTAATTATGTACAGCAAGGCACACACTTTTTGTGGGGAGCAGAGGTGCGGACTGTTTGCAAGATCCCCGCCCCATCCGCGAGCTGGCTGGTTTAGTGTGCCGCGTTCAGTCCCTCTCCAAAAAGATTAAGTCTATGATTCAGATCATAGGGAACAATGCTCCTTTTTAACAAAATGGCGCCCAACGTGGGGCCCGAAGAAGCATAAAAATTTAGAGCGTATAACAATGCTCAGCGCTTCGGGTTCCACTTATATAAAATAATGGCGAATGATCCATTACCGAAACATTTCAGTAACCACTTTTCGATTTTCAAAGATTGTAATTAACTTTTCCGTTTTCCATTTATTTATCATGTTGTCTTCACTCGTTTAGATGCTTGGTTGATACAAAGGTGAGGTTCACTGGATATCTCTTCTAAGTGTTAAATGCTGGTAGTAGACCGGAATTGATCCTTTGACTTCACCCAAGACAGTCCATTCGAGCAGAAGTTAGCATGCCGTCTTAGGTAGGAAGTTTTTCTAGCATTAGTAGGTTTCACTTGCAGGATTTCAAATTATGATGATAGTCGTTCTATTGACCGCTAGTGTAATCACTAAAAGCGCGAAAATCCTTTTACCTATACACCTTTTTAACTACTTTTTTTTATTTTATATAGTCAGTTGACACCGTTCATTAAGATGTTTTTCCTAAACGACAAATGAAATGTAGTAGGGAATGTTGGAGTTGGACCATTAGTTATGCAATTGATTGTCAAACAAAAATAATAATAATTCTTAAATTAAATATTTAGTGTTTATTTTATAGTATTCTACTATTATCTCTACTAAAAATAAGTAGGAAATATTGAATTAAATCGTTTTAAAGTAATTTAATTACATTTTCGATCTTTCGGAAATTGTCGTGCCGAATTACTTTCGTTTTGATCCTTGGCGATTTTTTTTTGATTTTGTGAATTTTTTTTGTTTTTTTTTTGAACCTTCCTCTAGAGTTAGTCGTTCAAATATATTTTTTTTATCTATTATATTGTCTGAAATGGCGACGGTATTTCGAAGTACCGAGGATTTAACCTCTCAGACAGAACTTGTCTGTACCATCTGTAAAGAAGTGTTAATACCACCTGAGGACATAGTCAAAACACCTTGCCGTCATCTATTTCATAATGACTGTATACGGAAATGGCTTCGTGACAACAATACCTGTCCGACCTGTAGAAATTTAATTAGACTCAGGCAGTTAAAATTTTCGCACTCTCCTGAACCTGAAAGGATGCAAACTAGGAGTCAGCTTCCCCGACTCGTGCCCGATCCTAATTTATCTCTACCAAGTGATGCAGTAAATAACACCTTGAGGCAATCGGCCAGTCGTTTAAGTGCAAGTACTGGAAATTTAGCGATCCTTGAAAGAAATATTCAACCTGTCGCGGTAGGACCTGCTGTTGCGCCTTCTGTGGCCTCACCATCTCTCCTTGCTAATCCTCGACAGTCTCCCATTCAACAAGTTGAACAATCTACATTAAGCCTATCGGCTGAAATCATTCGGACCATCGTTCAACAGGTTCACTCTGTAACTATGCAATCACTCCGTCAGGATGTGATGCAGTTGGTATCTGATGGGTTAAGAAATTTAAGCGTATCAACTCCCAGTCTAAGTCCTTTGGAGTTTCAACGTCAGCCTTCCAATGCATTGAGGACAGGCGATCCTGTCGTAGCATCAGCCCAAGCTGAGTTGAATGCCAATTCACAGTTGCATCCGGGAGTTCGTCAACCTACATTAAATGCGTTACCTTATCGTAACATAACGAATTCGTTACCACCAACGTTCAATCCTTATATACCGCCCCCACCCATCTCAAATACAGGTGCAAATCAGCCAAACTTTCCCATATTTTACAATCAACCGGATTCATCATTTTCATCCCTAGACGCCCGTAAAACCAGTGCTATAATCAAGGCCTGGAATCTAAATTTCGACGGAAATATTGCCACCTTGCCAGTCGAAGAATTCATTTACAGGACTGAAGTTCTGACCAGACAAACATTGAACAATGACCTTGCCAAATTGACCGACCATATGAATATTTTGCTGTCTGGTAGTGCTCTTAGATGGTTCTGGCACTTCCATAAGCGTGAGCAAAATGGTATACTCACCTGGCCAAATCTTCGTTCCGCTCTTATGATTAAATATCGCGACCACCGCAAGGATGAGGACATACTAGACCTAATCAAGGCGAGAAAACAAAAAGAATTCGAATCGTTTGATCAGTTCTATGATGCCATAACTTCTCTCAGCGATCGACTTCGGGAAAGAATCTCGGAGCAACAATTACTGCGAATTCTACAAAAGAACTTGAGACCTGACATAAAAGGCGATCTTTTGTATCAAACTATTTATAACCTCGACCACCTTCGTGAATTGTGCCTCAAAAAAGAGTATTACCTTGACGAAACCCGAGGTAAAACTACCATTAAATCCGATTTTCAGAGAAATCGACCACCACCTGTTCAACCTAAACGTAACGTTTCTGAATTAGAGAACACAGATTTTAATTTGCAAACAGATCCAGTTGACGAAAATGTTGCTGCAATCCATTCTGTCAAAAGAACGCTTAAGTGCTGGAATTGCGAAGGCGAACATGTTTTCATGGACTGCGATCAACCCACAAAAACGTTCTGTTTTGGTTGTGGCCTTAAGGACACATATAAAAGAAATTGTCCTAGATGCAATTCAAAAAACGGGAATGCGAAGGCGGAAAACTCCCGCCCAAAATAGTCCTCAAATCTCAGAATTTTTCATCCACAGATTTTCCAAAACTTAATTATTACAAACCTTTACTTACACCATTAAAACCTTATCATATCCGACTACGAAATTATTTAGTGACCAGATCCAGAATTTTTAACAGCCCGAAAGAAATTTCATCTTTGTCTACAGACTTTTCAAATCCTAAAAGACCCAAGAGATCCACCTTGCGATGGCGACAATACCGACTCAAACGTAGAAGAATAACACGTGAGCTTTCATCCATTTTTACCTTGTCACCAGATGACATACGTCCTTATGCAGAGGTTAAAATTAATTCGACTACTATACTAGGCCTCCTTGACAGTGGTGCTTCAGTTAGTTGTGCCGGAAATACTTTTGCTAAAACCCTAATCCAACAAAATAAGCTTCAGAAAAGTATGGCCAATATTCAAACTGCTGACGGTACTGCCCAAGAAGTCTACGGATGTCTTAATGTGGACGTTACCTTTCGTAACCTAACAAAAGACCTGAAACTTTACATATTGCCAAAACTCAAACAAAATCTCTATTTAGGCATGGATTTTTGGACCGCATTTGATATGAGGCCCAGCTTAATGTCAGAAATCTCTAGTATAGATAGCCAAACCGAAGATCCTGAAATAATACCTCTTACCTCGCATCAAAAATACCAATTAGAGTCCGTTAAAAATCTATTTCCTTCTGCATCCGCGCAAGGACTTGGAAGAACGCACTTGTGTCAGCATACAATCGACACTGGAGACGCGAAACCCATTAAACAAAGACACTTTGCGGTATCTCCTGCAGTAGAGAAATTACTCTACAAGGAACTGGATCGTATGCTGTCACTAGACATAATTGAAGAGAGTACTAGCAGCTGGAGTAGTCCGGTTGTCCTGATACGCAAACCAGATCGTGTACGACTTTGTCTGGACTCCAGAAAGGTAAACAAAGTCACTAAAAAAGACGCGTATCCGATGCCGTTGATAGACATGATACTCAGCCGGTTGCCAAAAGCGAAAATAATAACTAAACTGGATCTTAAAGAAGCATTTTGGCAGATCCCCCTTGACCCTGTATCGCGTGAAAAAACTGCCTTCACAGTACCCGGTAGACCATTATACCAGTATAAGGTAATGGCGTACGGTCTCTGCAATGCCCCGCAAACCCTTTGCAGACTCATTGATAAACTTATACCACCTCAGCTACGAAACCAGGTATTTGTCTATTTAGATGATTTACTCATTATTTCAGACAGTTTTGAGGATCATTTAAAAATATTAACCGAAGTTGCGGAGTTGCTTCGGAAAGCAAATCTCACCCTTAACCTAGAAAAAAGTAAATTCTGTCTGAAAAAGGTGAAATATCTCGGTTTTATAGTAGGCGAAGGAGGCATACGTACAGACGAAGATAAGATCTCCTCAATCATTCAATATCCTCCACCGAGATCAGTCAAGGAAGTTCGTAGATTCCTCGGTCTCGCCGGTTGGTATCGACGTTTTATACCAAATTTCTCCAGTTTGTCAGCGCCAATATCTGACCTATTGAAAAAAGGCAAAGGTTTTTCTTGGACACTTGAAGCTCAACAGGCTTTCCAAGAACTCAAAACGCAATTGTCATCATCACCAATCCTAATAAATCCGAATTATGATAAACCATTTATCATTCAGTGTGATGCTAGTCATACCGGTATGGGAGCTGTGCTTTTACAAGTCGATGATGATGATCAAGAGCGTCCTGTTGCTTTCATGAGTCAAAAATTCAATAAAGCTCAGAAAAATTACTCTGTTACTGAGCAGGAATGCTTCGCTGTTGTGCTGGCGATCAAGAAATTTAGAGGATACGTCGAGGGACACAAGTTTACGGTGATCACGGATCATGCAAGTCTCAAGTGGCTAATGTCACAAACAGACTTACATGGCCGATTAGCCAGATGGAGCCTTAAACTCCAAGGCTTTGCTTTCGATATTGTGCACAGAAGAGGCAGTCTGAACACCGTGCCTGATGCGCTGTCTAGAATCCCTGATATGACACTTGATACTGACCTTGCAGAACTGACGAAAACTTGTCTCAATGTGGATTTATCATCACCACATTTCCAAGGCGAAAAATACGTTCGACTTAAGGAGACTATAAAACAAAATAGTTCAAATTTACCCGATGTACAAATAATCGATAACTTTATATACAAACGTACTTCACATGCCACTGGACTTGTGGATCTTGACGATAATTCATGGAAATTATGGATACCGGAGGAGTTGAAGCTCGAGTTGATTGAGTCCGCTCACGACCCACCGATGTCTTCACACGGAGGTATTCGGAAAACATTGGAAAAATTGCGAGAAAGTTTTTATTGGCCAAACATGGCGAAAGATGTACACAACTTCGTATCAAAATGCGATGTTTGCCGAACGATTAAACACCCCAATAAAATACTACGTCCTCCCATGGGTGCGCAATCAATCACTTCGAGACCATTCCAAAAATATTATATGGATCTGTTAGGACCCTATCCTCGATCCAAATCAGGCAATATTGGTATTCTGATAGTCTTGGATCATTTCTCCAAATTTCCTTTTCTGAAACCCTTACGAAAATTTTCAGCGAATTTGATTTGCGATTACGTCGAAAAAGATCTATTCATGACCTTTGGTATCCCAGAAACAGTGATGACCGATAATGGCTCGCAATTCAAATCTCGAATTTATAACGAATTGCTGGAAAAATACGGAATTCGACATACATACACTGCGCTTTATTCACCCCAGGCAAATGCGTCTGAGCGAGTAAATCGCACAATTCTGAGCAGCATTCGCGCATATATCGATTCCGATCATACCCGATGGGATGCAAACTTACCTGAAATATGCTTTGCAATACGCAGTACCATTCATCAATCCACTGGATTTTCTCCCTATCAAATAGTCTTTGGTCAGAATATGTTAAGCCATGGTTCGTTATATAAAATCCATAAGACCTTGGGAACTTTAGTTGAAAATGATTTTGCTGTCGATCGTCAAACCAAATTGGAATTAGTTCGTCACAAGGTGAAAGAAAATTTGGATAAATCGTATGAAAAAGCATGTCGAACATACAATACGCGGCAAAGAGACGTTAGTTATATCCCCGGTCAGGAACTTTTTAGGCGAAATTTTACACAGAGCAAGGCAAGTGAGAAATACAGCGCGAAATTGGCTCCCGTATTCGTGAAAGCCAGAGTTAGAAAAAAGATAGGAAACAGTTTATATGAGATCGAAGACCTAAAAGGAAATCTCGTAGGAACATTTCACGCAAAAGATTTACATGCCTAGGGCCGTTTTTCAGCGTCTGTGTTTTAGTTTCCACCGCACCACACACCCTGCCCTGTTGCGGCCGCAAAATTTCAATATTTTTTTTATAAAGAAAAAAAAATATCACGGACTTTCGCATCACCCTAATTGCAGATCGAAGACAATTACCTCGCATTCGATCTCCCACGCTTTGCCTTCCACCCATAAGAGGAAAACCAGTTCAGCTGGTCCGTTAACGTTTGATTTCGTATCAGGAGTCAAGTGTTCCTTTTTTTCTGTTTGTTCAGTTTTCGTTCGGCTGTGATTAAAATAAAACGGAGTTCAAAGAAAAAACTCCATTCGTGTCCTCTAGCCACTGGGCTTTCTTTTTTTGATTAACGCGAAAGAGAGGAAAATTCTAAGTCATTTTTTTGTGAAGTTTGGGATTTCCCAAAATTTTAAAAAAGTTCAGTGCCGAACGAGAAAATCTCAGCCTGGTTGCAGAATTGGATAAAGGATTTTTCCTGAAAATATTTTTTTACACGTTTTGGATAACCCCCATAGAGGTAAATTCTTTTTCTTTCGGTCGCGTATAGAAAACGCTCAAATTTTATGTGGATAGTGTTCCTAAACATGCTCCCTGTTATTTTAGGGGTTATTTTGCATAATATTTTTGTGCACATTTTATGTTTTCATCTACGGTGAGGAAAATTTTAAACACGTGATTCTAGACGTGGTTTTTCCAACGAATCGGACACGTTTCCACCGAAAGAAATATTGCCAAAGATTCTTCGAATACGTATTTTTGCATAAATCATCGAATCTACAGGAAATCGCATCATTATTAAAGATTTTTTCGGATTTTTCCGGCGTGGTCGAAGAGGCCGCATGGCCGCCCACATGCAGAAATCCACCCACATGGTCAACCGCCTGGAACATTCCAGTGGTTCAAGTCATCCCCAATTAAGATGCTAACCTGTGATCTT
Source organism: Chrysopilus asiliformis (assembly GCA_964034945.1). Lineage (NCBI taxonomy): Eukaryota > Metazoa > Arthropoda > Insecta > Diptera > Rhagionidae > Chrysopilus > Chrysopilus asiliformis. The sequence continues at coordinate 53,717,530 of OZ035963.1, read as the reverse complement.
CCATCAAGCAGGATCATCAACTAACAAATAATTTTAATTACGTCTTATTAATGTACAAGTGCATTAAAATTATCAACTTTTTTGTCAAGTCACACAGGAAAATATTCATCGAGCAAGCGACAGATCTGCCGGCTGCATCGACAATTATCAAGGAAAATCTAAGGTATTTATTTAAAATTACGCTAAGATTTTGATGCACTTAATTCTGCCCTTAATTTATAAGAAATTATATTAAAATTTACTTAGTTTTAACTTAACCCTAAAATTTGTCTTAACTTTACCTTATTCTAATGAGTTAAAAATTACTTAACCTAATTTTCTAAATATTCATAAAAACGTGAATTTTCTTAATTTCTATATTAAATTATATTAAAAACTAATACTACGTAAATCGAATTAATGCTAAGAATTAATATTATACGCTTATCGAACTAGTTTGAATTATGCTATATTATGTTGCGAAATCTTTTTTCGATATTTTCAACATTTTTGAGTTACACATTTGGTGAAATTTTTCATTGTTCATTTTACATTCTTTTTTTAAATAAAACCTAGTTGAATTTGTTTATGATAAATTCAGTCGTTTTCATAATTCCACCATGAGTGATTAGTAATCAGAAAGGTCACCAACTCCAACACATCCTTATGCTACATTAGTTCATTAGGGAGCTTTCGGAAAATTGTAAGATGCAAAGATTCGGTATACCGTAAGCTAAAGGTAGGGAAGGGTTAGGCATAATAACACCACTATGCTTATTCGTATTGGGAAAATCATCTGAAGCTCGGTCAGCATAAAAAGAAAATTCGGTAATTATGTACAGCAAGGCACACACTTTTTGTGGGGAGCAGAGGTGCGGACTGTTTGCAAGATCCCCGCCCCATCCGCGAGCTGGCTGGTTTAGTGTGCCGCGTTCAGTCCCTCTCCAAAAAGATTAAGTCTATGATTCAGATCATAGGGAACAATGCTCCTTTTTAACAACTAATGATTAAAATAATTTTTTTAGACAATGGCGTCGCTGAATGATTTACAAAATGAAGAATCGTCCTTCTCAAACTCACTGGAAGTTCTCTCTGTCAGCCATTCCAATGGTGGGTGGCGAAAACCGCCTCTATGCGGAGGCGGTTGGGATATTTTTGCTGGACATGGTGCGTAGGAGTGTGGCGATTGGATTTTTTGTTTGAAATTTTTCATAGGCGCGAAATTTCAAATCGTTTTTTCTTCGCAACAAATATTTCGAATTTTATTATGAAAGTTTCTAACTTAAAAGTATTTTAGTTTTTAGAATTTAGTAAAGCAAACAAAACACTTTTTTCCATCTTCCTTATCACCTATGGTAACATTTAGTCCTAATTAAATTTTTCCCATATTTTCACATAAATTTTCGCCGTAAACAAGATTTTTCTACATAAAAATATATTTTCCACACTTTTTCAATGGAGAAGTTTATTAAATCACCTGAAAAATTTTCCCGGGAGGAAAAGTTCTCGAAAATATTTTTCCTATTAAGAACAAACCTCTAAAAATTCGAAAAGAAAGTATTTTCTGGGTGGAAGAGGTCTCAGAAATAGTTTTCCTACTAAGAACAAGCCTCTAAAAATTCGAAAAAAAAAATTTCCGGTTAGAAGAGGTCTCGGAAATATTTTTCCTACTCAGAACAAGCCTTTAGAAGTTCGAGAAAAATATTTCCCAGACAGAAAAGGTCTCGGAAATATTTTTTTCTATTAAGAACAAGCCTGTAGAAATTCGAGAAAATATTTCCCAGATAGAAAACGTCTCGGAAATATTTTTCCTATTAAGAACAAGCCTCTAGAAATTCGAGAAAATATTTCCCGGATAGAAAACGTCTCGGAAATATTTTTCCTATTCAGAACAAGCCTTTAGAAGTTCGAAAAAAATATTTCCCAGATAGAAAAGGTCTCGGAAATATTTTTCCTATTAAGAACAAGCCTCTAGAAATTCGAGAAAATATTTCCCGGATAGAAAACGTCTCGTAAATATTTTCCCTACTCAGAGCAAGCGTTTAGAAGTTCGAGAAAAATATTTCCCAGATAGAAAAGGTCTCGGAAATATTTTTCTCGAATTTCTTAATGCTTGTTCTGAGTAGGAAAAATATTTCCGAGACCTTTTCTATCCGGGAAATATTTTTCTCGAATTTCTAGAGGCTTGTCCTGATTAGGAAAAATATTTCCGAGACCTTTTCTATCCGGGAAATATTTTTTTCGAATTTCTAAAGGCTTGTTCTGAGTAGGAAAAATATTTCCGAGACGTTTTCTATCCGGGAAATATTTTCTCGAATTTTTAGAGGCTTGTTCTTAATAGAAAAAATATTTCCGAGACGTTTTCTATCTGGGAAATATTTTCTCGAATTTCTACAGGCTTGTTCTTAATAGAAAAAAATATTTCCGAGACCTTTTCTGTCTGGGAAATATTTTTCTCGAACTTCTAAAGGCTTGTTCTGAGTAGGAAAAATATTTCCGAGGCCTTTTCTATCCGGGAAATATTTTTCTCGAATTTCTAGAGGCTTGCTCTGAGTAAGAAAAATATTTCCGAGACCTTTTCTATCCGGGAAATACTTTTCTCGAATTTCTAGAGGCTTGCTCTGAGTAGGAAAAATATTTCCGAGAACTCTTCTATCCGGGAAATATTTTTCTCGAATTTCTAAAGGCTTGTTCTGAGTAGGAAAAATATTTCAGAGACGTTTTCCATTCGGGAAATATTTTTTCGAATTTCTAAAGGCTTGTTCTTAGTAGGAAAAATATTTCCGAGAACTTTTCTATCCGGGAAATTTTTTTCTCGAACTTTTAGTGGCTTGGTCTTAGTAGAAAAAATATTTCCGGGACCTTTTCTATTCGGGAAATATTTTTCTCGAATTTCTTAAGGCTTGTTCAGAGTAGGGAAAATATTTCCAAGACTGTTTCCACCCGAGGAATATTTTTCTCGAATTTTTAAAAACAAATGACGTTCAGAACAACAAAGTGTGCGCAATTGTGTATATGGAGGATATGGACATTGTCGCCGTAATTTGGCGCCGTAAATGTTATGTCGGGCCAATTGTATTTTGCGTCTAATTCAAATTATCGCTTTTCTTAAAATTCGCACACATTGTGATCCAATTTTAAATATATTTTGTTAAAGATGACCGATCGTCTACAAATCAAAAAAAAAAGATTTGCAAGCAGATTTCTAAAATTCACTCCCAGATAACTAAAACTACAGTACAACCTAATGATCTCATTAACTGTAGATCCGCGGGAACTGAATTAAATCAAATCAATTCAATGAACCAAAGGAATGTGCTACCAATGTGCTACCAAAGTGAATGATCGCTATACAGTTCTGTGCACTGAAAAGCCATATATTGCGGTTAAAATGAAGAAAACCATTGAAGAACTCGTAGATTTTCCATAAATCAATGCAAGATTATCCTCTATTCAGTGTCGAAGATACAAAAAAAGGAGTGACGACAAGAGCAACGCAAGTTAAACAGATTTTCCACAA